>OY728159.1:1926785194-1928035194 GCA_963277665.1 Viscum album
TCTGACCACTCCAAGAAGGCCCAAAAACCATGTGTAGATCCTTAATTCAAGATCCATACTGACTAGTCCATCTAACATTAGACTCTTGAACAAATCATGTCATGCAACAATAAAGTCTATTCAAGTACTAATCAGAAATCCTGAGTTGGTTGTGAGGACAACTTAGTAGGCCACTAAAAATAATGTATATAACAATATCCATTTGACAACAGTGTATGTATTTCTATAATGAAAACAATAAAATAAAATGGTAAACAGTTTAAAATATTCAATTATTCTTTATTTAAACATATAAACCTCAGGGTTCCCATGGAAACCCAAATCAACAATACCTTCTTCAGCCCATTCTGGATTTAGTATTATCCCTATGGGATGTATCATTTCATAATTACATGGTTATCATTTATCATTTAAATTCAATTCATATTATGTATTATTAGAATAATAGTCCAATTCCAACATTTTTTTATATGACACCATGTTGAGAACCTCATGTGTATATGATTCATTAGTCTATGTCCCACAAAAAATTATAGCTATGGTCATTTGAAGCATCATTCCACTTCCAAAACATGTAAATCAATCAATCACAAATGGTATTTTGAATTATTTATAATTTCCCCACACTTATATATAAATCAGTCACACATTTAATATATATATAAAATCAATCGTGGTAAATCCAATTTAACCCTTTATCTATATTTGTATTCATAAAATGTCATTACAATTTGTCACAAAATATTTGGTTCTTAAATTTAATCCCATAGAATAATATGAACTATTCACAATTACCCCATTTTTAATTGTTTGAATAATATAACACATAAACACAAAGGTTAATCATGGAATCTCATAATACTCATTGTCAATTAATTCATAATCATAATAATTTACCGTCTATAAAATCTAAATATTCGATCAGTTCGGTTATTACAACATTCATTTATTTAATTGATCAATTAATTAATCCAATCCCACCATTTTCAATTTCCCCTATTTAACCGAAATCATTATGAAATGATAATTAAACTATGTAATTTCAATCATCAATTAAATTTCCTAATCATGGATATTGTAATTTCATAATGACATACAAATAAATAAATAAAGACTATGTGATTTCTATTATAGTCCCCTGACATTATATTTGATGATGAATGCTCGCCCATAAAAATCCCCAAATGAATCGGAATGACCAAAATCATGATGTATAACAAGATCTGTATTAGAAACATAGATTAAATTTATAAAAAATAGGATCCAACTATCCTAGATCTAAACCCATAAATTTTTTTGTAAAATCATCCCCTTTATGTCAGAAAACAGATATGGGGGACGATGAAACCTAATCAAGAATAAACAACATACTCATTGAGGCTTGAATACCAAAATTAAGACTTTGATTTGTCATGAACGATGTCTGAAGTCCCTAGAAATTAATCTTGAAGCCTCTAGAAATGACAGGAAAGTGTTGGGTTCAGTTTTGTTGACATAGTGTGAATTTCTGGGTGTTCCAAAATTTTAAAGCCAGTTTTCAAAATAATTGACCCCATCGGCACTGTTACCTAGACCGGGTCACCTGGTTTACTATACCATTAGGCTAATCCCCATGCCTCTTCATTAGGGTGGGGCACATTTACTCTAAACCAGGAGCACTATTTTGAGTACAATGAACCATAAATAGAATAACTCTTTGTCTGGGGTTTCATTTTTTGGGGCTTGGTCATACGGTTTGGGAAAATTGTGAACCAACCGTTCACTAACCAAAACCCCTCCGAAAACATACAAATTTTACCAAAATTACCCAAAGATAAAACCCAAACAATTTATACTAAATACAAATAAAAAAATTATATGTTAATGAGATTGAGATATCTCCCGAAAATATGGGATCTTACAATGTCTCTTCTATATAAAAGAACATCCTTGAGCTATAATTCCATGCGTCTCAGGGATTTCAAGTCAAACTGATTGGGCCACTGAGTATGAATATCTTCGTATCTCTCAAATGTTTCCTCCAGAACAAGTCCATGTGGCCACAATTCCATAAATAATGACACAATAATTACCTGAAACAATTTATCACTGAGATCCAACAAACAAATCAGATGATCCTCAAAGGAAACATCTTCAACAAGATCAACTTCATCAACATCGATCAAATGAGAAGGTTTGGGTTAATACTGATGATGTTGTGACACAAGAAAAACATCATGCATTATATTATACTTATTGATAGGAGCTAATCGTTATTCCACCATCCTGATTCTCTTTATATCCTTAAATGGTATAAAAATTTGGTGTTCCAAATTTACCTATCTCAAAATCATACGGTGAACCTATTTTGGTAAAACCTGAAAGAACACAAAATAAACCACTATAAACTCTAGGGGTCTTCGACATATATCACCAGATGACATATACTAACACTGATTCATAACTATATTATTGTGAATCAAATAAACCTTCTCTGATGTATCTTACATGAGAGTCGGTCCCAATTGCTCCAATTCACCTTCCTCTCTCTAGAATTGATGTGATCTACAAATCCTACCATAAGAAGCCTCATATTGTTCAATGTGAATAGTTTTCTAGTAAAAATTTGTATATGTGAACACCTAAATTGTGATATTATTGTTTCAAGACTTACTAATATCTGTAACACATGCTCTACATATATCCTCTATCACATTTATAGTAAGCTGCAACAACACATCTGGTTGTGGGTGGAATTCCATACACAATAAAACCAGTGTATCGAGAACCTTCTTCATGACTAACTAATAGATTGAAGTAAAATTCTTGTCATTTTCTAAAACTATACTCTATATCACCTCGTTTAGATAGATTATCTCTCAAACATACAAATATCCCAATTTTTTCATTAATAATGTCTTCCATATACAAAATAAATCATCACGTTTGGTCAGTCGGTCCAAAACCACTGAAATTGCAACAATATTCTAAGGAATCTTCTTGTGAACCAAAACAGAGTACATGGTAATGAAATCCCACATCTATTACAAAATGGGGAACTGCATTATTAGACCACCAGTATGTTTATTCATTCCTTTAACTTTTGATAGGTGTAGTATCACATCACAAACCCTAATATCTAAATTTTCAATCCCGATAACAATTACTATATTTATAATTCAATTTATATAATAGACACACATGTATTCACCACTGATATAGAGGCATGAAATTCATGAAAAATCCCATACCTCATTCTCATAGGCCTGACAACTTTATTCTTAACATAGTTGATTTCATCCTCATCTATGGTCCAATCTAATGGTGACTCCCCACATTCTTTGAATTCCATCGTGGAAAAACATTCTAGATCCACATATTGTTTGTATATAATATGAATCAAAAGTGTAGACAATATTGAATGTGATATGAGGTCCATATACTCATGGAACTATTAAACCACAAAATACATCTTAGCAAGTATGGTCATCTTTTTCCACTCGTCACTAGACTCATGAAATTCTTGAGTTTGGTATTTCAATCATAAATAGTCAAAATAACTATTTCCCTTTCCAGAAATATATACAGGATCAAAAGAAAATGAGTTAATATACTCCATCTACTTCTACTATTTTAGTTTTAAATATCATTGTGAAAAGATATAATTAAATATCTTATGATCATTACACTCCATAATTCCCCCCAATAAATAATACCACCAACAATTCATATCACGAGATAGTACAACTAGATTGTGTTTGTGAATAACGTAACTCTGTTCTTGCGGAATCAACTTCTATTATCAATATGCCACAACTCAATTTCACAACATTTACACTTCTCGCATCTTTATCCTGGAAGAATCAAAAAAAATTTCATACTCCCCACCAGGATCTTTTATAATCAAGATTAGTGTTTCTTTAAATATCTTAGTTAACTCATATTATGAATTATAACATGCTTCCATCCATTAAAATATTATCCAATCTTATTCAAGCCCGAAAGAGGTGTTTCCAAGTGGTAAAATTTTAAGATGAACCTTCAATAATAACCCACTAAACCCTGGAATCTGTGGATATCCAAAACATTTTTTGGATCCTCCTATGAAATAAATCCCTAAAAATTATCTAGGTCAACTGAAACACCATCCACAGAATTTATTTGAGTTTTCAAATAAATTTGGTCAATTAATAATGGATACAAAGATAGCATGGTGTGTAAAAGATACTCGATCAGTGAACATAGAATGAATTCATGATGTGTGGAATGATCATCATGATTTTTGGACTACACGATGATTTAATCCAAAATTATTATAAAAAACTAATCTAGTTAAAGGTCTAAGATTTTGGTTATCAATTCCATGAACACATCATGTTCATCCAATTTAAATGGCTTCACAACAAACTTATAAATGTAGTAACTACTTCTGAAAGGATTATGATGTATATTAGAAAGTAGAAATCTCAACGAATGATACCCTGATCACATGTCGATCATTTATAAAACAGAACATCCTCTAAACTAGTCAAAATTTTATTTAATAACAAAAATAGGATAGTATTTCCTCAAAATCACATAGTTCTACTTTTGGTACTCAACACACAAGTTCAAAAGTCAATTAGCCTTCATTGCAAAAAAAACTGGTGAACCCCATGGTAACATACTCAGACAGATAAACAATTTATTCATAAACAATTCTAGTTGAGTCTTAATCTCTTTATTCTATATTGGATTCATTTGGAATGGTGTAATAGAAATAATATAACCCCATTATTGAGTTCAATTATAAATTGCACATCCCTATGAGGTGGAATCCATGAGATTACAATAGGAAAATTATCGTGAGACCATTCTCCCATTATTGGAAAGAAATCATTATTTTTACCATAATCATCCAGCATAGGACTATAATCCTGGGTTGTGAGATCCCCCAGTTGCTGATGAAATTGACCAGCACAGCCCACATTGAGGACCAATTCTCAATGGTGAATGTATTTTATTCCATTAAGAGTTGTAAAAGGCACTCCCCTTTTGTAACAATCAATGTGGGATCAGTATTCTAAAAACATATACATATCCATTATTTTTTTGATCCCTATAAGGTCTTGGTTATAATAAAATCAGCAAAAATAATACTCCACAACCTTATGAGAATAACCCTTTCACAAGAAATATTTTTTGACCATACTCTAAAATGTGTATTGATCCTTATAAACCCACTCAAAAACCCCACTTCTAGAATCATCCCATTAATGAGTTGTGAAGATATAAATGAATGAGAGGGAAACTTATAAAATAAGACACTGGATAGCATATAAGAAACAAAAATAGTACCTCTAACTATTGATTTTCTATCCTTTATATTCATAAGAGTAGGATGAACTACATGAAAATTTATTTCACCTATTCCCTATGATGAAGTTTGAGTCCTTTTAACTACAAAACTCTACTTAAATTAGTAATCATTCCTAGAATCACCATTTCTAACTTCTTGGCCACTAATTAAAACTATAAAAATCATAGAGGAATAGTGTAGAATTACCCCTTCCAATACTCTTGTTCTATATAACTCCTCCTTAATTTCCCTTCGGTAATTGGTTCTTGCATAATCTCTATATATGTCCCATCAAACCAAAGAATTGGAACTGTATTGGTGTTTGGGGGAACAATCCGCACACAGGTGATATGTCACCCAAGTAAGGTCATAGCCACTCCACTTTCCAATACTCAAGTAAACATTCTCATACATATTGTCACGACCTGTCCCCCGGTGCCCGTATCGTGACTACCCAAATCCTGCCTTCCATACTCTAGGGGATGGCAACTAGCACCAAAGATGTAATTCCCTAAAACTGGGAAGGCATTGCCTTTATAAATCATAAACACACACATCCATATTACATGAGGAAGTAAACAGTAAGAAAAAAATATATAACAAGAGTACTGAATGTAAAGGGGGGCAGAATACAAGCCCAACAGTAATGTAAGAATACAACTGAAAACAACTACAACTGAAAAAGGGACAAATAGCTGAAAGGGGAAGCAACTCCTGGATCATCCTCCGGGGTTCCTACCTGAAGGGTAGGTACATATGGCCTCCTTAGCTCTCCACGTCCGTCAGACTCCACCATGTACCGATAGGTCGTAAGGTCCTCCTCTGGGTACCGTCTAGTCCTGGCGCTCCCGGCCTCCGTCAGCGCTGTCTGTCGTTTTCATCCAACACAACGAGGTGCGGGCATAACCCATGCAGGGGGTGTATAACGATACTCATTAGGGACCCCGAGACCCTCAAGGTCTCACAAAATTCAACTAGTATCAACCACAAAGTATGATTTCAATAGAAAACCATTACTTACATATATTCTCATACATATACCAATGTTATCAAGTATCCCATCACAATAATGAGGAAAACACAAATGTCATTGACTCAGCTCAAACCAGGATTTTATTCATGATGTCGAAACCACGGCTGCTAGAGAACTCCTCCTCTTTCAAGCACAGTAGTACTGTCAAGACTCCGAGGTGCTACTCACTAACCTTAGACTGCTGAGTTACTCCTCCTGTCAAGTACCGTGGGTCTGCCGCCACACACAGTAGCACTCCCCGCCATGGGTCTCCCGCCTCACACAGTAGCACTCCCTGCCATGGGTCTACTGCCTCTCACAATAGTGCACCCACTGATAGCCTACAAAGGTACTCCTTCTGTCAAGTACCATGGGTCTGCCACCTCACATATTAGAGCTCCTCTGCCATGGGTCTGCCACCACACACATTAGTTCTCCCCACTCGGCTAGTCAAGTCACTCCGAAACGAATTAGACAAGCAGTCTTCAGGTTCCAGCAAGCTACTAAGTCTTCATACTCTGAATGCTCGTCTCCGGTGGGATCCACTCCACGAGCTACTAGTCAATACTCCACGTGTCATGAATTACAATGAAATAGTATCTCAATGGTCCGTCATGTCATTGGGGTCTCAACATAGTAGACGGCACGTCAATCAGACGCCTGGTCTGTGAGTTATTATCCTTTTTGTCCCGGGGCCTGGTTGGTTTCATGTAAGAACCCACCTGACTATATCTCAACTATACTCTGAACTCTCGTGGGGTACACTCAATGGGACCGCCTCTTAATTAAATTACCAATGCCGCCGACGGTTTGTCAAATGGACGTCCGGTCTGAGAGTTATTGGCTTTTCAGTTTTAGGGCCCGATTGGTTTTTAAGCTAAAACCAACACGACCATATTCCAACTGCATCTGAACCACAATTGGAGTATGCCAAATGAAACATCTCATGAAAAATAAACAAATTTAGTTGATGGCACATCAATCAGACATCTGGTCCTTATGTTATAAGTGTTTCCTCTCCAAGGGCCTGGTTGGTTTCAGGTTTGAACCAACGCATACATACATAAAATTCACTAAAACCTTTAGTGTAATATACCGAAATGACAGTCTCGATCCAAGGAATCATACTCTACTGACGGTGCATCAATCGGAGGTCTGTAGATCAAGTTATTTGAGATTAACCGAAAATTGTCCGAAGAGGGGGTCTGGGCCAGGTCCGACCCGGCCCAACCCACCCTGGGTCGGCCCGAACCGAGGAAACCCAACATGGGTCCGGGTCCGGCCCAGTAGGGCGCGGCCCGACCTGGTGGATGAGGCCTGACCCGTGTGAGGGCGGCCCGGCCCGCGCGACAGATGGCCCGGCCTACGCACAGGTGGCCCGGCCCGGAGGACGGTCGCTGCTCAGCCAGGCTGGCCGAGCGGGGGGGGGAGGGAGGTCTCCGTAATGGAGGTTCTAGGATGGTGCCGCCTAGTATCCCTAGAACCCACGTGGTGTGGGTTCGGCTCCACCACCACAGGGACTGGTGTCACAGCTGTCTTCCGCCGATGACACACTTGGGTGCCGCGGCCTCCAGGCATCTGACCGCCGCACGCCGGCGACCCACGCCGCCACGATCTTCCCCGGGCCACCGGAGTCATTCCGGTGGTCTGTTTTAGCACCTGTCCGTGCCTACGGCATCCTCAGATCCATCTCTTCACTTCGATGGCCTCAAATCAATGTTTCCCTTCCGTTCATCCATCGCCCAACAAAACGCGCATCACGAACAAGTTGGTGGTGGGTCTGGGCATGTTCATTAGCCTATACCCACTACATTAGTGGTTCAAACAATCGCCCAACAAATAAATTCCCATATTCGAGGGTATAAATCACATATATATAATTCTAAAAAATCCCACTACCTTGTAATTGAGGTTCGTTCTTCAACAAGCCACAAAAGATGAGCGTCGCGGAAGTCGGCCGTTGTGGAAGATGGTGTCGCGGTAGTCGGGCGTCGCGGAAGAAGACATCGGGGAGAACGGTGTCATCTCGTCAACATTGGAGGAAGTGGAAGGAATACACATCATCGTTCTTTGGCGGAATTGGCATTATTCATCGAAGAGGGCATCATTCTTCATCAAATAATAATTTTCTTTGTCAGAGTTGTTCTTCGTTGAGGGAATAACACTTCTATTTCTTTAGAGATTTCCCCAAAATTCTCCCAACACAATGAGTGCCAAAATAAAATAATAGATAAGGATATTATTTTATTCACAAATGAATTTTCAAAATTCAAACACTTTAATTAATTAATTGTAGGGTTCAATTCATTTATTAAAAGTGTTGGAAAAGATAAATGGGAGAGAAGGAGGTGAAGAGATCACATTAATTAAGGGAAGAGTTGTCAAATTAATTAAGGGGGGATTAAAGGGGAGTTTAAGGGAGTGGAATGGTTAGGGGTTCGTGTGGGCCCCACCCCACATTATCCTCTCATTGGAGGTTATGTGGGTGTGGGCCCCACCTAAAACTATCCCTTGTAGGATATAACTAACATCTTTAAATAAAATTTTGTACTACAATTTTATTTATTTTATTCTAAATCCCCAAGATTAACTCTCAACCCGCATAAAACGCAACTACGGTAAAGGTACCCTTAAGTGAATATCGGCGCTGCGAGTTCATCGGTGCCCTATGATTTCAATTCTGAGCAACGGTTTAAAAAATAGAAAAACCCGCATGTACGTTTATTGAACGTACCTGAACAAAACATCAAAAATTGATTACAGGTACACCGGACCTCAGAATCATGTGCTTTCAGAAACTACGGACCCGTAAAATTCCAAAGAATTTAAGAAAAAAATTTGATTGAAATTTCCAGGTATTTATATTACCCTCTCCTCGGGGCTTTAAATCCCCATAAAGCTATAACACACACTAGGGAAACTAAAGGGGTACTGAACAAAAATCTGAGCCTTCTGCGCCGATGTGCTCTCTTGGAGGTTCTCATGCTACCAGCGAATGCGCACCAGAGGAATCGACCGTCAATGTAGGATCCTCTCCTGTCGATCCTCAATCTCCACTAGAACCTCTGTGAAAGTTTACCCATCATCGATGTGCAGATCCCCGTGTTCGACGATGTGGGATGGATCGTGCACGCATCTTCTCAACTAAGATACGTGGAAGACGTCATGCACCCGGTGCAGCTGAGGTGGAAGGGACATGTGGTAAGCCACCTCACCTTCTCTACTGAAGAAGTGGCAGAGAGACTATAGATAGGTTGCAATATCCCTATCCACAAAAAAATATTATCAATGCGGCCAACGGCTCCGTTGCCTCTCCTAGCAGCTAAATGCCTAAACTCTTGCTGAGAGAATCCGCTACTACGTTCCCCTTACCCAGAGTATAGACTATCTCAAAGTCATAGTCCTGGAAAAACTCAAGCCATTGCCGCTATATCAGGTTCAGGTCCTTCTGAGAGAAGATACACCTAATACTATTGAGATTCGAGTGAATAGTAAATTGTTCACTCACAAACAATGGGTGAGACTAGCCAATTGTAAGAACTCATCTTCACCCTTATTCACCTACGTTCTACATGATCTTCTAAGATTTCTCCTCTGCTGAAAAGGGAAATTCGGTCTCATCCCTTGGATGAACCACGTCCTTTGCCTAATACAGTTAATCCTAACATGAATGATACTAATTCATGTCATGGACGACATTGTATGGCCTCGACGCTACTTCCAAGAGATCCAACTATTACTCTCGCCTCCAAGGGTTGAGTCTCACTGTCGACATCAATGTGTTGTTACTAGGTATCCTCTAGTAGAAATCTCAAATGTGAGGTTCAAGTCAATAGTTTTAACTAGATCCTCTTAGTATTAACCACCAAAAAAGGAAGGAAATAAAATGTCACAAGGGAAAGTGTCTTTTATTTCTGCAGCTCAAGGTACAAAGACACAAAGAAACCACATACAAAGACATTAACAAGGCAAGAAGAATCCTGAATAAAGGCCTCGTTGCTTGGAACTAGTCCCGATCCTATCCACCTGCTTCAGGAGCTCCATAGTTGTATGCTTTAGTTGCCTGAAGTTGTGCTCTCTCCTGTCCACCCATTCCCAGTAGTCGGGGTGGACCACTTAGTGGTGGTGGTGGTGGAAACACCTCGAAGCCTCGTCCACCACCAGCTGCATGGCCAGCACCTCTGGCTCAGTCTTCTTCTCCTTATGGTCTACCTCGATTGAACCTCTGCCTCTTCCTATGAGGTTATTCATCTATCTGTTGATCGTTTGAGCAGCGAGTCAGACAGTCATGAGCCATGTGACCCAATCCTCTGCATGAGTAACACTGCCAGGGAGGTCTAGTTCTCTCTCCACATAGGGTTCCCCACACTACCGACCCTGATTTGTGCGGTCAACCACCTGTAGGTCTGTTCCTCCTAGAACTCTGCGTCATCTATCTTCTGCCTACTGCAGAAGACTCTGTTGCATGTCGTCTAGTGGTGGGTCACGCTGCTGGAGACTGCTTAGGAAGGAAAATCTCCTCTAAGAGGGCTCTCTCCATCACCCCTGTCTGCATCGGGATGCTGTGGGAGATAATTGAAGCTCTAATCTTTTTGCTAAGTCCCTACTCAAAGGTTCCAGACCTGATGAACGGGTCTCGTACCATATCAGTGGAGTAATACGAGAGGTCAGTGAACTTTGCTGAGTACTACGCCACTATCATGATATCCTGCTGTAGATGTAGTAGCTCTTATATCCTCACTGCTCGAAGGGTGGCTGGTACAAACTCCGCCCTGAATAGGCTCTCTAAATCTTCCCATAGAAGTGTCACCTCATCATACATCTTGAGCATCAGGATCCACCATCTTCCTGCTGCTACCTGAAGGAGGCTGGCAACAAGGATCACCATGAAGTCTGCTGGTGTCCCTACAAGCCTGAAAACTCTCACCAAAGTCTCCTGCCAATCCTCAGCCACCTGTGGGTCTGTCTCTCCTCGGAACCCAGGTGGCCTTTGGTGCTGGAACTCATGCAACGCGTTTAAGTGGCATGCATCGCCTGCTGCTGGGGCTGGTGGCATCGGTGGCCCAACGGGTGGTAGTACAGCTGGTGCCTCCGCTGGTGCCTCAACTAGAAGAGGTCCATGTACTGAGGCATTGTCTCTTGGAGGTCTATCAGTACGTACAACTCTTGGGGCCCAATATGGTTGTTTGCGGAGAGGCATCCTGAAATAAACAGATGTGACATGGTCAAAGATTATACCTTGTGAGCTGGCCTGGTTTGAGCTGACTTATAGAAAACATTTGAAAACACACATGTAATCAGTGTTTTCGTGCACTGAGTCGGAAATCAGAAGTCAGTGTCCTAGTGTATGGATACGCCGGCTGCCCGCACCAACAGTAGACTCCCAGAATTGAAAACCACACTTAGTACCCTTAACACTATTGCTTTAGAGAAAGAAAATATCGGAGTCCTAGTTCTACGGTAGAACAGTTGTCCTATGATACCAATTTGTCATGACCCGTCCCCTGGGGCCCATATCATGACTACCCCAAGCCCACCTTCCATAGGCCAGAGGCTGGCGACTAGCACCAAAGACGTAATTCCCTAAAAATGGGAAAGCATTGCATTTATAAATTAAAAACACACACAACCAGAGTACATGTGGAAGTAAACACTAAGAAAAAACTGTATAACAAGAGTACTGAATGTAAAGCGGGCCAGAATACAATCCCAACAGTAAAGTAAAAATACAACTGAAAATAATTACAACTGAAAAAGGGACAAACCGCTAAAAGGGGAAGCAGCTCTTGGATCTTCCTTCAGGTTTCCTACCTGGAGGGTAGGTACAAATAGCTTTCTCAGCTCTCCATATCCGTCAGACTCCACTATGTACCGATATGTCGTAAGGTCCTCCTTTGGGTACCATCTATTTTTGGCACTTTCAGCCTCTGTCCGCGTTGTCCGTCGTCTGCATCCAACACAAAGAGGTGCGGACATATCCCATGCAAGGGTGAGTATAAAGATACTCAGTAGGGACCCAGAGACCCTCATGGTCTCAGAAAATCCAACAAGGATCGACCAAAAAGCATGATTTCAAAGGATAACCATAACTTAGGTATATGCTCATACATATACCTAAGTTATCAAGTAACCCATCTCAATCATGAGGAAAACACAAATGTCATTGACTCAGCTCAAACCAGGATTTTATTCATGATGTCGAAACCACGACTGCTGGAGAACTCTTCCTCTATCGAGCATAGTAGTCCTATCGTGACTCTGAGGTGCTACTCACTAACCTTAGACTTCTATGTTACTCTTCCAGTCGAGTACCGCAGGTCTACCGCATCACACAGTATCGCCCCCCGCCATGGGTTTGCCACCTCACATAGTAGCGCTCCCCCTAATAGCCTACAGAGGTACTTCTCCTGTCGAGTACCACATGTCTTCCACCTCAAATAGTAGTGCTCCTCCACCATGGGTCTCCCACCTCACAAAGTAGTGATCCCCACTGGTCTAGTCAAGTCACTCCAAAACGAATCGGACAAGCAGTCATCAGGTCTCAGCCAGCTACTAGGTCTCCACACTCCGAATGCTCATCTCTGAGAGGATCCACTCCATGAGCTATTGGTCGACACTCCAAGTGTCTCAAACTCCAACAAAGAAGTATCTCAAAGGTCCACCTTGTCATAGGAGTCTAAACGTAATAGACGGTGCGTCAATCGTACGCCCGGTCTGTGAGTTATTAGCCTTTTTGTCCCAGGGCCCCGGTTGGTTTTGTGTACGAACCAAGCCGACCATATCTCAAATATACCCTGAACTCCCATGGGGTATACTCAAAGGCACTGCTTCTCAATGAAATCACTAACACTGCTGACAGTTCCTCAAACAGACATCCGGTCTGAGAGTTATTTGATTTTCTGTTCCAGGGCCTGGTTGGGTTTTAAGCTAAAACTGACCCGACTATACTCCAACTAAGTCCGAACCTGGAGTGGTGTATTCCAAAATAACCATCTCATCGAAAGGAGACCAACGTAGTTGACAGAACTTCAAACAGACATCTGGACCTTAAGTCATAAGTGTTTCCGCTCCGAGGGCCCGGTTGGTTTTGGGTTCGAACCAACTCAGATATATCCAAACTTTTCCAAATCCTTGAGTGTAATATATCAAAACGACCGTCTATATCAGAGGAATCATACACAACTGAAGGTGCATTGATACGAGGTCCATAGTTCAAGTTATGGTTAATTAACCAAAAATAGACCGAAGAGGGGGTCTGGGCCTAGTCCGACCTGGCCCCACCCACCCTTTGTCAGCCCTAACCGGGTCGACCCAGTCTGGGTCCGGGTCTGGCCCGACCCGGTGGATTCGGCCCGTCCCGCGCGAGGGCAGCTTGGCCCGCGCGGTATACAGCCCTGCCCGCGCATTGGCCGCCCTGCCCACACACATGTGGTCCGACCCAATGGCCGGCCGCGGCTGCGGGCCACTAGAGTCATTCCAGTGGTCCGTTTTTTCACTTGTCTAGGCCTACGGCCTCCTCGGGTCCCTCTCTTCACTTCGAAGGCCTCAAATCAATTTTTCCTCTATGTTCATTAGTCGCCCAACAAAACGCCCATCACGAACAAGTTGGCAGTGGGTCCGGACTTGTTCGTTAGCCCATACCCACCGCATTAGTTGTTCAAAAAATCAACCAACAAATAAACTCCCATGTTCGAGGGTATAAACAACATATATAAAATTATACATAATCCTCATACCTCATAATTTAGGTTCGTTCATCGACGAGCCGCGAAAGATGAGCATCGTGGTAGTCGGGCATCGCAGAAGACGACTTCCTGGTAGTCAGGCGTAGCAGAAGATGGCGTCGCGGAGAACGGTGTCATCCCGTCAACGTTGGAGGAATATGAAGGAAGACACGTTGTTGTTTATCGGTATAATCGGTGGTCTTCATTGAAGAGGGCATCGTTCTTCATCGAAGAACGATGTTCTTCATAGGAGTTGTTCTTCATCGAGGGAAGAACAATTCTATTTCTCCAAACCTTTCCCGAAAATTATCCCAACACAATGGGTGCCAAAATAAAATAATAGCTGAGGCTATTATTATATTCACAAATTACTTTTCAAAATTCAAACACTTTATTTAATTAATTGTAGGGTTAAATTCATTAATTAAAGGTGTTGGCAAAAAATAATGGGAGAGAAGGAGGTGAAGAGATCACATTAATTAAGGGAAGAGTTGTCAAATTAATTAAAGGGGGATTAATGGGGAGTTTAAGGGAGTTGAATGGTTAGGGGATCTTGCGGTCCCCACCTCACATTATCTTCTCATGGGAGGTTATTTGGGTGTGGGCCCCACCTAACACTTCTCCTTGTAAGATATAACTAAAATCTTTAAATAAAATTATGTACTATAGTTTTATTTATTTTATTCTAAATCCAAAAAATTAACTCTCAACCTGCATAAAATGAAACTACGGTAAAGGTCCCCTTAAGAGAATACCGACGATGTGAGTTCATCGGTGCCCTCAGATTTCAATTCTGAGCACCGATTTAAACGATATAAAAACATGAACGTACTTTCACTGAATGTACCTGAACAAAACTTCAGAAATTGATTTTGGGCACACCGGGCCTTGGAATCAGGTGCCGTCAGAAACTGCAGACTCTTAAAATTCTAAAGAATTTATGATAAAAAATTACTTGAAATTTATGGGTCTTTACAAATATTATTCATTCTCCCTTATTTCATACCTCTTAGAAATCCTAAAAAAAACACCTCTCAACCACTAGATGTGTCTTTCATGTTCCCCTCAGAAATTAGATCCACATTCACCAATTCTGAAAACATGTTCAGCCGAAATATATTTTCCAAGTACATAATTTTACATTTAATCTCATCTTAAAACTATTTCACTAATATATCCTCATCTCCTTCTAATTATGGATAAAATAATCGTAGATATGTAAAGTTACGAGCATGTCTCAAAACAGACATTATCCCCTGAGTCAGCTTTATAAACTCAAACCCTCCCTCCATCCATAGTGTCTCAGGAAAAAATATGTAAATGAACATATATTATAAGTCCATCTACACCACACATGCCAAAGTTTCATTCTTAGTTTTGATTTCCCTCAAATTCTACACCAAACTACAATTAATTTAAGCAATAAACATGACTCACTTCTCATTATGAGTCCCTAAATGGTCAGGTATAGTATAGAATGCCTCAATGATGAACACTACTTCCTCTAGTCCACTATCTCCTCTGATAGTTAGAGGGTTCTAAAACTAAAACACTAAAGTTAAGTTAGAAAAACTCTTCATAACCTACTCTATATCTCTACCCATAAAATGTATGAATTGTGAAATTTCATGATGGATATGTTAGGACTTATAGTATTATTTAAAGAGAAGATAATCAGTAAGGTATGGTATGAAAATTATGATTTACTTGAAATGAAAAGACAAATAAAAGTTTGTAGCATTGTATTCGATAGTGTCTATGACACACATCACCAAGTGAGTAAAAGAATATAATATCCAATGAATTTATAATATTTTTACTATATTAAATTAATTCAACATATTTTATGGCTGTTAATGTATGAGACATTGATTTATCATACATATCACACAACAATGAGTTTCATCGATGGATTTCATTACAAGTATCAAAATGTTTTACAAAACAACAATATATTTTAAAAATATTACTATGTAATGTAATAAGATATAATAAATATATTTTTTATATTAAATCTTAGGAATAATATAAACTAACTTATTAAATCTGTCATTTACACAAAATAAAAATAATTCACTAGATACAAAATAATTAGAAATGAATATAAGTACCTATTGAACATTAGGTTAACATTTTTAAATAAAACTACTTTTATGCTCTCCGAGGTGATTAATTATAATAAATTAAATTAATTAAAAATAGTGAATGATATTAATGTAATATATGTATTATATATTATAACAAATTTTTTATAATTTTTATCCATTACTTTTGATAAGAACAGGATATGAACAATGGTTGTATTACACATAAAAACCTATATTTTTATTAAGGTAGTATTACGGATTTTTAATAGGGAATCTATATTGAATCCATTTCATGGAAATATTATAGATTTTATATGTATAATAATTTTCATATTTCTAGTAAAAACATTAAAATTTTAATTTGGTTAATTTTTGGTATTTTTGTGTGAAATTTCATTTCTTACTGAATAGTGAATAATGGTGAACTTTTGTTCAAAAACTAATTTTCATCTAAATTAATTATAAATTCAAATTATATTTTAAATTGAATTTAAATTATAATTAGAAAATAAAATATCAATTAATTTTATTTAGTAAATTTTATTAAATTTTACTTTGAAATTGTAAATAAAAACATGCCAATCATTTAGATGTTTTAAATTTAAAAACATGGATTTTAATCCTATCTTTGGTTTTAAGATTAAATAAATTTATGAAAATTATGTTCATTGAATTGGTAAAATGGATTATTTATTTGGAATAAAAAATTTATAATTTATAATAAGTTCATATTATTTTTCTTCCAAAATTATTATAGAATGTAATTAAAATTATTTATAATCATTTCGGTGAAATTAAGCTCAACTAGGGACTACACCTTTGTCATAAGGGCCAAAATGACTGAAAATCATGTCCAAAAGTCATTGGATACTTCAATATAGACAATTAACTACCTTGTATACAATTTGGACACTTATGGGATACACTTTAGTTGAAAAAATGGTGATTTGAATTTTCATTCCAAAATATACAAGAGTTCCACTCCTCCACTGTAATAAAAAGGGATCCTCTCCTCCCACATCCCCACACATCTCGGGACACTTTTTATTGTCAAATATAATCCAATATTTCTCATAAAAATCCCTAAACACATCCTATACTCCTAACTTTCATCATGAATATATCCATGGGAGCACTTCAGTTCAAACTAAAAGGAGTTACACAGAAAAGAGGTAACTTCTTTCATCAAGCTCTTTAGTTTTATTTCCATTCACCACCCCCTCCCAACCCCCTAACTATATTTATTAAATTATTATATAAAATAATTATTGTAATAAATATTTGAGGATTTTGTATTGTTAAGGTTTTTACTTACACTTACATACACTCCATTCAAATGAGTAACGAACATGTAGTTTATGAGTATGGAAAACTACCGCCTCACAAAAAGATGATTGTTCGTTTTTACATTACCACAATTCATGGTTCATAATTATGATTGAAAATATACTTATATTTTATATATATCATATTTATCATTTCATTATGATTTTTTAATTCTATTAAAAACATGTCTTTAAAATTCCCATTTTTGGTAAATCCGATAACATCCTTTTTTGATGTGTGGACTACATCATCCTGAATGAGATGAGATTCTTTCATGCTATACAGGGAACATATTAAGGATAGTTCTAGAAAACCAATGTATTATATGTGTCACATATATAAAACATAAATTATAATATATATATATAAATATATTATTAACATTTAGTTATTTTAATATGACTACAAAATGGAAGTAGTGTTCATGGGTACATACTGCCTACTGTCTCCATGAATGGTTCATTTCATTTCTTATCTCCAAACCTATAGATAATTATAAATACATATATAATTAATATATATTATATTAACAACATTTTTTAATTTCTAGATATGATAAGACCTTGATCTAATGGGTAGATTCAACACATAATGAGTCCAAACTCACTAGAGAAAACTAGGAAATTAAAAATCAAAATAGATAAAATAATAAAAAGTTATTAAAAAACGTTATAAAATATAATAAAATTTTAATATATTATTTTAAATTATTATTATGGTTCTGTTATAAGTTATTAACATGCTTAAACCCCATATAAAGGTGTTAAATGGACATTCATTTGAAAGTAAGTTCAAGGTAAGAGATTTTCATCTCACTTTTCACATTTGTGAGATAAATGTCATATTCATCACTTACTAATTTTATATGGTGTATCTATTATTCAATTGATATATTAAATCAAGATTTATTTTATCTTAATGGTTTTCAAAGCATCTATTTAATTATATTCATTCATTATGATTATGATTGAAAATGTTTCAAATTGGTATAGGACACATTGGAATGTGTACGAATTTATACACACAAAAATAATTTTAATTTTAATTTCATTTTTTTAGACATTAATTATTTTTATACACCTAATTTCTAATATATTTTTAAATTCCATACAAATTTTCATATAATATCAAGATTGAATTATACTTCATGATATTTTCAGTTTCAATTTGAATTATTTCATCTAAGTGGGTATAACCTAAAAGTTGATATATTGAAAAGAATTTCATAATAAATTTATTTACATTATGTTATCTTACTTCCTCAATTTCATTAATATTATATTATTATGTGGGTAATAACCTTTTAATATCTATTAATTTATTTCCAACTTTTTATGTGGATTTACATTTGACACACTTAATCTATTCATTTATTGATTTTCACATCAATGTTTTGGTATTCTCAAGGGTTTACATTGCAATATCATTTTGTTCCTCATCATTTAAAATTTAATTTACATAAGATGTAATTATTTGAACATTTACTAATATAAGATTTCTTCATAATCGCCTTTTGTTATTTATGATCTTTTTCAAGTAACTGTACCATTTTTTCACTATTGGGTACATAAATTATTTTAGAATTTTTTTTAATGAAAACATGACTTCATTACACTCTTTAGACAGAGAACCTCATTTCATATAAAAAATCATGTTTTATAAAATTGTTTTGAGAAAAAATATTTCTTTCCCAATTTATTTATTAATGTTATCATTAGCCTTTTCCATTTAAAAGTTTTTTAATAGGAATCTTCTTATATCTATTTGAATAAAGAATTTTCCTAACCATTTGGTCATGAAAAGGAATTCTATTTTTACCACATACATCATGTACTGATTTACCCACCTTTATTTATTTAAATATTAAATTTCATGTGTAAATGGTTTTCTTTTAATGAAAATGATTTAAAAAATATTTTTCATTGAAAAGAATTTTTAAATGATATTTCAAATCAAAAGGATCTTTTCCTCAAGATTTACTTTAAAAGATCATTTCATAAAATTTATATTCATCAATGAAAAAAACCCTATATTATTATTTAACATGGTATATGTTGTATTGAAAACATATTTATTCTTTTATTTTATAGTTTATAAATGATTTATTCCAAGGATAGTATTTACATAATCCTTTATGATTATTTTGTAAGTTCCTTGGAAATATTCAATTTTATATGATTATTGAATACTGTTTTCCCCTAATTATCCATATCATTTATCATGGATATGCTCATTGCCTAAAATATGTACATTTTTTCATACAATTTTTAATTTTTAATGTCAATTGATTATTTTAGGAAATATTGGTAAATATGTATCTTCTACTCTATACAAATATTTGATGGGGAACATTGCTAAATATTTATTTTATATATCATGAATTTGTTGGATATGTATGATAAGGTTGGGGCCAAGTTATAGATATCCCCTTGAAGTATCGGTAGTCGCATGGAATGAGACAGTTAGAAAGCTTCATTAGAAGGGGTTTTAACGGATAAGATAAAATTTTTAGTCAATGTTCTTAATAGTAATGGATCCATGTTCTTATGAATCATAGAGTCCAATAATTATAAATTTCCCACAATTTTTTCTAGTTATTATTCATCCCTGTGATTTTTCAGCAACATATATGTGGATATATTGGATTTATGTTCATTGATTAAATGACATGTGGTTCAATGTTTTGCATTTATATATAAATATTACCTTATCATCTTGTTTTAATGGCATGGGTTTCCAGTTATGTTCTTTCCATATTGATTATACACTTTCTTGTAAGTTTAATGATTACATGGTTTGTGTGTTAATTATTTATCATACCAAAATTATGATTTTCATTTATTCATTATTTCATCTATTTTACATTACCCTTACAAATCATTTGATCCCTCAGTTGTTTGTTTTCCTTTAATCATGAATCCAAGAAGAGTAATATCAATTATATTCTAGTATATACTAGATGGAATGTTATTTTCCGTTAAGGAAATAAATTGTTTGGTAATTAGTTTATTCATTTGTAATTCAAGACTCGTGTATATATCTGGTTTACTATGACTACTATACCGTTTAGTCCTTCAAGATTTGATTTATCATAATCATGCCTATATAATGAAATTAGACACCATCTTCAGCTTTTACGGGGTCAATTTTCTATAGTTACTAACAAAGAAACTTTAGTAGAACCCTTGATACCTATATTGAAGAAAACAGGACATAGAAAACATAATCATAACATAGAATTTGAGGATAAGTGTAGAATAACATTCTAATGTTTCAGTTACATAGAGATTATGTGTTTTTAATAGCAATACATCCTTGTATGTATACTACAAGTGGATGTGGTTATGGAACAAATAAACCTAATAGTATAAACTCTTACCATGTGTGTCGAACGTGACTTGGGGTAACCTGGTACATTACAACGGTCCTTACTGCACAGCTAGATTGACACTACTAGGGGATATTCTTAAGATAATTAATTTTTCTAAAAAAACTATTATAAAGGATTTGAATATATAGTGAATATTAATAACATGGTATAAATCTAATGTTTTTGATTGAATATAAGTTTTCATAATTTAGAAATCATATAGAAAATGTAATTGAAAAACCCTTTACCATGGAAGGACCTATGTAAAATTAAATAGATAGAGTATTTAGGTATTGTGGTTGTATTGAAAACTTTAGTAAAAATTATGTTTAGTGATTAAACTTTTTTCAATGATCTCAACCATATTTATTTTATCAATTAAATTAATATGGTTTTAGAAAACAATAGGCAATATATTTGGTGAAAACCAATCAAATCTATAAAGGCCAAGGGACATAAACCCATTACCAAATGAATATATGGTTTTAATTCCAGACACTGACCTGTGAAATGTTTTTGTAAATATTTCATTGTATTTTGTTGAACAATTTGATGAATAGATATTAATGATAAACCAGTAGTGTAACTTTTGGGGATTATGGAATAATGTTTTTACCATATTAATATTAGAGAATAGTTAGAGATAATTAGTTACACTGGAAACTCTTTTATGTTTCTTATGATCCTTTATAAATGTATTTTTTTACTTCATGCATCAATGTTGATTTTTGGATATCCACATCTTCATGTAAGGGATGAACTATAAATTTATCAAATTAAAACCAAATGATGAAATTGTGTCTATAAAAATATATAAATTATGTATATTTCCTTAAATTGGTAGGTAGAAAATAAATTAGTCAACATTAATAAATTTATCAAAAAAATTAGAAATACATTAATTCTTGTTAAAACAAATGTATTATATAGCATCGTAGATTTATTGATTTGAGGCCCTAAACATATATTGATCATTCACTTGTTTTTTATTGATGAACTCAATCACTCCCTATAAATATTTTTGTCTTCCCTCCATATATGTATCACTTTTTCCATTGATTTTCCTCTTCTTAATTCCTAGTTACTTCTTAATCCATGTTTCCTTTGTAATTCTATTTCTCTCCAATCTATGAATTTCTTATGAACCCTTGACACAATGTGGGATTTAAAACATAGGAAATATTAAAAAACAATATCACCAAGATCATGTTTATATTGAGATGATTCAATTTAATAATGGTGGGGAGAATATAACACCCTAAAAATCTACAGTACGAACATTGTATTTGATAACATCTGCCACAGACCCAACCATGCATGTAAGGGAATATAATATAAAAATAATTTAAAATATGTTTACAATATTAAATTAATTAAATATATTTATATCATTTAGTGAATGCTACACTAAGTAAACATATGTCACATGCAACAATGAGTTTAACTGATTTCTTGAATTACACACAAGACCGATTTTTACTGAACAAAAATATATTGTTAATATATTATTATTTAATATAATTGGATATAATAAAACAATCTGTTATATTATTAGAAATGAATAGTATAAACTAACTTACGAAATCAATAGTTTACCAAAATAAAAAACTAATTCATTGGTTACAAATTAATTATAAATTAAATATAATAATCAATTGAATATAAAGTGAATATTTTTATTGAAACCTATTTTTGTGGTCACAATGGTGTTTTACCATAATAAATTTAATAAATTATGATTGGTGAATGATAATGATAAAATATATATATATATATTCAATAATTTATTTTAGAAATTTTCCAATATATTTTATATTCTTATGATAACATAACCCTAATATTAATCATAAAAAGCAATAATTTTGTTAGGGACCCATAACTACCTTTTAATGGAGAACCTATTTTAAATCAATTTTTTTTTCTTTATATAATTTGTTGTTAAATTTTATCTTCAAATTTCAAATAAATAAATAAACATTATCTGAGGTATAATTTTTGGAATTTTTCTGTGAAGTTCCATTTTTAATGGGTAGTGAAAAATACATATTTTAAGTTAAAAAGTGGTTTTTCATCTAATTTATTTATAATTTTAAATTAAATTCTGATTTTTTTAAAGTATAATAATATAAAAAAAATCATTTAATCCAATTTATAAAATTTTAATCAATTTGAAAATGAAAATGGATTTAAAAACTTAACTAACATTTGAAAATTTGCACTTTAAAATCATGCATTGTCATCCCATCTACGGGATTAAATTTAAATTAATTTCTACACCTTATGTTATAGGAATTTTTTCAAATTTAGTACATATTTTTATTTAAAATAACTTAATATTTCTAATAATTTATTCTTATTTTTTCTAAAAAATTAGTGAATGTAAATAATATTAATTATAATGATTAAGGTGAAATGAAGCATAACAAAGGATTAAACCGTAATCTTGAGAGAAATATTGAACTGTAAACTTTTCTAAAAGAAATTAGATAGAAATATTTCTACACTATACTCACATTTATTTTATTTGGACCATTATTGGATAAAAATTACATGGTAAACACATGGGTGGAATTTCCTTTCCAAAATTTGAAATAGTGCCACTCCTCATGATCTATAAAAAGGCCTCCTCTACTCAAATTTTTTACACCTCTAAATCCAATTTTACGCAAAAATTATCTACAAAAATAGATCATCCACATTCATCCCCAAATATTTTATGAAAACATTTGGAAATAAATCTATCCATGTAATCCATTTGCTGCAAACCAAAGAGGTTACCTGAAAAGGGATAACTTCTTTCCTCAAGATCTTTAGTTTTATTTCTATTTACCCATCCCCTCCTCAACTCTATTAATTCCATTAAAATATAAAAAAAATCATTATCCTAAATATGTTATGATGTTTTTATTTTATGGTTACTACTTACACATAGAGACACTACAATCTAATGGGTAACTAAGATATTGTTTTGTGTAAAGTGGAATACCCCATCACAAAATAATAATTTTTCATTTTTCCTTTACCACCATTAAGTGTTGGGGATTGTCATTGAAACTCAATTTAAATAAGATATATATGATATATATTATTCCTTTAATAATTTGAAATTCTTTGACAAAACATCTCATTATATATTCCATTTTATGAAAATATGATAACTTGTTTTCTATAAGTGTGGACTACTACCTCCTCAAAGCGATATGATTTGTTCACACTATACATGGAATGTTATATGGATAATTTTAAAAAAATATATGTAAAATAAATGACCTGGATATGACACTGTAATTATAATATATATATATATATATATATATATCATTTCATTTTCATTCATTTAATACGATAGTGAAATGGAAGTATGCTTATGCGTATGTACGGCCTACCATCTCCGTGGATGGTGCATTTCATTTCTTATCTACAAAAATTATAGATTATTAAAAATACATATACATATTGTATATATATGATATATAAATAATTTTTTAAATATTGTACATTATGAAACCATGATATAATTAATGTGAAGAATAAATAACAAGTCAAAACACACATGAGAAAACTAGGCAATTAAAACTTGAAATAATTAAAATATTGTAACGTTATTAGCAAACCTGTAACAAAAATGAAGATAATATCTTATATTATAAATACTATTAGGGTTCTAGTATAAGTTATTAACATTTGTAAACCAACTATAGAAGAGTTTAAAATACGTTAAATTGAAAAGAAATAGTAGGATATTGATTTTCATCTAACTTTTAACAACTATGATATAAATTTCATATTAAAGACTGAATTATTTCATGTGCTGTATCATATATCCATTAGATATCTAATATCATGTATTCTTTTAGAATCATGGTATTTAAAATATTCAGTTAATATTATTATTTAATAGGGATTATTATTTAAAATGTTTTAATGTAGTATGGAACACTTTGGAATATTTAGAGAGTATTTTATTCAAGAATATTTTTAATGGTTTTTCATTCATCGAGACATACTATATTTTTTGTGAAAATGATTTCATATATAATTTTTACCTATAGTCCCACTATCATATAATATAATTATTCATTCATTAATCTTGTTATTTTGAGTTTCAATTTGAATTATTTCATCTATGGGGGGTGAGATAAAAGTTATTATGTGGAAAAGAATTTCATAACCCTAGTTATTTTAATTGGGTTATATTACATCCTCAATGTTAATAATATTCTATAATTATGTGTGTAATCACTTTTTACAATCTATTTTCATATTTAATCTTTTCATATGGGTATTTACATTTGAAATAAATATTCTATTCAAAGATTTATTTTGACATCAATATTAGTGGCTTTTCGAGGGTTTACATTATAATTTAATTTTATTTGGGAATGGATACAGAAGAATTAATTTCAGATGAAATTATTTTATCTTTTTCTAAAAAAACATTTTCATTTTATTCTCGTCAATTTATTCATGACCTTTTTCAAGTAATAGTACCATTTTTAACTCATTTTTACTTAAAAGGTTTTCTAAATTTAAAACCCAAATTTATTTTTTACTTTAGTCAGAGAACATGTTTTCTTAATAGGACCATAATATTCTTCTTGTCACTTTATAAACATGATATTTTTCCAAACATTCTTCCACGAAAAAATAATGTTTTTTACCATGAATGGAATGTAAAAATTTACACACTGCCATTTAATTAATGCTTAATTTCTCTATTTAAAAGGTTTTTTTATAGAAAATATTTTAAAATTTGATTTTCAATGAAAAGTCTTTTCAAATGTTTTTAAAAAAATGATATTTCCATCAAGAATGTTTTTAAAATATATTTTTATAGTATTTTTATTCCTTAATGAAAATAAATTTTTTTAATCCACATAGGATATGTTATATTAGATTGATTCTTATTCTTCTTCTATATTGTTTATGTTTGATTTGGCCAAGGATATTATTCACATTCACTTCCTTGATTCATTTTTTATTCCCATTGAAATATTCAATTTACTATGATCATTTAACATTTACTATTCTATAGTTACTCATATAATTTATCATTGATATATCCATTTGTTGAATTGTATAAATTTTTTCATATATTTTTATTTTGAAATTCATTAGATCATTTGGGGAAATGTTAATTAATATGTATCATCTACTCTATATGGATATTTTATAAGAAGAAATGTAAAATTGATTATTCGATGGATGATTAATGTCTTGGATAGGTATGAAACGAGTGGGATCGAATTATAGATATCCCAAAAAAGCATCTATTGTCTAATAGGATTAGCCAATTGGTTATCCTTAGTATTTGGTTTTTTAATCGATAAGTTAAAATGTCTTATGAAAGTTCCGGACAGAAATGATTTTATATACCTAGGAAAAATGGAGTCCAATAATTAACTATTTCCCCCATTTAGTTTTAGTTATTATTTATCAATGATATTTTTTATTGACATATCTATTAATACATTTAATTTTCAGATCATGAATTAAATATGATTTGTTTTAATTTCTTTCTATAGCATATAAATATTTGATTTTCTATTTATTTGAATGTAATTTGTTTCCATTTATTACCTTTCCATATTCATTATGAACTTTCTTATTATTTTATTATTTAAATTGTATTTCTATCCAGTAATTTAACATTCCAAAATTATTATTAATATCATTGTTCCATTATTTTTTCCACTATACATAACCATCAATAAGTATTTGAGCTCACTATTTTTTTGTTTCTCTTTCCCCTAGAATACATGAATCATAATATGAATGATATTTAGGGATATAAAATATGGAAATTTTTTATTTAAGAAAGTAAATATTAGGTCATAATTAGTGTATTTATTTTTAATCCATGACACATTTATATATCTAGTTTACCAGGAACACTAAACTGATCTATACTTTAGGATTTCATTCCTTATAATAATGTCAATATAATGATAGTGGAAACCATATCTTGGCTCTCTAGGTTTTTTATCTATATAAATGTTGAAAATATTAATTAATTCCCAATTATTTGAATAAATTTTTGTTGTGAAATATGTTTTTTACCATCACTATCTATAGTTAGTAATGGATTTTCATTCATATAACTATTTTTTGACAATGAAATATTAATTATTATGACTTTTAACCAATTTGGTAATATGTAAATATTTAGTATAAAAAAATATATTAATTATCATACATATAATTGGATAGTGAATGAATTATTGATACATTTTAGTTTCTTAACAATTTAGGAATATACAATATTTTTCCTTATTCGTTAAGTCAATGTTGAATGTTTCTATCTTAACTTATTCTAAACTCATATTATTTGATATTTTTAATTGCTAAATATGACTTTTAACAGTTTTATATATATTTTGACGGGAATTCCTTACATTTTTTTATTAATGTTATAGTTTTTTAATATATAATTAGTTAGTTTTTTATTAAACAAATAATTTTTATTAGAAAATTTTTATACAAGTAGATATTTATTTCCTTATCATTTTATGTAATATTTTTATGTTCTATAAAACACTTGTTTTTTGAAAATCTGAAATAGAGGTAATTGGCTAACACTATTGTGACAAAAATGTTATAGAAAATTCGATGAAAATATAAGTTTTTATACAATATAAAACATGGGTTTTTTAAAAAGGTATGTTTTGTAACATAAAAGGGGTTCTTTTATCAATATATTTATCTTTTTAAAAATCAAGGTTTGGTGATTTTCAAAATGGTGGTGATTTTTGATTCAAAATATATTTAGACACCTTATAACCTAATTTCAAAAATCACAATATATTTTATTAAATTATATATTTTACTAAATTTTAAACTTCCCCAGCTTTAATAATTTTGTTAAGGAAATATTTTATTCTAAATATGGAAGTATCAATATCCTGGTTGGAATAAATTACTATATTTTAACAAACTCATTATAGAGTTTGGAAAAAAATTAACAAAATTTCAAGGCAAGGTGTTATAAAAGAGTTTATGTTAAAATATAATTATTTAGATAATTATAAAATCATATTCCAACTATTGAGAAATCATGTTCCTAACTCATGCATGCATATATTTTTGATTGAATTCTCTATAAACATTTGAGTTGGAGTTGTAAATTTTTTCTATGTGGACAAATTCATATCACATTATGAAATATTGATACTATATAATAGTAAATAAACTAATGAGAATCATTTGATCATGTTGATTTATTTATATATTGTTTCATCTGATATTGTTCCAAACACCATTTGGATGCATGGAATATGACCACAAGAGAATTGTCTATAAATTGGAGCAACGATCATTGATGATGAATTTTTTTCAATATGATATCTCAAATGATTATATCATTTTATTCATAACATATTGTTACATAGAGTGAACTCACTTGTAATGTTCTGAGATTATTTACATAAATAATGTTTTGTTTCATTATAAATACCTTATGTTTTCTATGTTTTTTAATTGCCTTTATATATTCTGGTCTGATTGAGTTCTTATATGGATTACAAGAGAGTTGTGGCTGATCTCTGTGATCGAGGGATTCCAAGAAAATGATGGTGGATGATATTTAAATATTTTTGATCAATGGATATATTATTGAAGAGTGAAATAACATTATAGTTTAGTTAAATCAATAAATACCATATCTCTAGATTATATACTTCATTAAAGATAAAGGGAAATGTGCAGAAAATTATTTCATAATGACATATATTCATTTATTTAATTATTTAAACAATTTAAATATACTTGTGTCTAAAAATTTCCAATTAAATATAAAATTTTTTCTTATTTTATTCCATTCTAATCATTTGAATTTTGATGACCCATATATCTGATTCATAATCTGAACACTGGAGTAAATTTTTTCCCCATAGTTATAAATAAAATGGTTAATGTTTTTTTAGTTTAAATTTTATAAAATAAAAGTAACACCCCATCCTCTTATATAAATGACTATACTATTCCATATAAATTTTTTTATCAGAGCATAGGGTCTACTAGACACCATGTAAATTTTATTTTTAAATGTTCTTTTTTATAGAAATTTTGTTTGTGTGTTCAGAAAAAAAAATTAACACATTCTGATAGAAACAATTTTACAGTAATAAGGAATCAAATCATAAAGGACTGATCAATTTAATATATTGGGAGAACTAGATACATACACGATGCCCATAATACATTAGGAATAAAAATTCAAATATAATACATAGCAAAATCTACTAAATTGTGTCCATGAAAACTCATTCCATTATATCCCCCTAATTACATAGGGAAAGGAAAGGAAATAATGGGGAGCTCAAATATTGAGTAAGGGTTATGTATAGATGAATAAACCCTAAACTAATTAGCATAATCATCCTGAAAAAGTAAATAACTAAAAATAAATGTAATTTAAAAAATAATTTGACAATGAAATGAATCAATATTTTTTTTATTTTTCATGACAATAGTTGAAATATGAATTTATGAAATACTTAATTATTGGACACCATATTTTCTGGGAAGATGTAGCCTTTCGGTCAAGATCTATTCTCTAAGAAATTACACCACTAGGTAAAAATCAATATAATTTGGTCCATCGTTTGGTCTCGTGAGACTACTGTTACATCGATGATCCATCATTAACCAAGCCCCTGTAGTGGCTTTTGGAAAATAGGATTATGAAAATATCAAATAATCAATTAAATAGTTTTTCTTATCATCAAATATATATATATTGAGTAAATAATAAATATTTATCAAAATTTACCGAAATATAAAAATTTACACTTAAAAAAGACACTATATGTATAAAATTTATATGGTTTAAGAAATAATCATATCCATCATAAAATATAATGGATATTTAAGAGAAATGAAATTTATAATTATAAATTTTTATAAGAAATGTTTCCTTTCAATAGAATTTTAACAATCCAAAAAGAAAGTCGGATTTGAAAGATAACATTTACCATATGTTAATTTTCAATCCAAAAATACCTTCTGTGAGATAATTCAAAATGAAAAAGAAAATACCATGAAAAATGAGAGATAAATGGTATTAATTGACAAAGGGTCAGTATATACAACACTATATGGTGAATTGGAGGATAAATAAAATAATTCTCAATGGAATGTAAAATAAGACGAAATCACTTACCTTATGCTCCTTTCTTGTTGAACAATATTTAAACTCCAATATTAGTTTCCACCAATCTATTATCTTAAACATATTTAATTGGATTTTTATAATATAATATAACATTGGGGTAATGTGTGTACTCGTAAAAGAGAAATTTTTTGATGGACCAACCTGAATCAAACAATCATAATCCATCAAAAAACACTATAAAAAACCAAACACTATGGATTGAAAATTTATATTAATATGAAAAAGTCATTGATAATGAATTTTTAGTATTCACTGTATATCATTTCACTATAAAACATAATTATTTCATTCCTTGGACCTATTTGAAAACATAAATTATTTTATGCATTATAATGCAGTTTGAGAAGATACGTCTTTAGATTTATTAGAGTATTATTTTATTTTATATACTACTCAAAAAAATTTATATTCCATGTGGTCATTTTAGAAAACAAAATAATTATAATTACATGATGACATAATATATCATGTTTAATTTGTGTGTGACATGTCACTTCAGGGTCATGAATCATTCTCCTTCACATAGTTAGAGAAACCTATAAAACAAATGATTTTTTCTTTTGACTTTCATTCTCAATATATTGAGTGTTATAATTATGATGTATCATATTTGTTGACTATGAAATTCCCTTATCAAATTTATGTCATATTAGAATAGTAATATTGTTAGAATATTTTATATACATAATGATAATTTTGATGAGATCATACTCTAGTTTATCATAAATAGTCATTAACCTTTTATGTATACCATTTCAAAAATTTATAAGGATAGTTCCCAAATAAATTATTACTCTCAAACTACAAAAAAAAAAACAAAAACCATCTCACACAATCATAAACTTACATAATGTCTTAATGCAAATATATAACCTTTTATGGAGTATAGCATTAGTGTATGTTAATTTTACTCATATTATACGACTCATCATTATTATAGGAAAAGACAATTATTGGTAGAAATGGTGTGGGGGCTATATCATTTTCGTGGTGAATATTTGAAAAAAAAATTCCAAAAGAATGATAACATTAACAAAATTTACTCTATTTACTATTAATATAGTCATAATAAGTACCAATCATCTAGAAGTTGAAGTGTACGACAAGAATCATTCAACTTCCTTCCACATGTCATCCGATGATGAAAAACATGTGGCCTTGATTATCTTGCAACATGAATATACAATATTCCTTAGTAAATCCTAGTAATATTATAAATCCATATGGAATTCACACTTCATTTTCTAATGAAATTAATTCCTCTAATAGTAATAAAAATTTAGAATTTGAAATTGGATGAAATAAGTTTTTAATGGAAACAAAACAATATATGAAGATATTTCTTATTGACATAGTTTAAGGTTTGATATAATGAATATCATGATTTAATTCCAATAATATAACTCCCGAAAACATTACGATATATTTATTTTAAACTAAATTAAATTTATTTTATAGCTTGCAATGCACGCACCCCCGATTTTAAATGAAACATAATACTATAAAATAATATTTAAATACAACCATAACCATTATAACATAGAAGTAATATTGGTGGGTATGGAAATGACTATAAGAAAGATAATATTATTTTTTACACATATATAAAATAAATAAGTAGTTAATCTATTGATAAGAAATCAAATAAGAACCTTATTAAAGATAATATTATGTTTTTAAAAAACAATTTTTTTATTGAAAAGAAGATAACTCAAGATTGTGGGAAAAAATGAGAATAATTTTTACAAATTTTAAATAAAATCTAAAATTGGATTGTACTTTTTTAATCAGGATATCATATTTATTATATGATTAATTTTTAATATTTCAATCAAAATATTATTTATATAATAACTGTAATATTACTACTTTTTATTAACAGCAACCTTTTTGTTTAAAGAATTTAGAAGCCCCATTTTACTCTAATGTGGTTTTACAGTTAATATTAGTTCATTTTTATAATTATTAATTATAATTTCATTATTGAAATCAATTTCATATTATATATTTAAATAAACAATTTATCTACTTTTAATGATTTTTCTTCTGCTAACCATTTTTCAGCATGTTTCCTCATGTATTATTGAATTATAATCATTTACTTCTTTTTGTTATGTTTGGAAAATTGGTTTCTATAATTGAAATTTTAATAAAATATATTATGTAATAACTTCTAGTTAATTTTTGACAATAATGAATAGTAAAATCCGTAATAAATCATTTTTTGTGGTTTAGGGAAAAAAGGTTTCATAGTGGTTAAACTAAAATGATAAGTGGCAAAATGACAATTTTTTTTAAATTATGTATTTTTAATAATATTTTGAAGATATATATTCTAATAGTTAAAAATGGTTCATTTTGGGGCCTTGTGTAATTAGATACGCATCAATGTAGTTCATTATTATTAAACATAACTGGTGTGTCCTCTCCGCCAAGTATAATGTTATACCCCATCTCATCTATATTAAAAAAACCAAACAAATTTTATACAAGTTTAAAATAAAAAATAGCATCTTTAAATCCATACCATTACCATATAAGCCTTGGTTTTTTAATAAATCAATCGAAGAAGGCTTTATATAATCCAAAAAAGGTGTCTAAATTTGAGGCAATGCCCTTAAATAATATTTATAGCATATTTTTTTCTTCTAACTCCATAAAATTTATTTAAAATATTAAAACCTTATATTTATACTATATTTCATTGAAAAAGATATTTTAATTTTAATATAATTATCTAAAATCATCTCTTTATTCATTAAAAGGGAAACAAAATTGTTTATCATGAGTATGGTGGACTACTACCTGACGAAATGACATAATTCATTTTCCATAACCAATTTTCACAATTCTATATAATAACATATCTAATTATTAGGTATTATAATTATTACATAATTATAATTGAGTGATTATAATATCATATATACCATTTTAATTTAAATTTAGTGAGGAAAATGATAATGTTGTTTTTGTGTACGGATGAATACCCCTCTTGAAGTGATGTGTCTATTTTTTAGAAAATGATTAAATGGAATTTAATAATGAATTATTTGATGTATCTATATGATATTAATGAAATATAAACTATTATTAAAAAAAATTATATCAAATATTTTTAACGATTAATCATATTTTTTTAATTGATAGTTTCGATCTCTTGTAAGGTTGATTATATCCTCATGAAGTGATGTGATTCATTTTTATTATTACATCACATGGATTTTATGCATAATTATATTTATATATATTATATTATATTTACTCTTTATTTATTATCTTATAATGTTAAAATAATAGTTACCTTCATTACATTGTGATTTTAAAAAAATCAACATTACTGAACTGTAAGTTCTTTATTTCATCACTATTATTGTAACATACTTAATTTTATATATTAATATTTTATAATTGTTTAAAAAGAATAAATTATGTATAAAAATTATAATTAATTCATTTTTACCATTTCATAGATGATTAATTAATAATCACTTTGACCTTTTACACCGTACCAATGTTATTTTTGAAATATGATTTATTTGCAGTAAAAACATCAGGCATGGAATTAACTAGTTATGTAATTGAATATAACATTATAATAAAAAAGGAATAATAATCCATATATTGGTTCATAATCATTTTAATAATTAACATATTTTTTTATTTTAGAATATTTTTAATGCTTGTTACATATTTGTCATGAGGTAAGGGATCTCTCTAAACCGCCCTTTCCAATGGGTTATGAAATTTATCTACATGAATGACTTCATATCTATTATTATTGTTATATAATTCATATAAATTAAATATATATCAGTCTCTAACATGAATACATAACTTTATATCTAATCTTTCTTTGGGGTATTACATTACATATGTCCATTTCTCAAATGGCTTCTTTATGAAATTTCTTTTGATTACAATATGACACAAGATTATAAAAACCATTCATTCCATGGGAAATTATTGTATTGGGAATTATTATTAGTTTCCATTATGTTTCATATATATTTTATCATTTCTTTATTTTGGATGTGATAATATGGTACTCCAATTAATTGTGTAATTCTTTAATTTCTTGGGGTATCTTTTATGATATTTAGAAGTAAATCATATCCATTAGTGTACTCTTCACATTATATGGTATTTTCTTTTCTGATAGCATTTATTAATTTTTATTTCATATTATTTTTTCTTTCCAAATTTCCAATATCTCCCTGATCATAGGGTACCATTTTTATCATATGGTTCCCCAAAATTAATAATGATCCCTCTCATTTACAATATGATGTTATACTATTGACTGTTAGGTTTGCTTTATTTGTAATATTTATTCCCTTTCTGGGATTTTAGGTCACCTCATTTTTTATATATTCCATTGGTTACCCCCATGATGTTTTGGAGGAAAAATTGGATCTTAGGATCTATTTATAAAGAATAAAATATGGATTTTATATTTTATGTTCACATTGATGTAGTATGTTCCTATTTTTTAAATGACACTAGGCCTTTATTTTCATTGTGTTGTATTTATAGATATTTATGTTTAAGAATAATGAAATAATATGTGTAAATTTATTGGTTCACCATATTCATTATTATAGGAATGTATTATATATCATTTGGAACTATGATGATAAAACAACAGTGAGAACCCAAGGAATATATATAAGGATAACTCTAAAAAAATTCTATGTATATGAAAAAATCCTAGAATTTTGGTGAAGTATAAATATAGTGGTTTACATGAAAATAAATCCCCAAATCAATTCTAAAATTTTATATGTTTTATAAAAGAATGTACCTATGTGTAATAACCCTGAATATGGTGCATTTAAATGGACTTTTCAAACACACGAAGCATGAAAACGGGTCTTCATTCCTTACATGTCTGACACTCTTGAGGGATATTCTTTGGAAATTAAAAAACTATATACAAACCATTTTGAAGTAAATTAATTCATTTGTTAAAAAGAAATCCTGAAAAACATTAAAAAGGAAAACATATATTGAAATATAAATTCTAATATGTTAGTGCTTGAATATAATCCATTAGTTATTCATTTTATTTTTATAATATTTTATTTAATATGTTAATGAATTCCTATCCTGTAACATTATTTATTTTATTTAATAGAATGAAATTTTAGAATCCATTCCAACCACAAATATCATAGGAAATGTGGTGAATTTCACAATGATATGTATAACCATATGGAAGATGGTGTTGAGAACATCATGGAAGTAATGGGTCAACTAGAGCTACTTATGAATAATAACCAGAGTCCTTTAGACCACCCTACTAATCCTAAGAAACATCATGTAACAGTATTTCATTATATTCAACAGTCGCCCATACCATTAATTGATCTTATTATCCCCTCATCATTGAATAAATGATTATCTCAATTGAGAATGTATTATCTATCCTCCAATGTATATAGAAATAGAATATTGTTCTGGAAAATTATTACATTAAGGGGAAAGCTTAACATTGGTGGACATTGATCAAGAAAACAATTTACAAAGGGGTGAAATATTAAATGGAATGGGAAATCATAATTACAATATTTTTAAGAAATATTTTCCATGAACTCCAAGTGTTAATATTGATATTTACTTCCTCAATTTGAATAAAAAGGAAGAAGAGTCTGTCAGGGAATACGAGGAAAACATCATAAGGATTTCATAGTACACCTCCAAATTTGGTATCATAATTAAAATTAAATTGAAAAAGTTATTTAATGTATTAATGATGAATCTAAAGATCACATTGAAAAATCAATACATTGATATTTATGAAGAAATTATACAATGTTCCCAAAATGTGGACTTTCTTATCGATTACTCTCAATTGATTCATCAAATGAAAAACAAAAAAGTAAAATGGTGTTTCGATTAAGACTATCAATAGATAAATCCCATATATGAAAGAGAAACTTACATCCTAGTTGTCGAATGTGTGGGATGAAGCATATTAGAAACCCGCTAAGGGGAACTAGAGGATATTAATGGGAGTAAATTAGTGGAATCAGGATGTTTAGTATCATTGGAAAATTAAAAATCACACAATTTAAGAAGAATAAAAAAACATTTAAATCTAGGATATTTATTCCTTGAGGTATTTTAACTATATGGAAAATGGTAACAAAGTAGTCCAATGCCCTAAACTAATGGTTTTTATATACATTCATCAATAATATACATCATGGGTGCAATGAACGGTGTATGATATCACTGAGGATGAGGCAAATTCCAACGATGATGTGGTGACCAGTACAACAGCCATTCAACCAATAAAATAGAAAATATAATTTTATTCTAAATCTATGAATTAGTTCATAATTGTTTTAGTATAACTGTTCAAATAGGACCTCAAAAACATAGGGTTTATCTATATTTTATAACTATAAATGAAATGATGGTTGTATCCTAGCTATACAACTCATCCCCAGTAAAATTTTCAAAACATAATCATCTATGAAATTTAATCTTAAATCATTTAGTTAGTTAGAGAAAATTTTGGGCATGGATTGTAAAACTGTATATGAATCCAAAATAAACATTTAATTGAGGGATATCACTCTACATGTCCCAAGTCACACTCATATTTTATACAAGTGTTAAAAGGGGGATGAATCTCTCACAGAACCATATATTCATGAAGGGATATTATTTCTATATAAGAAAGTATATCCTCAACAATTTATTTATACAGTTGAGCGAATTGTTGAGGAGTACATTCCTATTATGAGTTATTACATGGATGTATTTCTTTATAGAGTTTCATGTTCCTCCTCCTGAAGGAGAGTTATAGTTTTTATTGAAACACAAATTTTTACTGCTACCCATATTCAATAATCCATTCAAAGTGGAAACCATTAATTTTAAAGATCTATGGAATATTATACAAGAAATTGTTGAAAATGATTTTATATACATGAGTGATTCCCCATTTGGTTCATCGTTCCACTTCATCTATAAGCTGGATGGTTCAATGCACCCATATATTGATTACTGTGAAATAAAAAAATGAAAAAAACAATGATTTCCTTCTAGAAAATGAGGAATTGTTTGATCAACTATGTAGAGATTATTATTTCTCTAAGGTGGATATTATTTCAGGATATCACCAATTAAGGGTGAATATGTAAGATATTCCCAAATCTACAATTCACACATGGTTTGGAAAAAATGAGTTCTCATTGACTTTGTTTTGAATCAATAATGATCTCGAATTTTTTATAGACATAATGAATATATTCTATATATATTTATTTAAAACAAAATTGTTAGACTTTATAAATTATATTAGAATATACTCTAAGAGTATAGAGAAGCATGAAAAAATTTAAAATTGTTCTATGTTCTGAGAAATAGAGTAACTATATTGAATGTTTAGGTGATTTGAGTAACCAATAAATGATGTATCATTATTCTAGTATATTATCTCTAGAATAAGGAAATCATTAGTCCAATATTAGAGATTGGGAATCGTGGAATTTCTTATACCTGCATCTATAATGGAGATACATATTATCCTTGGATTATAGGTGTGTTAAAAGTAATTTGTGAAAAAAAAATCTAGTTTCTCTCTATCACTAACCATGTAAAAGTAGAATGGATTTAAATTATTCTGGACCAGTGAATGTGAAGATATATTTAAGGAGTTTAATACATGGATTATCATTGAAGAAGTATTTATTCTACAATAACATGTGGAAATGTTTTTGTCTTTTAGTGATAAATTAATGAAGGAGTTGGGATGTTTAAATATTTTGAATAGTAATTTGATATCCAATTGCCTCATGGAAGTTGAATGTTCAAGATAAGAACTATCCCAGATAACACCTGGTGTTTTGTGTAGTCGGCTTTTCATTGTTGTTATAGAAACATTATCTCAATGGGGAAAAGATTGCAAAATGTAAAAATCAAAAGAGCCACATATATATAATCACATACAATGAATTATCCTTATGGGAAATCACCTAGAAGATTTAGTAAAAGTTCGTAATGATACATCTCTACTTATGGGTGGAATGGGTATATGTTGTTCTAAGGATGTGATGGATGACTAATGATCAATATTCACTTGTACTATTCTCTCATGAGGGGATTTATGGTTAGAAAAATTTCAGGATGGTCAAAATTTGTTTCACTATCCATCACCCAACATTTGCTCATATTTTTTAGTGATTATATAGAGACTCAAGATGTATATTTGTCAAAACCCACGATAAACCAGAAAATTTACACCATGATGGAGGCATTATATATATTAAATAGAGTGAGTATGTGATAATGGAAAGACTATGATTTTCATCTTACATCAATACATTGGTCATTACATATTCTCATTATGGTTTTGTGGAAAATCTCATGGGTGATGAAGACTCGACTATGGATTTGGTAATATCTCTTAAAACAGTTGAAGAATCCATGAAGTAATCCTTATAATAGTTGAGAATTTTATGTTTTAACTCGAAATTCCATTTTATAATCTTATAATTAGATATTCACATGATTATCTTAAAATTTTAAATGATGGTGGCCTAAAATTCATGAAGCAGTATTTTATTCTAGGACATTAACCCCTAATTGATCACACATCTCCATCAACTGTAGAAGAAAATGTATTTCTCAGAATAGTGGGGCAGGTGTGTCGAATCATGGTGTACAAATATTTACCAGGGGACCTAAATTTTACACATTCAATTTTGGAATAAAATGTATTAGTGGATAAAAAAATTATTCACATTTCTCACTTTTACCCATGTCAAATTTCTACTAATAATATTTGTGTGACTATTTTATTAATAGTAAAAAAATTCCCTAAAATTGAAGGAAATATTGTCTTAACCTCTCAATTCATTTATATACTCAGTACATCAATTAATTCATAGATAATTCATTGATGGCCATTGATTATGGACAATTATTGAGTGAAATAGATCCCATATACACTGTTTTTATTTTGGTGTATTGGTAAAATATTTCAAATCATAAATAACATTCAATTTTACCTTCTTTTTTATATTCAATGACAAATAAATTCTATGCTCTGAGATACCGCTAGATGATTTACCGTCACAAATATAGAGATTTTTCATCTTATTTACTGTGTCCAAATATTTTATATTTAAAATCACTCTACTCATTAGACTATAAATATGATTATACGACTTCTAGAAAAAGATAAAATGTGGAAATAATTTCTTATTAGGGAAATGATATCAATATATTTCCCTTAACATATTCCTACAATATCTTCTATAGAATAAAACCCCACATAAGTAGTTATGGGGAATCAATTCCAAATCATTGAGAAATTTCATTGATTGATCTACCTTCAATAATAATAGCTAAATTGTTTATAAATTTGTTTACTAAAAGAAAATTCTTAAAGTTGTCCATGTGTGAGGAAAGGAGTTTGAGGAAATTACTGTGGAAAACACTAACCTTGCATAAGAGGATTGATTTAAATTACTCATTTTCAATTATTAAAATTTCATTAATGACTAATAGTATATCCACCACATTTAGACATATATTAGTGGAATTCTGTAATATATTTCATATTTAAAAAGATAACCCAGCATCTGGATATTCATTTTCTCTAATATTCAATAAATTATAACATATGTTCGTGAAACTAATTTTCACTCCATTGATTTATATTCCAATCTAATTATTATTTTCCAATGACTGATGTATCTATAAGTGATGAAAATTGAGATATTATGAATTTATATTGATTAAAAAAATAAATAAGTGATTTAACTCTATTTTTATGGTCAATTTTAGGGCACCATGGGTTTTTTCCCAATTCATTAATTTATTTCATAATATATTTTTCTTAGAAAACGTGTAGTACAAGAATAATAAGAAAGAATGTGGATTTTTATCATGCCTCCGCATTATTAGTTGTTTCTAGAAAAATTGTTGTTATATTTCAATAAATGGTTACTATCAAAAAGATATGGACAAATATTGGTTGATATAAAAGGTTTAATAGAATTTTACATAATAATTTTTTAGTTTAATGTCACATTAATTTTATGATCATTGTCACATAATCTTACCAATATTGAAATTGAAAATCTCAATAGGAAGGTTTGTATAATAGGCACAACAAAATTTTATTTTGGATAATATGTCGTGAATAAGGTGGTGAACATAATTTAAGGTCATTATGTTTTAAGATAATTTGTTTTTGTTTGAATGGATTGAAAACAAAACATCATATTGTTTACTTGAGAACAAGTATAGAGAATTGAGAAATAACGTCGTGAATGTCGAACCCATTTGAACTGTTTGATTTTGGTTTGTTGGAATAATAATCCATGGAGTTTGATCTAAGGTTGATGAGATGAATTTGATACAAAAAGTATTTTAACTAATCATATGTATTTTTTGGGTTCAAAATTTATATTCTTAGAAAAAAAGCATCTAAAGGTACCTCTCTTTAGGATGAGGTGCTTCTAGTTGGTAGATAAAAGTTAAGGAGTATATATAAGAATTTATTATGGATTATATATATACGGTCTATAAGAGGTGTCACATAAAAGAATATAAAACCACTGTTGAGTTCCATGGTAGATTATCATGACACAAAAACCTGGAAAATGATTTTTTCTATCGGAAAAGATTCATAATCAGGGGTCAGTAACTATTAAAAAATTTCATTATGTATAGAACACATCATCAAGAAAATTCAATGAAACAAATCATCACTCTTACATTTTCCTAGATTTGTGGATATAGAGATAAAAAAATTATGTTATTTTCTAAAAAGGTTGACATACAATATATTCTCCAGTTTTAAATTACACTATAACTAATAACTATGAAATAAAAATATAAGTGGCATAAAGAGTGTTGAAATAATTTAATCTTATGCCTAAAATTTTAGATTTTATCCAGACAGATTTTATTTATTTCCCACTAGTAACTTAATTTAATAAGATTTGGTCTAAATGGAGATATAATTTAAAGAAAGAAATACTTTATTATAATTTTATAGTAGTTTAAATTCTAACATCTACACTAGAAAATGGTTTTTTTAGCATCATTATTCTTGGACCAATGGTGTGAGAGTATTAAAAGTTCACTAGATACATTGAGGGATAAAGAACTGCGAATACTTATTTATTTCTATGAAAAGGTATGATGATGAAAATATATGACATTTATTTATTTTTGTATTCTGGAAGTGATGATATGGTTCAGGTACATGATGGATGACTTCAAATGAAATTCCGGTTGTCAATTCTAATGTTACCTTTATAGGACATACAAAATATTTGTGGTCCCTCCCAAGTGAAAGATATGTTTTTGGTTGGTAGGTTAAAAGGGTTCAAGTACTTAACTATATATTATGTAATACATAAATATTGAAGTTGAATTTTCCAATTCAATCTAGTATACTGACCACTGAAATCACCATAATATTATAAAAATCAATGAAACTCAAACATTATCAATCAGAGATAAGGAAAAATCATTTCAAATTTGAATTTTTTATATCAACATAATAACTATCTATTTATCTACAAGTGAATTTACTAATGGTTTTAGTTGTTTCTATAATGTATGTTCAAAATTTCATAACATATCCTATATCAATTTGATATAACAAAATGTAGTATTCAAATATAGATTTTTTTATAGATCTGGATATTGTTTAAGGGAATAATATATATATATATATATATATTTGTAAAAATAAATTTGACAAGTTGGTTAGGCCTAATACTCATGATCTGGGTGCCATGACCTATCCTATTAGAATATAATTTAACCCACATTTATTTTTAAATTATAAACCCACAACACATATTTGGAACATAAGTAGTTGAGAAAATATATTTAATTTTAAATTATAGAACAAACCACGATAGTGTATCTAGGATATACAAAATATAATAAATGAATAATAATTAAGTCACGAAAAAATTTTATATGTGTTCCCTGGGCATTTCTTTCTCTCATATATGTATGGTGGCATTTCATTTTCTGCATTGATCTGGATTATTTATAATGAATTCCCAATAAAGAAGTTTCTCATAATGGTGAGGAATAAAACATGATATGAATTAGTTATGAATTCTAGGATGAGATAAGAAAATACAATCATTGTATGTCTTGTTATAGAAAACATACAATGATGTGGTAAACCCATACATTTTAAACACTCTATTTAGATCCTACTCATGAGTAAAAAGAAATGAATTTCCAAAAAATTGATCACGCCATGTGTATTTTAATATTATGAAACAAAGAAAAAGATTATGTAAAATTTAAGTTATAATTATCCAAAAAAAGAGTGCCATTTGTTTTGGTTATTATAACAACGACTAGGACTTTGTTGTTTAATATCATGTAGTGATGAATATGATATTTATCAATTTAATATCATGTGACATGGACTTGATTTCATGGATATATAGTATGATTCACCGTAGCTTGCAAAATATGTGTGTAACAAAACATTTATTTATATATTAAATAATTTTAATATTTATTAATATGAATTAATTTCATATATTATTTACAAAAATATTATGCAATTTTTAATTGAAAAGGGGATAATGTTTCTGTGAAACACCTATATTGTAAGATTTGATAAAAATTAATAATATCTAAATTTTGATTTTGATTTTAAAAAATGATTATAATTTTTTAAATCAATATATCAAAATTTAATTTGGTTAAAAGTTAAGGATTTTTCCAAAAAATATAGATATTTTAGTGAATTGTTAAATATATTGATTTTTATGAAAAGTCTCTTATTGTAAATGAATGAATAAAATTAACTGTATGAATTAGTTTATTTTTTGATTTTAATTAAAAAAACTATTATTTATTTGTATTTAGGCAATATAATTTCTTTTGAATTAGCTTTATTTTTATTTTCATCAAACAATATTTTATGGGCATAATGTGATTTTTTTCTATAAATGTTTTATAATAAATAAGGTTTCTTTTTTCAAATTAGTTAAATTATTAACTAATTATAAATTTTAAAAATTAAATTATATAATATATTTCATTAAATATTAATTTTTGTTCATAAAATTCTTATTTTTTCTCATATATTTAATTTAGATTCAACCTTTTCTAAAATAATACACTTATTATAACTCTATAATGTCCCTGTGATTATAGGTTTAATATTAAAATCAATTTTTCATAAAAATGAATTGAATTTTTGAAAATATGATTCCATATTTGAAAATATCCGAATTTATAATGTCTAATAAAGTCAACATAATTTTTTTATAATGATAATATTGAAAAAAATTAAATTTAATCACAGTAATAAATGTAAAACATGTTTAATTAATGGTTAAACTTTAAACGTAAGGGGGAAATGATTTATAAATATTATAATCAACAATTAAATGGAAATATTTCAAAAATATTTCTTCTAGGATTATTTTTGTCAAATTTTCCTATCTAATTACATTGAAGAAAACATTGGTAGAATTTACTTTTTCAAAAATTAAAAAGATTTCAAGTCACCACAGTTTTAATAGGAAACAACCTCTCCTTCTATAAACTCACCATTAAATTCATTATCCTTGAAGAATACATACCAAAATAAATTCTCACTTCCATTCTATCATCCTATAAACAATTTTATGGGAATTAATTCATCATATGAGTCCCTTTTCTAAAATCCAAAAGCAGTTACCAGAAGAAGTGGTGACGTTCATCATCAACGGTTTCTTTTTAAATTTCATTCTTTATATCATTAATTTTTCTTATACCATGATTTAATAATATAATAATTATCCTAAGTGTACTTATGTATTTTTATGTTATGTTTATTTTATAAAAATTTACAAAATTCCATCAAATGGGTTATGAAATCATCATTTGTTAGTACGGTAGACAACGGCCTCACAAAATGATGTCGTACTTTTTCCCATTACCACATCTCACGGATGGTCATAATGATGGAAATAATATTTATATATTATATTCATGATATTATAATGATGTTAATGTCATAATTATATTTATGTAACATTAATTTATCAATTTTTTACCATTACACAAACTAAAAATGTGATAACATCATTCATGGATGTGTGGATTACCACCTCCATGAAGCCATGTTATTCTTACTTTATCATCATCAGATCACCAGAATGCTATATATAAGTATATATATTTATAGAATTTTGAATTTAAGATTTAATTATAATTTTTAAAATTTCAATGTTACTTACCTTATTTTTATAATGATCAATGGAAAAATTGAAGCGATATACATGTGTATATTTGGCCTATTGTCTTCGTGATCATAACATTAGTTCATTTTTCATATCTATAATTCATAATTGTTTTTAAGATTATAATTTTTTTATAAATATTATATTTATTTCATGATTATTATTCTGTATATGTTTGAATAATGATCTATTTGATCATTATGGACCATGGGATGTTGTTTTTGACACGTAAATAAAATATGGCCAAAACATCTGAATTAATAATAGTTGATTATTTAATTACATATATCATTATAATTTTTTAAATTAAATTAACAATAAACTTTTAATGGGTAATCCATAAATTAAATCATTAATTTTTTTTAATTATTCAGGATGATAAATACACATTTGAGAAATTAGACTCAATGTAAGGGACAACCTCACAATCTCATTTTGTTGTGGCATCTGTTAGTTTTTTCCACATATATTCTTTTATAAAGCGTATTCACGACTACATTGAACTTATATTTCATCAATTTATATGTTATATTCTTATTTACTGTTTTTTTATAATTTTTTTCTTTAATGATGTTATGATTCAAAAAAATTAAAAGTGACAAGGGGATTTATCACTATTTTTTACCTTTTAATGACACCACTCAATATATTCCTTTACATGACTATATTTAAAAATTATTTTATAGAAAAAAATATTTTAAATTATATTTTATGTATTATTTTACTTTATTTAAATGGTTTTTAAAATCTGTCTTTTTATATTTTTTTTAAAGACCATTTCAATAAATAGAAAATTATATTTTATATTATTAATATACAGGGAAATAATGAATTTTCCTACATTATTACAATTATTTGATTTATATATTCCTTTCCATGCATTCATTCTTCTTTCAATTAAATTCCTATTTTCATTTTTTTTATTTTTGTATTGATATTTTTTTCAATAGAAAATACTTTTTTTAGTTGAAAATTATATATAGTAATCCGAAAGTGATTTTTGAACAATCAAAAAATAGTTTTTTAAAATTTTATGTTCGAAAATCGGAGGAATACAAATTTTTTATTCAGTATATTTCAATTGATCATTATACTATGGGGTGAAACTTATAGCATCGGGTGATCCCATTATGGCTTACAGTATTGGGTGTCCTATATAGCGATGGGTGAGGCTATTACATCTTATATAATTTTGTGTACATTATTGAATTGGGTAATCCCATTATAAATTAAATATTGGGTCTCCTAGATACCACAATAATGAATTAGGTAATGTAACTTTATGTAATAGGAAATTATGAGGGAGTTTCCAAAGGTATTCTTATTTGGGATTAACATGACTCTAAGTAAATATTCCAGGGGTTGAAAACATGTTAAGAATATCATTATAGAAGTTATCGAGAAGGTTTTTTTATTTCTATGGGATTTAATGAATTATTTGAGAAAAATATGTGATTTTTTTTATATGAAGATGTGTTGTTAAGTATTTTTTGTGAAATTTTAAGATGATTTTTAACATTATATGTATTTTTATGTTTCAAATGGATAAAAAATTTCTTTTCTACTATAACACTTATTGATGAATTCTTTCTCATATCATGTTTTTAAATGATTATCACAAGATGTGTGAGGTAAAGGATGAATTCATGTTGAAATATTTAAACTATGTGCATCAAAAAAATAATGTTTTTTCAGAGTTTTATATGTTATATAAATGGATACAAATTATTTTTCTATAATTTATATAATATGGTTTTCAATTATCATTTTCTGGCATAATTACATGAAAAACTAAATTTAAAAAGATCCTTAAAGTTTGATTAATTAAATTATTGAATAAAATGAATGTTTATGTACTGATCATGGTTGGTTCATTATAGTTGGTATTAAAGAAATTATTTAGACAAAATTAGAGTTTTTAGTAATGTTAATAACCTCACCTCAAAATATTTTATATTTTGGTCATGTAAAAATTATATATTATTTTAATATTACCATGTTGCTTCTTCAAAAATATTTTTGGTGAGAAGGATTTTCTATATAGGGAATTTATAATCTCTTGTAGGAAATAAATAATGGAAAATATCCTTCAAAATTATCATCCCGTGATGGTTGGAATTATTGTAGAATAGTTTGTGGAAATGATGTCCTAGTTGACATAAGCTATAAATGGTGGTGGAATCCATTATGGAGAAAACCCTGATCTACATTTAAAGAACATGCTTTTCTTGTATAATTAAATGAGACCACACCCCAAATATTTTAATATATCATCAAACACTATCTTTAAAAAATGATGGTTACAAGATCTAGAGAACATATGTTACATCTTGGGATATTAAGAATAAAAAAAGACAACTCTTAGAGTTTATCATTTTGAAGGTTAAGAAGATTAATGTTGGTAATTGTTTATGTATACCAAGATAAAGATGACACTGATTCCATGGAGTGTTAAAAATTCAAGTATATTTTTATTGATAAATACCCCCTATAATGATGTTTTAAAATATATATAATAACAATTCATCGAATTGAGTTTGAAATATAAAATATGTATGCCTTCATAATAGGTAAACATTGCATTATTGGCTTGGTATGTGAAAAATTTTATTCAAGACACTGATAACAGAATTAATAGGTTATTATCATCATAGAAACCAAATTTAAAAATATAACTATCATCATGGTAATTTAAAAGATATGATAAACTAGTTCATTGGGTTATGAATGTTGATATAGAGTTTGTTTAAATGTATATTCCCTGAGATTACTATAGTAATAAAAAGATATGATGGATGTAAATTGGGAAAAAAACTAGATAATATGTGTATAGGTATTCTTCAAAAAATATCCATGAGTGGGAAGTAAAAATTAATTGAATTGTAGCTGGAATCTAAGAGGAGTTACCAAGGTGGAATGTTTTCCACGTCCCCCACGGATGTAAAGAAAATAATTATAAAGAATCAAAAAAAATGTTTAAATTATAGTCATCCAATGGTGGGGTTTTTTAGTTACTATAAATTGGATTATTATGTTAATTAATGTTCAATGTTATTTTCATTGGATGGAAAACTACATTACCTGAAATAGAAAGGTGTACAATTGTCATTTTATTCTACTATTATTGATGTTGGCACATTTAATGAAGTGTTTATTGGTATTTTACATGTGTATTAAAATTACAGCAATACATTTCTTAAATTTGGAAATATACATTTTTTTCATTTATGATAAATTTAAATGTAATTTTGGAATATCAACCCATAAATATATAATATATCTTTTGTCGAAAAAAATAGAGGAAGAAATATAGAAACCAAGATTTATATTGAATCATCTTGTTATTATCATATAGATAGTTTTCCTATACATCTTCTTGAACTAGACATAGTAAAGGTTCATATCATTGTGGATATGGATTCAATTTTATATTATGATTGTATGATTTTTTAGGGATCAGAAAAATATCAATGATTTCCATTATTTGATAATTGACTAAGGAGATAATTATTTGATTAGTGATGGGAATAAAACTTGCCTTTCCCATGTTGTTGAAAATAAAGAAATTTTTAAAATTGCAGATGTGCAATTAGAAAATGGAAATATGGATATATTTCATGATAATTATCCTCTTTTTTATTCATTATTGAATTTTTGTGTTCATCTTTGACTTAGTTCTTTATTCTATGCATATTTCTAAACCCCTATATCAAATATCTCAAATGGATCATTTATAATTGGGAAGAAAAATACAATAGTTTTAAAATAAAGTTTTCATCCAACATAGCACATCATTGTGGTGTTTTCTAGTTATTTTTCAAATTTAGATATGCTTCAATGAGACTTTGACTTAATTATAGAGAATTTAATAACACCACTCTTAATAACAACTATAGTTTTTCTCATATCGATGTTTTATTTTATCAGCTCTATGGATAATGGTGTTTTTGGTATCTTAACCTGTGTTCAAGGTACCATTAGTTGAATATGAAGGAAATATATATTTTTAATGCTAAGTTTAAGAATATATTTGGGAACTATGAGTGTTTAGTTATTCTATTTGGGTTATCTAATGAACATGTTGTATTTATGCACATAATGAATTTAATTTTACATGACTTCATGGAAAAATATGTATTTTTTTATTGTTGATGATATTTTTTATATTCTAATACAAAATTGAAACATTAATGAAACTTATGGATTATTTTATCAACCTTTAAATGATAATAAATTGTATAGTAAATTTACCATTTGATATTTTTTTAATGAGATAAACTCTTTATATAGTTATATTTTTTCTATAAATGGAATAACATTCTACCCATTTAAAATGGATAATGTTTATGAACAGAAAAGTCCAAAATAATCAGAGAGTATCATTGTTCTTTTAGTTTTTCAGATTAATATAGTATGTTTGATGAAAACATTTCTCATTTTTATAGCACATTGTATGTGTAGAATCGAAAAGGAGTTAAGTTCATTTGGGAAAAACACTGTGAAGATTTTTATCCAGAATTGAATATAATCTTGTTTAATGCTCCAATTTTGGACCTAACATAAAAAAAATTTAAATTTATTACCTATAGAGATATTTAATTGAATGGAATTTGTTTTGTATCAGTGAAAAATGAGCAGGTGAATTATAATTCTTTACATAATATTAAACCTCATTAGATAAATTAACTGAAATTTTGTTTTCAATTAGAGATTATTTTTTATTTAAAAAAATTTATGCACCATTTTTATGAAGTATAGTGTGAAATACATAGTGGTCACCAAATTTTTAACTATATATTCACTCAAAATGAATTAAAGATAAGATAAATAATATGGATGGAACTAATAAGGTATTAGATACCCATGATTCAATACCACCTATGAAATGAAAAAAATGGTTGATACTTTGATTTGAAAAATTAATTCTACATTAACCATTTAATTTTGAGAACATGTACCCTTATTAATGATTTGACGATTTTTTTTTATATTTTATGCATATAGGAACATAATTATTTTTTTATCGGGTTTCAACACAGTTTACATTCTTGTAAATAATTACAAGTGATTATCAAAAGGATCAATCATTGTTGGAAAATGTATAATCAATTATAAAGTGTAATTTTCCAGGTTTTAATATAGATAAATATGGTATTTTATGATTTATAAAATAATTATTTGTCCCATTTTATAACTAGTTGAGGAATGAGTTATTGACTGAAGATCACAATTTTCTATTTTCCATTCATTCAGGTATCCCAAATAGGTATTGATACATTCAGGATTACTACAGGAGGGATGGAATGAAGATAGATATTACTGAATTCAACATGAAGTGTTTGACATCTCAACATGTTCATGTAGAATTACTGTTACATAATTGGATTAATGACCTTTTTCCAATTCCAGAGTTTAATAGGATAATATTTCAATGGATTACAAAGTAGGATTCCCAAAGGCTAGATTAGGTTGTAATGATATTTGTATTATTGTTGATCAATTAACTAAATAAAAAAATTCATTCAATTAAAGATATAATTTATTAATACTAGCTTTTACACTATATTTAAATAATATAGTAAGATTACATGGATTGAATCTCTCCATTATATCATAATGTGAAACCACATTCAAATTTAAATTTTATAATGAACACCAGAAGTTGTTGGATACATAATTTAATATTTGTAAATATTTTTTTCATCATCTTCATAGACATTATAAGTATTTATTCTGACTATGGATGATATCCTATATTCTTTCCCAATGAATTACATGGAAATATGGGATTTACATCTTTCTCTGGTTGTGTTTTCTTATGATATCACTTTTCATTCCATTTTACAGATGGTTCCATTTGATGAAATATTTTTATTGAGTATTCGAATGAAAAAAATTTGGGTTGTTTTAGGATAAAAGATGTTTATGGGACCAAAGTTGTTATAGGAAATTGTGGAGAGGATGCAGTTCATTAAAAAACACATAAGGATGACTCATATAACATAGAAATGTTATGTTGATGACTAGATGAAAAATCTCTCTTTAGAGGTAGTTGATCATGACATTATTAATGTTTCTCCATGGAAAAGCATTATGTATTTTGGTAAAAATTTGATGATGAGACCACTATTGATTAGACCATAGGAAATATAAAATAATTTTTGATAAGTTTCTTATCAATTGAAATTTTCCATTTTTTTATCAAAGATTAATAATGTATTTTGGGTTTCAATATTAAGGAAATTTTCTTTTGATTCATCTCATGTTTTCATCCCTAAATTAGTTTAGCTATAAGAGAATTTGTCTTATTAGGAAGGTCCAGTTTGGATTCATGACCATTGAGAGAAAGTGTTTTTTTATAATGTAATTCATCATGTAGAGGTTTTATGGAAAACCCATATGGTTGAAGAGGCGACATTGGAATCATAAAATTCTATGTGAGAATGATACATCAGTTTTTTTAATAATTCAATTAAGTTGTGATTATTCAATTTATAAATTTTGTATGATGTATGAACCAACATAATGATATAATAAATCATTTTCATATTTATTCATACGAATTAAATAGTTATATTATATATAAAAACATTATGTAATTTTAAATTAAAAAAGTACATTTTTTAAGATAAAAACCTATCATTTAGGGATTTATTTAAAATCATAAATTTAAAATTTAATAATTTTATATAGGAAAATAAATTTAATTATAATAATATTAATTAAAAAATATTTAATTTGGTTGAAATGTTGATATTTTTTGTAAAATATTTATTTTTCATTGAATAGTGAAAAATACTGATTTTTATAAAAAGTGCATTAATTTAAATAAATTATGTAATTTAAAAGTATTAATATGTTAGGAATATGTATACATGTTAAAAACTTATTATTTTTTTTACACTTAATTTCTTTTTAATAAACATTATTTTTGTTTTCAATATAATTTTTTTGTTTGAAATATATTTTTTTCAAAAAAATAAAAGGAATATTGTATCTTATTTTCAAATAAACAAATATCACTATTGGGGACTTTTTTAAATAGATTTTATAGAATACATATTAATAAATCATTAAATAATTTTATTCTATGATTATAATTTGTCATTGTGTATATATAAAATCAACTGTTTTCTAAAAAATTATCACCTTAAAACCCCATTGTCTCACCTTAAATGTAATATTAATTTTAAAATTAATTTTTCAACATATTTAAATGGAATTTTGAAAAATTGATTAAATAGTTGATATAATAATAATTTATATTTTCTGACAAGGTCAACATAGTTATCACAAAATGTGATTAGTGAAAACAAATTAAATTAATCACAACAATTAAGGTTAAAACAAGTTTACTTTTTGTTTAATAATTGAAACTAATAGAAAATATTACCTAGAAAAATTTCAATAACAAATTCTCATGCCTTATATATACCATATTACTTATAATATCATTTTTTCATATTATTAGTGCCACTTGAAGTGGAAATATGTGGGTGGAACCACTATTTAAAAAAATTGCATGTTTTCCACTCTCCCAATATGTTAAAGGCCACCAGCTATCATCCTCACTTTAGACATCTCAATACCATTGGATCAGTAAATACCATTAATAATAACTTATCCAATTACCTCCTCCTATCCTAGAATCCTTAAATGGGTCATAAATCCATCCATGTAATCCCATTGGTTCTAACCAAAAGGAGTTACCTGGATAAGAGGTATGGTTCATCCACATCTATTACTGCATTATTTACTTATTAACACCATTTTGAGTATTCATATACCATTATTATATACAAAAAACAATATAAATAATATTATAACATGCTTTTATGTAATAGGTAAAACCTAAAAAAAACACATCCATGAAATGGTTTAAAAATTCATTATTCTTATATACAACTAATTACAGACTCGTGGCATGATGGAATTCTTTTTTCCACTACCATCTCTCATAGTTAGGAATAATAATGGAAATAAATATAATATATGATATTTATGATATTTATAATTTAATCACACCACTTTAGTAATAATAGCATATACTCCCCTTTTACATTACATGTTATAGTGTATACGATATCATAGCCCATGTGTTTGGAGGACTAGCACCTCACGATGTGCTATTAAGAGTTTTTTCACAATTATGTTTCATGGAAGGTAATTATGGTAAAAATATTTATTTTATAAGATATAAATGATATAATTATTTCATTCATGACATTATTAACTTTCTATAAATATAATATGTCATGTTATTCTTACCATTTCACACACATGAAAAGTGATAATGTCATTCGGGGATGTGTAGACTACTACATCCTTGAAGAGATATGATTATTATATTAACTTCACCAAATAAAAATAATTTTATATTTATTTATTAATGATAAAAATTTCATTATATAAGGATAAATTTTATATACCTTTTTTCCATAGTGATCATGGCGGAAATGGAATCATTACTCAGATGTATGTATGGTCTTGTGTCTCAATGATCATAAAGATAATTCATTTTTCATATCCGTGATTCTTAAAATTTTTTAAATGTCATATTTTTTTCTAAATATGATAATTATATAATTATTATTATTCTTTATATGATTAAATAAATACCCTTTTACCATGGTCAACCGATAAAATTCATCATTGATACATAAACCTATGATTATATAATCATCAGACATAATTTTAATTATTTATTTAATTGTATATAACACAAAATAATTTAAATAAAATTAATAAATATATTGAAAATTGTTCCCATGAATATAATTAACAAACAAATAATTATTATGCAGGTAGATAAAGACACATTTTAGAAATTAGGCTCAATGCAAGGGACTTCGTGTCAATCTCCATTCGTTGAGGAATATCTAGATTTCATACCCCGATATTATATTATATGGTTCATAAATATCCCTTTTTAAATAATGCTTCATGAATTTATCTACTCAAATGGTTTTAATGTTTTTATAATTTTATTTTTTTCATGGGGATTATGACTCAAATATTTCCATTATGATAAGGAAATATTGAGGGATTTAAAAAATGGTTTCTCCTATGAATTTATTTGGCCACTTGTTACATCTAAAATGGGTTTCAAATCAGTTGTGAATGTTATGACATAAGATAAGAAGAAGTGTTATAATTTATTTTTGATGAATTTAATGATTTTATTTTAGAATTTTTAAAAAAAAAATCAATTTCAAATTTTTTATCTTATATTGTCGATTAACATATAAGATAAATGTAATATTTATGTGAATATTAATGTTTTCGCAGGACTAATGGTTTTATTCTTTTTATATCCCTTACTGAAATTTATGTGTTCATATCACATTTTTTTCTGTTTTAAACCATATGGGTAAGGGAAATGATGATGTCATGTTGAACGTTGAGATGATTTTTCATCAAGGAAATATTGATTTGTTTAAATTGATTAAATGGTGGAAAAATGGACACTGGTTAGAAGTACCGAAATTTTATTTTAAATATTTCTAATCTATATGTCATTTCCTAATTGTATAAAAATAGTTTCAAAATGATTTAATTTAAATTCCAGAATAAAGATCAAGATTATGTAATGTTTAAGGTATATTCCTTATAATATGCGATTAAAAAAAACCTTAAATATCACATTTTTCATGCACGGTGGGGAAAGCTAAAAATTTCATATAAATTACATAATTTTTTTTGTGAGTGCATGATATGGTAGAAGTAATAATTTATGGGGATTATCAATCATAAAATATTATTATTATGTTTAAAAAATTGTTGAAATTTAATCATGGAGTATGCTAATAGAAGTAGGGGACTATACATGAATAAATATTGTCAGAATTTTGATATTTAAGGTATTCATAGTATATGATATTAAATTATTTATAATGTTTTACATAAATAATTGTGTATTATATATTTTTTATTTTAATTTCATACTAATAGGATGAATATTTTACATTTTTACATCATGTGGCCATGATGAATTCATAGCAGTTAATGTCACTGAAAATGGATTATTTTTAGTTATATTTATTATAAGGATCATTTCATGGTGAACATAACATTTTGGTAGCATGTTATCCCTTATTAATACATGGTGATAAAGGTGAATTCCTTGTTGTATTTACAATTATATATGATCTAATTTGCTTCTCGTATTAAATCCAATATTAGAGGTTCAATTCCTTGTCTGATTGGGGTTCCGAGATCCATCTTGTGATATCGCTACATGAATGGATAAAGGTTAAAAATATTATTGAATACTGTTGATAATTTTTTATTATTTACATATATTTTATATTTAAGCACAATATCATTTAAAAATTTCAATCTAATTAATTCATCCACATGTGGTACTTCTCGTCTCTATTCATCTTGTTTTATATGAAAATTCACTATGACGAAAATTTGACATCAATGGGAAAGTGATCCTTTAAATTATATACAAGAGCTTATAGGGTCACTTTTAGGGTCATTAAAATAAGCGTTTTAAAGATATATGAGGAATTAAAAATATTTTCTAATTACTTATTCTTATTTATATATATTTTATTATAATTTTAATTACATAGATTATTATGGAAGGATTTTGTCTACCCATTTTTTGGTAATACGTATTATGGGGAAATGATTGAATGGATTTTAGATTATTTATAAGGACCTAACCATAAAATTTATATAATACCGAGTTAAATAAATAATTAACATTTAGGATCTTTATAGGTTTAGAGTTTTAGCTATTTTGGCCTGAATTATTACATTAGAATGTAGACACTTCTACTCAGTATTCATTTTTTCATAAAATAAAAACTCTTAAAAGAATAAAAGATTTATTTTCTTGATATAAATCTTCTTGAATTATTTTTTTCTCTTACCCTTCCTTATACCCTATGAAAAACAATTAAAACCCTTGGGATGAGAAAAAAAAATATCATTAAGAGTCATGATTTAAAGAAAGAAAATATTAGCCTCTCAATATATACAAATCAATGAGGTCATACTTTTAAATAATAAAATATGTTTGCCTTAACATAACTCATGAAATCATAAGATTTATTTATAATAAATTGAAATCATAAATGATAAAGATACTTTTGGAATCTATAACATACTAACATTACAACTTTAATAGATATGTAGGAAGTTATGTTTAGAATACCCATTATACTATATTCCCTAAAACTCATTGGGGAAACAATAAAATTTTCCTAAGTCACATTACCCAATGCATTTTAGAGCAATATTAGTCTCACCCACCCTATGATTATTACTTAACCACCTTTATACGTAAACAATGCCCAAAAAATATAATATAATCATAACACATAAAGTAAAATAACATTTCCACATTGCAATGACAGGATATCAGATTATGATATTGAAATAATCCATCCATTTTCAACACAATTTTCAATACCAAAATACATAAAAGTGTATATTGTATTTATTTTCATTTTAAAAACACAATGGCTTGAGGAGGAAGCCAAAATCAAATAACGCTCATGGTGGAGGAAAGGTCATTGCCAATTTGTATGTCTAAAAGGAACATTCCAATTGTCATGAAGTAAAATTATACATAGAAAAAATCTTCCCTGTGAATGAAATTAATATAAAAGTTGTTTATAAACCATATAAATGAAATTTGTGTACAAATTAAAACATTCCTCAATGAAAGGAGGTTAAGACGAAGTCCCTTACAAAACTTTTGTAGCAAATGGTGTTACTTAGAAATCTTTAATATGAGTTGGTGAGAGTGAAAATGGTATCTCATCACATTGAAATAAAATTTATATAAATAAGGATATAAAATAACATATTCTAACATAATAAAATCAAAATTAAATGACGTAACATAAAATAAGTCTTTGACTAAAAGTGGAGGGTGAAAGGTTCCCTTACCTTGAGTCTGAATCGTCACTTATGTTCCTTTTGCTTCCTGATAAATAAACATAAGTTAATTTCTACTTGCATTAGAACCTTTTTCAAGTTTATTATTCCTTTTAATTCACTTAATACCATTATATAACAATCAAATAATTATTCAATTTCATATTGGTTGTTTTGTCTATGTTTGGTACATGAGTCAAAAATGAACTTATTATAATTACAAATTGTCCACGTGGTCAAAATTATACTATCTCCATAACTATATTCATGATATATATAACATATATATCATATATATATATCATATATTTGTATTTATAGTAGTCCATATCATTAGGATATAATAAATGAATATCATCGTTCATGGAGACGGTAAGCTGTACGTACCCATGAATGCTACTTTAATTTCTATTTCATATTTAAAGGAATTAAAACCTAATTTTACATAGGTATTTTATAATTAAAGTATATTATAATATTTTATATATGTTACATATGTTCATTAATTTCATATTTAATACGTTCCATATATGGAATTAATGAGTTATATCACTTTGAGGGGGCGGTAGTCTGTACTTCCTCAAATGAAATTATCATATTTATACTACATTAAAATAATATAGATGTGTTATATAATATAATTATAGAATAATAGAGGCAAAATAAATATCATATATATCATATATAATTATAGTACCAACATAATTTCCACAATATGAAGTGGTATGAGAAGCCTGAATAATAATTGTTTCATGAGGCAGTAGTTTTCCATCTATAGAAATAGTATGTTTGTATCCATTGGATGGAGGTGTGCAGAAGTTTAGTTCGAATACATCCCATAAAAACCACCCTATACATTGAGGATAATGTTGATGTTTTTTAATCAATGAATAAAAAGAGTGTAGGTAGTGGAGAAGGATAATAAAAGAAAAGAACTTGAGAGAAGAAATTACCTTTAAATTGGGTTACACACTTTGGTTGGAACCAAAATACATTCTAGAATTGCCTTATTCCTAGATTAAGGATTATAGGATGAATAGAGGGATTTTGGGAGCTTATTATAGAGGTGTTTGGATGATCCAAGGTGATTTATAGTTCTTAGTAAGGGGATAGAAGTCATGCTCTTTTATATGAGGTAGGAAAGGCACATTAGGATAACTTGAAGATATTATTTTATTATAAATAGATTTTCCATTTAAAAAGGTCCCCAACTAATTTAATGTGAATATAAAGTGATTATTGTTCTATATACTCTCATCCAATGGGTTTTAGACAATTTTAGGGCATAAATGTTAACCATATATTTTACCATTAATCTTTAGTTAACTAAATTTACTTTTATATTATCCTTTTGTATATTAATTCTATATAGTTAATATATTTACTATAAAATGTCAAGAGACCCAAAATGGATCATTAATGACATTTTTAACAACATATATGTCATTTGGATGAAGCATAAAATTCTAGGATTTTTTTTATCATTTAATAAATTAGTATTTATTTTAAAAACTCATTTAAGTAAATTTATAAAATATTAATATCATGACTATAAAAAATATATATAAAAACTAGATTATTTCATAAAACCTACATTAATTCAAATATAAAATCTTATAATCATCAATAAAATTCGTGTATGTCATAAAAGGTTTCAAAATAAATTTATTTTAATATTAATAATCTCATATATTTGAATCATTCATTAATAAGGTGATAACTACATCACAATGATGTCATAAATAATTTTATTTATTTGATGTCTAAAAATATAAAATAAAATAAAATTATGTAGAAAATAATTTTATATTTCTAATTACTAAATATAGTCGAAAATATCCTTTATTTAACCCCATAAATTTTCTTTACTAAATAATATATGTTTATGTTACATTTTCTGTAACATTAAATTAATATTAATAAAATGTAATTTTAACTTATAATTGGCACCATGGGATCCCAAGATTGACCCAAGGATGTCCATGGTTTGAAATGTATCATTAAATAGGTATAGTACATGTGTTGGGGTAATTTAATATTATTATTTTATTATTTTCACCCTTATTTACTATATTTACCCTTTAACAATGGAAAATAAAATATATGTTGAGGCTATAATTCATAATGTATAAAACTAAAAGTTATCAATATACAAAATTTATACCTCTTAATTCTAAATATGGAATCAATTTTTCCAAAATCAATACACCAATGTTATAGAAATTAATTCAAATTTTTTCCCATTTTCAAAAATAGAAGCATGTTTTTAAGAGATAATAATTATCAAAAGATTGACATGTTTTTATGTCCAATTTCAAAGTGAAATTACTTCTAATGACCAGAATTGGATTAAATGATAAAAATATAATCGATTTACACTTTAAAACTGCAAGAACATGGGTCTTATTTTCTAGTTTGGATCCTATTTTTCTCATGTTTAGAGAAAAAGAGGTGTTTCTATAAATTTAATGAGTACACGCTGTGTACATTAATGTATATGCCATCTACATAGTTTCCATGGGTGACCGTGTACTGGCTATGTAATGGCTGAGTACATGGCCATGTGGGGTGACCTGGAGACCACCTAAAGCAGGGCCCAATAAAGGCATATACATGCTTTGTACTTTTAAAAGAGACATTGTGTATGTTTCTTTTTAATTATTAATTCAGACTGGGGCCACGTCCAATTGTAAAAAACATCATCTTCTCACATTATCTCATCTAGGAGTGACCGAAGCCGACAATTATTCTCTAAGACCTCGACCCGTCATCTATTCTCTAAATCAATTATTGCTGATTGTGTTGGAATCTCCATGATGAGTTCTTCCTTATTCTAGATCCACATTCTTTGATTTCTCATCTTTCGTGAGATATCCTTAGTTGATCATTTTTAACGTTTTTGTAGATATATTGTGTTCTAATTCGATTCAATGGTCGATGCCAGAGTATATCGATTGTACAATGCCAAGGTAGGTGATTTGTTCCATTCTATAAATTGTCTTTGGGTTATATATGAAAAAGTGCTCGATGCCCAGGTTTAGGGTATGGTGTGTTTAGGAAATTTTACATTGTTAATGTTGTCTATGATTGTTTTCTAGATTTAGGGATCTTGTTTGTGAATAGGGTTATTTTTTCATGCATTAGAGGTGTTTTCCCATATTAGTTTTGGTAATGACCATTAGGTTTAGTTTTTCCCCTTAGGATAGTTTTCTTTCCATGCTTAGTGTAGTTAGGATGGAGTGATATTATATGATGCTTTGATATGATTTATAGTTATTTATCCAAGTATTTCTTGATGTTTACATTGTCTTCTGAATATCGTGTGTACATAGTTGACTTACACAAGGCTGTGGGAACCTGGTATAGTTATACCATAGGAGAAATAGATGCTGATGGCTATCCTAGAGTATCTGTTTACTTTTATGTTATGCGACTATAGTGGGAATGGACTTGTGTTCTCCTCAAAGTGTCTGTAGTTCCATGTTGTAAGAACCCAAGGGGAATTGGTCGTTGAGTGATTCCTCAAAGTGTTATAGGAAACCATTACGAGTACGCATGGGAAATTACCACGAGTGATTTCTTAGAGTTTCTTTGTTAAATCTGAACCAGAGGGGTTAAAATGTGAGAACATCCCATAGGTTTGATTGTGTTTGATTGGATTTTTATTTTGATAAATGAAAATGAATTTAATTGAAAATTTAAGACTATTTACTTTTTACTACTTTATTATTTATTGTTTCATTTTGCATATTGCTTACAATATATATTCGCTGATTGTTAGGAATAGATCATTGGGTGGTTGCCTATGGGGATTCATCTCACACCCTATTTGAGTCATGCTTTTGCGACCAAACAGATTATATTTCTACAAGTATAGATTTGGGAAAGTTCCATTCTACTTAATGTACTTGACTGCTATGGAGCTAGGGAGCATTAGACCGATCTGAGGTTTGTGATGCTATGGGAGTTGTTTTCTTTTTCTTCCTTTGTATATTGGTTTATTATTTTATTCATCATTTTGATTTGTTTGGATGATTTCCTAGAGATATGTAACATGCATCATTTATATTTCTGCTCCAGTTGTTTGTTTACATTCAATATTCTAGTAATTTATATTAAATGGTATTATTACTACTTTTTCTACTGTTATCTATTTATTTCTTTTACATTACTCTTCCAATGAGGGCATAGTTTCCCCCATTATCACACCTAAGGCCCTTGCTACAAGTCTTCAGCCTCTGGAATTTGGGAAAATTCCCTTGACTCCATGTGTCCAACTGATTATGGGGCACCTCATGGTGGCACCTGGAACTGGGACGTTACAATGTGGTGTCAGAGGAATTATTTTCTTCATGATTTACTTTTTGGAGCCTATAGATAGGGATAGGATGGAGTTGGTAGTACGTCATGAGTTTTTACTAGGAGTACCTAACCTATGTACAGGGAAATTCTAATTTACCTCAATTATTTTAAAAAAAATATGGTTTGTAGTTATTAAAGTGGATTTGATTTCAACATTGGGTGATTCACCTGTTTTTTGCTGTTTGAATGGATTTGGGGTTCTATTTCTATTGAATACCGCTAAGATGAGGGTATTCCATCTCATGTATTATATATGTACTTGCTAGAAATCATCTTTCATGCATTCTTGTCAAGCCTTTTTGGGGGAATAACTGATTTCATGTTCTTATGGTAGATGATTTGCTATATATGTATCCTTTTATGATAGATTCCTTGATAGAATACCTGCTATTTGATAGGGTATTGAATTGTGTAAGGTTTTGTTTGGATGAATGCCCAACATGGGTCCCTAAGGTGTTATGGGCCCTCATGGATCAAAATTTGGTGGATCATTACTCTTTTATTTTTATATATGAAAATTATAAAATTAAAAACATTGATTCATGGAGTGTATGGGACCCCATGGATCATAATTTTGAACTTTAATGTTCATTTCAGTGTTTTTCTGGGTTATGGAGTAGTTTCTGAGGCATACTATCAGGAAAACCCCTTAATAAACAGTGTGTATTCCAGAATACACACCCTGTATCCTTCTGTTCCAGAAGGAACTATTTTTCTTAAGTACACGCTATGTACTATATGTACACGCCATGTAGTCTCTAACCCTGTCATTGGCTAGGTCGGAAGAGATATGGAGTTGGGAAATATTTTGTGGAACACACCGTGTACCAAACATACACGTCATGTAGTATAGACCATGTGTCCAGCTGTGTGACCAATGACACGAGTGGATGAAGCATAGGTAGAACACACCATTTCCAGATTGAACATTCCATGTAGAGTCCACTGTGTAACCGGCCTTGTGACTAAAAACACGGGTCAGTGAAATCTTTCTAGTACATGTCGTGTCTAGAACAAACACACTGTGTATCCTCATTCTAGGAGAAGCGTGTGGGATATTGGAATTGAAGAACTTGGGTAGGGGAAAATGATTGAAGTACATGTCGTGTCTTGGGATAACATGACATGTGTATGGTGTGTTGTATGACCAGGGATGGCAGGAGTACATGCCTTTGTGAAGGATTAATGAAACACACCATGTATGGGACATACATGCCTTGTATCCCTATTTTGAAAGAACATAAAGGCTTTTCTTATCATGTTCAATTCTTGAAAATCTATGTTTTAGTCCACGATCACCTTGAACTAAGATGTGTGATATTCCTTTGAGAGTCATTCCACAAAGACGTCCTTCGGTTGTATGTTAGATACAAGGTAGTGACCAGACACCAGACATGGCTGATCAGGTACTACCAGCAGCCCCCCCCCAATGTGCATGTCTTGGCACGAGCTGTTATTCCAGATAAAGGTTTTGATGTACATTACTGAGAAGGATTCATGAGGTTTATATATACTTTATTAGGAGCCTTGCATCCTGTTTCATCTATGCCAGAGTTGACATGGGTTTTTCAACAGTAGTATCCTCCCACTTTCTTAGGGGATGGGGAGCTTCAGGATGTAGATTCATTGCCAGAAGCCATGATATATCTCTTTGAACATCTAGAGACTCCTCCAGAAAGGAGGTTGATGATCGCAACTTATATGCTTTGGTATTTATCCAAGATATGGTGGGATGTCATCTCACTAGTGGGACACCATTAGGGAATGGCTTGGGATGAGTTACAACATTCCTTCTATGATTACTTCTACATAGACACATTGAGGGTCGATCGAGCCTAAGAGATCATGAGTCTGGAATAGGGTACTCTTTCTGTCATGGACTAGTCTTCTCGCTTCATACAGCTGCAACGCTTCACTCCCATTCTATGGGGTGATGATTTATTTCTGGAGAGGAAGTTTGAGGATAGTCTGAAGAATGATATCCTCTCTTAGTGAAACATCTTTAGGATGACTTCCATCACCCCTATAGTCAACTAAGAGATGATCCCGATGCAAAATATGAAGGATTCTGGAGCAATGATCCCAGGTGGCTTGGCATCCAAAGTCGGTACCACTACTACTGACAGCAGGAAGCATTGCAGGAAGTGTATGTGTGGATACCCGAGGAAGAGGGATACATATTCTCGAATCCAGGTGGTGTGATAATAGTGTGGTAAAAGTGTACATACAAGGCCACATTGTTCGAGAGACCTAGTGGAGTGCCGATCAAATAGGAAGATGGGTCATCTTTAGTGTTTCTATCAGTTTTTCTCACCAGCAGTTGGTGATAGGGGTTTTGTCTCGACTCCTTGTACTGGAGAAATACCACCAGTTCCATATTAGGTAGGGAACTAGGTTTCTTCTAGCCATTTAAGCTGAGGTTAAGGTCATAGTTGTTGTATCCAATCAGAAGGATTTTAGCGACAAGAGGGTGGATCAGCTCCGAGTGGTCAGGTAGGTTCATAGGGTTGGGATACATGCTGGAATTTTGTAGTGGAGCAGACCCAATAGGGGCAGGATCCCAGACCCTCTACAGTTAGATGTACGATTCTAGTTGCCTCAGTTTTAGCTTTTTCAGTTTTTGATATAAGGGTTTCACATAGTTTTAAATATTTTTTTGTAGTAGAAAGACTTGGGCACTATATATTTACTTTTTATTATTTCTTAATGTTTGAAACTTCGTTTTGTACAATAACAACTTGTGTACATTAGTGCAAAGAGTTCCCTCCTGGGTTAGGTGGGTGACACTTCTTATGGGACCTCTATGACTTAGAGATGATAGGCTATGACATAATTCTTGGAATGGACTACATAGTTCACTTTCAGGTTTTTGTCGAGTGATATCAGCATAGGGTGAGTTTCATGTCACTATAGGGTAGATCTTTTCTTCATATGGGTGAATAGGATGTCCAGATGAGCATAGCGGGACCCGAGCTTCATGGGCTGGGAGGAGTTACATCCCAAATTTCTATTTTGTATCTGTATGACAAGGGGACTTAATAGTTGGACTGTCTTCCTATGGTTGATCATTTCAGGGATGACTTTTCATTGGACTTTTCATGTTTTTTTTCCTGAGAGAGAGGTGGACTTTTTTATTTATCTTGTTCCAAGAGTGGCACTGATGTCTATTCCTCTATATAGGATGGCTATCCCAGAGTTACAGGAGCACAAAAGGCAGTTAGAGGAGTTTCATGCATAGGTCATCATCTGACACAGTACTAATCATTGTGGTTAACATGTCCTTTTGTGATGAAGGTGGACGGTTCCCTCAGACATTGTGGGGATTATCGGCTGCTGAACTAGTTGATGGTCAAGAACTGATATTCCGTGACAAGGATTGATGATCTATTTGACCAGCTTCGAGGATCCCAGGTGTTCTCTAATATTGACTTCAGATCTAGATATCATCAGTTGTGTGTTAGACCATCATATATACCTCTTACAGCATTCTGGAGAAGGTATACTCTATACGAGTATTTGGTTATGTCGTTCGGTCTCGCAAACAAACCTCCAATTTTCATGGCAGAGATGAACCGAGTGTTCAATCCATATATGTATTATTTCATGGAAGTCTTCTTGGACTATATCATGGTGTACTATCACACATGACACACCATGCCACACATCTTGAGATAATTTTGAGCATAATTAGAGGGAATCAATTATATCATATTCTCTCAAAATGCATCTTTTGGATGGACTAGATATTCTTCTTGGGTCATGTTACCTCAGAGACAGGTGAATTAATAGCACCAGAGAAAGTGAGAGCAGTGGTTCTTGGGGAGAATCCAATGAATGTATTTGAGGTACAATTTTTTCTACGGCTGGTTTGGTACTACATGATTTTCATACATTACTTTTAATGCTTAGAAGCACCACTGAAGGGTCTGACTAAGAAAGTTGTGAAGTACTTATGGTCAAATTCTTGTCATCCAGCCTTTTAGAAGTTGAAGGAGTGGTTGAATTCAGCATCGATACTAGAATTGGTAGAGTTGGGAAATATATAAACTATTTACAATGATGCATCAGGTATCGGGCTGGGAGCAATGCTTTTGTAGGGAGAAGGAGTCATTGTGTACGGGTCATGGCAGTTGAGGATACATAAGAGAAATTATCTGATTCATGATATTGAGTTTTCTGCAATCGTTCATGCCTTATTCTATTGGAGAAATTATTTTTTTGGATATAATTTTGTGGTTTTCACTCACCACAAAAGTCTCAAGTATATATTAAAATAGCACGTTTTGAATTTGAGATAGCGAAGGTGGGTTGAATAATACCATCCCTTTGATTTTGAACTTGCCTATACACCTTGGAAGGGCAATATAGTGGCAGATGTGTTGAGTAGGAGGACGCTGATACAGGCTGTTCAAGAGGCCAGTAGTGAGTGGAAGCTTCTGACTCTATTTTCTGAGATGCATTTGGAGGTGCATGATAGACCGGGGAAAACATTTCTTTCTTATGTAGTGGTTACCTCTACTCTACTTGATCATGTTCAAATGGGGAAACTATCAGATTCTAAAGGCCTAGTTCTATGGGAGAGTGATTAATGAGAGGACCCTATTCCAATATGGATATTAGGTGAGTATCGGATCTTACGCTTTCATGGATGCGTATGGGTGTTAACAGACGTACATGAGGAGATAATGCGAGACTTTCATTCTTTAGTTTGGACAGTTTATCCTAGTGTTATGAAGATGTATCAAGATCTACTCCATCATTATTTGTGGCCAGGTATAAGGAGAAATTTTAATGGTTTTGTGATGAGGTGTTCCACCTGTCAGCAGGTGGAGGCCGAGCATCAATGAACAACAGGTATTTGGAAGTAATTACCCATGCTTGAGTGGATGTGCAACGATGTCACAATGGACTTTATGACTAGTTTTCTGAGGACACCTTGCGAGAATGTTGGATTTTGGGTTGTCATTAATAATCTCACGAAGGTTTCTCAATTAATTCCGATCAAGGAAACCTTCCATGTTGATGAGCTGGGAAGGCTTCACATCTATGAGATTGTGCGCTTACATGGGGTTCCACACTCCATTGTTTCAGACATGGATGCTCATTTTACTTCTTGGGTATGGTAGGGACTACATTGGGATTTGGGTACATAGGTGGTTCTGAGTACGAATTACTATCCCCAAACAAATGGGGAGTCCGAGCATACAATTCAGGTGTTGTAGGACACGCTTCAAGAATGCATCCAAGATTTTGGATGTTCTTAGGAGAAGAACATACTTCTTGTGGAGTTTTCCTAAAATAATAATTTTAATAAAACTATTCAGATGACACCATATGAGGCTTTTTATGGTAGGCCATGCCCATCAACCCTGTGTTGGATGGGAGTAGAAGTGGCAGCTTTTTTGGGACCACAACTTGTTCAAGAGACCGTAGTACAGTTGGAGTTGATTTGGAAGAGGGTGGCTACTACATAGTCATGATATAATTATTTTGATAATAAAAAAGATGGCCTATATAGTTTGAGGTCGGTTATTGGGTTTATCTATGTGTCACAACATGGTTGGGACACATAAGGATTAGGAGATTAGGCAAGCTTTCGCTGAGATATGTTTGACTGTTTGAGGTTTTGGAGATAGTCAGGACAGTTGCATATCAGTTGTAGTTACATTAGAGGTAACAGTCCATGCAATATTTCTTCCACATTTCTCATCTACAACGTTACTTCTCAGACTTGTCACAGGTTTTTTAACCCGATGAGGTTGTGTTAGAGGTGGATGCCTCATTTTAGGAACATCTTATCCAGATTTTTGATCGAAGCATAAAGGTTCTCTATAGACAGTCCGTTCCTCTAGTACATGTTATATGGAAGCATGGGTGAGTATAGGATGTTACTTGGGAGAGGGAGATAGATGGGAAATCGTAGTGGCCCAAGTTGTTTGATGATTCAACTTCTTCCCCACCTTATTTGGGAAATTCATAGATGAATTTCTTTAACATGGGATGTTTTTAAGAACCGTGATCTTCTTTTCAGGTTTAGATCATGTTTTCTTGTGTTTTGAGAAAAAGAATAGTTTCTAGAAATTTAAGGAGTACACGTCGTGTACTTGGTTTCCATGGGTGATAGTGTACTAGCCGTGTAATGGCCAAGTAGATGGTCGTGTGGGGTGACATGGAGACTCCCTAAAGCGTGGCCCAGTAAAGGCATATAGATTCCATTTACTTTTAAAATAAACACTATGTAATTTTATTTTTAATTGTTAAATCAGACAAGGGTCACGTCTAATTGCCAGAAATTCCTTCTTCTCGGCTCATCTCATCCCGAAGAGACTAAAGCCGATGACTCTTCTCTGATCCCCCAAACTTACCTTCGTTTTCTAAATCAACTATCGTCGATTGTGTTGGAATTTCCACTGTGAGTTCTTCCTTATTTTGGATCCAAGTTCCATGATTTCTCCTCGTTCATGAGATATCCTTAGTTGAACGTTTTTTTTTCGTTTTTTCATATCTATTGCATTCTAGGGATGTTTATAGGTCGACGCTGGAGTTAATCGATCATACAATCCCAAGGTAGGTGGTTTGTGCCTTTCCATAGATTAACTTTGAGTTATATAGGCCAATGTGCCCAATTCCCTCATTTATGGTATTGTGTGTATAGGTAATTTATCCATGTTAATGCCCATTATGAATGTCTTCTTGATTTATGGATCTTTTTTGGGAATAGGGTTACTTTTTAACACGTTGGAGGTGTTTTCTCATATTAGTTTTGGTACTGACCATTTTTTTTGGTTTTTCTTGTTTAGATGCCTTTCTTTTCATTCCAAGTGTTGATAGGATGGAGTGATATTATATGATGTTGTGATATGATTTGTATCCATTTATACAAGTAGTTATTTATGTTTTCTTGGGCTTATGAATATCCTTTGCGCACGACTGAAATACACTAGACTGTGAAAACCTGGTGTAGTTAGACCACAGGGGATGTGGACACTGAGGGCTTTCCTAGAGTGTCTGTTTACTTTTTCCTTATGAAACCATAGGGGAGTGGACTTGTGTGCTCTATAAAAGTGTCTATTGTTCTACATTGTGAGACCACGGGGGAAATTGGGATTTGAGTGCTTCCTCAGAGTGTCTTTATTTACCACTGTGAGACCATGGGGGAATTAGCGGTGAGTGCTTCCTCAGAGATACTTTGTTAAAGCTGAACCATAGTGGATAGACTTTGAAAACTTCCCATAGGGTTGATTGTGATTCATTTATTGTTTATTTTGATAAATGAAAATGAATGTAATTGAAATAATTGGATTGTCTAATTTTGATTACTACTTTGTATATAGCTTCATTTTTCATATTGCTTGTTATATATATACACTGACTATTAGGCACAGATATTTGGGTGGTTGTCTATTGGGATTCTTCTCACACCCAATTTGGGTCATGCTTTTGGGCCCAAATATATTTTATTTTTGTAGGTATAGATAAAGGAATGTTCCCCTCTACATCAGGTAGATGACTGTAGTAGAGCTAGGGTGAATGGGGCCAAGATGAGGCTTGTGATGCAGTTGGACATTTTTACATGTTTTTCCTTGGTACTTATTTTAGTACTATATTCATCATTGTGACTTGTTTGTATTCTTTCCTAGATATATTTAACATGCATTATTTATATATGTGCTCTAATTGTTTTTTTAATTTCAGTCTTCTACTGATTGTTGTTGTATGGTATTATTACTACTTCTACTACTATTATCTATATATTTCTTCTACATTACTCTTCCAATGAGAGCATATTTTCCACACTATCACACCTAGGGCCCTCACTACTAATTGTTAGCCTCAAACATTTGGGGAAATGTGATTGAGGCCATGTGACCAACAAGGTACAGGGCACCACTAGGCGGCACCACAAACCAGGATGTTACAAAAGAAAATTAAAAGGAAAGTGAATGTGTATGAATAAATTATATTAAATGATATTTTTCAATTAAAATGCATTATGTTTCATTATTCATTAAGAAATGATCTTTATTAGAAAAAAACCAAAATATTACCCAAATTATATTTTGATGTCCCACTTTAAAATAAGATGTTTATTTTGTCAAATATAACATATAAATGTGAGAAAAACTTGATTTAAGAAGTTTTAACAATCAAAATGTGTTAAAATAACCTTTTAAAAATATTAGAGTTTTTTAGGCTTAAAATATGATTCATTCTTATTTTAAGCCTCTAAAATTTATTGGACAAATGAAAATAAATTTAACAAAAATGTGTAATCATAATGTAGTTAGTTATGTTCATTCCCAGCAATACAATGGATATGCGTTAATTACCATTTAAAATAATAATATTATTATATAATTTTTCAGTACCACTCAGCCTTGAGTGCAACACGAGATTTTAGTTCAACTAATTATTGCGTTTCACATATACCATCGAACATAGCATCCCCTTTAATGTAAAATTAATATCTTATTCCAACGTTTTAATAGAAATCTATGTATTATTCTATAAATACTTGGGTTTTAACATCCATCCCCTATTTTTGGAATTGCGTCCTCACAATTTTAAAATTGGGCTTGGAAACCTCATTGAAAGTCCCACATTGGAAAAAGATTCAATAAAATCATCGCTTTAAAAGAAATAAAGAGAAGTGTAAGGCTAACCCAATTTAGCCCATAATAGGATTACTTGTAGAATAACATGGATATGGAGTAGAATCTAAGTATCATATTCTGATGGATAGTGATAGAAGACGTGATAAGGAGAAAGTAAACCACCAAAAAATCAAAAAATTGTGATAGGTTAAACGGTCATTGATTTCGCAGTAGGAAAAATAAATGAACAAGGGTTTTGTTTTAATATAATTTTCATAATGTTGAGGAATTTATTTATGAGATTATATAAGAACATAAGGAAACATACTTACTTGTCATATAGACTTTCATCTTATACTAAATTTCTACCAATAATTAAGCTTTTCTCCAAATGCTGAGTATTTGATATCACTTGGTCACACCAAAAGAGCTCGAGTCAACTTCTAGAGAATCACATAACCCACAAAACATGAATTATATATTTTCCCTATCTTTAGACATTAAATATAACCAATATGGCTAGTACAAGATCAGATAATCCCCAAAAAAGTAATCTTTTATAAAAATAAATACAACTCTTCATCTCAGAAATTGAACAAAAAATACCCAAAGATCAACAAAGATCATTAAATACGAAATTGTACTTAAAATTCTTCAAAATAATCCAAACTATTTTTAAAACCAAAATGCAGATGGATTTGATTACATAGTCTTCCACAAAAATCATAACATTTATCTCTAAATACCAATCGCTACACTTAAAGTCACACTTAAATGTAATTAACCTAATCAAATATTCTCTAAGATAGGTTATTCATTTCCCTAAATAACCAAAATCATTATATGTCCACAATAAAAACATTGATTCTTCCAAAATAAAATTTCAACCATTACACCACAAATGAAATCCCATTGTTTACTATTTTCCTTAGTCATAGAGTGTTCTCAAAATGGTAAACCTTTTCCAAAATAACATTTATCACATAATCAACAAATTATTTTCCTATACTATGGATATCCATTTTATAAAACAGAATATCCTAAAATAAACTTATTCTTGATCCATAAAATAGTTTAACTAAAAATAATTAGTCATACAAACTAGAGACATCACGTAGGCCAATGGTAGGTGATGTGACTTTGTCACCATTCGTTTGTAGGTTCAATTCCCATGGACTTCCCAGACTTGACAAGTTGTCATCCGTCTTGTGGGTTTTCCTTTTTATAAAATCATATATTTCTTTTTACATTTTCCAAAATTAGATAAATTCCTAAAAAATAAACATAACATTTTTTCCTCAATGGTTATCTAATTCATTTAATCTTGTATACCAAAATGTAATAACCAGTAATCACCTCAAAAACATAATAGCATATGAACCCTTAAGGTTATCCATTATGTCCACACAAGAAAAGATAATTCATTCCTGAATAACATTTTCCCAAATCAAACTTCAGAGTTTCACATACTAAAATAAGTCTTCCAATGTAATCCCACCATAAAAATAGCATTAATACTTTTAAACATTTCATCATCCTAAAACCTACCATAACTCTTGAATACCATTTATGTATACTTCTTACTAATTCAATGTTCTTCATGATCCATTAACATTATTTTTCAATATATTTTGTAATACTTATTTCCTACAAAGAAATCAAGAATCATATCATAAGATTCAATAATGGCAAGACATCAGCTAAGAAATCATCCCTACCTTTCATTAGTCATTTTCAGTTTCATCATCCAAAATTGGAAAGGCATTAGGTATTGGTAATCATATATTTTTATGGTCCTATTGATCATATTTCTGAACCTTCTTCAAAGGAAATATATTTTAATAATGACCATGCACACCACATTTAAAACATTTAATTCGTCCCTCGGAATGAACTTCGTTCCCTTTCCTGGAGTTAGCTAGATGCTTCCATTTTCAATGGCAAGTTCTTGCTTTATGACCTTCCTTACCATATATATAGAAAATTGAAGTGCCATTGAAGCATTTGACTAGGTGTTTATTTCCACATCATCGACACATAGGTCTTCTAATATACTTATTTTCTTATTAATACATAAACATTTGTAGGGATTTATTTCTTGAAAATACAATGAATTATAAAAATAACCAAGGTTAAGGTAGAAAATTAGGACTCATGATAGTTGGTTGAGAATAACCAAATAATTTTTAATTATTACTTCCATTTAATTTGATTTATTATTCTAAATAGCCTCATAGTTTTCATCATATACCTTTTTACTTTGGTACCTACTAGATCCATCAATTTACTAAAACCAAAATGGTCAGTGTAAGCATGTTAGTAAAATTATCATATAATATCATATTAGAAGGGTAAAAACTAAGATATACTTATTCATGTCATCTTAAACCCATTCAATTTATCTAAAATAACTATGACACTTTCTAATATTCTGACCATTATGGATATGTCACTTTTTCTTAAATAACACTCTAACCTCAAAAGTTATCTAAACCGACCTCTAATACCTACTATAAGGACCCATCTTTAAACATTACATAATATAGTGTTAAATAAATAATTAATATATAAGATCTATTTGGGTATTGGGTTATTTATAATTAGGACATAAAAATTACATTGCATCTCAAATATTACAATTTAGACACTTCTACTCAGAATCCATTTTTTCATAAAATAAACACTCTTAAAAAAAATAAGATTTATTTTCTTGATATAAATATTCATGATTTCTTATTTTCTATTACCCTTCCTTATAACTGATGAAAAACATTTATAAAACATGGGATGAGCCTAAAAATCTCGGTAAGGGTTATAAAATAAATGAAGAAAAAATTATCCCACTAATACATACAAATCAATGAGATCATACTTTTCTATCATAAAACATATTATATTTAACATACCTTATGAAATCATAATTTTATGAATAACACATAGAAATTATAAATCATAAAGTAAACTTGTGGAATCCATAACATACTTACATTGTAGCTTTCAAAGCTATGTAGATATTTACGTTTAGAATACCTATCATAATATATTCCCTAAATCTTTTAGGAGAAACATTAATGTTTACCTCCATCACATTACCCAATGAATTGTAGAGATATCTCCGGATCACCCACCCCAGGTTTATCATGGAACCACAGGTATATGTAAATAATTCACAAGAATTATAAAATAATCATAACACAAAAAGGAAAGTTAACATTTCCACATTGTAATCACAATATACCAGTTCAAGACATTGACATAAAAAATCCATAATCAAAACCATTTTCAATACAAAAATACATAAAAAGGGTATATAGTATTTATATTCTTTTAAAAAACACTATGTCTTTTATAGAAATTCAAATATCAAATAACACTACATGTGGTGGAAAGGTTGTTGTCACAACGTAATTCAAAAAGAAACATTCTATTGGTAATTTAGTAAAATGTTACATTTAAAACATATTCACATTTATTAAAAATAAAATTCAATGGGGTTTATAAACCATATAAAACAAAGTCATGTATAAATATAAATTTTCTTTAATGGAAAGAGATTGATGTGGAGTCCCTTACAAAAATTCAAAAGCATAATGATATTAATTACAAATTTAGAAAATGAGTTAATGAGACTGAAAATAGTCCCTCGTCACATGGACAAAAAATTTACAGAAATAAGGATATAGAATAATATATTCCAACATAATAATATTTAAATTAAAGGACATAACACATAATATATCTTTGACTAAAAGATGAGGTTGAAAGGTTCCATTACCTTGAGTCTGAATTGTCACGTATGTTCCTTATTCTTCGTGAATGAAAAAATTAAGTAAATTTATAATTTATTCAGAATTTTTTTTTCATCTTTATTATATATTTTATATCACTTATTACATTGATATAACATTCATATAATTATTCAAGTTTTTATCAGTTGTTATTTTGATGTTTGATACATGAGTCAAAAATAAACTTGTTATAATTACTAATTGTCCATGTGGTCAAAAGTATATTTTCTCCAGAATGATATTCATTATCTAGATATCATATATATCATATATATCATATATATCTAGTATAGAGGTATTTATAATAGACCATAAAATTTGGATATATTAAATGAAAAAGCACTGTTTATGGAGATGGTAAGTCATATGTACGCATGAATGTTACTTTCATTTCTATTTCATATTTAAAGGAATGAAAACATAATGATACATATGTATATAATAATTCCAATATAATATAATATTTTATATATGTCATATATGTTCATTAACTCCATCTTTTATATGTTCCATTTATGGCATCAACAAGTCATATCACTTTGAGGCGACGGTAGATCGCACTTCCTGAAATGAAATTGTCTTAATTATAGAACATGAAATGAATAATTGTATATTTGAAATTATAATTACAGAATAATAAAGATAAAATAAATATAATATATATCATATATAATTAAATTTCCATCATAATTTACACCATAATAGGTTGTTTGAAAAGATTTAACAATCATCATTTCATGACGCAGTAGTTCGTCGTCCACCAAAACAGTATGTTCGTATCAATTAGATGGAGGTGTGTGAAAGAGTAGTTTGAATCCATCCCGTAAAAAAATCCTAGTAAATTTATGATACTGTTATTTAAATATAAACAATGAATAATAATACCATAGAGAGTAGAGAAGGAAATTAAAGAAAAGTACATGAGAGAAGATGTTACCTTTAACTCGGGTAACTCCCTTTGGATTGAACAGAAATGATTTCTTTAATTGATTTCTACCAAGAGGAATAATTCTAGGGAAAACATAGTGATGTTGGAAACTTATTAGAGTATATTTTGGATGAGAAAGTGGCTTGAGATATGACAACCCAGCTTTTTATTACAACTTAAACATGCTTTATTACATAAAACTTCACTTGATCCAACAAAGAAGATCGAGAGGTTTAGTGTCTTTGGGGATTAGGATCATTACATAAAAACTTTAAACTTGAAATACAACATCTTTATTGAAAACTTCCTTTACATGACCACTATATTCCTTCGTACTTAGCATTGCAAGGGACAACCTGAGGACATGCATAAGAAAAGGGTGAGCTATAAAGCCCAGTAAGGGAGTACATAATGAATAACATGAGGAGTACAATACATGTTAGGCAATAGGAATATCAATAGAGCATAAGAGAGACATGAACATAAAGGCATGATAAAGCATGATAATCATAACATGGAAATGTGGCAGCAACACTTAACATTGAATTAGCATGAGCCAAGGCTCATTGCACATGGAGCATGAGTAAACCCTCATTGCACTTGAAGCACGAGTAAACCCTCGTTGCACTTGAATTAGCATGAGTCAACACTCATTGCACATGACGTATCATGATACTATACTTTACCCAATGCATTGGAGCGCTATCAGGGCGCACCCTTCTTAAACATTTCATTTCATGCATAAGTGTGCCACATGGATCATAAAACATGGATTCATAAAACATAATCATTTCTTCCACGATAAAGGAATGTGGAATTAATACATGAAACTATACAATCAATACGTATATGTGCATAAAGGTGAATACCCTTGATGGAGAAATGGGCATGGTATTCACTACACAAAGACATTGGCTTAGAAAATTGGTGCGATTTCGGCAGCGTAACGGCGTGACATAAGAATTCATAAAAAAGGTTGATGAGAGAGAAAGGGGTTCCTCATCATATTTACATGTAATGGACAGTAAGGAGATCATATATATACATGTCCCAACAATAGAAATGGAATTTAGATTCATGATACAAAAGTATTGCTTGAATATAAAAGAGGAGAAAAAGGTTCCTTTCGGAATTTCGGCATAGTAACGGGTGTACATGGGAGGCATTTAATGAGAGAGAAAGGGGTCTCCCATCATTCAAACAATAAGAGAGAAGTATGGGAGAGGTGCGAAACCATACCCCAACATTCATAATTGAAATAAAAAGGGAAATACAACTTAATGAAAATTGACAAAAAAAATGAGAAAGGAAGAAAACCCTTACTTGGAAGTGTGCTTCCAAAGGCTAGAGAGAGGCTTGTGAGAGGATTCTTGGGAGCTTGGGGCACCTTGAGAGGATTCTAGAGAGAGTAGGGCAGAGGTTGGACGAACTTCAAGGGCTTTGAGTGAGGAGGAAGTGGGAGCTTGGGTGGGTTTATATAGGAAAGGTGAGAGAATTCTTTATTATTTAGGTTTGGGACCCCTTATATTAAAATAATCCAAACCACAAACCATCCCATGGTATTTGCCCATGGTTTCTGGAAAAGGAGAGAGGAAAATAATATTTTATAAGGCCAAGGTCCGAACTTATTAAAAAATTAGGGTTGCTTATGTGGAGGTGAGTCACACTCCCATGGAAATTAATTTAAAAAGGCAAAGTGTTGAATAAGTCTTGAGGGCTCCATTAATGCTTTGAAAAGTGAGTCAAACAAACCCAAAACCTCATTATTTTAATGATAAAACATATATTGGCCGAACATAAGGATTATGGTATTTTATTACATCACCATTGGGTCATTATGATGTCATAAAACACATTATATATTTAAATGGTATTTAATTTTTTACCCAAAAATTTGACTGTCTCAGAAAATTATGAAAAATTCACCGTTGGATAATTTCGACGTCCTGATTCCAAAAATAATATTTATTTTAACTAAATAATTTTCTAAATATGTGAATTTTCACTTTTAAAATAAAAACCGACATTTAAAAAAAATCACCGGTTTTGACAGAAATGGATTTCAAACCTTAATAAAAATTTTAATTGCATTCATAAAATTATAAGATCATATATAATTAATGACAATTAATTTAATATTAATAATAATATTTTATTAAAATATTATTTAATTCAAAAATCCTTTAATTTAATAAAATATAATTCTTAATTAAATAATAACTAAAAACACCATTTTTACTTTAAAAACTAATTACAAAGTATCAAAAATGACTAGAAATTATATTCATTATTATATATAAAAAAAATAATGTACATGAACATGGTTCTACTTATTTGTTACATAACCCCTTAAAATAGCCGCATAAGACCTAAGGGTAAGGTGCGCGATGGTGACAGACTCTTGGGGCTGCTCGGATAACATCGCTCAAGTGGTAATCTCTATCAACTTCCATTTTTCCCGTAGACGATCACGTTCGAGCTTGACTTAATGAAGCTCAGCTTGGGCTTGGTCAAGGGCAAAGCCCAAAGACGCCACCTCCTTTCCGAGCTCCGACAAATGGGCTTCGTAAGGGGCAATTCTACTGGATGAGGCCATCGCTTCCTTTGTCTGAGTAGAAAATTTGTTCGTTAAAGCCTTATATTTAAACTACCCAGATGATCACTGTTCAACGGCTATAAAAGTAACGGTCACAAATCTTAACGTAAAACTTAAAGAAGTTGACATCTTATAAAAACATAAAGAATCATTTAACTGGATCAAGAGGGATTTTCCATTAATGAAAATTTGGGTCGTTACAACATTCCCCCCTTAAGAAATTTCGCCCTCGAAATTTTCCTTTTCCCACACTAAAACAAATGTGGGTAACTTAGCTTCATCATATCCTCTGACTCCCAAGTTGCTTCTTCAAACTTGTGGTTTCTCCACAACACCTTGACGAGGGGCATTGTCTTATTTCGTAGAACTTTTTCTCTACGATCTAAGATCTTCAGTGGTTGCTCCTCATAAGAAAGATCGTCTTCTAATTGTACCACCTCGGAAGAGAGTACATGTGAAGGGTCTGGTATGTACTTCCTTAAGAGGGATACATGGAAGACATCATGCACCTTGGCCATAGTAGGTGGAAGTGCTAGTCGATAGGCCACAGCCCCAACGCGATCAAGAATCTCGAATGGGCCGATGTACCTTGGACTTAACTTCCCTTTCTTTCCAAACCTCATGACCTTCTTCCACGGAGATATGCGTAAAAACACCATGTCTCCGACTTTAAACTCAAGGTCTCGTCGACGATTATCTGCATAACTCTTCTGTCGACTTTGGGCTGCCTTGATATGCTGCTAAATGGTTTTCACCTTCTCCACCATTTCTTCGACCATCTCTGGTCCAAGCAGCTTACGTTCACCGACCTCATCCCAACATGCCGGTGTTCTACACCTTTTCCCATACAGGGCTTCATATGGTGCCATTTGGATGCTTGAGTGGAAACTATTATTATAAGAGAACTCAACTAGAGGAAGATGTTGATCCCATCCTCCTTTAAAGTCCATTGAGCACGCTCTCAACATATCCTCAAGTGTTTGGATAGTCCGCTCGGATTGACCATCAGTTTGAGGATGATAGGCCGTACTGAAGTTCAGTTCAGTATTCAGAGCATGTTGAAGACTCTTCCAAAACTTAGAGGTAAATCTTGGATCTCGGTCAGACACAATAGATAGTGGTACTCCATGCAACCGTACCACTTCCCTGATATATATCCGTGCCAGTTGATCCAAAGAGAAATCCTCTCGAATAGCAATGAAGTGTGCAGTCTTTGTAAGACGATCCACAATAACCCAGATTGCATTGTTGCTTTTGGATGTCCTTGGAAGTCCAGTGACGAAGTCCATGGTGATGTTCTCCCATTTCCATTCAGGTATGGGCAATGGTTGCATCATCCCCTTAGACTTCTGCCTCTCTGCCTTCACTTGCTGACACACCAGGCACTTTGATGTATATTCGGCGATCTCCTTCTTCATATTGTCCCACCAAAAGTTTTCTCGGAGATCTCGATACATCTTTGTGCTCCCTGGGTGAATAGAGGAATTTGAACTATGTGCATCATCCAAAAGTTCCTTCTTCAGCTCCGAACTTGATGGAACACATAGTCTTTTCCCAAACCGCACAATTCCTTCTTCATTAACATTAAACTCTGAGGATTTTCCCTTTTTGATAGCTTACACTTTTTCTTGGATTCTCGCATCATCCTTTTGAGCATCCTTTAACCTTTCCAAAAGAGATGGTTGAGCAATCATTTGTGAAAGGATTGATGATGTTCCCTTCTTTATGATTCCCACGTCCATCTTCATCAAGTCTAAGAAGATTGGATCCTTCTCAATTCTCATCATTGATAGAATTGCTGGATCCTTTCTACTTAGGGCATCCGCCACCTTGTTCGCCTTCCCAGGGTGGTAATGTATTGAACAGTCATAATCCTTTATGAGCTCTATCCATCTTCTCTGGCGCATATTAAGCTCTTTCTGTGTGAATATATATTTAAGACTCTTGTGGTCAGTATATATCTCACATTTCTCTCCATAGAGATAATGCCGCCAGATTTTCAAGGCAAAGATTACCGCCGCCAACTCCAGATCATGCGTTGGATAGTTTCGCTCATGGATTTTCAACTGTCTTGAGGCATAGGATATCACTTTATCATTCTGCATCAGCACACATCCTAAGCCCTTCTTCGAAGCATCACTGAATACCACAAAAAGCTCCCCACTTGTGGGTAAAGTGAGCACGGGTGCAGTGATAAGCCTCCTTTTCAACTCCTTGAAGCTTTCTTCGCATTCATCACTCCAAGCAAACTTTACTCCCTTTCGAGTTAGCTTGGTAAGAGGGTTGGACAATCGTGAGAAGTTTCTCACAAATCGTCGATAATATCCAGCTAACCCCAAGAAGCTACGGATATCAGTTACCGATGTTGGCCTCGGCCATCCCTCAATTGCATCTGTTTTGCAGGGGTCCACAGATATCCCATTGCTTGTGATGATATGGCCCAAGAATGAGACCTCCTTCAACCAGAACTCACACTTGCTGTACTTCGCATAGAGCTTCTCCTTGCGCAAAGTCTCCAGTACAGTTCTTAAATGCTCCTCATGGTCCTCCTTGGTTTTGGAGTATATTAGAATATCATCTATAAAGACTACCACAAATTTATCTAGGTAATCTCTAAAGACTCTATTCATCAAGTCCATGAATATTGCTGGAGCATTGGTGAGTCCAAAAGGCATTACTATGAATTCATAGTGCCCGTACCTTGTACGAAAAGCAGTCTTGGGGATATCTTCCTTCTTCACCCTTACTTGATAATATCCCGACCGCAAGTCGACCTTGGAGAAGTACTGTGCTCCACGCAGCTGATCAAATAAGTCATCGATTCTTGGGAGAGGATACTTGTTCTTTATCGTGATTTTGTTAAGTTCACGATAATCGATGCAAAGCCGCATTGACCCATCCTTCTTCTTGACGAAGAGGACTGGTGCACCCCATGGTGATGCACTTGGGCGTATAAACCCTTTATCCAGATTCTCCTGTAGTTGTTTCTTCAGTTCTTCAAGCTCAACCACAGCCATTCTATATGGAGTCTTGGATATTGGTAGCGCCCCAGGTATAAGTTCAATTGAGAACTCAACATCTCTTCTTGGAGGAAGACCAGGAAGTTCCTCGGGAAATACTTCAGCGAATTCCCTCACAATAGGCATTTCTTCAAGGGTGGTTTCTTCCTTGGACTCAATCATCTGAGCCAGATATGCGTGCTCATAAGGCAGTAATATCCATACTTGAGATGATGGAACTAAAGGAGATTCATCTTCCTCCTGACACTTGTAAAGAATCGGGGGCCGATTCTCCATATGGAGTGTGATTTCCCTCTCCCGACAATTTATGTTGGCTCTATATAAGGAAAGCCAATCCATGCCAAGAATTGCATCAAATTCCACCAAAGGGAGTATGACGAGGTTCGCCGGGAAATTCAATCCACAGATTATAACAGGGGAGGACTTATACTCATGGGATGCAATGATTGCCCCATTTGCCGTACTCACCGACATCTTTACTTCCATGATTTGTGGTGGTGCAGGGATTATTCTACTAAACTTTTGAGATATAAAAGAATGCGTAGAACCTGAATCAAAAAGTACGTTCGCTATTCTTGAATGAATAACTAGCGTACCTGTCACCACTTCGTTGTCGGGGTTCACTTCGGCAGAAGTGATGGCAAAAGCTCTTCCTTGCTGTCTTGGAGGTTGTTGATTGCCTCCGATAACCCTTGGATTAGGGCACTGATTCGCAAAATGACCCGGTTCTTTGCATTTGAAGCATTGAACAACGCGTTGAGGTTCGAACGGAGCATTCCTCCCCTCCGTCGCAGCCGCGGGTCCTTCTTGCTGATAGTTAATAGCTAGGTGCCCTTCTCTTCCACACTTGAAGCATTTTCTTGTCCCCCTAAGGCAATTCCCAGGGTGTTTCTTTCCACACTTTTGGCAAGTGGGGTGCTGGAATTTCTTAGCGCCGTTGGATTTATCCATCGGACCACCAGCATTGAAGTCCACCTTCCGCTTCTTGTCCCCATGATACCCCTGTGATTCTCCGATCTCCATTTCAACCTTGAGGGCACATCGGACAATTTCCTCATAGCTGTCGAAGTCACGGATCGCTAATGCTTTCCGCAAGCTAGGCTTCAGCCCACCAAAGAAGCGGTCAACCTTGCATTCGGGGGTAACGACAAAGCCGGAAGCGTATCGTGCAAGCCTTGTGAAGTTTTCCTCGTACGCTCCCACAGATTCCTCATCTTTCTGCTTGAGGGAAAGGAAGTCCCTTTCCATCTTAAGACGGAGGGTGCGTGGAAAATATTTATCGAAAAACATCTTCCGGAATACCTTCCATTCCAAAGCCTCGATCTCCTCCTCAGGCTTCGTATTTTTGATCAACGTCCACCATTGATCAGCTTCACCCTCCATACGATAAGCCGCCAGGAGAACCTTCTCTTTTTCAGAGCATTGGAGGATGGAGAATATCTTTTCAATGGAGTTGATCCATTGTTCAGCAATCGTGGGATCGGATGATCCACTAAAAGTAGGAGGCCTTTGTCTCATGAAGCTTTCAATAGCGACTTGTTCTTTCTTAGGGGGGGTTGAACGTTCCTCTTGACCAGTGTTTCTATTCAAAACTTGAGTTAGCTGAGAGAGAAGCGTGACAAAGTTCGCGATTCCCGCTCCCATCGGATTGGGCATCTCATTAGTACAATCATCACACTGATCTTCACAACGGTTGTTAGCCCGAGTTCTCCTATTACCGGCCATTGGCTGGAATAAAATGAAAGTTAGGGGTAACACATAAAGGGTAATCCAAAGACAAAAGTTGATGACTTATAAATAAAATTTAATCTCTTAAACTCATGAGTCTATAGGATTCCATCCAGGCTTTTCATCATCTTCCTTCTAACATATATTCTTAGGGGCATTTTTCCCTTAATAAGGGTTCATACTAAGATTGTGAATTTATCAAAGCATATCCCCCGGGAGTGTCGTAACCAAGAGTGCAGCAAGGCCCGTTGTCGTGCACCAGTTCCCGTTCGAGTCTAGCTCAAAGTGGTGTTTTCGGGTTTTACCCCTAGGATACATCTGTGCCAGAGCCGCCTCTACCTGCTCGTATCCAGACAGGGATGTATTTGTTTGATAAAACACTTACTTAGTATTTACCAAAACTTAGGGATGTTTTTATTATGCTTAGTCTTGTATCTAAGGCTTTACTAGGGTTTCCTAATCCCAAAAATAACTAAACCTATCCTCTGATACCAACTATGACAACCCTGCTTTTTATTACAACTTAAACATGCTTTATTACATAAAACTTCACTTGATCCAACAAAGAAGATCGAGAGGTTTAGTGTCTTTGGGGCTTAGGATCATTACATAAAAACTTTAAACTTGAAATACAACATCTTTATTGAAAACTTCCTTTACATGACCACTACATTCCTTCGTACTTAGCATTGCAAGGGATAACCTGAGGACATGCATAAGAAAAGGGTGAGCTATAAAGCCCAGTAAGGGAGTACATAATGAATAACATGAGGAGTACAATACATGTTAGGCAATAGGAATATCAATAGAGCATAAGAGAGACATGAACATAAAGGCATGATAAAGCATGATAATCATAACATGGAAATGTGGCAACAACACTTAACATTGAATTAGCATGAGCCAAGGCTCATTGCACATGGAGCATGAGTAAACCCTCATTGCACTTGAAGCACGAGTAAACCCTCGTTGCACTTGAATTAGCATGAGTCAACACTCATTGCACATGACGTATCATGATACTATACTTTACCCAATGCATTGGAGCGCTATCAGGGCGCACCCTTCTTAAACATTTCATTTCATGCATAAGTGTGCCACATGGATCATAAAACATGGATTCATAAAACATAATCATTTCTTCCACGATAAAGGAATGTGGAATTCATACATGAAACTTTACAATCAATACGTATATGTGCATAAAGGTGAATACCCTTGATGGAGAAATGGGCATGGTATTCACTACACAAAGACATTGGCTTAGAAAATTGGTGCGATTTCGGCAGCGTAACGGCGTGACATAAGAATTCATAAAAAAGGTTGATGAGAGAGAAATGGGTTCCTCATCATATTTACATGTAATGGACAGTAAGGAGATCATATATATACATGTCACAACCCTTCTTTTTATTACAACTTAAACATGCTTTATTACATAAAACTTCACTTGATCCAACAAAGAAGATCGAGAGGTTTAGTGTCTTTGGGGCTTAGGATCATTACATAAAAACTTTAAACTTGAAATACAACATCTTTATTGAAAACTTCCTTTACATGACCACTACATTCCTTCGTACTTAGCATTGCAAGGGATAACCTGAGGACATGCATAAGAAAAGGGTGAGCTATAAAGCCCAGTAAGGGAGTACATAATGAATAACATGAGGAGTACAATACATGTTAGGCAATAGGAATATCAATAGAGCATAAGAGAGACATGAACATAAAGGCATGATAAAGCATGATAATCATAACATGGAAATGTGGCAGCAACACTTAACATTGAATTAGCATGAGCCAAGGCTCATTGCACATGAAGCATGAGTAAACCCTCATTGCACTTGAAGCACGAGTAAACCCTCGTTGCACTTGAATTAGCATGAGTAAACACTCATTGCACATGACGTATCATGATACTATACTTTACCCAATGCATTGGAGCGCTATCAGGGCGCACCCTTCTTAAACATTTCATTTCATGCATAAGTGTGCCACATGGATCATAAAACATGGATTCATAAAACATAATCATTTCTTCCACGATAAAGGAATGTGGAATTCATACATGAAACTTTACAATCAATACGTATATGTGCATAAAGGTGAATACCCTTGATGGAGAAATGGGCATGGTATTCACTACACAAAGACATTGGCTTAGAAAATTGGTGCGATTTCGGCAGCGTAACGGCGTGACATAAGAATTCATAAAAAAGGTTGATCAGAGAGAAAGGGGTTCCTCATCATATTTACATGTAATGGACAGTAAGGAGATCATATATATACATGTCCCAACAATAGAAATGGAATTTAGATTCATGATACAAAAGTATTGCTTGAATATAAAAGAGGAGAAAAAGGTTCCTTTCGGAATTTCGGCATAGTAACGGGTGTACATGGGAGGCATTTAATGAGAGAGAAAGGGGTCTCCCATCATTCAAACAATAATAGAGCAGTATGGGAGAGGTGCGAAACCATACCCCAACATTCATAATTGAAATAAAAAGGGAAATACAACTTAATGAAAATTGACAAAAAAAATGAGAAAGGAAGAAAACCCTTACTTGGAAGTGTGCTTCCAAAGGCTAGACAGAGGCTTGTGAGAGGCTTCTTGGGAGCTTGGGGCACCTTGAGAGGATTCTAGAGAGAGTAGGGCAGAGGTTGGACGAACTTCAAGGGCTTTGAGTGAGGAGGAAGTGGGAGCTTGGGTGGGTTTATATAGGAAAGGTGAGAGAATTCTTTATTATTTAGGTTTGGGACCCCTTATATTAAAATAATCCAAACCACAAACCATCCCATGGTATTTGCCCATGGTTTCTGGAAAAGGAGAGAGGAAAATAATATTTTATAAGGCCAAGGTCCGAACTTATTAAAAAATTAGGGTTGCTTATGTGGAGGTGAGTCACACTCCCAGGGAAATTAATTTAAAAAGGCAAAGTGTTGAATAAGTCTTGAGGGCTCCATTAATGCTTTGAAAAGTGAGTCAAACAAACCCAAAACCTCATTATTTTAATGATAAAACATATATTGGCCGAACATAAGGATTATGGTATTTTATTACATCACCATTGGGTCATTATGATGTCATAAAACACATTATATATTTAAATGGTATTTAATTTTTTACCCAAAAATTTGACTGTCTCAGAAAATTATGAAAAATTCACCGTTGGATAATTTCGACGTCCTGATTCCAAAAATAATATTTATTTTAACTAAATAATTTTCTAAATATGTGAATTTTCACTTTTAAAATAAAAACCGACATTTAAAAAAATCACCGGTTTTGACAGAAATGGCTTTCAAACCTTAATAAAAATTTTAATTGCATTCATAAAATTATAAGATCATTTATAATTAATGACAATTAATTTAATATTAATAATAATATTTTATTAAAATATTATTTAATTCAAAAATCCTTTAATTTAATAAAATATAATTCTTAATTAAATAATAACTAAAAACACCATTTTTACTTTAAAAACTAATTACAAAGTATCAAAAATGACTAGAAATTATATTCATTATTATATATAAAAAAAATAATGTACATGAACATGGTTCTACTTATTTGTTACATAACCCCTTAAAATAGCCGCATAAGACCTAAGGGTAAGGTGCGCGATGGTGACAGACTCTTGGGGCTGCTCGGATAACATCGCTCGAGTGGTAATCTCTATCAACTTCCATTTTTCTCGTAGACGATCACGTTCGAGCTTGACTTGATGAAGCTCAGCTTGGGCTTGGTCAAGGGCAAAGCCCAAAGACGCCACCTCCTTTCCGAGCTCCGACAAATGGGCTTCGTAAGGGGCAATTCTACTGGATGAGGCCATCGCTTCCTTTGTCTGAGTAGAAAATTTGTTCGTTAAAGCCTTATATTTAAACTACCCAGATGATCACTGTTCAACGGCTATAAAAGTAACGGTCACAAATCTTAACGTAAAACTTAAAGAAGTTGACATCTTATAAAAACATAAAGAATCATTTAACTGGATCAAGAGGGATTTTCCATTAATGAAAATTTGGGTCGTTACATGAGAGGTGTGAGTAATGGGTTAGAGTAGGTGTCCTTTTATAAGAGATCAGAGGGGAACGTTTGGAAAGTTTGAAAGTATTATTTTTTTAAACTAAATTACAATTTTAAATGATCCCCAACACATTTAATTAGAATATAGGGTGAGTATTTTTCCGAATCCTCACATAAAATGGGTTTATAGAATTTTAGGGCATTAAATTAACCTTATCTTTTAGATTTAACCTTTAGTTAACTAATTTAATTTTACAATGTCCTCTTATATCTTAATCCTATATGGATAATATATTTACTATAAAATGAAATGATACCAAAAATGGATAATTAATGGAATTCGTAACATCATATAAGTCATTTGGATGAATCATAGATTTTTAGGATTGTTTTATCATTTATTAAAATAGAAATTATTTTAATAACTCATTTATGTCAATTGATAAACAATTCATATCCAGACTTTTAAAAAAATTATAAGAACTTGATTATTTCAAAAAACTAACATTTATTTAAATATAGCAAGTTACACTTATAAATATAATTATTTTATGGCATAAAATGTTTCAAAATAAATTTATTTCAATATTTATAGTCTCATTTATTTAAATAATTCATTATTAAGGTAATCATTAGATCACCATTGTATCATAAATAATTTATTCAATTTGATTTCTAAAACATATAAATCAAATACAAGGATATAATAAAAAAATTCAATTTATAATGACTATTTATAGTCTAAAACATCACTTATATAACCCCATATAAAAAAATTTATACTAAACGATTTATATTTATGTTACATTTCCCTCAACTTTAAATTTATTTTTAGAAAACACCATTTTCACATACGAGTGGCTCCATGGGGACCCAAAATTGACCAAGAAAACCCATGTTCAAACATATATCATTAAATAGGGTTAGTACATGTGTTTGGGTAATTTAGTATTATAATAATTTTATTTATTTACCCTTATTTAGAAAATTTACCCTTTAACCATGGTAAATAAAATATTTACTGAGTTTACTATTCATAATGTCTAAAAATAAAAGCGGCCTGTTTAAAAATTTTGGACCTAATGATTCCAAATATGATCTCCATTTTTTCAAATTCAAAACTCATAAGTTTCCGAAATTAATTTAAAATTAATTCCTGTTTTCAAAACAAAATAATTTTTTATGAAATAATAACTATCAAAAGATTGACATGTGTTTATGTCTAATATCAAAGTGAAATTAATTCCAATGTTCAAAATTATATTAAATGATAATAATATAATCCAATTAAAAATTAAAACCTATTAAAATGAAAATATAACTATATAAATAAATTGGATTAAAATTCATTTTTGAAGTAAAATGTAGTATTTTACACTATTCATTAAAAATGAACTTTATAAAAAAACCAAAAAATCCCAAAGTAAATTTTGATGTTCCAATTATTAATAATAGATTTAGTTTTTTCAATATAAAATATAAATGTACAAAAATCTAGATTTAAAAAGGTTTCTCTATCCAAAAGCGAGAAAATGGCCTTTTTAGAAATATTAGAGTCTTTCATTCTTGAAATTAGATTAATTCTTATTATAAGACTCTAAAATTTATTGTATGAATCAAAATACATTTAAAAAACATGTGTAATCATAATTTAAGTAGTAAGGTTCATTCCAAGCAACATAATGGATATGCAATAACTACTATTTGAAATAATTATATTATTATATTTTTTTTCAGTATGACTCAACCTTGTGTGAAATTTGAGATTCCAAAGAAACTCATTGTTGCGTGTCAGGCACGCCATAGAACATAGAATCCCCGTTAAAGTAAAATTAATATCTTATTCATAAGAATTAATATAAATCTGATGTATTATTCTATAAATACCTGGGTCATTACATCCTTCCCCCCTTTTGGGAATTGTGTACTCACAATTTTAAAATTGGGCTTAAAAATTCATTGAAAGTCCCACATCATAAAAATATTGAATAAAAATATCACAATAAATGGTATAAAGAGAATAATAAAGGTCACCTAAGATTACCCATACTCGGATTCCAGGTCGGAAAACATGTATATGGACAAGAAACAAAGTTTCTTGTTCTGATGGAGAGTGATAGAAATCATAATATTGGGAAAGTTAAAAACTAAAAAATCACAAAATTATGATAGGTTAAATGATATTTGATTTCACAGAAGGAAAAATAAATTAATTTTTTTTTAATTTCCCTTCCCTAAATTTGAGGAATTTTTTTATGATCTTGAATAAGAATATAAGGAAATATACTTACATGTCATGTATACATTCATCTCTCACTAAATTGCTACCACAAACATATATTGTCAAAAAATGATGAGTATTATAGATGACTTAGTCAAATAAAAAGTTCTAGAATCAACTTCTTGAGAATCACATAATCTAATAAATATGAACAATATATTTCTCATATCTATAGACATTATCCAAAACCACGATAGATAGTACAAGATATAATAATCCCCCTAAAGGTTTATCTTTTATAAAAATAAATACTACTCTTAATATCCAAATTTCATCATATAATACCCAAAGTTCAACAAAGACTATTCAATATGCAATTGTCTTTTAAATTATGAAAAATAAACCAAACTATGTTTAAAACCGAAAAATAAGAAGGACTTTTTCACAAAGTCTTCCACAAAAATATTAACATTTATCTCCAAATTACATCAGCTACTCCTAATGTCACATACATTAAATTAATTAACCTAATAACATATTCTCTATGATAGGATAATCATTTCTATAAATAACCCAAACCATTATATGTCCACAATAAAAACATATATTCTTCCAAAATAAAATTTTAACCCTTACTCCACAAATGAAATCCCATATTATTTTATTTTCCATAGGCATATTGTGTTCCCAAAAAAGAAAATGTCATACAAAATAACATTTCTCACTTAATAATAAAATCATTTTCATATACTAAGGATATCCATTTGATAAAACATAAGTTCCTAGAATCGACCTATTCTTGATACATAAAATCATTTTAATAAAAAATAATTAGTCATACAAACTAGGGTCCTCACATAGGCTTGTAGTATGCGATCTGTCATTGTCGGCCAATTATTATGGGTTTGATTCTCATGGCCTTGCCAGATGTGACGTGTTGTCTCCCATCTTGTGGGTTGTACTTTTCCGGAAACCATATCATTCTTATAACATTATCACAAACAATAAAATTTTCTAAAAAATATCCATAACCTGTTTTATCCTTAGTGGTTATCTAATACATTTCATTTTGCATCACCAAATTCAATAACCATTTATCACCTCAAAAACATAAGTTCATATGGACCCCTAAGGTCATCCTTTATTCCCAGACAAGAAAATATAATTATTTATTGAATAACATTTTTACATATCAAACTTTATATTTAAACATACTATAAAATGTCTTCCAATGTAAACTCTCCATCAAAATAGCACTAATACTTTTAAAAATTTCATCATCCCATAACCTACCATAACTCTTGAATCCATTATTGTAACACCCCAGGTAAATAAAGAATATGACATTTTCATATTTATCCATATTTGGAAATAAAGTATTAATATGACTTTAAAGGGGACGCTATGCTTGATGGTGTACCCAACACGCAACAACGAGTTTCTTAGGAATCATACGTTGCACTCTAATAATAAAATAATATTATTTTAAATGGTAGTTAACATGTAGCTGTTGTATTGGCGGGAATGGATAGAAATAACTAAAATATGATTATATATTTTTTTAATGTTTTTACATTTATCCAATAAAAGATAAAGGCATAAAATACGGAAATAATTCGATTTTAGGCGTATATGCCCTAGTTTTCACTAAAGGTTCACTTCTCGCCTTTTGATGGAGAACCGTCATTAAATATAGTTTTGTTCACTCTTATACATTATTTTGGACCAAATAAAACTCTTCTTATGAATTGGTACATCAAAATTTACTTTGTGTAAATTTTTGGTATCTTTCCGATAAAGTTCATTTTTTAAAATGAATAGTGTAAAAAGTTGTATTTTAATTCAAAACCTCTTTTTAATCTAATTTATTGATATTATTAGATTATCTTTTGAATTTTTTTTAAAGTGAAATTAGAATATATTTTTACCATTAAATCCAATAGTGGTCGTTGGAATGAATTTCACTTTGAAATCAGACTTAAACTGGTGTCAACCTTTTGATACTTATTGTTTCATAAAAACACGCTATTTGATCTGACAGTGTGAATTAATTATTAAATTAATTAATGTGACTTATATGTTTTGAATTTTTTAAAATAGACTTCATTTTTGAATTCAGAATATCAAATATAGCTTAGCGTGAATTTTTGGGATTTTTTTGAAAAACTTCAATTTTTGATGAATAGTGAAACCACTACGTGGTACTTATTAAAACTGATTTTTCCGTTTAAATAAATTTTTTCCATCTTTGAGTTTTGAATTACAAAAATCTGACATACATGGTTGTCATTAAGAAGTAAAATGTTGTTCAATGGGATAAAAATAATTTTTTGGTGAATAGTAACTTACTAAGTTTTTAATCGCGATTAGAGATAATTAGTGTAGTTTAAGGTAAAAATAATGTTTTAATAATATGAAATGAACTTGAAACATGTCCTAACCTCATTGGATGTGTCTTGACCGACCAAGAAAACCCATGGGTCAACTTGGGGACCCCATTAAGCCACTTTGGTTGGAAAATGACATTAATATCTTTTTATTTAAAGTTAAAGTAAAAATGAGACAAACATAAAATGTTTTACTAAAACAATTTTTACATGGGGTTATACAAATCATATATTTGACTATAAGTATTCATTGGAAAGAAAAAAATATTTCCTACATCATAGTATTTTTTTTATAATTTTTAGAAACTAAATAAATTAAATTATTTATGACATCATGATGATGCAGCGTTGACCTCATTATTTAACGATTTAAATAAAATGGAAAGATAATGTAATATCTAAGATCTACACATGTCCAAAACCTATTTTATGAGTGGATTTCTAAACCTTATCACCTTATCCTCGAAACACATCAATTTGGGACCTCTTAAATCCAAATACCATTTTAAAATAAAGTGACTTTTCTTTACCTTCCATGAGTGCCCCTCCTCTCCACTTATAAAAGGCCCCCACCTCTATCTCCCTACCCACACTCCCAAAGCCTTTGTCTCGGCCAAATTATCCCCATTTTGTCTCTCCACTTCCCTCTATTACTCCTTGAAGCCTCACTGTGGGCATAATTCTTCCCAAGGAATCCTTTGAGCTCAAACCAAAGGGAGTTACCCGATTTTAAGGTAATGCCGTCACTTGAGTCCTTTTGTTTTATTTTGCTTCTCCAACCCCATAAACTCTTTTTATTCATTTCTTTTGAAACAAATACAGTATCATAAATATACTAGGATGTTGTTATAAGAAGTATTCGAGCTACACTTTCACACACCTACATTTAATGGTTAAAGAACATACTATTTCTGTGGATGGCGAATTTCAGCCTCCAGAAACGATGATTGTTCAACACTCTTTTAACACCTTCAAAGGTGGACATTAAGATGAAACTATATTTATATGTGATATATAATATGTTTATGTTTTCCTTAAGCTTCTGTATTTTTCATTTTGAGAATACCTTTATGGTTTCCATTATGGGTAAACGCGATATCTTCATTTAAGGAAGTGCAGACTACCGCCCCCTCAAAGTGATTTGATTCGTTAATACCATATGTGGTACGTATAAAGGATATATTTAATAATATTATATATGATAACATACTGGAATTAAAATACTATTATGTATCATTATGTTTTAATTCCATTAAATATGAAATAGAAATGGAAGTAGCGTTCATGCGTACGTACGACTTACCGTCTCCATGAACGGTACATTTCATTTCTTATCTCAAAATGTTATATAATATTATAAGTACATATATATAATGGATATATATGTAATATATTACATCAAAATTATGGATATAATTCTGGAATTATGACATATATATATCTCTCTCATTTTGTTTTAATTCCATTAATATGACAAAAAATGAAAGTAGCGTTCATGTGTACGTACGGCCTACCGTCTCCATGAAATGTGCTTTTCGTTTTTTATCTCCAAATGATATGGAATAGTATGAAATTAATATTTACTGGATATATATGATATTTTAATCATTAATACTATTCTGGAAATTATTTACTTATAACTACATGGGCAATCTTTTTTCAAACAAGTTCATTTTTGACTCATGTACTAAACATCGACAAAAACGTCTGATATGAACTAACATTATTAAACAATTATTATAACATTATAATATGTGATATGAACTGAATAATAATCTCTAAAGGAGGTAATTAGGAAATTATTAATTGACCAAAGCTTATTATTCAGGAATATAAATAAATGAACAAGACAAGTTGGACTTGAGGTAAGGGATCTTACTCCTCTCTTTCTTTTTAAGTACACACTTTTATGTCATTCCCTCTAAAGCTCATCTTTCTTATTATTGGGATGTTATTTTATATTACACTTACTGTAATTTTTATGTTCATGTGATGAGAGACCCTATTCTCTCTCATCAATCCCTTTTGGAAGTTTTGAGTGGCGCCGTTAGGCTGCCGACTTTTCGTAAGAGATCTAACCTCTCTATTTCTTTTTAAGTACTATCCTTTATGTCACTTATTTTAAGCTCCTCTTTGTTATGTTGGGGGAGGTTCTTTTATATTCCTCTTTCTATAAACATTAAGTTAATATGATGAGATACCCTATTTGATCTCATCAATCCATTTTTGTAAGTTTTATGTGGCGTCGTTAGGCTGCCGAGTTTTCGTAAGGGATTTTTCATCTCACTTTTATTCCCTTGAGATTTATGATACATTTGACACAATTTCCTTTGAGTGTTGTATGTACTACCCATTATTTTACTCATTGTTTAGTATAATTTCTTTTATGAGTATTTACATCAATGTTGTATTGTCCTTCTTTCACGGGGTGTATGTTTCGAAAGATACCCATGTCGGTAAGGGAACCTTTCACCCTCCTCTTTTTAAAATACTTCTTTGGTTGGGTCTTTTAATTTACATATTGTTACATTGGTATATGTTCTCATATATCCTTATTGATGTAAATTTTATGTCCAAGTGATGAGATACCCTTTTTTTTATCTCTCATCAACTCACTTTGATGTGACGTCGTTAGGCTGTCAAGGGAACTTCTTAACCCAATTTCGATTTCTTTGGGTTCAACATTTAGTTATTGAATATGTCATCCTTTGAATATGTGTGAATGAATTTTGATTATTTTACACTTAATATCCACTTATATTTGGTGTATTCATTTGTCACACATAATTATGTAATTGATTTATCCTTAAACCAAGGATATCGTCTTTGTAAGGGACTTCGTATCAATCTCCTTTCATTGAGGCATATTCTGTTTTATACACAACCTTCTTTTATACGGTGTATAAACCCCTTTGAATTTTACGTTTATTCAAAAGGAATCTTTTTTATACGAAGTGTTTATTAAATGACAAAAGGGAATGTTTTTGTCATACGTATGTGGCGACAACGACTTCTCCGCCACCGTGACCGTTATTTGAGTTTCGGCTTCCTCTACAAGCCATAACTTCTTTTTAAAAGAAAAATAAATACCATGTTTTACTTTTCATTTATTTTGGTATTGAAAATTGTTTTCATAATGTTTTTATATCAATGTTTTGTATTGATATCTTGTGATTGAAAGGTGGGAATGTTATTTTTCCTTTATGCATGTTTTATGTGATACGATTATGTTGAGGTTCTTGGGTATTATTATGAAGACGGGTGGTTCTGTGATAAACTAATGGTGGGTGAGCCTGATATAGCTCTCCAATGCATTGGGTAACACGAATGAGTGAAACGTTAAGGTTTCTCCAAAGAGATTTACGGAATATACTGTGATGGGTATTCCAAACGTAACCAAGAGGGTTACTCCCTACGTAAGAATGATATGAATGCCTCAAGTTACTTTTATGTCTTATGAATTCTATGATTTATTCATGATTTGATGAGGCATGTTAAAGTGCCTATGTTTTATGGGTAAAGTATGATTTCATTCTTATTTATATATGAACTCATGTTTCCTTTCCATATTTTTATAACCCTTACTGAGCTTTTTGTGCTCATCCCAAGTTTTTGAAATGTTTTTCACAGTTCAAGGGAAAGGTACATGATGTGATGATAGTGTCAAGGATGTGTCAAGAAAGAATCCATGTTTTATTTTAAATATGTTTCCGTTTATGGGAAGAATGAATACTATATTTTATGTAACCACTTTGTTTAAATGTGGAATGTAATGCAAGTTTCATGATCTAATTCTCTAAAACTCTAAACCTGAAAAGATCCTCAACGTGTAATCTTGTAATAACTCAAGATTAAGTAAGGTTTAAGGCTGGGGCCTTATAGTTGGTATCAAAGGTCGGTTTAGATAACTTTAGAGGTTAGTGTATTCTTTAAGCATAAGTGGCATTACCATAATGGTTAGGATTTCAGAAAGAGTCCTAGTTTTAGATAAAGTGAATGAGTAAGTGTATCTTAGTGTTTACCATACTCATTAGTACATGATTTTTTTGTGGATCTACTCACACTGAAATTTCTGTTTTTAGTGAATGGATGGATCTAGCAGGCACCAAAGAGACAATAGGTTTGAAGGAAACTGTGGTGGTTCTATGATTAAGATACTAGATAAAATGGGGGATTCAATGAGGAAACTCGTGGTTGTTCTAAACCAACTATCAAGGAGTCATGATAAACCACTTGACCCTTGGTATGATCTTTAATGCATCATGTACGAGATGACCAATCCATGTGGAAGTTCAGGTAATAATTATAAAGGTAACCATTAGAGTTTATATGATCCTTACTTTTGAGGTAATTATGGGTTATTATATGATATGCTGGAAAATGAAAGGCATGAGTTAAACGTGACGTTAAAATATGTTATGGTCATTTTTGATGATTTTATCTCTTTTTGGGGAATGATTTAATATTTATATTATTTTGGAAAAAGGAAAACACGCAGACTGTGTGACAACCCGTCGCGTCAGACAAAGCTGCGGGAATCGAACCCACAACCAAAGTGTGACTGGTATTTATCGCCTACTACTGGACTACGTGAAGTCCCTGGTTAGTTTGACCGATTATTTTTAGTTAGATGATTTTATGAATTAAGAGTAAGTTGATTTTGGGTTATTTATGAAAATTATTAACCTATCATGGAGGATATGTGATTAGGTTATTTACTTTTCAATACGAGACTTTAGGAGCAACTGATGTTGTTTAGAGATAAATGTTACGATTTAACTTGGAAGACTATGTGACTAAATCCTTCAAATATTTGGGTTTCAATCATAGATTTGTTTACATTGAATAATTTTATTGAAAATTTGGTTATCGAATGGTCTTCATTGAACTTTGGGTTTTGTGGGACAAATTTTGAGATTAAGAATAGATTTTTCTTTTTATAAAGGGTTATCCTTTTTTGGATTATCTGACCTTGTACTAACCTTTCTGGTTTTGGTTTTGGTTAAAGCCTAAAGACATGGGATGTATATAGTTCTCTTTTGTGGATTAGGTGATTCTCTAGAAGTTGATTATAGTACTCTTAATGCGAACAAGTCTCCCTAAATACCCGTTTTTTGGAAAAAATATGAGTTTGATTAAGGAATCTAGTAAAAGTTTAAAGTCAACATGATAAGTGATTATGTTTCCTAATGAATAAATTCCTCAATAAAAAGTAACTTAAAACAAAAATGTTTTCAATTATCTTTTCCTACTAGGGAACCCAACACCGTTTAACCCATCACAAGTTTGTGATTTTCTTATTGTTAACTTTCTCCTAAACACGTTTTCTATCACTCTCCATCAGAACATGACCCTATGTTTTCTCCTCCATGTCCATGTTTTCCTACATGGATTCCTAGTATGGGTTATCTCGGGTGACCTCTGTACTAATCTTTCTTTATTTTAAAGTGATTGTTTTACTGACTCTTGTTCCGATGTGGGATTTTCAAGGATGTTTCCAAGCTCAATTTTAAAAAATGTGAGGATGCAATTCCCAAAAGGAGGGAAGGATGTAACACCCCAGGTAAATAAATAATATGACATTTTCATATTTATCCATATTTGTGAATAAATTATTAATATGACTTTAAAGGGGATGCTATGCTTGATGGCGTACCCAACACGCAACAACGAGTTTCTTGGGAATCTTACGTTGCACTCTAATAATAAAATAATATTATTTTAAATGGTAGTTAATATGTAGTCGTTGTATTGGAGGGAATGGATAGAAGTAACTAAAATATGATTATATATGTTTTTTAAGGTTTTTACATTTATCCAATAAAATATAAAGGCATCAAATACAGAAATAATTCGATTTTAGGAGTATAGGCCCTAGTTTTCACTAAAGGTTCACTTACCGCCTTTTGATGGAGAACCGTCATTAAATATAGTTTTGTTCACTCTTATACATCCTTTTGGACCAAATAAAACTCTTCTTATGAATTGGGACATCAAAATTTAATTTGTTTAAATTTTTGGTATCTTTTCGATAAAGTTCATTTTTTTAAATGAATAGTGTAAAATGTTGTATTTTAATTCAAAACATCTTTTTAATCTAATTTATCTATATGATTAGATTATCTTTTGAATTAGTTTTAAAGTTAAATTAGAATATATTTTTACCATTAAATCCAATAGTGGTCGTTGGAATTAATTTCACTTTGAAATCAGACTTAAACTAGTGTCCATCTTTTGATACTTATTGTTTCATAAAAACACGCTATTTGATCTGACAGCAGGAATTAATTATTAAATTAATTAATGTGACTTATATTTTTTGAATTTTGTAAAATAGGCTTCATTTTTGAATTCTGAATATCAAATATAGCTTAGGGTGAATTTTTGGGATTTTTCTGAAAAACATCAATTTTTGATGAATAGTGAAACCACTAAGTGGTACTTATAAAAACTGATTTTTCCGTTTAAATGATATTTTTCCATCTTTGTGTTTTGAATTTTAAAAATCCGACATACATGGTTGTCATTAATAAGTAAAATATGGTTCAATGGGATAAAAATAATTTGTTGGTGAATAGTAACTTATTAAGTTTTTAATCGCGATTAGAGGTAATTAGTGTAGTTTAAGGTAAATATAATGTTCTAATAATATGAAATGAACTTGACACATGTCCTAACCTCATTGGATGTGTCATGGCCGACCCCGAAAACCCATGGGTCAACTTGGGGACCCCATGAAGCCACTTTGGTTGGAAAATGACATTAATATCTTTTTATTTAAAGTTAAAGTAAAAATGAGTCAAACATGAAATGTTTTACTAAAACATTTTTTACATGGGGTTATACAAATCATATATTTGACTATAAATATTCATTGGAAATATAAAGAGATTTCCTACATCATAGTAGTTTTTTTTAAAAAAATTATACATTAAATAATTTAAATTATTTATGACATCATGATGATGCATCGATGACCTCATTATTTAACGATTTAAATAAAATGGAAAGATAATGTAATATCTAAGACCTACACATTACCAAAACCTATTGGATGATTGGATTTTGAACCCTTATCACCTTATCCTCGAAACAAATCAATTTGGGACCTCTTAAATCCGAATACCATTTTAAAATAAAGTGACTTTTCTTTACCTTCCAAGAGTGCCCCTCCTCTCCACTTATAAAAGGCCCCCACCTCTACCTCCTTACCCACACTCCCAAAGCCTTTGTCTCGGACAAACTCTGCCCATTTTGTCTCTCAACTTCCCTCTCTTACTCCTTGAAGCCTCACTTTGGGCAGAAGTCTTCCCAAGGAAGCCTTTAAGCTCAAACCAAAGGGAGTTACCCGATTTTAAGGTAATGTCTTCACTTGAGTCCTTTTGTTTTATTTTTCTTCTCCAACCCCATAAACTCTTTTTATTCATTTCTTTTGTAAAAAATCCAGTATCATCAATATACTAGGATGTTTTTATAAGAAGTATTCGAGATGCACTTTCACACACCTACATCTAATGGTTAAAGAACATACAGTTTCCGTGGATGGCGAATTTTGGCCTCCCGAAACGATGATTGTTCAACATTATTGTAACACCTTCAAAGGTGGCCATTAAGATGACACTATATTTATATGTGATATATAATATGTTTATGTTTTATTTAAGCTCTTGTATTTTTCATTTTTGGCATACCTTTATCGTTTCCATTATGGGTAAACGCGATATCTTCATTTAAGGAAGTGTGGACTATCGCCCCCTCAAAGTTATTTGATTCGTTAATACCATATGTGGTACGTATAAAAGATATATTTAATAATATTATATATGATACCATATTGGAATTAAAATACTATTATGTATCATTATGTTTTAATTCCATTAAATATGAAATAGAAATGGAAGTAGCGTTCATGCGTAAGTACGGCTTACCGTCTCCATGAACGATACATTTCATTTCTTATCTCAAAATGTTATGTAATATTATAAGTACATATATATAATGGATATATATGTAATATATTAAATAAAAATTATGGATATCATTCTGGAATTATAACATATATATATCTCTCTCATTTTGTTTTAATTCCGTTAATATGACAAAAAATGAAAGTAGCGTTCATGCGTACGTACGGCCTACCGTCTCCATGAACGGTGATTTTAGTTTTTTATATCCAAATGATATGGAATAGTATGAAATGAATATTTACTGGATATATATGATATTTTAATCCTTAATACTATTTTGGAAATTATATACTTATAACTACATGGGGAATCTTTTTTCAAACAAGTTCATTTTTGACTCATGTACCAAACATCGACAAAAACGTCTGATATGAACAAAAATTATTAAACAATTATTATAACATTATAATATGTGATATGAAATGAATAATAATCTCTAAAGTAGTTACTTAGGAAATTATTAATTGACCAAAGTTTATTATTCAGGAATATAATGAAACGAACAAGACAAGCTGGACTTGAGGTAAGGGATCTTACTCCTCTCTTTCTTTTTAAGTACACTCTTTTATGTCATTCCCTCTAAAGATCATATTTCTTGTTATTGGGATGTTATTTTATATTACACTTACTATAATTTTTATGTTCATGTGATGAGAGACTCTATTCTCTCTCATCAATCCATTTTGGAAGTTTTGATTGGCGCCGTTAGGCTGCCGAATTTTCGTAAGAGATCTAACCTCTCTCTTTCTTTTTAAGTACTCTCCTTTATGTCACTTCTTTTAAGCTCCTATTTGTTATGTTGGGGGAGGTTATTTTAAATTAATCTTTCTATAAACATTAAGTTAATATGATGAGATACCCTATTTGATCTCATCAATCCATTTTTGTAAGTTTTATGAGGCGTTGTTAGGCTGCCGAGTTTTCGTAAGGGATTTTTCATCTCACTTTTATTCCCATGAGATTTATGCTACATTTTCCACAATTTCCTTTGAGTGGTGTATGTACTATCTATTATTTTACTCATTGTGTAATATAATTTCTTTTATGAGTATTTACATCAATGTTGTATTGCCTTATTTCACGAGGTGTGTGTTTCGAAAGATACCCATGTCGGTAAGGGAACCTTTCACCCTCCTCTTTTTGAAAGACTTCTTTTGTTGGGTCTTTTAATTCACATATTGATACGTTAGGATATGTTCTCATATATCCTTATTGATGTAAATTTTAGTTCCAAGTGATGATATACCCTATTTTTATCTCTCATCAACTCATTTTGATGTGACGTCATTAGGCTGTCAAGGGAACTTCTTAACCCAATTTTGATTTCTTTAGGTTCAACATGTAGTTATTGAATATGTCATAATTTTAATATTTGTGAATGACCTTTGATTATTTTACACTTAATATCCACTTATATTTGGTGTATTAATTTGTCACACATAATTATGTAATTTATTTATCCTTAAACCAAGGATACCGTCTTTGTATGGGACTTCGTCTCAATCTCTTTTCATTGAGGCATATTCTGTTTTATACACAACATTCTTTTATACGGTGTATAAACCCCTTTGACTTTTACGTTTATTCAAAAGGAATCCTTTTTATACGAAGTGTTTATTAAATGACAAAAGGGAATGTTTTTGTCGTACGTATGCGGCGACAACGAATTCTCTGCCACCGTGACCATTATTTGATTTTCGGCTTCCTCTACAAGCCATACCTTCTTTTTAAAAGAAAAATAAATACCATGTTTTACTTTTCTTTTATTTTTGTATTGAAAATGGTTTTCATAATGTTTTTATATCAATGTGTTGTATTGATATCTTGAGATTGAAAGGTGGGAATGTTATGTTTCCTTTATGCATGTTTTTTGTGATACGATTCTGTTGAGGTTCTTGGGAATTATTATGAAGATGGGTGGTTTTGTGATAAAATAAGGGCAGGTGAGCCTGATATAGCTCTCCAATGCATTGGGTAATGTGAAGGAGTGAAACGTTAAGGTTTCTCCGAAGAGATTTAGGGAATATACTGTGATGGGTATTCCAAACGTAACCAAGAGGGTTACTCCCTATGTAAGAATGTTATGAATGCCTCAAGTTACTTTTATGTCTTCTGAATTCTATGATTTATTCATGATTTGACGAGGTATGTTAAAGTGCCTATGTTTTATGGGTAAATTATGATTTCATTCTTATGTATATATGAACTCATGTTTCCTTTCCATATTTTTATAACCCTTACTGAGCTTTTTGTGCTCATCCCAAGTTTTTGAAATGTTTTTCACAGGTCAAGGGAAAGGTACATGATGTGTCAAGAAAAAATACATGTTTTATTTTAAATATGTTTCCGTTTATGGGAAGAATGAATACTGTCTTTTATGTAACCACTTTGTTTAAATGTGGAATTTAATGCAAGTTTCATGATCTAATTCTATAAAACTCTAAACCTGAAAAGATCATCAACGTGTAATCTTGTAATAACTCAAGATTAAGTAAGGTTTAAGGCTAGGGCTTTATAATTATATGTATACTTTTTTCTCATTCATTATTCGTTACGATCCATTAACTATTATTTTAATACTTATTCTATAATACTTCTTTCGTAGAAACAAAATCATAAATCATATCCTAAGATACTATAATGTCAAAACACCAGCTAAGAAATAATCCATGCATTTCATTGGTCATTTTCTGTTTCCTCAGCCTTAACTGGAATTGAATTAGGTATTGTGGAACATATATTTTTATGGTCCTTTGGAGCCATTTCTTGAAACTTCTTCTTAGGATATCTATTTGAATAATGACCATGCACAACAGATTTAAAACATTCAATTAATCCCTAAGAAATAAATTTTTCCCTTTTATGGAGTCAACTTGATGCCTCCTTTTTCCATGGAAGGTTCTTGATTTATTCCCTTAATTACCAAATCTACTACATCTTCTCTTCCCATTGAGAACTTTCCTGGGTGTTTAGTTCCACATCTTTAACACATAGGTTTTTGAATGTACATACCTATTGGATTATTTCCTAAACATCTATTGGGATTTGTTTCATTTATATCTGATGCCTTATAAGAATCACCAAGGTTTAGGTAGTCAATCATGACTCCAGATAGTTGGTAGAGAATAACCATAAGAGTTCTCATAGTAGCTCCCATTTCATTTGATTTCTTATTCTGAAAACTTTCACAGTTTGCTTCATATCTATTGTTACTTTAGTCCCTACTATATCCATCCATTTAAAAAAACCAAAAAGTTTAGTATTTGTATATTAGTGAAATAATCATATAATATCTTATAAAGAGGTTAAAAACTATGATATATATATTCATGAAATCTTAAACCCATTCAATTTATCTAAAATGACTATGACACCTTCCAATATTCTAATCCTTACAGTTATGTCACTTATGCTTAAATAACACCCTAACCTCTAAAGTTATCTAAACTGACCTCTGATACCATCAATAAGGACCTAGAAATAAACATTATATAATATTGAGTTAAATCAAGAATTAACATTGAGTATTTTTTCAGGTTTATAGTTTTAGATAATTAGGCCATAAATATTTCATTAAATCTCCAATATTACAAATTAGAAATTTCTACTCAGTATACATTTTTTCCATAAAATAATAAATATTAAAAGAAAACAAGATTTATTTTCTTGATATAAATCTTCTTGATATCTTCTCTTATCTTAACCTTCTTTATACCCTATAAAAACCATATCAAAAACATGGGATGAGCATAAACAGTTCAGTAAGGGTTATAAAATAATGAAAGAAAATATTATCCCATCATTACATAAAAATCAATGGGAATGTACATTTCTATCATAAAATATATTTTTTTAAACATACGTCATGAAATAATAAGATTTATGAATAGCACATAAGAATCATAAATCATAAAGGTAACTTGTGGCATCTATAACATACTTAAATTGCATATTTAGCAGCTTTGAAGGAAGTTATGTTTTGAATACCCATCATAGTATATTCCATAAATCTCTTAGGAGATAATTAATATTAACCTTTGTAATGTTACCGAATGAATTGGAGAGCAATCTTAGGCTCACCCGCCTTAGGTTTATCATGTAACCACCTGTATTAATAAACAATTCCCAAGAACTATAATATAATCATAACACATAAAGGAAATATAAAATTTCCACATTTGAATCACAATATATCATTTCAATATATTGACATAATAAATCCATTATCAAAACAATATTCAATACAAAAATTCATAAAATGGGTATATGGTATTTATTTTCCTTTTAAAAACAATATGGCATATTGAGGAATCCAAATATCAAAAAATTCTTGTGGAAGTGAAAAGGTTTTTGTCACCTCATACATTAATATGAAACATTACATTAGTTAATTAGTAATATTCTATATAAAAACAAGATAATATTACATTTGAATGAAGTAAAATTTCATTGGGTATTATACACTATATAAAATTAAGTGGTGTATAAATCATAGTATTCCTCAGTGAAAGAAGATTACGATGGAGTCCCTTACAAAAATTTGGCAGCCTAATGGAATTACTTGAAGATTCAGAACATTATTTGATGAGGGTGAAAAGGGTATCTCATAACATGGAAATACAATTTTCAACAATAATTATATATAATAACATGTTCTAACTTAATAAAATGTAAATTAAAATACATAACATAAATGAAGTCTTTCACTAAAAGAGGAGGGTGAAAGGTTCCCTTACCTTGAGTCTGAATCATAACATATGCTTGTTTTTCATCCAGAATAATAAACTAAATATTATTTAAACTATCATCAGAGCATTGTTCAAGTTTATTATTCATTTTATGTCACTTATTACCTTTTCTATAACAATCACATAATTATTCAAGTTCATATCGGTTGTTTTGTCGATTTTCGGTACGTGGGACAAAAATGAACTTGTTATAATTGTTAATTGACCATGTGGTAAACATTATATTATCTCCAGAATGATATTTTTTATTTAGATATCATATATATCATATTTATCAAGTATATATGTATTTATAATAGTCAATAAATTTTGGATAAAATAAATGAGTAGCACCCCTCATGGAGATGGTAAGTCGTACGCCCGCATTAATGTTGCGTTTATTTTTATTTCATATATAATGATTGAAAACATAATTATAAATAGTTATATTATAATTATAGTATTATATAATATTTTATATATGTTACCTAAGTTCATTAATTCCATTTTTTATACCGTCCATGTATGTAATGAATGAGTCATATCATTTTGTGGGAGCGGTAGTCTGCACTTCCTCAATTGAGATCATCATATTTGTACAACATGAAAAGAATAAAGGAATGTTTTATATTAGAATTAAATAATAATATAGATAAAATAAATATAATTAATGTCATATATAATTATAGTTCCATCATAATATCCACCATAAGAGGTGGTAAGAGAAAATTGAACAATCATTGTTTCGTGAGGCAGTAGTTCTCCGTCCACAGAAATAGTATGTTCTTATCCATTAGATGGAGGTGTATATAAGGGTAGTTTGAATTAATATCCAAAATACATCCCTTTATATTTATCATACTATTTTTTTATGTAAAAAAATAAAAATAAGATCACAGGGAGTGGAGAAGGAAAATAAAAGAAAAAGAACTTGGAAAAAGTTGTTACCTTTAAATCGGGTAACTCCATTTGGTTTGATCCAAAAGGCCTTCTTGAATTTCAATAATCCTAGATTAAGGATTATACGAGGAATATAGGGATTTTGGTAGCTTTTATTAGTAGTTTTTGGAAGATCCAAGGGGATTTATAGGTGTGAGTAATGAGTTAGAGGTGGTGTCATTTTATAAGAGGGAGGAGTCGCACTTTAAGAATGTTTGAAAGTATAATTTTATTTTATACTAAATTTTGATTTAAATAGGTCCCAAACTGATTAAATTAGAATATAATGACATTATTTTTCTAAATCGTCTCATACAATTGGTATTAGACATGTTTAGGGAATAAAAGTAACTTTATCTTTTATCTTCAACCATTAGATAACTATTTTATCTTTTATCATGTCCTATTGTATATTCCTTTTATATGGTTAATATATTTACTATAAAATGACAATAGACGCAAAAATGGATCATTAATCACATTGGTAACATCAAATATTCATTTGGATGAATAATATATTTTTAGGATTTTTTTATCATTTAATAAAATAGTATTTATTTTAAAAACTCATTTATGTCAATTTATAAAATATTCATATCAAGACCTTTTAAAATTTCAAACAACCTTATTTTTTCAAACAACCTACATAAATTTTAAGATAACAAGTTATAATAATACATAAAATTAGTGTATTTCATAATGAGTTTCTAAATAAATTTATTTTAATATTTATAATCACATTTATTTAAATCTTTCATTAACAAGGTAATCACTACATCACTGTTGTGTCATAAATAATTCTATTTATTTGGTGTATAAAAATTATAAATAAAAAACCCATATGAAAAAAATATTTTTATATTTCTAATTAATATTTATTTGTTGACTATATCACTTATATAACCCTATATAAAAAAATTACTATATGATATATGTTTATGTTGTATTTTCCTTAACTTTAATTAATTTTTATAAAATGTCATTTCAACATACAAGTGGCTCCTTGGTGTCCCAAAATCGACCAAAGGATTCTCAGGGTCAGAAATGTGTCATAAAATAGGTTAATGACAAATATTAAGGTAATATAATGTTATTATAATATTATTGTTTTACCATTTTTTAACAAATTTACCCTTCAACCATTGTAAATATAATATTTACTAAGCTTAGTATTCATAATGTCTAAAAATAAAAGTTACATATTTAAACAATTTAGACCTCATAATTACAAATATGGAATACATTTTTCCAAATTCAAAACAAATAAGTGCCAGAAATTAAATTAAAATCAATTCATTTTGTCGAAACCAAAAAGCATTTTTTATGAAATAATAACTATAAGAAGATTGAAATGTATTTATGTTCAATTTCATATTGATATTACATACAATGGCCAAAATTGGATTAAATGATAAAAATATAATACAATTAAACTTTAAATCCTATTAAAAGTAAAATATATCAATATAAATAAATTATATCAAAAGATAGTTTTGACTTAAAATGAAGTATTTTTCACTATTCATTAAAAAATTAACTTTATCTAAAAAATACTAAATATTATCCCAAAGTACATTTTTATATCCTAAATCTAAAAAAATTATTTTGTAAAATGTATCATAAAAAAGTGACAAAACTATATTTAAAAAGGAATTTTTGTCCAAATCCGATAAAATGACATTTTAAATATGTTAGTGTATTTCATGGTTAAAATCTGATTCATTATTATTTTAAGACTCTAAAATTTGTTGGATAAATTAAAAGACATTTATCATATAGGTCTAATCATAATGTATTTATTTATGTTCATTCCAAGCAATACAATGGCTATGCATTAACTACAATTAAAAATAATATTGTTATTATATTATTTATCAGTATGACATAGCCATGTGTGCATCTTGAGATTTCAGAGAAACCCATTGCTGTGTTTCGAGTAAGCCATCTAACATAGAATCCCATTTAAAGTAAAATTAATATCTTATTCTTATGTATTAATAGAAATCGATTTTATTATTCTATAAATACCTAGGTCACTACATTATTGGTATATTCCATCCATATCCATAGAATAGAAATGAGTTCTATTATCCATAAATATCTACCGAGGGACAATGAATTTTATGATAATAATTTAATAATGATGTTTATGATAACCATTATAATGAAATCCTTATGGGGTATATTCTTATCCCCTTTAAAGAAAAAGGAAGCATTATTTTGATGTATTTGAACATAATTCCAATATTCATGGGATATGCACACCTAGATCCATTCCATGTATGTTATATGGGCATATATATCTCATTTTAAGAAATATTTATGGGTTTTAGTTGATCATATGGGGGTTTTAAAGGATATAAATGTATTTTTATATAGACTTTAATAAAATTATTCTCATTATATTCAAGAAATATTCAATAATATTAATATCATGGTTGATAATTTTCTTCAATTAATGGGAGTGATATTCCTTGAAAATACCCCCTAGAATAAGGAATAAAATTTCTTCTCATTTAATTCATCAAACAATTCATCAATTTAATAATAATTTATAAAATACATAAATTTATTTGGGGTTCTATGTGGAATAAAATTAAATGAGGACATCAAATATATCCATACATTGGATGATATAGTGCACATATATTTTTTCTATGATGTTATTCTATGTGGGACATACATTCAATACTAGAGGTACATAATTAGTATATCATCTAATCGTTATCTTGTGTAGTTCAAATATCATTGATTGCCCGAGCATTGTATTTATTGACTAGATAGAGTAGATTTTGACATATTTTATGAATATATATTTTTTTCTATTTGGGATATTCATAGACTACAATAGAAATTTATAAAACATCATAATGTTAATTTAATTATTTTAAGGAGTGGGCTAGGGTTAGATCCTATTAAATTTAATCCATTCGTAAGATAATTAGATCCAATGGTGGTATACAATTCTTCTTTTTTACTGAATATCCAACCATAACATTCTTATTTAATAGATTTTAATATAAATTGATGTGTAAGGATTCTACAAAAAACATTATGAGATAAATATATCCCAATGATGAGGGGCTCTTACTATAATTCATTATTAGTGAAACCTTATGATAAAATATATGAATATAAATGCACTACATTAATTATGGGTATAATCATGAAACCCTAACATACCTGATTACCTATTGGATAATAATGTATTTCCCAACTACAGATCATAGAATCAACATGGATGTGCAACATTCATTAGGGAATAATTAATGTAAAACTATTATTTTTTAGGGTGATCTGAATATGTTTTAGTATTCTATCAGAGATTATGTTCCACGATATATAATTTTGACAGCTATCCCAGTAATTATTTTCATGATATGAATTACATTTCGAAATATTCTCGTCTGGCTTAACAAAAAAGGCAGTAATGGTATTAGTATTAATATCTTGAGGATATATTTTGGTTTGTTATTTATGAAATTATATGGAACAAATGGTGATACAAATATTACATGAGTTTATTAAATGTATTCATTTATTAAAGAAAAATATTCTCAAATTTTTAATATTTTATATATTCATTGAGATTTTTTACACCAAGATAGAATAAGAAATAATCTATACCGACTCAGTTCATTTAATAAATTTTAATCTGAAGTGATATATCTTGAGCTACTATATAGTGGATGAGTGGACTCCCTTCAGTGAGTGATATCTGGACTGGTGGGTGTATAAGGTACTTCTTGAGGAAATCAAAGTACTATTTATAACGTTCATCCCAATTATAGGCGATTCACTTCCTAATTAATATTTTATTGGTAAATGTTTTCAATAAAAATAGTGATATAGTGTTTGATATATAGAATATTCCCCAATAATTACCTAATTGCATCGAGGTATTAATGTGGGTTAATATTCGTTTTTGGGGGTGATTCGTTAACTCAAAGAAACATTTCAAGGGTTTTATATACAAATTGTATTGATGAAGTTATCTAAAAAACTCATGTTCATTGTGACAATATGATATTGGTAAGGATTTGAACACCACAACAACAATATAACCCTTGATGATATTTTCAAAGAGGATCTTGATTACATGGTCCATTTAATGTTGGTATGTTGTACCATCCTTTTTTAAATCGAAGGAAATTACACAATATAACTAAAATATATAAGGATCTCTGAAAGAGATTTATTATTAATAATTAATATATATATATATATATATATGAATATATCTATATATCCATCCATAAAAAATTGGTTCTCAAATATATTATATGTGTTAAACAACAGATCAACTATAAATATATAAAAAAATTATTTTTAGAATACAGAATATCATCTCTTAAATTAACAAAAACCCAGATCTTCCGACTCTACATCCCAACCAGGACAATATTCTCCATATAATCTTGGTATTAGTCTTCATGAAAGATGTTAAACTTAATGATATTTTCATAATTATCATTTAAACTGCCAGTTATGGATGGATCTATTCAACATATTGAAATCTATTAACCATTATGGTTGACTGGTCATCATAGATGATGGGTTTCTTGATTAGTGTCTAGCTTGGGCATAATGGTATAATTATAAATGAAAAATCCCAAGTATTGTTTCAAAATAGAAATATATTTATCCAATTAATAGTGATTCATGGATGTTATATCAATATTAGGCTTCTTATCATTATTTTTATTGAGTCTTACCTATCCGGGCATAACTACTATTATTGATACACCTTTCTCAAAATATATAGGATGATCATCTAGCTCCATGTCTTCTTCCCCTACAACTCTTTTTTGTGATCATGAATAACATGAATATGGACAATTTTCATTTAAATTTTAATGATCAATATAAAAATAGGAACATGACATTATGAATAAATTTGGGAATCAACCACAAAATCAAGGAAATTGTTTTTCTATTGAAATCCAATAAGGATTGTCAATATAAATTTATTATAGAAATTAAAATCAAATATTTGGGATGTAATATAGACTATATATTTTATTGATATGATTTTAAGGCATTAGTATTGGAAAAACTATCAATAAATAGGATATTATCTAAGGTTGTCTGATGTTCTCTTATAGGTTGATTGGAATTGTTGATATTAATTGTTATGAAAACTAATATCATGAAGATAAAAAATCTATAAATAGATCATTTAGGTCATGATTAACAGTTTAACATCCATGGAAACCATTTAGTGACACATAATTTTTGGTGGGATACTTCTATTAGTCACAAAAAATACCAAATGTATTTTTTATTAGTGACTGTCAATTCATTTTTGGTTTTTAAATGGTTAGGTTCACCTATTTCCAAATTATTTCTTATAAATTTCTAAAAATATTATTCCATATAATTATTCTGATAATATTAAAAATATGATTATTTTCTATATTCCAATTTAACATTTCAATTAAATTCATATTTCAAAGACATATGATTCTATTATGGAACAACTATATGTGTGTGAAGTTATGTCCTCCCTAAAAGAACATTAAATATAGTATCATCAAAAATGACCATGAAATTAGGATCAAATCTAAGTACCCCAAACTACTTTTCTAATGTGATATTTTTTAGTGGATATTTTTCACATTTATTATTCCCATGGATGTAAAATTTATATGGGGATAAATTCTTCACACTAAAATCAAGGCACTGAAGCATTAAAGCCAGTATAAGGTTAATTACATAGGCAATATCCATAAGAACCCAAAACTTATTGACATCATCAATCATTTAATCCATTAATAAGGCTCATATATGACCCTAAATTTCCTTCTAGAAATATTTTTCCATAAATGGGATGGATTAATTACATTCCCCACTCTAAGTATATTTTTGGTACACCTATACAATGGAGACATCTACATTTAATTCCTAAGGATGTAATAGTAATATAGCAATGTTTCTCCAATGTAATTCAAGAATTGAAGCGTATCCATATCTAAGAGCATGGATGGGAAAATATTCAATTAGTTGTGGATATCATTTATATTTTCCGAAGGCCTTAAATTGACAATAATTATCATCTATTTTATTGGAGGATTAATATTTATGCATGTTTTTGTAATGATAATTTTCATGTAATTAGATACATCAGGATTTATGGGTCTGATTGTACCATCTGAACTTATTCTCGATAATGTCACCTAAGTAGTAGGTCAATATACTAATTGTACTACTTATATGGTAGGATATAAATACACTTATAATGATTTATGAGTCTCTTTATTCTCAAATAAATTGATTAGGGATGCCTCTCTATGTGTCTCAGTTATATATGGCCTCCCTCAAAATTTTTCACTTATAATATTTTATTCGATGATATATTACCTAATGAAGGAATTCGACCCACACCCAGATTTTGTGAATAAAATTTCATATTGTTATTATATAAAGTTTCATCATGGGAGATGTGGTTAGTCATATAAATTATATTATCTAAATAATATAATGACTCTTCATCCAATGATGATTTAGTTTGGGGGGTCATTACATATTGAACCATTTAGTGGGTTGGTTCCCATTATCATTGTTTCGAGGGCCCTAAACCATGCAATGTTTGGACCAGCTTAATGATCCGATGACGTTATCTTTTCAAATTTCAAGGCCTTAATCTTCATTATATAAACTAGTTTTATTTTATAAAAAATTAGGTACCAACATAGGATCTTTTATAATTATAGTGGGAATTTGGGTTTCAATTTCAACATTCAATTTCACCCTTTGTATTTTATATGATTTATTTTTAGTTTTTTGGAACTTTTAATGATCTATGGTCTATTTATGTTTTTTCAATGATCTATTTCTATTCTCTATTATCCTATATTTTAATAGGGGATAAAAAGGCACATGTTAATAAAAAAAATTAATTTAAAATCACTAAATTTTACTATATTCTAGAGTATTTCCTTGAATTATGAGTATTCATGAATATTACGTTACCAAATATTGGGACAGGGTCAATATTCTAGGTGATCATTAATGTGAAATTACTTTTGTTTATTTTTTTATTTTTTTGATATATTAATAAATTGATTTCTGTCTCTATGAAAAAATATCATATATGATATTACTTTCTATGATAATAACTATTATTTTTTATTTCATTGATACTCAAGAGGTTGTACCACATCCTTCCTTCAAAAAAAGGTTGATGATGTTGTTGTGGTTTCTCAGGTTTTGGTATCTCATGTTATTGGGTGGGAATTATCTCTGAAGTGATCTAAAATATTTGATTAATTGTGGAAACCAGTGTTTCTTCTATCTCATTTTTTCCATATTGGACAATATAGTCTTGGAGATGGACCAACACTGGTGATGAGTATCTTCCAACCATTATGTTTTTATGACTAATTCAATGAATTAGTATATTTTTTTTAAAAAGATACTGATAGGTGTTTTTATAACTTCATAGAGATATATTGTTTAAATCTAAAAAAATATATTCTATGTTGCTGAAATTGGTGAGATTTTGTGATAATCATCCATATTGATCTATAATATGATATCCTTTCATTACAATTCTATTTTCATTTTTAAAAGTTAATTACTTTTCCCTTCTCCAATGTGGCTGATAAATAATATTGTATTTGTAATGTATATTATCCAAATTATCAATTGACTACACAATTAGGTTAATATACAATTCAATTTCCAGTCCCTAAAGAATTCATGAAAGGAACTTATGTGTATCTTCTTCTAGATAATAATTCATTCACATCAGGGGGTCACCATAAAGATCAAAATTTATAGAACCTTTGAATGTAAAAAAGTAGTTCTTACAATGAACACCAGAGTATGTGAATGATCTATCAGTTCTAGGATTGGATTTCCATATATCATTTATAGAAAAACATTCAACTTTATATCCCCTATCATAGTATTACATAATTATATATATTTTAATGACTCTGTTGGTTTAGGTTGAATGGGGAGAATCTTCAATATTGGCTAAAGGTGACTCAGGGTAAGACCTATTTTTCCATGTCATTTCATAAAAAATAAAGTTTTTTAGTCTACTTTTATTGGAATTTTGTGTTGATATGTAACGTCTTATTATAGTGACATCTCAATAAAATATATCTTTTTGATCCATGTCAACTAGTGGTCAGCTTGAAAAAATGACCATGGGACTAAATCCCTCCCAAGATAGTGGAGTGTGTGTTTCTAGATACAGATATCCAGTGGGAGTGGATATTTTAGATTCCACTATGAGATTGTATCCCATGGTAGTGTTACCCCTACGAATATCAATGCAGCGCTATATTATTCTTTCAATCATGACTTCATACCTTACAAATCTCACCTAAATTGTAGATGAATTAGATTCTTCATGAGTTCAGTGAGATTGTACACCATTTTTTATTTATCTATTTGAAAAAAATGTGTACAAGTAGTTTTCTATTTCTTAGTGTTACTACATCTTATTTCTTTATCATATTTAATGTCTAGACCACCTCCACATGTATCTTGGTGTGATTTTCTTGTTTCACAATTGTTTCTTTATCTTGTTCCTCTCAATATTTATTAGAATCATCTCTATTCGAATCAATGACATTAACATAATCATACAAGATGGAAGGAATCATATCTTCTTCCACATCCTAAATATAAAGAGTTGAACCATACACTAAATATTCTTCATGATATATTTATATTTTTTTTTAATTCCTTTAAATCTTGACTAGTTTTTTGGCCTTACAACCACTTCATAGATTGATATTTCATCTAATCCACCCTATAGGTAGTGAGTTATATAGGGTAACTTGTCAGGTGCATTAAAAACCCTTATTGGGTGTTTTTTAATGGTAACAATATTTCACGAAAAGGAAAAAGGAATAGAAAATAAATTTCTTGTGATACTTCTCCCATCCAGATGAAGACTGGATTTCTAGGTGAGGATGGATACAAAGTTATAAATTCTTCCATCTCTATGGGATAGTGTTGATTTTTCTATACTACCATGGAATTATATATTAATTGAGAATATAATTATCCAATTGGTAGTTTATTCTATATTTAAAATGAAAATTACCCCATCCTTATTGTATTGTTTTATTCTTTTATTTCTAATGATGTTGTGACTATGTCAACTTTTTGTATTTTTCATGATTTTACAAAGGTATATGATGAGTAATGTTCACTTTATGAGTACATATCATCAAATTATTTATCCATAATTGGAATTCCTTTTTTATAATCTATTAAAACATTAAAATTTTATAATATTGACGCTTTAATAATATTATTTTTCATTCCCAGATATTGAGTTTCCCCAAGGTTTTATCGGTGGTACGACTATGTTGAATAGAAAAAGGGCATATGAAGCTTTGGGAATCATTTCTAGTCATTATTCATTATGATTTAAGGATTTATTCACAACACATATATCTTAACTCATGATTAGATAAAGTGGAAAACCTTGTACTCTCACCAACCTTGATTTCATGCCTTTGAGGATGCTCTCAAAAATTATTTATTTGTGTCTCATCAAAATATAGATGAAAACACGTTTCCGATTATTTTATTTTATTTTAAAAAGTGTGTCATGATCTATTAAAAATTCTGTTCACTTAATCTGGTATAAATTCATTTCATTAGTATTAATATGTTCATCATATCACATATAAGACATATGATTCATGATGATTTTGATGTTCTTTTTATTCATACTAAAGAAGTGATTGTATACACATTCATCTCTAATATATTATGTACAATCATATAAAGAGGTATCAATTGTCCAAAAAATGATCATCATACCCTCAATGGATTTATCCATCCATATATCCATTATTTTATACTCGTTTTCTATGGTATATTCTTCTTTCTGATCAGACCACAAAATAAATTTTCACTAATGATGAGTACATGTGATATATTGGAGTTTGATGTGATAGTTATTTTCTTAAATCATCCTTTCATCATGCTGAATGATTACCAATCACAAATATAGAACTACATGTTTTACATTCATTTATCTGGTACCCCTCAACAGAATGTTACTTTGGAAAGGGAAGGATATCCATTTTAGGATGATATATCTCTATGGAGAGGATTTCAAAGGTGGATTCATGGAGAGGATTCCCCATGACCATTATCTATATTTCTATAGACAATACATTAATAGTGGATATTGGATTATCATTCTAATTAAGTCACATTGGGTCATTATTAACCTAGTGAAAAAAAATTTTCCATAAAGAAATTAACATTGATCATGGTCAGAATATCATCATGTTCCTTATATATATATATATATGATGCTTGATGATTTTTTAATTAGAAACTACTCGTTAGGTTATATGTTTCATATGTGATTTGTGTAAAACCATATGTATTAGACACCTCCAAGTGGGTCCCTATGTTTTTTATCAAAATATAATATCAACCTTATCTATTATTTGTTGGGATACCCATACATTGATGGGGGCTATTAGGGTATTAAAGGAAACAAATGATTTTTTGATAATGGTATGATCCAAACTTGAAGTGACTATAATAATATCTTGTTGAACCTAGTTTTAAAATATAATATGCACCATTTCCTTATTTTTTAATAATAATATTATTAGGACCCTCCCAAATGGGAGAGAGAAAATCCCCCCTATAATATTTCCATTGATGTACACTAATTTTATCCCTCATTCTTTTTGCTAGGAATATTTTCTTGATTCTAATTGGCAATTAGAATATGTTGATGATCACTTCCCATTTCTATATCTTAAATATGTTGGAAAATTATGTGATATTTTCATGGTCATAATCCTATACTAGGTCTATCATTTGAATAAACTACTTCAACTCTATTATAGTATTCATATATATACTCTTTATTCATGATGTGATGGTCAGATTACATTGATTAGCACTAACTAAATTATAAATGTGATATTGATGTTTTGTCCCATCCTTCTATATTTTATACTGATATAACTCCCTAAAATGTGGAATAAAATTTTATTCTGCATTTCAGTTATCATACAATGTTGATGAACTACTCATGTGGTGGGAGTATAAATATGATGCATTCCCGTCATAATTATCAAAATATGATGATGGATTCCATCTGTGTAAGAAAAGTTTTTCCAACAGTTCTATATAATATAATAATTAATATTGATTTTCCAAAATTTGATTTTAGGATATACTAGTATATAAATTGTATTGAATTTTGAATATCTCCTCCCATATTCCATCCCTTCTCTTCTAGATTATGCCTTCATACTTGAAATGGGGGATCAAGAATATGTTCATACCTCTTAACAACTTCATTATATGAGGTAGATCCATCAAAAGGTTCCATGATATGAGTTGTATCCTAGTGTTATATAACTATTTTTTATTGAAATTTATCTATGGGAACATAAGTGTATTTCAACTCCCTATTAAAATTCATTATATAGAAATTTTAATTCTTAGAAATAACAATATTATAGAATCGTCCCCCGGGTGCTGCAACCTGTTATGCATGATGAGACCGGTGCGATTACCAATCATTAATATAAATACCAGTGTTCAGGTATACAATATATGATTTGGGATGTATGGGAATATTTGTTTTCTAGTACCCATTATATCGTTCAGTGGGGGTCTCTTTTTCAGATCCTCAGTAGTGATGTTCCTGACAGATTCATCTTTCTACCTTATAAAAGGGATTTATGAACTATCAAATTACCAATAAATAATATAATAAAATTGGAGATGGAAAGGGGTGATACATATCTATCTATTTAACATATCTAGAAAGGAGTTTTATCGATTTCAAAATATATAGACTTTCCTGAGTGACCTAAAGTGTGGGGAGAATACTATTTCAATGGTACTGCATGTCCATGCTATTAACAACCTACCACTAGATACAATTTTTAGTTGACAATAAACTCTTAATAGATTTTTCAAATAGGTTTCTATCCATCTAGACATAAGATGGGGTTCCCTATGATTGTATCATTATTTTGGTTCAAATAGGTCATTGAAAGAAAACATTTTGACATCAATGAACAATCTGAAACAAAAATGTAGACCACTACAGCATTAGAAATAAGGATAATGATAATTAAATATAGTCACACAACTTCATTGTTATATGTTCCCATAAGTATAAGCTTTTTATTTTTGATAGTTTTTTCAACTATACTCAATTTGAGTTAACATATCTTGGATTCCAAATATACGTAGTTAATAGAACATTATTGGTAATAGTATAGCTAACATGTTGGTAGATAGGTGGGGAGGTTGGGCTAACCAAATCCTTTTAGGGAAATTATGGTTTAATTCTGGTATATATTATATATATAATAAGTTTTCATAAAACATAATCATTAATGTTTGTAACACTTTTAGTTACCCCCATGAATGTTGATTGGATTGTTGTATAATGATACAATTAGTTTAATTCAGCATTATTGAGAAGTATGGATTTTAATTTCATCTTGTTAGAATGTTGGAACATATTGATGGGATATATACCATTATGTTGAATTCCTACATATTCATGTCAATGGAATGAGGGACCAAATAGTTTGTTGTCAAAAAATGGTACATTTCCTATATTATAAATTTAAATGAAAATGATCGATCCATAGAGTTTAATCTTATATGGTAAGGAATGTAAGGTGACATGTTCTTATAAATAGTTGGTGTCATACTTGTTTTTTCATTGATCAATGGGGATATGTATAATTGAATAAATTTCATGGGAAACCAAAATTAGATACAATCCATGAGGTTATTCAATATTTTTTAGTTATATGTCCCAATGACGATATATTATTGGGGTATATATTCCTTAAAATGATAAGTCATGGAACAAATATAACCTCCCGTGTCAGAAACATGATATCAAAAAGTATTCTACTCAAGTAAAGTATGAGAATATAATTGGGTCATATCCCAATGGGGGAATTTACAAATAATGGAGAAAAATGGGACATTCCTTTTGGAACTCTGGGTGGTTTCATGTGTACCATATTATAGACAAAATAATATGAGAATGTATATTTTGAGTGACATAGTTTATGGTCATGTGATGGGAAAATAAAATATTTAATATCAAAAAGTGGTGAGAACATTTACTAAAATTATCAACATCAGTTTTTGGGGACATTTTCCTTGTAAAGGCTGTGAAAAAAGGGAACGGAATTAGTATTATGAATTTTATTATTCTCTTAAAATGTGTTAATTTGAACAGTATCTAAAAAGGAACCCTTAAATGGGGAATCATAATCTTGTTTATAACATGATATTATTAAACCTTTTATCCCACATGAGTAATTATTAGTTCATGAAATAATATAATTTGAAATGACTTGGCACATTCACAATCAGACTTCAATGTGAATTAAAAATGGATATGAATAACAAGAAATATTTGAGTGAAATTTTTTACTATTAGGTATGAACCATGATGAGGTTTTCTGAATATACTTCTTTATATTGCAATCAAATAAAAAATAATTTTATTTTCATGTTTTTTACCATCATTAAACTACGATGTATTATAATTAGTTTAATTTCATGATTTAGGTAAATTTAATTGGGTACATCATCCTTATAAAAACGAATCATAATCATAAATTTCATGTCAGACACACTTGGTTTGTGAAATATAATATCATACCCATTTACATAATTTCATTTATGATAGGTGGATCCCTACGAGTTAATGCCTTGTAGTAGATAATATAAGTAATATCATAAATATATTTCTCCTAGGATAGGTTATGGGATTGCAAATGAAATATATAAATAAAATATCTAGATTGGTGAGTTTGGTGATATCATGATGGAATTATGGTCTACATATGACACATGGCCACAAATATGGACATGATATGAAAATTAATTTTTGAGGGCATTAAAATATAAACAAAAATATTTTTGTCCTTATGAACGACTAATGTGTATCCTATTTAACATATAAATCAGTTTTAATGTAGTTTAAAAGTAATATATATAATATTGACCTTCGATGGAATGGAAAATATTTTGAGGGGAAAATGAAAAAAACAGGCACATCATACAATCATACATAAAAATTATTTCCCATGTAGTATGTGATTTTAGGAGATATTATGGTCTCCTAAATGAAAGACTAGGGTATTACCTTAGTAATGAAGTCTTAATTTAACCCAGCCTATTGAATCGAATCGAGATCCTTTCTGGATTAGGATAAAATGATTTTGTGTGATTCAAACAATGACTGTTTTTATTAATGGAATACAAAAGTTTAGTCCCTGGGGATCCTACCCATGTGGGGACACACCGATTAGCCTCACATTTTTCATAGAGATTCATAATCAATGGGGTACATACTAATATTATTGACTCATTAAATAATAACTGTATATTTTGAGGAAGATTAAATTTTACTTTTCAAGGTATTAACCATTGTAAATAAAGGCCATGGACATCCTTTGAGTCTTGTATGCATAAGGATGAGGTCAAGTAATTTTTGTAAACCCTCTATATGGAAAAGGACAAATAATTTATCAGAAATACAAACAAAGGAGAGCCAGAATAGGGGAACCATAAAAAAGAATGACCATGAAGTTATGTGATATTGGAATCACAACACCATTTAACATGACCATCACATGATTGAATGGAATGTACTTACCTCATCTATGAATGATTCTTCTATCACACAGACTATCTCTCCTAGTAAAATTCTCATTGGAAATTATCACTTTGTCATTTTATATGGGAATGTTCATTCTCCAATGTTATTTTTTCAGAATTTTATTTTCCTATTGAAAGTGATAGAGTTTCTTGAAGAAGAATATTTACTGAAAACTATTTGGTTTTTTCATCCTAGATTCTCTCACTTTCTCCAACCATGTATTTTTTTCATCCTTTCTAAATTTTAACCACGTATTTATTTTTGTCTATGTGTGACACTGACTTGGAAACTATTCTGAAACATGGATGTAATATATTTTTCATTTTAGAATACATGAAAAATATTTGAATTTTAAAGGCGTCTAAATATTACGTTATGTTTAATGGGCATGTTTTCCATCCATAAAATGTATAAAACACCCCATGACATCATTAAAAGTCCATGTATGATGGTGGAATATTGTTTTCATTTGATTATCTTGTTTATGATCAAAAAAATACATAAATCTAATCTCCCATTGTCTAGAGTATTCTTGTGATGTTATTTTATTCTAGATTCATGATTGGGAGGGTCTCACATGATCAAGTGATATACCTATGTATCCAATCATCACAGGACTTCGTGATTGATTCATATAGCTAATTAGTTCAATATTGAAAATTGAAATTTCAATTGTACCTTCATTTCAATACCCATCTTATTTCATGAATCATTATAATAAATATATTGTTTGAAATGATAGGAAAAAATACATTGCTATAGGGGGATGTGACATTTGTGTTGAATTAGGTTTCTAGAAAACGCCAATATGAGTTTAAGTGTTTATATTTATTTTCTAATATATTTAGTATTGGAGTTTTATTCTCATTTGTGAGGAAAAAGTGATATTAATTTTATAATGGATCCTATTATGGTGGTGCTTCAGGAGTGATATAAGGGTATCAATATGTTAGGGTGTTCCTATTGTCTATTTTAGTGTGTATTTTTTGATATGGTTTGGAAATATTTTAATGTTGATAATGAATTTTTCATTACATAAGAAAAATGTACCAACAGATGGTCCCATTGGTTCCCATGTATGTGAAATCTGATCTAGAAAATTCATTACATGTCGTAAGGGATTATGAGTGGCTCGTAGATGTGTGACCCAGTTTAATATGGTCATGTGTGTGTAAGTACCAATCAATGGAGGGTTGAGCTGGATTTTGGATTTCAATGAGTATGAGAATTTATTCTAATCTAGTCCCTTGAGAATAAATTATTTGAGTTTAATACGGTGTATTGGATGGAGTTGATATGTTGCAATCAAGATTGGAATGTTATTGTGAATATGATACTTCTATTTAAGGGTGAACCACAATTTGTGACATCTTTAAGAGTATGGACCATAGTTGTTGACCTAGTTATTGCGTTGAACTATAGATTGTGACATGTTTTTTCGAGTGATACCTCGTTCATGACTTGTTTTTTAATGTAAACCAAAATTTGTGACATGGTTTCGGAGGTGAATGGGGATTCATGACAGGATCCATATTGTGAATCATGTGATGAAACAAAATAACATTTTTTTTTAGATGAAAATTCCATAGGATATAAGAGATGTTTGTATAATTTTTTAGGTTATATTATATATTTTATGATATGGGTACTTTGAGGAATCGTATGGACCTTTTGTATAATGGTCGACTTATGTGGGACTTATTCATGGTTGTCCAATACTCATATGATTTTGTTCACTATTTAATGTAAGAGGAAGTATATTCTATCAGTTTGTGTTTTCATATGACTTTGCATGTAAAGAGATAGAAAACTCATAGAGGGGTCTATTTTACCACATTATATTGTTTTTTAATATGTGGTAACAAAGGGAGGTAGCTCCATATATTATGATGGACCATTCTTAGATGATATTTATATTGGAATGAACCAAAATATGAATGATGAGACTATTAATGGAAGCACTCTATCCTTAGATATATTTTCTTAAGTAAGAACAATGTTGGTGTTCTAGTTATAATAGTGTGTGATGTCCCATCATCTGATTGATAGTGTACCTAGTGTTGGGTGTTGTGCAACGGGACCACATTTAATGTTTTGATTTAGAATGTAAAGAGTTTAATGTTATTTAGAGACCCTAGTGTCTTAATAATTTCAATTGAATGGTGGATGAGACATCTTGAGTATAGAATGTTCCATGAGGGGAGACTATAATACCTTTTTTTATTGAATTATTAAATTCAATGGAAATTCAATGTTTTTTATACTATGGATGGTTCATTTTAAGAAATCGAGAATTGAATGAAATTATTAGAGTATAAACATAAAAAATATATGATATTTGACATGGTTTATAGTTTAGGGGAACCGAATTTTTTTAGTAGGGTGTCTGATGGTTTATAATAGGTTTTGGTAGGTTAATTCAAATACTATTATCCATTAACAATGTGAAATAAAGGTTAGCACTGAGATTATTTTTATCTAGGAAGGAATAACATATCCTAATAATTATGGTTTTGTGTATCACTTCTTTTAGTGAATTTTTAGAATGTGTAGGTTTCTATACCTAGATGCACTATAAAAATCATGAATCGATCACTACTATTTCATTTTACCCTGGGAAAGTATGGACATTTTCTATGATAGGGTGTTTTTAGTTTTTAGTTTTTTTGGCCCTAAGGGAGGACATTTTGAGTCCTCTCCTTCCTCGTGATCACCTCATTTGAATACTCATTAATGGGATATATTATTGGTGGGTTTTCTATCACCTGAGTTAATATTCAACTTCCTCAAATATTTTTGTTCTATTCCATTATAATTTCTCCCTATTTGGTGTCCCTAGATTATGGATTCATTTTTTATTCCTTTTTATTAAGGAATAATCATTGATTCAATATTGGGGTATTTCTATTCCTTCTCAGAGGAGGAATCATTATTGTTTCATCATTCATCTGCGATCTGTCATTGTTGACTTCCATTATAATGTGATTTTTTAATAAAATATATTATTTTTAGTGTGGTTATGATGTTTCATGTTATTCATTCACAACAATATGAGGTAAATTTATTTCCATAGGTAATTTAGTTTTGTATCATTATCTGTTCGGTGCATCAAATTCGACTAATTTCTTTTTTATTGATTTTTCCAAACACAGTAAAGATGAGAGAAAAAATTTTATTATAAATTGATAATAAATTTATATAATAAATTATAAGGCATTTAATTCTATGAATTAGTTCATTTAATGGAAGGGTAGTGGCTATAAAGACTCACATGAGCATTAGTGATTGTTTTCAGACTATGCTTTAAAACAGAAATCATATGATTGAGGTTTGAGGTCCGATATACACATCAATAGATATTATGAATTCATTTTAATGCATATTATACGTGTGGCCTTAACTTAAAGGTTCACCAATTTATTATAAATAATATAGTTAATATATATTAAATTAAATGATAATTAATAAAGATGAAAAATACCAAAGGCTATAATGGCCAATTGAAACATTCTCAAATTCATTCACTATCGATGGAAGTGGACTTCGTTATTAGGATGTTCCATAAGAATATTAGAAACTAAAGGATTTAAGTTCAATTTAAAAATGGAATGAATGAGATTTAATGACCTAATGTACATGTTACCTTTGGTGGATCCCAATAGGTGAGAGTAATGATCCGATATATTTTACAAGAGTACCTCATGTGAGTACTAATTGATTCCATGATGTTGTTTTAGTTTGTGAGATGACCATGTGGAATATTCTCATTCACCACTAAGATATGACAAACATGGGGGAAAACATTATGGATATAGATGATCAGTTTGGTATTTTATACCAACCTTATGTTTTAATGAATGGGGATGGGATTGAGGATATATCTCTTAATGAGGCTTTCATATGTGACAATTAATTCATCAATGTGACCATGTTGATGATAAGGTACTTAATTTCCTTTGAGTGATGGGTGTTTTCTCAAGAGCTGTGTCTGAGATAATATTATCCATGATGGGATCTATTGATATATGGGGACATAGGGGAAATAGTGGATTCCTTTGGGAGATAGAAATAGAAGAGATGGTCTTTTGGGACAATAGGTATGGATGAATGGATGACACTTTAGAACCAAAAAAATTCCTTTGATCATATTATGGCTATGATGATGGTAGTTCATAAACTTGGTAGGCCAACCTCAGTCTGTATTATGGATATAAGAAGATGGAAAGCCCATCAGGATAAATATTTTGATATGGTTTTATGAAATTCTATACCATCTTGATCTGTTCCTTTTTTGGAACACACAAGAATTTATTTGTAACACCCCGGTTCCGGAAACCACCCAGTGGCACCCCATACCTGGTTGGTCACATGGCCTCAAGCATATTTCCTCGAACGTCAGAGGCTTCCGACTAGCAGTGAGGGCCTTGGGTGTGATGGTGGGGAAACTATGACTTCATTGGCAAAGTAAACAGTGGAAGTAAACAACACACAATAGTAGAAGTAGTCAATATCCAACAACAATAGTAAACAGTGGAAGAATGATAGAGAAACAGCTGGAGCATAAATATATATAAACGATGCATGATACATATATGTCTAGGAGAATAGCCAAAAAAGTCACAATGCTGAATACATAACTAAACGAAAGTACAAAAATAAAAATAGATGAGAAACTCATCAGAATTGCAAGCCTCAACTTGGTCACATGTTGTCCAGCTCCAAAGCAATCAAGTACCTGAAGTTGAACGATGCTTTCCCTTTTCTGTACCTATAGCAATATAATCTGTTTGGGCCCAAAATCATGTCCCAAACAAAGTGTGAGACTAAATCCCAGTAGGCAACCACCCAAAGATCTGTGCCTAATATTCAGTGAGTATATGGTAGGTAAAAGTATAGAAATCAGTAAACAAGGAAGTACTAAGAAGTAAACAATCCACAGTTCAAGCATTAAAAACACCACACAGAATGCTACAACAAAACAGGTAACATAACAGGTAACCCTCTAGGAAGAACCCACAACCTATCCCCTCTAGTTCTACCTATCAAAGGCAGGAAACCCTCTATGTGGGACACACAGTCTCAATCATCTGGTTCAGCTAAAGTATTGACTCTCTGGGGAACCAATCACCGTCAATTAGCCATATAGTCTCGTATCATACTAAAGGCGCTCTGGGGAAGTACTCAACTTCAATTCCCCCGGTGGCCCGCGTCTAAGAAATATAGACAATCTAGGGAAGAACTCAACGTCAATTCTCCCTATGATCTTGCATCGTATAATTATAAAGACACTCTGGATAAGCCCTTGAAATCAATTCTCCAAATGGTCTATAAACCAGGTTCTCACAGCCTTTTGTATGTCAAGCAAGCATATCATCGATTAATGGCCAAAGTAAACCACAAAAATTACATGGATAGAATTCTACTGCATAACAGTATATCAGAACAAAAGTCACTCCATCCTACAATACTAGGCATGTAAAAGGATGCATCGGCCAAATAGGAAAACTAGACCCAAAGGTAAAATACAGGAAAAACATACATGGGCAACACATCCTAAGCACAACAATTCACCCAATTCACAAACAAAATCCCCTGCTCGGGCATACAAGAAAAGAAGGCAAACAATAGGGTCAAAACAGTTAACACGCAATACCCCGTTCAAGGGTATTGGTTGAATTTTCACATAAAACTAAAAGACGTTCAACAGAAAGGCACAAGCCACCCAACTCAGGGTTAGGAGATCAATATACTTGAACCATGAAACCTGGATCTCAATATAACATCGTATATCTACAAAAACAAATTAAATTTTAAGGAAGAGCTTACTGCTATGATTCCAACACAATCAACGGAGGTCGATTCGGATAACGGATGCACGGTCGGGGGCTCGAGGAAGTCTCGGCACCGTACGGGTGCTCCGGGACTTTTCTATCGAAGAAGAAAACACCCCAGTCCATTAGACACAATCCCAGTCCATTTAATGAAATAAAATACACAGTGTGTACATTCCCTTTCCCTACTCCGCTTTAGGTTGCCTCTACATCACCCCACATGACCGTGTGTGTGGCCATGCCACGGCCAGCACATGGCCTCTTACAGAAACGAAGTACACGACGTGTACTCATAAAGTACACGGTGTGTACTTCAATAATTTCCCGAAACTACTCTTTTCTAAAATTCTTTATAAGAAGGAAAAAACTACCAAAAAAGAAGGTCTGGGTTCTTACAAACTTCCCCCCTTAAAGAAATTTGTCCCTGAATTTTCCTAGCACGGCGTAGAAGAAGAAACCTCAAACAACTCTAGCCACTGCAATCGTACATCAACCTCCCTCTCTCGAATCTTGTCCTATACTCACACGTGCTCCTATAGATCCCATACCAGAGGAACATGCCGGCCAAAGAGAACCTTCGTACCATGATCGAAAATCCGGATAAGATGATCCTCGAAAGATTCATCCACCTCCAACTCGACTTCCTTAGGTTGTAAACAAGAGACGAGTCTGAAATGTAATGTCATATAAGGGAAACATGGAAGACGTCATGCATAGCTCAGTACCTCTGAGGTAACTGCAACCAATAGGCAACCAGGCCAACTCTCTATACACCTCAAATGGCCGGATGTACCTCTACAAAAGCATACCCTGTCTCTTAATCCTCTTGTGTCCCAGCCTCGGTGCGACAGGCCTGAAAACCTGATCCCAGAACTCAAACTACCGAGGTCATCTCCACTGATCAGCATAAGACTTCTGATGAGACTGTGCAGTATCTATCCACTTCTGAATCAACTCTATCTACTCTGTGGTATCCTAAACAAGACGAGGTCCCAGAAAAGCTTCCTCTCCTGCCTCTAGCCTACATAAAGGTGATCGGAATGGCCTACCGTACAAAGCCTCATAAGGTGCCATCTAAATAGTTGCATGAAAACTATTGTTTTAGGAAAACTCTACAAGAGGTATATGCTTCTACCAAGAACCACCAAAATCTAGAATGCATTCTCGGAGTATATCCTCAACACCTGAATCGTACGCTCAAACTGGAAATCTTTCTGGGGATGGTAAGATATACTCCAAAGTACATGTGTTCCCAAATCCTTATAAAGCCCATACCATAACCGAGAAGTAAAATGGGCATCCATGTTTGAAACAATGGAGTGTGGAACTCAATGTAGACGTACAATATCTCAGATGTACAACCTCCCCATCTCATCAACATTGAAGGTCTCCTTGATCAGCAAGAAGTGTGCAACCTTCGTGAGTCTTTCGATGACAACCCAAACTGCGTCATTCCCTAGATGTGACCTCAGTAAACCGGTCACGAATTCAATCACGAAATCATTCAACAACCACTCGGGAATGGGTAACTGCTGCAAAAGCCCTGCTGGTCACTAATGTTCCGCATTCACCTACTGACAAGTAGAACACCTCATGATGAAACCAGCAACGTCTCTCTTCATACATGGCCACAAAAACTGATGGGGTAGATCACGATACATCATGGTGATGTCAGGATGAACTTACCAAATAGAGTAATGAAAATCATGCATGAAATCTTTATGTATATCTGTTGGCACCCATACGCATCCCTTGAAATGCAAGATTTCATCCTTGCCTATGGTCCATCTAGGAATAGGGTCCTCTCCTAATAATCTTTTCCTTAGGACCAGGACTTTAGAATCTGATAGCTTCCTCCTTCGAACTCGATCCAGAAGAGTAGAGGTAACAGCTATAGAAGATAGAGAAGTCTACCCCTATCTGTCGTGCAGCTCCAAATGCATCTCACAGAACAGATCTATAAGCTACCAATCACTGCTAGCCTCCTGAACTGCCTGTATCTAAGTCCTCCTACTCAACGCATCATCCTCTGTGTTGCCTTTTATAGGTGTATAGGAAAGATCAAAGTCAAAGGACTGTAGGTTCTCAACCCACCAGTCCAGCCTCAAATTCTAATCACACTGACTGAATATATATATGAGACTCTTTTGTTTGGTGGAAACCAAAAAGTGCTCTCCCAAAAGATAATTTCTCCTATAGAGTAGGTCATGAACAACAGCTGCCAACTCCAGATCATGCATCGGGTAATTCATCTCATGTGACCTCAACTACCAAGACCTATACGCAATGACTTTGTCTTCCTGCATAAGAACAGCTCCCAGTCCGATATTTGATGCATTTCAAAAAATGATATAGCTCTTTCCCGGCTCTATCAAGACGTGTATCAGTACTAAAGTGAACCTCCCTTTCAGCTCCTGAAGGGCTGACTCAAAAGAATCTGACCATAAAAACATCTCACTCTTATTGGCCAAAACCATCAGTGGTGCTGCTAAGCATGAGAAGTCCTATATGGAACGTCTGTAGTATTCATCCAACCCCATAAAATTCTGCACCTCAAAGACATTCTTCGGCTACTCCCAAAAAACTACACCTCTCACTTTTTATGGGTCTACTAATACTCCTGCCTCTGAGCTAACATGAAACAAGAAGTGAATCTGATTCATCTGAAAGTGCAACTTTTAGAGATTACCATATAAATGATGCTCCCTCAATGTACTCAAAAAGAACTCAAGATGGGTATAACGGTCTTGTCGAGTGTGAGATTACACCATCATATCATCCATGAAAACAACCACGAAGGAATCCAAGTAAGGATGGAACACTCGGTTCATCAGTGCCATGAAAACTGCAGATGTGTTCGTGTGACCGAATGGCATAACCATATACTCGTATAGACCACACATTCTCTAGAAAGCTGTCAAAGGTATATCAGATGATCTAAAATGCAACTGATGATATCCATACCTCAAATCAATCTTCGATAACACTCAAGCTCCACGAAGCTGATCAAAGAGGTCATCAATTCTTGGAAAGGGATATCGGTTCTTGACCATCAACTGGTTCAACTTCTGATATTTCACATACATCCTAAGAGTACCATTTTCTTTCTTTGTAAAATGGATAGGTGTAACCCAAGGATAAATACTAGGTCAGATGAAACCCTTGGCCAACAACTCCTCCAACTATTTATTGAGCTCCTGCAACTCTGGTGTAGCCATCTTATAAGGAGTAATGGACACCGGTGCCGCCTCAGGCACAATCGCAATAGAAAATTCTACCTCACAAAGTGGAGGCAAACCTAAAAAGTCTTCTAGAAAGACATTGCTGAAATGATCCACCAGTGGAGGAAAGTCTAACTATGAAGTCCCTTGGTCATCCAGATAAACACTAGCAATCATGGCTGTAACTGCTTGCAACCCATGATGCTCTGGAACCGCCCTTCACACCTAGACATCCCACTCAACCTTATGAATAAAAGATCCTCCCTATAGTGATATGAAAATCACCCTACGATGGTTATAGTCAATGAATTCTTGGAATGGAACTATCCAGTCCATTCTGAGAATGACATCATAGCCTATCATCTCTAGATCTTAAAGATCCCAAAGGAAGTAACACCCACCAACCTCAAGATGGAACTCCTTGAACTAAAGTACACTAGATGTTCTTTTCCCAAACAAAGTGTCTATTGTGAAAACATAAGAAGAAGGAAAGATATAGAGCCCAAGGTTCTCTAAAATAGCGACATATATAAAGCTATTCATATCACCAGTATCGAAAAGAGCTGAAGATAAAACTGACGCATCTAGGATCATACCTTGAACTATAGAGGGGTCTAGATCCTACTCTTGATAGGACTTATCCACTGCAAAATTATGGCTAGATCTGCGGACATGTGACCCTGCCTCACTACTTTGAGCTGATCCACCCTACTGTCACTGGAGGCCTGGTGACTGACCACCATAGCCGCGACCTCCACCTCAGCCTGAACGGTTGGAAGAACTCCAGTTCCCATACTGGTGAAAATCTGGTGGAGCTACTCCAGTATGGGGATTCATAGATAATCCCCTGTCACCAGCTGCTAGTGAAATGATCTGAAAGAAACGATGAAGGTGCCCCAACTTGCCGCAAGAACGGCACTCTACTGGGTCTCTTTGGCACTATGGCCTTGAATGCCCATTTCTCGCGGACTGGTAGCACACCACCTGGATACCAGAAGATGCATCCCAGCTACTTGGATCTCCCTGTGTAGTTTCCCTAAGGCACTTCTGGATATCAGCTGGCAGAGCACTAACTCTGGAAGTTGAGTCTCCCTGACTCAGAACTCCAGATTCCCTCATATTATGCTATGTGATCAGTTCCTGGTTATTGATGGAAGCAATGGAAGTCAACCTGAAGATATTCAAAAAAGAGCGGATGTCCTGTCTGAGTCCATCCTCGATCATCCTCTTCCAAGAACAACCCATCTCCTCCAAGGAAGAGAGTGAAGCACTAAAGCTCGGTGAAATGAGAGGAGTACTCCATAACAGATAGGGTACCCAACTCAAGGCTCATAATCTCCTGGGCTTAGTTGAACCTCAGGGTATCTGGATAGAAGTAGTCATAGAAGATGCACTGGAACACCTCCCAATCCATAACCTGCTGATGAACCACCTGTGAGATCACATCTCACCAACTCTTGGCAGAATCCCATAGAATATAGGTATAGAGCATGACTCTCCTCTGTGGAGGTGTCTCCAGATGTTGAAAGATCGTCAGAATGGCTTCGAGCCATGAATCTACTACCTAAGGTACTCCTTCCACTGAGAAAGTGGTAGGATGCTGCTGCTGGAAGACCCGCGTCAAATCATCCATCGATGGAACAGGTGGCGGCACTCCTTGAAAAGACTGCATCATCCTCATGAAGCCTTCCCTGAACTATATATCAGCACCTGTAACAGGTATAACTACTGGTGCCAAGACTGGAATAACAGGAGGATCTGCAGGTGGCCCTTGATCCTCCATGTCTGGTGTCTGATCACCACCATGCAACTGGCATACAACAAGAGGATGTCTCGGTGGCATGACTCTACAAGGTCAAGTGCACACCTTAGATTAGAATTATCAAGGACTGAAAACAAGGAGTGTTATAAGAGAACAAGAGGGATAAAACATTCATGTTTTACAAAACATGACTACACGAGATGTACACTACCAACAAGCATGTTCCCTGAAGTCATTTACATGGGCGTGGACTTTTTCCAAAATTGGGCATGTAATACCCCAAACACACGGCGTGTTCTCAATACACACGGTGTGTACTTGAATCCTCTTCCCCTGCTCGAATCCCTCTACGTGGTTAAGCCACATGGCTCTCCTAAGATAAGACTACATAGAGTGTTCGAGCTTGACATGGCGTAAACTGGACATGCCTTACCTGGCCCATGTTGTTAGTGACACAACAAGACACACGGCTCACACTACACGGTGTGTATGAGAAATGATAACACCAGCCTGTGCCATTTGTGACATGGCTGGGTACCTAGGTAAACCTACACGACATGTTTATGTCCGACACAGCATGTAAAAGAAAGAGTGACACCAACCTGTGTTGTTTGTGACACATCTGGGTACCTGGGTCAGACTACACGGTGTGCTTAGACAGCACACAACGTGTATTAGACATGAATCGTCCAACCTGTGTTATTAGTGAAATGGGTGGGCATGGGTTCTACAATACACGGTGTGTATGGATGATACACAATGTGTTAACACTAGACATTCCCCATCCCGTGTCTCTGCCCACATGACATATGACATAGTAAGAGACTACACAGTGTCTATATAAATTACACGACGTGTACTTATGAAAAATTGTTTCTTACCAAACAGAAAAATACATGGCGTGTACTTAACATTACATGGAATGTATTCTAGGTTATCCCAGACAATAATCCTATGAAACTACTTCGAAACCTAGAAAACACTAAAAAAAGCATTGAAAATACCAAATTTTGATCCATGAAGGTCCATACTCCCCGCGAATCAATGTTTTACACCCTATAAAAGTTATAAAAATGAAGATAGTGCAATGATCCACAAAATTCCAGTCCGTGAGGGCCCATAACACCTCAAGAATCAAAGCATGGAGTTAATTCAAACAAACCCTTATACACAATTCCCTATTAAACAGTAGGTATCTCTATCAAGGCATCTATCAAAACAACATGCATATTTTACACAACATCTATCACAACAACATGAAATTGCTAATGCGTCTTAGATGAAATGGAAAGAATTCATGGCATGTGATTTCTAACCAGTGCCTTTATGATTCATGAGATGGCATACCCTCATCTCATCAGGATGCGATAGAAATAAATCCTCAATAATATCAACTACAACGACACAAATCATTTGAATCACTCAAGGTGAAATCAAATCAATCATAATAACTGCAAAACCTGAAAAATTGAAATTAAACGAGGTAGATTGGATTTTCCCTCTACATGTGTTAGCTAATCCCAGGTATAGCTTATTACCATGTACCTATTCCATCATATCCCTGAATATAGGCTCTAAAAAATAAGTCTAGAGAAAAGAATACCTCTGATACCACTATATAACGCCCTGGTTCCGGAAGCCACCCAGAAGCGCCCCGTACCTAATTGGTCACATGGCCTTAAGCACATTTTCCCGAATACCAGAGGCTGCCGACTAGTAGTGAGGGCCTTGGGTGTGATGGTGTGGAACCTATTCCCTCATTGGCAGAGTAAACAGTGGAAGAAAACAACACACAATAGCAGAAGCAGTAAATATCCAACAACAGTAAATAGTTGAAGACTGATAGAGAAATAGCTGGAGCATAAATATATATAAATGATGCATAATACATATATGTCTAGGAAAATAGACAAACAATTCAAAATGATGAATACAGTACTAAACCAAAGTACAAAGGAAAAACCGATGAGAAACTCCTCAACATCGCAAGCCTCGGCTTAGTCTCATGCTCTCTTGCTCCAAAGCAATCAAGAACCTGAAGTCGAAGGGTGCATGCCCTTGTATATAACTATTGAAATATAATCTGTTTGGGACCAAAAGCAGGGCCCAAAATGGGTGTGAGACTAAATCCCAATATGAATCCACCCGAAGATCTGTGTCTAGTATTCAGTGAGTATATAGAAGGTAATAGTACAAAAAGCAGTAAACAAGGAAGCACTAAGGAGTAAAAAATACACGGTTCAAGCATTCAAAACACCCCATAGAATGAAATAGAAAAACAGATAACACAATAGGTAACACTCTTGGAATTACCCACAGCGTATCTCCTCTGGTTCTACCTATCAAGAACATGCAACCCTCGGGGCGGAACACACAATCTCACCCCTCTAGTTCAGAAAAAGTATAGACTCTCTGGGGAAGCACTCACCGTGAATTCCCCCTATAGTCTCATATCGTACTAAAGGCACTTTGGGGAAGCACTCAAAATCAATTCCCCCTATGGCCCGTGTTGAGGAAATATAGACACATTGGGGAATCCCTCAATGTTAATTCCCCATGTGGTCTCGCATCGTATAATTATGAAGACACTATGCAGAAACCCTCAACGTCAATTCTCCCTATGGTCTACACACCAGGTTCTCATGGACCTGTGTAATTCCAGAAAGCGTACCATCACATAACTGCCAATGTAAACATCATGAACTACTTTGCTAACAGTCTACAGCATAACAGCATGTCAGAACAAAATTCACTCCATCCTACAATACTAGGCATGGAAAAGGAAATAGCAGCCAAACAGGCAAACTAGACCCAAAGGTCAAATACATGCAATACATGCATGGTCAACTAACCCCAAGAACCAAAATTCACCCTATTCACAAACAAAATCCTCTACTCATTCATACAAGGAAATAATTCAAACAACACGGTCCAAACGGTAAACACGCAATACCACGTTCAAGGGTTTTGGTGGAATTTGAACATAAAACTCAAATACATTCAACTGAAAGGAACAAACCACCTACCTAGGGGCAAGAATATCAATATACATAAACCTCGATGCTTTAATCTCCTTACAACGTCATATATCTATGAAAACACCTAAAATTGTCAACCCATGATAACATGTAAAAGAGGGGAAGTTGGAAAACGATGCTCTAGAAGAAGGAAAAGATTACTACTGCGATTCCAACTCAATCGACGACAGTCAATTTAGAGAACGGATGCGTGATTGGGGGATAAAGGAAGTCTCAGCACTGTACGGGTGCTCTGGGAAGTTTCGGCCGAAGAAGAAGACACCCCAATCCATTAGACGCGACCCTGGTCCATTTAATGAAAAAAAAGAAAATACACAATAGATAATTTTGAAGTACACGACTTGTAATTTCCCTTTTCGTACTCTACGTTTGGTGGCCTCCACATCACCCCACATGACCGTGTGTGTGGCCATGACACAGCCATCACACAGCCTCCTGCGACAATGAAGTACACGGCGTGTACTCATAATGTTCATGACATATACTTAAAAAATTTCCAAAATAATCCCCTTTTCTCAGAAACTCTAGAAAAATGAAAAACATACCTGAAAAAAAGGTATGGGTTCTTACATTATCTGTAGTTTGGTGGTTTCACCTGCTATTATTGAATAACCTAATATTACATATTGTTTTTGATAACAATTCCTAACTACTATTTATTTCCTAGGATTACCACATAGGGATCCACATATTTCCTTATGACTATAGAACTCTTAGGATTATAAAATTGGGTTTGGAGTTAATGCATTATTACTATTGATCACTTAGTATTACATTACTGGTATCACCCTTGAGAAAAATGACTACAGAAAAATCAATATTACATTCTAGGGTTCAGTGATTTCTCCCAAGAATTATTTGTCAATTCAAATATCCTCATTGTGATTTTCTCATAGCCTAACACATTGGAATTATATTGACATGCATCATAGATTATGTATTCATTATTAATAGGTTGTTGATTCCATTGGATAAAAATATCTATTTTTCATTTATGCAAAATACAGTATAACCATTCAGATGGGTTTTAATCAGCCTTGTTTTCAACCTTGATTGGAAAAACATTATGATAATTAGATGTAATTATAGGATGATCCTAGGTGTTTTGTAGGGCCCATAGGCTGACAAAATATACTTATATACGCTTTAAAAATTTATACTTTTACATATTTTGATCATATAAATTTTATACACTACATTGATGATTATATATGAGACTATATAGGTGGTTTCACACTATGTTGTATATAAACACTCTTTAGGGGGAATGGACTTTGAGTATCTACGGATCCCTCAAAGGTCAAATGTTCATGTTTGGAATACGATCAATGATTCATAATAAATCAATATAGTTTTGATGGGTTAATATGCTACAATTGAGTTATGTCATTAGAATATAGTAGAGCCATAGTATATTTTTATTTTTCATTTATTTGAAAATGTGATCATCTTAGTTGGTGATCATTGTATTTATATGAACATTGACTTCAACATTAAATTTTTTATGCATGACACATATTTTATTCACCCACATTATTATATTATTGTAATAATATCTATGGTTTTTGTTTAATTATTTATTATTTAAATCATGGGAATATAGGTATTATTTCAACATGGTATTACCCTAGACCCCAACAGCTAGTTATAAGCCTCTAGAACTAGTCGAGGTGCCACTGAGGTACCATTGAATCCTTCTTCAGAAACCATTTTAGGTAAACTAGGCTGGTGGATGTAAATTTTCCTAATGATATAATATGATGATAATTAATTGTCAAAATAATCTTAGAATATTGATTTAACCTGAATAGATTTATAGGGAAATGATTTAATCATTGATGAAAGAGATGTACATGATAAATAAAACATGAAAATAGAGTTTCTAATTGATATGGTCATTGGTTAAATAAAATATTCTATTACATGCATTATTTTAAATAATACATCATATATAAAAGTGAAACTAAAGAGGGACCTCATTAAAATAAAATTTTCCTAGAACTAGAGCATGTCATTATTTAAGTACATGTGAGTATGAGATAACCTTAAATTGTTTTCCAATATCCACTGATTCATAAAGGAACAATTACATATTGAGGACCATGAAGGCATATTTTCTTATATTTATTACAAATTGTTAAATTGAAAAATAATTGATAAAATATACTTTTTTATCTCTTGAGGGAGATGATTGACAATATTTTAGATTGTGAATAACCTAGTTCCACTAACTGCTGAGAAGTAGTAAATTCATGGAACCTATATTGGGGTAATTACAACATAATTATCCTCTAATTTCATTATATGGTATATTTTAAATTTTCTATTATAATTTTACATTAATAATATTTTTTCCTATACTTTTTTACAACGTGGTTTCTAGTTGGAATCTGTTATGAGAAAATCACATAGATATTTCTCCTCAATAAGGTTTATTCATTCTTTTCCACCAATATTTTTTATTACTATGATATATATAATATAAATATTTTATATAAACATTTTCCCAGTCAATAAATTTCATAAAATATGTGAGATGGGTGGAATATCCATGGTTAGAAATTTTTTTTGGTTTATTTTTATTTTTGAATTCTATATGTTCTTTTCATTAAATTTTCATCTGGTTTTCACTCATTATGTGGGTTTCATTTTTAAATATTATAAGATTTTAATATATTTTATCTAAATATTCTTCTTATTTTAAATTTTAAAAACCATAACAATGAGTTTACTAATAATCCTATTCAACTAAATTTAACTTTTTCCTAAAAAATTTATTTTTTATTTATAGTTTGGGATGTATTGTTAAATGATAATTTAATTTTTAGTCACATGTTCTGAAAAACTATAAAAATTTAACTTTTATTTTCTTTTTATGATATATAATAATATTGAGTTATTTATTCATTATAATTACTTCTTTTGAAAACAAACGATTACATATTTAATAAATTTTTTTTTTTAATATGAGAGTTTTGGAAACACTTGTAAAAAACAATTAAAACAATTTATTATTTATATAACCCCCTTTTCAAGTAAACCTCTTTATTCTTGAGTACAATTTATATTTTATCAGTATGAACACTTGGAAATATATAAACCTAATCCATATCTCTATCATTTCATACTTGTAATCCCCATAAAAAATTTTCATATATTCTAAATCAATAATATATTTGAACACAAGTGTTTATGGATTTTATCTTTTGGATTTCTTCTTTCATTGGGGATGATTTTAGTGGAAATTAGAAAATGAAAATAATTTTATTATTCAAATTAATGGATTGAATGTCACACTATCACATGAAATTAATTTAATTCTGTACTGCCTTTAAAAAAATAAATGCTTCATTTGGAAACATAAATATTGGAAATTTATTTATTATTAAACGTTTTTTGAATGGATAAATTATTTGGGTTCTAATTTTGAAGTGGTAATCTATCATTATATGTTTTCAAATATATTTATTATCTAACATCTAAAATTTATTTTGAATGGATTTATTAATGTCTTTAAATATTTAGATATCTTTTGGGAAAGATTAATTTTTATATCTATCACAAAATAAAATAAATAAATCAAATCGTGAATCACCCCAATACATTACAATATTTCAATATTACAAAAAATATAAGTTATAATATATTTAATTTCTAGAAAAAATAGATTTATGTTTCAGTAGACACCACACAAAGATTTCATATATTAAATGGAATACATTGTTCCTTTAATAGCTTGTTTTATATAAAAGACAATGTGTTAAAGAATTCCAATATAATATTAATTTTATTATATAATAACGTAGCAATATACTATAATTTTTAATTACTATTATTAAAAGGATTTAATAAATTTATAAAAATTTGTTTAGAAAAGTTTATATAATTTTTTGGTGACCAATTAATTAGAAAGGAAATTTAAAACCAATTGAACATTGAAGAAATTATTTTTTTTAAAAAAATTTCTAAGACCGAAGGGTTTTTATGTTAATAAATTAATTAATTACCTTATTGAAATATTATAATTAAATTTATATTTTACATATCTTTTTACATTTATTCAATATATTTTTTTGGCATTAGATAAGAAATAATTCAATTTTCCCCCAAAAAATTTTATATTTTTCTAAATGAATTTTTCTTGATTTTTCTTAGAGAACAAATTTTATTAATAATTTTTAAAACATGTAAAAATATATTTTGAAAAAATGAAATTACTTTTTAAATAGGACTATAAATTTTTTATAGGGTTATTTTTTCGAATTTTTCTGATAAGTTTCATTTTTACATGAATAGTGAAAATAAATAAATTTTAATTGAAAACAACTTTTTTAATTAAATAATTTCAAATTCACAATAATATTTTTAATTTTTTTAAACATAAATTATATCTATTATACATCTACAAAAAATTATTTTTAATCAATTATTAATTTATTTGTAAAATTAAATATTAGTAAATTTTGGGACATTTTCACTTTAATAACCTTCTTTCTTATTCCATCCATGAGATTATTTTTATATCAAATTATGGGAATTCTATGATTTTAATTTGACAAAATTAAATCAACAAATTGAATATTAATTATAGCTATTTTATAATATGTTGAACATAATTTTTGACCAATGTGATTAGTAAAAACTTTTAAACGTAGTTATAGTGATTGAGGTATATATGAGCATACATAGTAAATAAACGTATATTATAAGGAGTATAAAGGGAAAAAATGTTAAAAGCCCATTTTATGGACATAATTTTACCATTAATCTTCTTGCATAGTATTTTGTGTGTTACAAGAGCCTATTGTTATGTAAAAATGCATGTTAACCTAACTTCTTTCCAAAAATCCCAAATGTGTCATCTCCCCAACTTATAAAAGGCCACTAACTCACCCCCTTCATTACACCTCTTAATATATGTTTTTTCATCCATGAACCTTCCAAATCACTCCAAAACATCTCTATACGCATCCTATAATCCCTATATTTTTAATATATACATATTATGATGTCATTAGGGAAAACCTATGGAGGCTACCAAAAAAGTGCAGTGACATTTCTCTAAAAGTATATTTTTTATTTCCATCACCACCTCATTTATTAATCCTTTAATAATTATTATATGAAATCATTAGTTTATTGAGCATAATAATATTTCTATATGTTAATGGTTCAAACTACAACTTCACACACTTCCTCCAAAGGGGTATACAATCATCATTTGTGTGAATGTAAAACTACCGCATCATGAACTAATGTCTCTCATTCATCCAATACCACCATTCATGGTTTGGAATAATGATGAATCTATATTTTATATATGATATTTATTATATTTACTATATTCTTATGCTTGTAAAATTTTTATATTTTTCATACCGTCATGATTTTTATTTTGTGTGCTTTAAGATAACGTTGCTCGTGGGTACAATGGATTATCGCCTTGGAAATCAATATGATTCAATCACTCAATACCTTGAATGTATTAAGGATTTGTTTAATAATCATATGTGATATATATTACATAAATATGTTACTAGATTTATAATATACATATATATCATTTAATTTTATTTATTTTAATACAAAAATAAAATAGAATCACGTTACATGCATACATATGACCTACGATATCATTGAACGGTACATTTCATCTCCTATAACTAAATATTATATATAAAAGAAAATACAAATATAATGAATATATATTAAATTTAATAAATTTTTTAAATTCATGATATTATTAAATCATGATCTTCATAAGGGGGACATATAAATAAAAAGTCAGAAAATACTCTAATAACAAGGAAATTAACACTTAACACAATGAAAGTAATGAAATATTTTAAAAAAATGGACAATGAAATTTTTTAAGAACACCATATATGATATAATAAATAAGATTATGGTTATTAATATTTTAATAACGTTCTTAAAGACATTATTCAAGAGGATAATGAAAATTCAACTGAGAGAAGCATAATCTAATTTATTTTTTCTTAGTTTACATTCCAATGTGACTTGTTTGTTATTGTGCACCAATTCACATTCATAAGGTATATATAATACCCATTTACATTTAATATCATGATTCATTCATACATAACGGTATTTTATTTTTTATTCTGAATTATATCATCTAAAGGTAATTGACATGAAAACTAACAAGGCATAAAATTTATTTTTGAAATCTCACTTTCTTTTGTGATTGTTAACATCCAAATGAAATAATTAAATTCATGTAATAATATTTAATTGGAAATTAAGTTTATCTTATATTCCCCTATTATTTCATTATTGATATCATTATTTAATAAACATTATAATATTTTTACATATGGTTTTTACGTTAAAAGATATTTTTTTAACTTGTGGAAATATTGGTCTATTTGTATTCTCTAGTCAATAAAAATATTTGATGAAAATAAATTTGATTAATTAAATAAAATAGATTATTTGATATATAAAAAATAATCATGGTTTCAAATTATAAAAATCATCCTTGATTCAGTTTTTAGATAATATTGTCCTTGTTAAATTCACAGTAAAAAATTCTATGGATAAATGACATTCCCATCTTATCGATTAAATGACATGTGTTTCCAATTATCTCACATTCCATACTGATTGTCTTTATTGATTCATGTATCCTTTAACTATACATAACCCTTATAGATAATTTATTCTCACCCTTATTTTTTCACCATTTTATAGGTTATGAGGAAGCGATCGTTGAATGAGGTTTCAAGTATGTATCCTTTTAGAGACTTCTTTTATTATATATTTTTTATATTCCTAACGTAAAATGTGTATCATGTATGTATCATGTTCTCCAGTATTGATAAACTATTATTTCCTTATAGATTTTATTCCTTATTGTAATTCTAATTTAATAATTGAATTCACTGATTTCGAACTTTTGTGGCAGGGGCATTATAATTAGAATCAAATGAATTTTCGTAGAAAACTTGTGAATTAGATTTAGGAAAACATAAATTAGAAAATATAGTTTTATGATATAAATTAGGTATATGTATACAATAAAATCCCAAAGAAAACAATATTATTATTATGATATCAGATAGATATATGTTTTCCAATTTTTTTTATCTATTTCACTATTTTTTATTATACATTATGTTTCATAATGATCTGATATAATCATGTAAATTTAATGTTTTAGAAATGATTCCTATAATAAAAAAATGGTTTTAATACACATACGTGATGTAGAAATTACTCATTTGAGGGAACCAATACCTCTAGTATTAGAACATAGAATATTTGGGATATAATATATCATCTTCATCAGGTAATGAAAAATAATCATTCCCTGATGTATAAACTAATTCCAAAGTGAGATTGTCCTATACTTTATTTATTTATGTGATAAAAGACCCCATCATTTCATGGGACTAGTAATCTAATTGTAGCTGAAAAAACAATAAATTATTTAGAGATAATACTTATGGCGTTTTGATGTGGTAAAAATGACATGATCATAGTTATAGTATATTAAATCAAAGTCAATGTTGACTAAAAGTGGAAATTGATCTATAATACTAGAGGGGAATAAAAATTAAAACTCCTGGAATGGAATGATTTTAATGATACATTATTTGGCTGAAAATTACCTCATGAGGGAAAAATTGAAATGAAGGGAAATTTATATAAATTAAAGAAAAAGAAAGAATAAAGTGTTACTAGGTATGTAGATATGTTTAAAAGGATTAACACAAACTACATAGATTACATATGAAAACAATATTTAATGAACAACCATTTAGTGGTCTTAATCCAAGTCTATGAATGGTGATAGTCTCTCACCCATTTTTATCATTAAATTAAATAGTTTGATGTGATATTAAGATAGGTGTAAAATTTTTCATGTCTGATGTCATCAATGGGACTTAAGAGAATATATGTCTTATAAAGAAAATGATGGATAGTGGGTAGAAGAGAAATATTGGTTTACTAACATGAGATAATTGTTGAAGGAATCACCGAGAGTAATGATTTAATGGATATTTATCCTTTTATAAGTGTAGAGATAAGGGTCACCATGATAAATAATACATGGAAAATAAAAAAAAATAATGAAAAATGCTTGAACTATATATAAATAGGGATTTATTCCCCCCAATTCCCAAAGAGTCAAGGGAATCTGTGGTATAAAAATACAAGTGATTAAGGAAATGTTATGTTATTGGAAAATCAAAATTAGAATGATTAATGCACTTATATATTTTGATACATTAGTACTATTGTAAAAGTATTTTTTCAATGATATCATCGGTGTAAATATTATTAAATTTTTTACTACTGTACTATAGTAATTTTTCATTACGGATTTGAAAGCATGTTTTGAATGGTACCAATGACCATCAACAATGATTTACAGGCAGGTTGAACCAGTTTGAAAAAATATAGTTGAGGGATGGATAATCATTACAATGTTCTTTATGTTCAGATAATGATGTTGGGATGAATACTTATTTTATACTAATAAATGCAATTTTATAGTACTGAGTACATTGGAACAGATTTAATTTTTTTTTAAATTTTTGGTTCATTATATCATTAAGCGAGTTAACATCATTTTTTTATTTACCGAATATATCCAATAATCAATTATTTTATTATGTAATTAGGAATAATGCATTTTTAAATAAGGTATAATGGTATATGTTGTTTTTATAATTTTTCAAGGGAATACATGTTAAAGGTATTCACGTGTTTGTTATTAGAATATTTACAGCTTTATCATGTTGTTTGGATTAAGGATACATTCATTTGGTAAATTTGGTCACCTTTTATGGTTTGGATATTGATATTTTTTAAGGGACATAAAGTTAACCACTTATGAAATTTTTTATGTTGATCTCTGTATAAGGATTTAAATATTGATTTTTTTACTTCACCATATGATGAAACATATGATAATAGGCGATGTAAAAATAGTTCATGTCACAAAGAAATGATATGATTATTATTATGAAGTATAATATAATCATATAATTAAATTTTATTATATTAATAGAAAGAAAATGAATTCCCCTACATTAGGAAAAGGATCTAAAAAGTTTTCAATCCAATAAAAAATTTTATGATGACATAAATGACTTTATTCTCACCAATTTAGTTAATTTTATTTCGCTATTAAACTTATCAGGATCACCCACTTAATTGTGATCAGATTTTTTATCACTCTCTATCATTATTTGTGTGTTATTTTTCTTTTTAATGTAATCATTTTCATTTCCCACCTTTGTTCTCCTTTAAGGAAACCCATTTATTTGATTATTATATATGATCATTGTACTTATAATTATTTATTATTAAAAGTACATTTCATTAACCATTTAATTATGTTTGTTTTCCCAAAATTATTTTTTTCAAATATCAAACAATTGATTACTGAGATCAAGTTTGAAGTGTAAAGATGAAATTTATTTAAGCTATGTAGAATGTAACACCACAAGAAATTAAAATACTTTCCTTTTATATTTAATTTAATTATATTTCTACCATGATTTATACACAACAATGTGATTATATTAAAATTCATGAAACAATAGTTTATCTTTTGTTATAAAAAATATTTAGTTCCTTTGGTAGCTTGAGATACACGAAAGACTATGATTTACTAAATTAAAAAAACTATTAATATTACTATTTATTTTCATATATATAAAATATAAATTCTAATTAATTGTAATAAAATTATTAACTAAATTTGATGAAAAAAATGTGAAACATGACTATATAATTATTTGGTTCCCAATTAATTAGAATTGATAATAAAAAAATAGAATATAAATGAAATCCTTTTATAAATAGTTATTTTTTCCACCACAAGGTGAATTAAAATAATGATTAAATAAGTAACTATTAGTGAATTATATTACAAGAAATTATATTTTTTATATTTTTTAAAATTCATAGAATATATTTTAAAAACAAAGGATAAGAACAAATAAAAAATTTATGCATGAAAAGTTATATTCTTTTAGTGGTAATTTGGAAACATTTTAATGGAGCACATACATTTAAAATAAATATTTACACCTTTATATTTTATATTTAAAAATTAAACGTTATTTTTCAATAGTAATTTCAATAGTATTTCAGAATGATTTTTTTTATTTTATGAGATCTTTCATTTATTTATTACTATTGAAAAATATTGAATTTTATTCAAAAATAGGTTATACATTTAAATAATTTATATGAATAAATTATATATTGAATTGGTTTTAAAGTATAATTAATAAATACCACTTCTATTAATAAAATTTATGTCAATATAATATTTTTTTTATTCAGTATAGATATGATAACATAGTAATCTTTGGATCATATTCACTTTAAAAACACACTTTCTTATTTTGTCTTTATGATTATTATTACATAAAATACATACAAATAGAAGATTTTAAGTTGGAAAAATTTACTATATATTAATAATTATAATAATATATAATTTCTAATATTTTGACCATAATTTTTGAAAAAATAATTACTGAAAATATTTAAATCAAATTATAGTGATTACGGTTCATACATATTTATCAAGTAGATAAATTTAATGTATAAGGTGTACACGGGACCCAAAAGTTGCCAAAATATCATTGGAATGAAAAATTTTGACAAATAAACCTATATGATATAATATGGTGTGTTATTAAATCCCCTTATTAGCTAAAAAGTCGAGTTAAACTAAATTTTTTCAAAAAATTACAAGTGTTCCCTCTTCATCACTTATGAAAGGTCTCCTCTCTCTTCCATCATTACACCTCTCAAAACTATTTGGATCCTCCAAGACCTACCAAAATCACTTATTAATTTCACTTCCAGTATTCTAGAGGCCTTATATATGGAAAAAATACATCTGGGAAAATAATTATTGAAAAAACAATAAAGATATTTTGGGAGATTTAACATTTTTCTAAAAGAATTTTTCTTTTTCTTATCTTTTTCCATATCCATCAGTTGTGAATGAATCATGATTATTATATAACCTCAGTATATTGAAAATAATGATATTTTCAAGTTAATATTAAAATCTACAACTTCAGACACTTCCATCAAATGTGATACACAATTATCATTATTGTGTATGGAGGACTACCCCCTCATGAACTAATGTTGTTCGTTCTTCTATTACATCCATTCATAGTTGAGAATAATTATGTATCAATAATTCATATATTATAAATATGAAATTTATTATGGTTTCATTATTTTGGAATTATTATATAACACAAATCTCATTTTTTCAATTTTGTGGGAATACAAAAACTTCGCTCGTGTGTACGGAGGATTACCGCCTCATGAAGTGATGTGATTCATTAATGCTTTTTAAAGTCCCAAAATTTCCATGTAAATATTATTTTTAAATAAATGAGAATTTTATGAGTCTGCAAAAATTGATAGCGTGTGATTCCAAGTCCTGGAGTGCTCGGAATAATTTCTGAACTTTTTTTGGGTACGTTTAGAAAACGTGCGAGCGGGTTTATCTAACTTTTGAACTGGTGATCAGAATTGAAATATGAGGGCACTGTTGAACTCGCATCGCCAGTATTCGCATAAGAAGAATTTCACCTCGACGGTAGTTGATCGAGGGTGAAAGTTAGTTTTTTCGCTTTTTCATGGGAATAATAAAATAAAATAAAGCAAAATTCATTTTATTTTATTTGTTGTAACCAATGCATGTGGAAGTTGATAAGTGGCGACCACCAGACCTAAACCTCCCATGAGAGGTTATGGTGGTGGGGACCACCCGAGTCTAAACCCCCTTTTTGAATTCCTTGAACTCCCCTCTTAATGAGAGAAACCCCCCTTGAAACTCCCCATTAATAGGAGATAACCTCTTGGACTTCCTCCAACATTAAATTTTGCCAACCCTCCCCCTTTAATTAATTAGGCCATCTCAATTAATAAAATGTTCCAATTTTAATTTTTCCAACATATTTTATTATATTGGATATTACTTCTATTTGGTGCTTCGGGGAAATTAATTGTTGGTGAAGGAAGGGGCATTAGGAGAAAATCTCTTCAACGAAGAGCGATCCGCCAACGAAGAATGTCGACCTCGACATTGACTTTATTCCTCCATACTTCTTCCACGCGCCAACATCAATGAACAACCCAAGGTATGGGTTTAATTTGTGTATGATTCTATTCCCATGTTCTTCCCTTTTTTAAAACAAGAACATGAATGATTTCTTTTGCGGGTTGTGGACAATCGTTGTGGGAGGATTTGACATTCAATGTTCATGTTGTTGATTAGCCACTTTCTACAGACCTAACATGGAGGATACGGGAGAAAAACATGGCCCGACCCCCTACAAATCTTGTGATAAATTGTGGTGTTGAACGCGATTAAAGCGACCACGCAACGACACCACTCTGCGGCTCACACGGACATGATGCCCAGCGCCTTCGCCACCCATGGTCCCGCCGTGCCTCCCATGGTCGCTGCCGTCTGCTGAGCCGCCACCCTCTGCCACACCGCTCTGGGCTGAACCTCCCTCGCTGCACTGCCCATGACCGCAGCCGTTCCCCGAGCCACCGCCATCCACCACACCGCTCTGGGCAGAACCGCCCCTCACCGAGCCACTCCGGGCTGAGACGCCCGTGTCGTGCCGCTCCGGGCTAGACCATCGACGCGCAGCCGGACCGCCGACCCGCGGCCGGACCGCTGACTCGCGGCCAGACCGCGGACCCGGGGCCGGACCTCCGACCCACAGCCGGACCGCCGCCTGCGGCCGGACCGCTGACCCGCGGCCAGACCGCCGACCCGCTGGCGGACCGTCGACCCGCGGCTGGACCGCGGACCCATGGCCGGACCCCCGACCCACGGCCGGACCGCCGCCCGCGGTCGGACCACCGAACCATTGTTGTGCCGCGTCTGTGTTCGCAGCCGGACCGCCAACCCGCGGCCGTACCACCGACCCGCGGGCGGACCGCCGACCCGTGGCCGTACCGCCGACCTGTGGCCGGACCCCCGACCCGCGGCCGGACAGCCGCCCACGGCCGGACCGCCAACCCACGACCAGACCGACGACCCATGGTCGGATAGCTGACCTGCGGTCTGACCACCGACCTATGGCTGCGCCGCGTCTGCAGACGTGTGTTCGTTCCGCCTACCCTTAGCCGGCTCGCTTACCCACGGCCGGCCCGCCTACCCGCTGCTGGTCCACCACCCCACGGCCGGTCCGTCGCCCCGTCGCCAGACCGCCACTCCATGGTTGAGCCTCCCCACACACTCGTGGTACCCCATGGCCAAGCTGCCCCGACCCAGGCTGAGCCATCCCGCACCCTTGAGGTACCCCTCGACCGGGCCGCCCTAGAGACACCCTCGTGGCCCTCATAGGTCAGCCCATACCCAACGGTCCAGGCTACACTGCGGGCTAGGCCAGACTGAACGGGTTAGGCCGGGTCGTGCTGACCTGCTCGGACCGAACCCAGGCCCCATACGACCCATTTACTTTCTTTTTTACATAACTTTGGCATTGGACGTCCGTTTGATAAACCGTCGGCAGCACTGGAAATCTTGGTGCGAGATGATCCATTTACGTGATACACCACTTTGTTTTGGATTAAGATGGGGAATAGTAAGGTTGGATTGAGGAATAATCCAATCGATCCCCCATGACTAAAAGGTTAATAACTCACAGACTAGGTGTCCGATTGACGTACCGTCTGTTTTGTTGAGACCCCTATGACGTCCCGGACAATTTAGAAACTTTTTTGTGGGACTTCGTGGAAAGATGGAGTATCAACCAGTAGATTGTGGAGTGGATCCTCCCAGATATGAGAAAGCATATTGTGGGAACCCAGTGGCTGGCTAATACTTGATGACTTCTGACCATTTCGACTTGGAGTGACTCGACAGGCCCAGTGGGGAGTGCCTCGATGTCGCAGAAGGCCCATGGTGGGGAGCGCCTTGATAACACGACAGACCCACCGTACTCGACAGGTGGAGTACCTCAGCAGTCCACGTGGGGGAGAACCTCTGTGTAACGTAACAGGCCCACTGTTGGGAGCACCTCTGTGTTATGTGGAAGACCCACAGTACTCGACTAGAGGAGTACCTAAATAGTCCAGCGTTAGTGGGAAGCACCTCTAAGGGACGCGGCAGACCCAATGTACTCAATAGAAGAAGATTTATTCAGAAGCTGAGGTGATCAACGTTGTGACTGGGAATGTTACTTAACACTACCCTTAGAATAAATCCTGGTGCAAGCAGAGTCAATACCTTTGTGTTTTCCTCATGATTGAGATGGATTATTTGATAAAATAGGTATATGTATAGGTATATACCTAAGTAAGATTATCTGTTGATTTCATACTTTGAGATTTATATTTTATGGATTTGGTGGGACCTATAGGGTCTCGGGGTCTCTGCTGAGTATCGTTATACTCACCCCTGCACGGGATATGCCTGTACCTAGTTTTGTTGGATGCAGATGAAAAACATCATTGACTGAGGTTGAGATTTCCAGGACTAGATAGTACCTATAGGTGGCCCATATGTCGTGTCATTGTTCAGAGGAGATGGGTGGACGTGGAGTGCTGAGGAGGTGATCTGTACCTACCCTTCAGGTAGGAACCTTGGAGGAAGACCCAGCAGCTGACTTTCCATTTTCTTTAGTTGTATTGTATCATAGTTGTCCTTGTACTTTCCAGTTGGGATTATATTCTGGCTCCTTTTACTTAATGCACTCACTATGTTTATAGTTCAGTTTACTTGTGTTCTTATCTTGATGTGTTCTTGGTTACGTGTGCTTATAGGTTATAAAGGCAATGCCTTCCCAGTTTTGGGGAATATGCCTTCGGTGCTAGTCACTATCCCTTGGCCTATGGAAGGCAGGCTTGGGGTAGTCGTCATACGGGACCCAGGGGACGGGTCATGACATCATTGACGTGAAATGTATTAAGGATTGGAATTATAAAAATATGTAATATATATGATATAAAAATATTACAGTAATTATAAGATACATATATAACATTTTATATTCTTTCTTTCAGCATAACAAGAAAATGCATGCACTTTTATGAATAAGATACCTTTAAATGAGTTTTAAAGAATTCTTTTTATATTATTTTTTATGTGATATGTTTTTTTCTACTCCCTACTTAACAATGGAATCGTGTGTTTATCTGATTCTCCAAAAGTGGTAAACTGATCTATCCTTCATGATTTGATTCCTAGTAATCATGGGAATTTAATAAAGTCACCAGCTTAAATATTCTAGGGTAAGGGTGTAACCGAAAGTTTTTATAAATTATTCTATAATAACATTTCTATAAAAAGTTGTGTAACAGTTTACATTCTTGTGAAGGAGAAATATTTTTGTATGTGATATCATGGAAAAATCCATTATTTATTTCGGAATCATCAACCAAGAGGTTTACAAGGTTTATTTAAAAAAATCCTTACATTAGTTTTAACATATAATTAAGAAACACTTAATAAAATATTAATTTTCACATATATTTATCATATTATTATCCTTATTATCATCAATTTTATAGATAAAATATGGTATAATATTATAATTCATAAAAATGAAATATAAATTAACTCTTCAGTGTGACTCTGAAAAAATAAATATTTTCCAATTCAATAATATAATTGCAATAAATGGTCAACAAAAATTAAAAATAATATCTTTTCCAATTAACAATTTCCATCAATGAACCATATAAGTATTACATGGAAAATTATATTGTAATTTTAAATAATATAATAATTTAATTAAATTATCATTAATTTACAAATTGATTCTAGTTTTTATAATCAATAATATTTACATAGATTTTTTGTTAAGTTTGGAAAACATATTTTTATAGAAAATACTACTTTTACAGATGGAAAATAGGAATATATGTTCTAAACCTTTAATAATGATGAAGAAATGTATCATTTACTTTTATTTCATTAACAAATAGTGTATCCTTAATAACTACCCACATTCATTGAAAAGTTTATTGATATTTTCAACTCCTAAAAAAATTGGAATACCTCATTACATAAAGAGAAGCATAAAAGATTAATCTATTTCGATTAGCTTATATTGATAGTGGGTTTTTAAAAGCATAATCTAATTAATATTATAAAAATATTGTTCTTGGGGGGGGAATGGTTTGATCGATGATGAAAAGAAATTAATTGATGAATATGAAGAAAAAATATATTCCCCAATTGATTTATATAGTGGTCCGTATGATAATGTTTGTATTAATGTGTTATACAAGGATGAAATCATATATCAAGCTGAGGATGATGATGAACTTCATCCTGAAAAAAATGTCAATATACTATAAAAATTTAGTTTTGATGATAATGTGATGTTGAAATTATATTTTATTATATTTAATATTATATTACATAATAACATCTTTGTTAACTTGAAGGGGGAAACAATAAATTTCTCATCCCATATGAATAATCCCTCATGGAGAAAGTTTTATATTATTAGTTAGGGGACTTAATTTATTTTAAATGTTTTCTTGTGTTTTTATATATATATTCATCAAATTTTAATGTGTTGGAATTTAATTTTCAATGTTTTATTAAAAAAAATATTTGTTTCTTAACAAATATAACATTAAAAATCACGTCTTTTTATATTTTTATCCTATTGGTAATGATGGTACTAATTCTCCAATGAAATTAAATCTAATTGGCTAGTGAAATAAATGTTCTTTTAGAATAAGTTTTTTTAATAAAATTCCATAAATTCAAATTGAATTTCAAATCACATGTGAGAGATAACAATCCATATTTTTCAATAAAATACTAATTTGGATTTTTATTACATTTGAATTTTTATTTATATTCAACTAACTTATTATGAGAACCAATAAATCTTGTTTATCAATATATTCATTTTTTCTATAAAAACAACGATGATTGAGTTACATTTGTAGAAAATGAATATTGAAAATATACTTTTTAAATTCCCAAATTTAAAAAGAGACACTAAATTCATTTAATAATTTCAAATTTTACAATTTTTGTCCCTTTTAAATATATGGATAATATTATAAGCTTCCACTTTACAAAGTGATATTCCCAATCCAATGAACCTCAAAACTGAAAATAAAAAAAAATTTGTTCTCATGTGTGGGGGAACATTTTATTTTAGGTTTATTTATTAATTAATTTTTTGGGTGGGAATTTATTTTAAATAATAAAATAATTATTATTATATAAAAGAATTTTTATTATGTCACACCACTGCATGAAACTCAAATAATCCCTCAATACCTTAAAGATTTTATTGTATAATTTGAAAACATTAATATTTTATATTCATTGATAATTTAGGTAGTAGAGTACATTAAATTTTATTCTTAAAATATAAAATTTTTTATCTAACAATAAAAAATACATGATTTCTTCGATAATTCCATAATGTTGTGATTATATAGATGACCATTGTGTTAAAAAATTATAACCATGTATTTTTTATTCAAATGGTTTAAAAAAATATTTCTAAATTAATATTGTCCACATATAAAAACTACCAACCATAATGTAGTGAATATTACATAAATTAAACACTATTTAAAATAATAATTATCTTATTTTTGTGCGTATTTTTCAATATATTGTGCCTATGTTGGCCTTAAATTTTTTTATCATAAAACCCACTTTAAAAATATATAATTTTGTGATGAGAAAAAATTAATGTGAGGTAATTGTTTCATATGAGTGGTAGGATAATTGAACTATAAATGGATGGATTAATAAAATAGTTAATATTTAATTACGCTTGATTTGAAATCCTGATAATTTTGACATAAAAAATTTAAAAAATTCTTTCATCTCAGGGGAATGTTTTATGAGATTTCATTAGAATTCTTTTTTAACAATTAGTTATCCAACCATTGAAAATTTATTTTTTTGGTAAAATTTATATTAATGATATTTTCATAGCATTTCATTTGTATTTCATAATATATATACCTACCATATTTTCATTTTTGTAATACATTTCATTTTTAGGGATATTTCGGGAATTATATTCAAAAATAGAAAAATATTTAACATTAAAGTCTTTATATATTTATATTTATAAATTCTATAACACATTATAAAATGTTCCAAATTTATTAATTACTTTTTATTATATCCTATGTTTTTCGTTTCCAAGACATTCAACTAAACCTATATCTAAATTGGACCTAATGAGGAATATATAATGAATTATTGTTGGAAAATAATTCGATAAAAATAATTGAATTGTGTATAAATCATGATACACTACTAGCAATGTGATTATTCATATTCTAAATGAACTATAAATATTCATTACATCAGTCTATTAAATGACACAGAATTATGTATTCATTAACATAATCAATTGATTGGTGAATTTTTTGGAACTAAGCCTTCAATTTTATAGAAAAGGAGACCATAATATTTTGAGAACAACTCTTTATAATAATGAATTTTGGACATGAAATTAAATAAATACATTGAAGTGGCATATCTATTATATATTCTTCTAGAATACCTGGTTAGATTTATTTTTCTATTGTGACATAAATGATCTCCTAGTAAATTTTTAATGTTATAGTAAACATATAGCTCATAATTTCATTCATAATATTTATTTACACATCCATTAACTTTATATTGGGAGGTTGAGGCAATATATTATGATAATTATAAATGATATATGTGTAAAAATGGTATAATTAATCCATGAATTGATACACATCAAATGGTTGGGGAAGTAGATATCCGAAGATATTCCTCTTCAGAGTTTTTTGTACTTATTTGAGAAAATGAATTACTCTAGAATCATTAATAAGGAAAATATAATGTATTTTTATCCTATTAATTAATTTATATAATAATATTTTTGTATTTTTTCAACATATATATGAACAATATTTATTCTATTTATTTAAATTTCATTAGTGAGTCCCCACTCTTGAGAAATGTGAGATCAATTATTTTTGGTTACCTAGATGATTCTGGGTAACAAAATAGACTTCATAACTGTAAAAACCTAATATATGGTACAATGATACATTATCTATGAAATATAGGTGTGTCTACATTAAGGTCTTAAGGTATAAATAACTAATTCAAATGGGTAAAATTTTTATAGAATTAAAAGTATTTTATATGAACATCAAAAATTATTAACCAATGCTATGTAAATTATGGTTCCTCATACCTTTTGAGTTGATACTCATCAATCATCTAAATTCAATTTCTAATTTATTTTTATTTTTACAATTATTTTTTATAATTAATTCAAAATAACCATTTTATATATTCCCTACAAAACTTTTCAAACAAAAAATGCAATTTTATTAACTTAGTCGGCAACCTCATCATCATATAACATTAGGTACCACCATTCTACATTCATTATGGAAAACATTAGATAAGATGTTTTTTTGAAATTAAAATGTTTTTTAATATCTAGAAAAAAAGAACTTTAAATTTAATCATGATTGTCCTATACTACTTCCCTGAATCGTGACCACATTGTATACTATTCATATTTTGTGAGAGTAAGTTAAAAGGACCATAAAGGATCCTTATTTTTGTTATAGAGGCATAAATACATAGAAGATATTTGAATTTTCATGCATAAAGATGATACCAAACATGTCTATGAACTATGGTGAGTCATGGGGAACTCCTATGTCTATAATAATATATCATGGTTCGGTGATCCGAACTAGTAAATAATTGATTAATGTGTGATATTTAATTTATTAAACTAGAAAAAATATTTTAAATTATATCGTATTTATTACCTATTAATATATAAAGTTGTCTTTATCAGGTATCTAGTATTGGTAACCTCATATGCATAGTTTTTTTATATTGTGATATAGTGTTAAAAATTTATAAATAAATGTCATAAAACCAAAAAAAATATTTTAAATATATTAATAATTATATTATAGAACTTTTATAAGGATATATTTACAGTATTTCATGTTCTAAATTTATTATGATAAATATGAGTGGCCAACATCGATGTTTGGAAGGTTTTATAATTCAAAAAAATAAATATATTATAAATTACATTACTAGATTTATTTATTAATTATTTATAATTTATAATTGCAATAAAAAATTATTTTATACACATGAAAAATCAATATAGATGAAACATGTTAGGGAAAATAAATCTTTTTTTAGAGGAACCATATTTTAAATAAAAGGTAATATTATTTTTCGTATTGGTAGAAAATTTTTAATTAATAATATTATTTCAATATGAAAAAGTCTGATATAATTTATAAAATGTTCCATTATTTTATTCCATGATAAAAAACTGTAAAACTATTAATGAAATTATAAATTGTCCGACATTGGAAAAATATTATCCTATTAATTTCATTTTCATAAAAACACAATGATACATCCGAAAACAAATATTTATGTTCTCACCTTCCATTGTTTAAACCATCTACCATTTGAGTTTTATCATGGGTTTTTTAAGTGACATTTTTATATTCTCATTGGTTATGGGGCAATAAAATTTTGGTTGGTGGTTGTTCAAAATCTTGAATCCATCCCAAGAAACTATGCCCCATATGTTGGATTCATTATGGAGGATCTAAATTTAAGAGCGTGATTAGTAAAACCATGTAGCCCACCTTTTGAAACATTTGAAATTGGATTGTGAGTTCATGTATGGAGGGCACTATTATTCTCAAATTGGGCAGAAAAACAATGGAACTCATTATCACCAAATAGGGTTCGTAGATAGAATATGGGGTTCCAAACAATGAAGGAAAAAATGGGATAAATATTAATTAATAATTATGTTCCCTATATTCCACAAATATTATCCATTAAAAAATTATTTCTTTCAAATATTTATGTTCTTAAAGAAGGGAAACCCTCTTAGATATATTGATATTCAATGCATTTTAGTGATTTAATTTAATGGATGGTAGGGTGTTAGATCTAGAATCTCAATGGAATGTTCCATTTTCTTATTATTCTTATTTATTCTTGTAGCTCATCCCTTATACTCTAGAATATAACAATATATATAGAATATTTATGTGATATATATGACTTATGTCTTGATATATTTGTACTTCATTTAGATCCATAATGGAATTGGGTTTTGTTACCCAAATCGTCATTGGCTGAATTGAGTTCATCAAGAGTTGTTGTGGGGATTTTCATCACACCATTATATTGTTCTATATATGTTGGATTATAGATTCATATATGAGAATTTAGGTTCTATGATTATTTAATATTGATATTATCCCCTTCAATTATACATTGTAGGATCCTTGTTTGGTGATTATCAAAAACATAAATAGATGTCTTTGGTTTCATAATGAATTCTAATAAATTGAAAACAATATTTTTTCTCATAATAAATGGATTTAAATTTTGTTTCCAAAGTTTCATTTTTTATTATTCGTATTTTTTTAATTTCATGCTCTCTATTGAACCAATTTGTCAATTAAATTTAAAATAATATAATATGTTGGACAAAAATGATTTGAAATGAATGTGGACAATTTGATTGATCATTTTGAGGATTTATCCTGAAAAATTATGGTATGAAATGATTATTGGATTTCAATGGAAATTAATTTCTTTTTAGGGTAATATATTAAGATATAAACCCATATAATATTGGTTTTTAATGTGAAATTAAATGTTTTCGAACATAAACATGATATTGATTAAAATGATTGATTGGAAGGAATTGGGATTGATTGACATCAACTATAATACATTTTATGTTTTATTTATATGATATTGTTGAGATCCTTATTATTTATATGGATCAATATCATTTCTATCCATTTTTTAGATATACATAAGAATTCATATACAATAACTACATAAATTAATTATTATCAAGGTGTGGGAGGTCATTGTTTCAATAATTATTTTATAGAAACTAGGGCTTATATCTAGGGATGTGTGCACACCATGATCTTTATTTTCCCCAATATTATGTGGATCCATGTGGATAAAACTAAGATGCCTTAGGAATTATACTCATTTTAATATAATTTAAAATAATTGATACATTCAAGGGTCTCTGGTATTATTTAATATGTATGTATAAATGAAATTATTTACCATTAATTTTTTGACAAACCTACTTCAGACTCTCTATAGGAATTTTTTTAACTCGTGATTTATCATTAATTGGGAAATTCATTAACCTGATATGTTTTTAGTTAAATTGATCATATTTTGTGTGTTTAAAATTAATTAATTAGGGAATATCCTAGTGATATTATATTGGTATAGAGTTTTTTTCACACTAGTTTTTCCTTTGTGAATTGGTATATAATCTTATTGATAGGTCTATGAAAAGTAAAGGATCTGTTTCTAGGTGATGAGTGTTCTTTCTATATGGGAATTAAGAGTTGGTGGTGATCGGAGGAGTATGTTTCTACCTATTTCATGGAAGACTAATGATGATATTATTATAAGTATTGATGTGTTTGACCCTTGTTTTTTTTACATTGTAGGATCTTCTCTTACTAATTATGTTGTAATACTAAAAGTTTATAGATTTTCTTTCACATGTATTCTCTTTATCGACATATTATTATATAAAAACCATTTCATAAATAATTTTGAGATTCTTAATCACTATTCTCTAGAACATGGGGATCCATAATGTCATTTGGGTCATGTATTGATTTATTGATTTCCAATTTAGACATGCAATCTAGGTTGGATTGTTCAAAATTATTATCAAATTCTGGTCATGTATCTTTTTGGAAGTTGTTTTTCATCTTGGTATGTTTTGGTTGAAAAGGGAATGTATTGTCACTAATTAATGGTTAGGTTATGAGATATATTGATTCTTCTATCATTGTATTGTTCTTTATGTTACTATGGGTTATATGGGGAAGGATTCTAGGAAGACAAAATTTGATCTAATTACAAACAATTATGATGATTTCATCAAGGTTTTGTGATTCCATTTTAAAAATTGACTAATATATTTAATGGTATTGTGTCTCTTGATGGTTGTATGCATCATATATGTTGATTTTGTATCCTAATATTTCCCTAAGAGATAATTTGAATAGTAATTAGGTGGGAGATATTGGTGAACCACCACAACTAATCCCTCTACATTACTAACACATTGTACTATTTATAGTTAATTTAATCAATTATCTTGGACAAGGATCCACACATGTTTCATTTAAGGATCTAATATTGGAACCAAAAGGGAAGAAAATATATATTATTCATCGTAATTGCATTATTTTTAAAAGTCATCTTTATTGGCAATTATTGACACTCTAGAGCAAGAAGATTTGTTGGGAATGATTTAGAGTCTCTTCAAGTACATAGAGATTCAAAAATATATTAATGTGAAATGTTTTTCACTCATATTTGAAGGGTTTTTCATGTGTTTATGAAATAAATTCATTATAAAAAATTATAATGATGGAATAGATTTTGAAGTATTCAAGTCATTATTAAAGAACTAATTCTATCAAGAGTCTATGATTGTGGATAATCCATGAAGATTCTCAATAATCATCTATGTGATTGCTGAGTTAATCTGTACACCCATAATTTATCTTATCTTCAACATTTTTTACTTGAGGTCGGTCAAATTAGAAGATAATGTAATTGTGGTTTTAAATAGGTCTTCAATCAGATATTTAGTTACATATATTCCTATAAAAAATAAACTATTTTGATGAAGTTTTGAACCAAACATTAATGGGGGAACATCACCTATCTAGAACATAATTTTTTATGGGAGTTCCTATGGCTCCCATTAGACTATTTAGTGTTCCATTTAATGGGATTTAGAAGCTGAATTAATTTTTCATGGAAGAAGTGGCATTTCTCTTCAAAAAAATCATTTCTTGAAAATATTTTTAGTGTCTATAATAGTTTCAATATTTTAAATTTATATTTCATGGCTCAACCATGAATCATTAAAACAATGAGGCACTATAGGTTTTTATATCTGGTATATGTTTAGTATATATAAAAATATTTTCTAGGTTTTTAATGCACCGTATAGAGGTTTTTGAATAAAATCACCAATGGGATCTTTGGTGTGGTCATATTCTTCATGAACAATGTGTTTAGACTATAGGAACCGAAAAAAGATGTTAATTTTTGAAGTAGATGAGTAGATAGTGGGAACAACTATCTGTACTCTGACTATGAGATATAACATTACTATTAAATAATCATTAGTAACTTCTTTATTTGATACTTGTGCCTATCATTAATTTATATTGAATCACACTGTGAAATTATTATAACATACATTAGATCCAATGCCTTATGTAATTTATTTTGTGACACCTATTCGGATAATGTGAGTGAAATTTATGTTATTTCTCTATTTTTTCTTTATTTGATATCAAATTCATTAAATCCATTTTTTCTTTTAAGAGTAATCCTGAAAATTTTATTCATAGAATGGAAAAGTTGTTGGATCATTGATATCATATCTATTATTTTTAGGCTTTGTATTCTTTATAGACTCAATAGGATTATAATGTATTTAATGATATTTGGAATATATGTATTTTTAATAAATTACTCCCCTTCTTGATTTTAGATGAATTAGTATTTTGTGTTAATTTTTTATAGGGATAGAATCAACATGTGGTTATCTTTCTCTAGTTTTGGGATAATTTATTTATTTTTACATAATATTTTTATTTTACTACACTAAAGATGAATTTTGTTTTTTCAATCAGTGTGCCTCGTGTTACAAAAACAATATAGTTTCCCTCCTTATGGATTAGAAAATATAAATTTTTGGATAAAAATCATTAGTATGATTATTTGATGTCCAAATAAACTATTCATACTATTATGTCACCTTGGAAAACAACAACACATTTTCATCAAAAAAATGGTAGAACCCTTCCCTTGTCTGTTGATTACCGAAAAAAGTCATGATAATAATAAGAACACAAACTTGTTTCCTAGAAAAGATTCTTTCTTTATCCACTGAAAAGGGTGAATTTATTCTGTAATAATGATATGAGATATGGTTATCACAAGCTCAAGACCAAAAAGTATGATATCCTGAAGAGAAAATTTAGGAGTTGGAATGACCATTATGGGTATCATGTTATCAAATTTTCTCTAACCAATGAACCTATTCTGTTTACGGTGTTGATGACAATAATATAAAACCTATACCAAGATTTAGTCATTGTGGTATTGTTGGATAACATTTTGGTTTACTTTAATATCAGGGACAATATTGTGAGTCTTTTTTGAGCATTAATATTTGTAATGGGGTTCTTTAATCTCTATTCCAAGCTACAAAAATAATGATTTACAATTCAATTGGTTATTTTCTTAGGGAGAATGTTCTTGGAGAATTTTATGTATTTTTATCATGATAATTTGAAAGATGTTATCTCATTGGTAGAAAAGGGTAATTTTCTTTAGATCCAGATATTTTTGGGATTATTATGTAATTAAATAATGCTTCTAAATGATTTAATAATGTTGTATTCCATTTGACTACTCTGTTATAAAAGGCAGTGATGTTCATTGGGATTCAAAAAAATTTGGATTATTTTGATGAGATCAAACATTGTTGTGATAAAATGATGGTGTTGACATTTCTAGATGTTGGGATGGATTATGTAGTCATTTATATTTCATTAGTCTCAGTTTTGAGTTTCATTCTCATTTAGTGTGATCATGTGTTCTCCTACAGTTCCTTTATTCTTCGAAATCAAGGAATGAACTATCCCACACAATATTAAAAAATAACAAGTTTTATGTTTTCTATTAAGCATAGACAACATTAACATTTAGGAGAGTGGTTTGAAACATTTTCCAAATAGGTTTTGGTTTCTCTATTTGAGGGGTATTCAATTGTTTTCCACTCCTAAGTTCAATTGCACTCACATTTTTCATCGCTTTATCTCATGGATTTACTTGAGGTTGTTAGGTAAAACCACCACTCATTTGATTTTTTGTGCAACTAAGATCAGAGGAAAGTTGAACCTTTTGAGTCATCATGGTATTCATCATGTTTTGTTGTTGGTCTTGTGTTTCTTTCATTACCTCATTTGATTTCCATATTTCTTCTTCAACATTACTCTTTGAATTTTGGGTGGGAGGGGCAGCCTGAAAGTTTCTTCCAAAATGAGCATTGGCTTGCTCATTGAAATATCTTGGTTGTGAATTGATTTATTTTCCTTGTAATACACAATCCCTCAAAAAAATATTGAATCAAAATTTGGTCACAAATTTGATGGTGGGGCAACTGAAACTATGTCTTTTGAGGCGTTCCCAATACTCATGCAAAGTTTCACCTTGAGTTTTCCTAATTCCACAAATCTCCTTTCTAATGGAAGCAATTCTAGAAGAAGGGAAAAAATATCAAGGAAACCTGTTTTCAATTCCTTCCAATACCTAATCAAAGTAGAATGTGAATAGAAAACCCATTCTTTGGAAACTCCTTCTAACGAAAAAGGAAATGACCTCAATTTCATTTGATTTGCATCAACACCCTGGGGTTTCATGTTGACACAAAGATAACTAAATTCCTGAAGGTGTTTATGTGGATCTTCCCTAAGAAAACCATTAAATTTTGGAAGTTAGTGAATGAAACCATCTTTGATATCAAACCCAACAGGTGAATAATGATATTCAAGAGGATTTTTTTGATTTGCATCATAAGGTGAAGCTAATTCTTTCAAGGTTCTATTTTCAGCTATTGGAATTTCAATTTCAACCAGGTTTCTTCTAAGTGTGTTATTAGAAGATTCACAACTTGGGACAAGGGGATTTCTGGTAGCTCTCTCCCTAGATTGAATAGTTCTATCAATTTCAGAATCCAATGAGAACAAATTTGTGTTAGAATTTCGGGTCACGCAAAAACAATTTTCACACAAATCAACGAAATAAACCTCCCTGGAAATGGTGCCAGTTGAAGTAAGGATTATTTTTCATGAAATCATCAATCATTTAATTTTTCCACAAAAACAATGCAATATAGCAGTCCCTGTATTATCTCTTGAGGAGGTTGCAATTTGAGTTGTAAAAGCTGTCACCTTTTTTGTTTGTTTTTACACGAAATGGAAAATTGGGGATTTGATTAAAGACTCAAGAAGAGAAAATAAATAATAACTAAATAGAAAGGAAATTTTTCAATGAGATATAAAATATATTGGAAATAAAATGGGTTTGAAACCAGAATCTAAACAGTGGTCACAGATAGGCTTTAACCTCCCGGACACTCCCCTCTTCCTTGTTTAAAATTATATCTCTGATGAATCTATCAATGCCTACCCAAATACCTCTATATAAACACCTTATTTGGAAAAGATATCATATTAAGACCTCAATATGATTGTTTCCCCTCCTATAGAAGTGATCTAATTATTTGAAGATCTTCAAATAACCAAACCTAACTGAAATCACTATGCTCAACGGCAAGACCTCACCGAAAAAATTTACATAGTGAAATCGACTATTTTACTTAATATATTGGGAAACCATCCAGAACAAACAAGTTGAAAATATATTCAAGAAGTAAAACAACCATTGTCATTCAAGAAATATAAATTTAAAAGAGATGCAACAAAGATTACACATGAAGATCAAAACTCGGAAGGCAGTGTCCATTGGTTGTCATTGTCTGCAACCACTTGGTGCTTTGCCTCGCATCTCTTGATCAGTCCAAATCATCTCAATTCTAGAATTATTGTACACAATCTTCATCATTGTCTCCACAAATCCAACCTCCCTTGAAAAGGAAGAAGAGCTAGGGAGAATAGGGGAGGAGGGCTGGAAAAAACTTCTGTCCAGATTCTGTCCGTCCGAATTAGGATTCTCTTTGGAACCCTCCCCGGTCGAATCATCCTCTAGAACCTTCTACAGAGTTGTTTTGAAATATGTTCACTGTAGTTCCACAAAATATCAGCCTCTTTGGAGACGTGGTGAAAAAGTTATGAATTAATTGTACCATGACTTTTTCTCTACCCGAGGATACCTTTCATCTCCCACTTGTTTGACTCATTCATAGTGTGATCTAATGATCTACTTTGATCTTTAAATTAATCATGAACGTGCACCTTGGAGTACTCTTGCACGCTTAGTTGGAATTAATGACATTGGAAACAGGTAGCAGATGTTATGATCCATTAATTTAGGTGGACTCCACATATCTGAACATAAAAACTATTCCCAAAGAATGACTTATTTGGACCCTTAGATGGACGATTTAGATCTTGGTCCAGTTGAAATATATGAAGATAACATTCCACGGGTTCCTAAAAAAATGAATAATTCAAATTTGAAAAGTATATAAAAAGATATGACCAAATACACATACAAGTCAAAAATAGCTTAAAATCCAGAATTAAGGCATTTTAACAATTTATCTCAAAATACTACAATATTCCTAAAATGATGCAACTTAACATGTAATGACACATTGGTGAGTATTATATCATTGAAATGTAGATAAAATATATTGAAAATGTCAGCTCTATAAATTCCCCCACACTTAGAACTTGGTCTTTTGGACAAGTGATCATTAAAACCAAATCAATGCATATTCAAAATACAAACCAATGAGGTTCACCAATCAACCACCAAGAATCAAATGATATCATGCCTCATAAAAAAATGATCCATGTTTTAAATTCAGTTTATTAAATCCATTTCAACTCCTTTTCTCCTCTCATTCACACAACACAGTCACCTCCCAAAAATTTTCTCCCAACACAAATATTGATTTCTAACAATGCTTCTCTCAAGAAAATATGAATGAATCTTTATAGGCTTGAAAACTTTCTAAATCTCCACGTTCTGTGATCCAATAAGAATGTGATCATCATTAGGGATTTTCAAGGATGTTCTGTGGATAAAGGTGGGAGGGTCTCTAATGTCCAAAATTCTGAAGCTGAATAAGGAGGGTTTGGTTCATTTTGGAAGCAAAAAATACATGAATCTAATCTTCACTCATGTGAGGATTCCTCCTTACTCTACTCCAATAAAAGTCATATTTGAGAATCTCTGAGAATATCTTTTCCACCTCATTCTATCCACATTTCATTAGAAACTGTTACATTTCTCTTCTTATTTTTTTCAATTTATCTCAAAATACAACAATATTCTAAAAATGATGCAACTTAACATGTACTGACACATTGGTGAGGATTAAATCATTGAAATGTAGATAAAATATCTTGAAAATATCATCTCTATCAACTATAATTATACTCAAACTTTTTTTAAATCATCCAAAATGTTTTATAGTATTAACATAAAATTAAATCAAATTTATGCATAAAAACAATATTTTTCATAAGATTATTTTACCGCCTATTGATGGATGACCTATTTTAAAACTAAATATTGGCACATTTATAAATTTTCTTTGACAAGGTAAACTTTATTTTTGAAATATAAATTTAAAAAATATATTTGGTTGAATGTTTGGTGTTTTTTGGGGAAGTTTTCTTTTTTATGGATAGTGAAAATACAAAATTTTAATTTAAAACTGATTTCTCATCTTATTTATTCAAATAGGTAAATTATAATTTATATGTTTATTAAAGTATTATTAGTTAAGTTGGGAATCAATAAATCCAATTTAGGTAATTGGAATAAATTTCACATTTAAATTGAATATAGAATCATTTAGGACTCCAAAACAATTCACTTTAAAACCCTAAATTCTCATTGTATATGCAGGATTATTTTTAAATCTAATTTTCCACTTATATGAATAGAATTTGGATAAATATATTCAATATTTAAAATTATGTGTGCAAAATTACTTTTTATGTTCAATTTAATTTTTAGCTATAAAAAAGATAACATGGTGAAAAAATTAATTATTATGGTATATATAGAACCCCAGCCTTTTACGCATATCATTACAAGGATTTAAGTATCACATTACTAGCCAAGGAACAAAAGTCAACTATCTTTAAACACTCAGTACATAAAACAATAAAATGGAACAAAATAGAACATTTTTTATTTAATCTTCATGAAGAGCTCCTAACATCTATTGTGCTCACACATCTTCATTGGATAACCTGAGGATGACATGAACAAGGGGATGATCTAAAAATCCCAGTAAGGGAATGAACATAAAAATAAATCTTTTGCACATGGGTTAGAAGGCATGAAATAATAATATAATAAGTCATGTAATATATGGATTCATAACATATAAACATGGTATTAGATAAAGATGAATTCATTGTAATAAAGAAGAAACCTGAAACATGGCTTTAGCTTGATTCAATGATTGTTCCACATAGAGGATCACAAATTTAGGTTAACCACTAAGATTATTTCCCATGGTATCATGATTCAAGGCTGACCACCAAGACCGTTGCACTAACACCTCAGTATACTCAACATTACCCAATGAATTTAAGTTCTACCTTGGTGAAACTATCATAACATGTTCACGAATATTCTTTCCACACATCAAATCATACATAATAAATCATATATTAATATAAGGGTACCCATAAGAATAAATGCGTAACATAATAAATTCATAAAGAGTAATTAATGAGCATATCATATAAGTGTCCATGAAATAATGGAATTAGAATATAAATGGAAGTTCATAAGGGAAAATATGAATATATCATGGTGATTTCAAACAGAAGTGATAGCATGTAGAAAGAGTATCTAAGAAATTTTAACCCCTAAAAATTTCAATGTTGTTTTAAGAAAAATATTGTTGAGAATTAAAAAATTGAAATGGGAATAATATTTTATATAAAACAAGAAGTAAATAAGAATTTTTCATAATAAAAAGACTGATTTTATAAATAAAACAGTCATCTTAAAACATATTATATAGTTTACTTGAAAATAGGTAAACATTTATGAAGCTCCCTTAAAGAGGTTTGCTTATCGGGAAGTATTGAAAAGGGAACCACTTAAAAACATGTATATACCTGAAAGAAAATGATGAATGGATATTGATACATGAGTTTGGAACATGGACACTAAATTTCGTATTTGTACATAAAAATAAAAGAAAACCTCATTTGGGTAACAATAATGATAGAGAAAACTAAATGAATAATAGAGGTTTGTGTAGAATCTCTCACTATAAGTCTGAAGGTGTTCTTGACTTGATCATATTGACCCGAATAATCAAATTAGAGTCATTAAATTGTATCACCCCAAGATTTTTTGAAAAATATTCTTTTTAATTTCATTAATGTCTTGTGTTGTACGCTAAACCAAAAGGAGCTTTCACAACATTAATCCTTTACATGCCTTGCATTACACGCAATCATGACCTTCCTCGATAGCGTGTGTAGTACGCAATACCGAGTTTCACTAAACAACGATATGCTATTAAAATATTATTAAAACTAGCCGTTATAAATAGTAATAACCACTTTTTGAAATTTTGTAAATTTTATTTTTCAAAATGGACTTTATTTTTGGATTCAGAATATCGAAATTAGCTTAGGGTGAAATTTTGGTACTTTTCGGATAACTTTCATTTTCTAATGAATAGTGAAAATTACTAAATTTTAATTAAAAACAACCTTTTTAATCGAAATAATTAATAGTGATAAATTATTAATTTGAGTGGTTTTAAAGTATATTTAGAATATATTTTTACAATTTAATACAATGTTGGTCATTGGATGTAATTTCACATTTAAACAAGACATAAACAAGTGCCAATCTTTTGATAGTTATTATCTCTTAAGAACACGCTATTTGTTTTGACGACGGGAATTTATTTTTAAATTAATTAATGCAACTGATATCTTTTGAATTTGGTAAAATAGACATCATTTTTGAGTTAATAATATCAAATATAGCTTTGGCCTAATTTTTTGTATTTTTTGGGAAACTTTCATTTTTTGATGAATAGTGAAACCACTAAGTGGTAGTTAAAAAAATTAATTTTTCATAAAACTTAATTTTACCGCTTCTGCGAGTGGAATTTCAACAATCTGAGAGACGCAGTTGATGTCAGTAAGTAAAATTTGGTTCAATGAGATGAAAATATTTTTTGGCGAATAGTAACTTTATACTTTTTTACCATGGTTAAAAGTAAATAGGGTAATTAAGGGTAAAAATGATATTATTATTACTTGAAAACATGTCCTAATTCTGTTGGATAAGTTTAATTCGACCAAAAACAACCTTAGGAATAAAATATGACCATTTAGGCCCACTTGTATTAGATTAGGACATTTATTATTAATTTATTTAAAGAAGGGTTCAAATAGTTAAAATCAAAGTTTAATAATTAAATCATTTTTAATATTGGCATATACATAAGATAAATTCGAATATAAATATAAATTAGGAAGCTAAAAATATTTCCTACATAATGATTTTTTATTTTTTATTTTTAGACATTAAAAGAGTTAATTTATTAATGACACAAAGATGATGCAGTAATTATCTTATTAATGAAATATTGACATAATTGATGTTATAAATACCCAAATAAACGTAATTTAAGACTTTTTATGAATTAAACTAATTTTATAGGTTAATATTACATGTTATTATTGATTAAATTAACTTTTTTAGAACTATTAATTCTGTTATGATTTTCACAAAAATCAATTACAAAATAGTGTCAAAATTGAGATAAAAGAGTTTTTAAAACAAATATTATATTATTAATTGTTATTTTATTCCTAAAAATCTAATGTTCAGCCAAATGACTTAGATAAGTCTATATATATTTATAATAAACAACTTGGGGTTTTTTTGCCTTGTTATAGTAAGTTTATTAACCTTATAGTGTAAGAACACAAAAAGACACGGTAGAGTAAAATTATCTAACTTAAAGTTAAATATAAATGATAAGGTTAAAATAGGAACCTAAACTTGTCTAAATTCTATTGTATGAGAGGATTTAGACCCATCCCATCCTTAGATTCTAAATAAATCAATTTTGTGCTATTTAATACCGAATTTGGATTTAAAATAAAATAATATTTTTGGTTTTTTCAAAAGAGCCCCTCTCCTCCCTTATAAAAGGGCACCTCCTCCCTCTCTTCCTCACACCACTATGAGCCTTAAAGCTCACCCAACCCCTACTAAATTATCTTATCCAATTCCCTAGAAACATAATGGAGGTCCTGGTCTTCTTCAAAGACCAATTTTAGTACCCTAAGAGTAGGACTCAAAGAGGCGCTTCAAAGAAGAGGTAATGCCCGTTACCGATTCATTCAACTTTATTTCTTCTTCCACTCCTTCTTCTTAGGTTGTTTCATTAGGAAGTAAAAACATCAGTATCACTCATATACTGATATGTTATTATAAGTATGAAACAACCCTATTTCACCATCTATCCATCCTATGGAAAACGAAATCACCGCGCGTGCGTACGTACGGAATACCGTCTCCACACCGTGGTGTAATCTATTTTCCACCACCACCTTACTTGGATGGGTATAATGGTGAACATAATAACTATATATGATTATTGTAAAGTGATATTGATTCTGAAATAGTATATATACACTCAAATACAATTACACGATCATGAGAACGATATCATCGCTCTTGCGTACGTACGGACTACCGTCTCCACGACGTGATGAGATTCATTCTCCACGTTAACCATTCATGAATGATTATAAAGTATATATATAATAAGTAATCATGAAATATTTGAAATAATAATGATACTGGATTTTTGTATATATATATGTATGTCCTCAACTTAATTCCATTCAACTCAATAAGGAAACGAAAACAACGTTCATGCATACGTACGACCTACCGTCTCCATTAATGGTGTATTTCTTTCCATTTACTGATCTATTATATATATGTATATTCTAAATATATATTATATATAAATCATGTTTTATATTATGAAATTATTTAATCATGATCTAAGTGATCATATAAATAATTACAAGTCAAAACACGGACGACAAATGAAACGATTTTAACCAAAACGCTCTTTAACATGGAATTTACAAAAGAACGGGTAAAATAAAGTCATAAGTGAACCATATATGATATCATAACAAAGATTATGATTCTTTAATAAGTCAATGACATTATTTAAATCATTATATAGGAGGTTAGGACACTTACGAAGAAAATCGGACCTAAGGTAAAGGAAAATATCACAATCTCATTTTTATCTGAGATTGTTTATACTTTGGTATTTACTGGGGTGTATTCTATCATCCACATACATGTTTCCTCAATATGTAATATTTATATCCTTTTACAATATTTTATATCCAATTTTACTCTTCGGTGAGTTTTTAGTAAAAGATATGAAAGGAATCTTTTGTCGTTTTTCGTACGAGGTACTTTTTGACTTTTCTGAAAAAGTACGAGAAGAATGTTTTTAACTTATACGGCATGAATGGATTTTTAAAACATAATTTCCAAGAAGCTTCCTTTACACGTTTTCAAGTTTATTTTTAATCAAATTCATTTAGATTAGAATTTTATGACATGTTAATAATGGAAAAGTGTTTTTGAAGTAGAAAGGATATTTTCCTCAAGAATAGAGTTCAAGTGTTTTATCAAAATTATTTTTCCATCTAAGATAATATAGGGTTATATTTCTACCCCTATTATTACATTGACATGATTATATTGTGATGGAAATATTTTTATGAATTACTTTATCCTATATGAATTGTTTTATGATGTCACGATGTTTAAGATTCCCATTTTTATTACATGGGTTATGCTATGATGTATGGTTTATGATTTTGTGGCACACATATGAATGGTATCATTATGAGATGGGTGGGACCTATATATCCCTCCAATTAATTGGGTAAAGATTTTATATCTCATGAGATAGACATGGCTGGAATGGCAGGTTAAACCGGTTCAGTGAAATAGGTCTGAAACGAGGAGTGAACTCAGTTCAGAAATGGCCTTTTTCCACTAAGATAGTCTTGGAAATGTGTCTTGACTAATAAGAAATGATTCTCTATGATTATGTGTGTATGCCACAAAGTTTCATGTTTTATGTTATGATTATTGGGATTACATTTCACTACTATGATTTATCCCCTGTTATGAAATTATGATTTCTTTTGCAGGTTAAGATTTCCAAAAGTTATGTTATTATGTATATGATGTGATTGATATTTCTTTTGTTTACCCTTACTGAGCATTTGAGCTCACCCTTTTATCTTTTCTTTTCCCCAGGATATAAATAAAGGTTTTAGGTTAAAAAAAGGAAGATCTTTATGGGAGATGTTGATGATCTTTCACCATGATTAGAAGATTATATTCTGAGTTTCCAAAGACACTAAACTATTAAGGTCCTTGTGTGTGTGTTTTTGTTATATACTAAGTATTCCTCAAAAGTAATGTAATGTCTATGTACGTCAAGCTTCGGGTCTCTACAGTTGGTATCAGAGGAATGGTTTAGTCATCCTTTGGAAACTAGGATGCGAGAACATTAGTGAGATCCCTAGAGATATTTCTAAGGTATGTCTAGTGATGTCCCTAAGGTTAATTATAAGTATAAGTTATAGTACTAGAATTATGGTAACCCAAGATGTTAGATATTGAAGATACTCCCCCTTTATTATATTGTTTTCCCTAGTGTTATTTTTCCTCTCACACTATTCTTTTTGGGTTTTAGATGATGGCTGGAACCCGAAGGAACCGTGTTGATCAATGTAATGGACAATGAAATGATTTTTCTCCAGAACAAACAAATGTTATGGGAGATGGAGTGAAAAATCTTATTGCTATACTTACACAAGAAATGAATCATTCTAGACTTCCAAATAAGCAGAGAAGGGAACAATATTCTATTGAGTCCTTCATGAGGCAACGCCCACCTTCTTTCAGTGGGTCTTTCGATCCACTTGTTGCTGAACAATGGATCAGTACAACTGAAAAGATAATTTCAGTTCTTCAATTTTTTGAACATGATAAAGTCACCTTAGCAGTATATCATTTGGAAGGTGATGTAGATCAATGGTGGAATCTTATCAAGAATATGAGTCCAACAGATGAAATTGAGTCCATGGAATGGTACGAGTTCAGGAACTTATTTTTCAATAAGTACATCCCCATATTCTTCGAACAAAGATGGAGAAGGAGTTTCTTGAACTAAAGCAATAGGATGATGAATCTGTTGGTATATACGAAGTGAATTTTACAAGGATTTCAAGGTATGTATCTGGATTTATCATCCAACCTGAAAGTAATGTTGATCGATTCTTCAGTGGCATAAAACCAAATCTTTGAAGGGTATTAGCTATAAGAGACTTCAGCAGCTATGACGAAATTGTGCGTTGTGCTATCAAGGTAGAAATGGAAGTTGGTGTTACTTATCCATCTCATAGTTTTGACAAGAAACGAAATATGGAGTTCAAGGAGAAATCTCGGAATAATGGTGAAAAGAAGATGAATGTTTCCTTATGCTCAAAGTGTGGAAAGAAGCATGGTGGAGATTGTCATAAAGGGACTAGAAAATGTTTTAAGAGTGGAAAAGAAGGTCATCGAGCAGCTGAGTGTCGAAGTAATGGAAAAAGGGTTTCTAATGATATGAATAAAGAAAAGTCTGCAAAGAACGCACCACTAACACTTCAATGCTTCAAGTGCAAGGAAATGGGGCATTATACTAATAAATGACCTAATACAAGGGTTAGTGATGATCGACATGAGCAACCACATAAGGAAAAGGGCAAAGGGAAGTCACATGCGATCACTATTGGTAATTTTGAATATAACAACGATGTGGTGGAATGATTAAGTGTTTATGTAATGGGACTCCAAAATAATGTTGTATATAGTATCGTGGAATATTGGAATATTTATGTATTGGTCTATTGTGGTTTTCAATAATTTTATGGTACCGGTAACCATGGAAAGTGATTGAGATATTTTTGGTAAGCAGATGATATGCGCATAATGAAGGTATAAGAAGACAATGAGATTTTTGAATGTATTCATGAGCTCATGATTGATATAAGGACTAAGTGATATCATGGTTTGAGTATAAATAATTTTGAGGATTTTGGTTTGTGGAAAGTGTTAACTTTTAACTGTATTCATGTTTTCACTAAGGTTCAATGGGTATTCAGTCTTCAAGAGAATACATTATTAAGGTATTCACATGTTTGTAATTTGACCAACAAGATATATCTTATGATATATTGGGGATAAAGATGGCATTCATGTGATTGTTATGTGACATTTCAAGTAATCATTTTTTATACTATGAGCTTGGACTGAAGTATTTTAGATAAGCATAAAGATTGGAATGGATCATGTTGGATATAAGTTATTATTGTTTAAGGATAAAACTTTGTTATGGGATGTTATAGTAATATAGCTTTAGAAAAAGGACAACCTACAGGATGGGAGACAGCCCATCGTGTCGGACAAGGCTGTGGGAATCGAACCGACAACCAAAGTGTGACTGGCCTTTATTGCCTACCACTGGCCTACAGGAAGTCCCTGTTTAGTAGAAACTAGTTTTATTATATTAAGCAGTATGATATAATAAGTATAAGTCCATTTTAGGAACCATATATGATTAATCTCACTATAGATGGACTTATGTATTTTTTTGACAACTTTTCTAACCTTTTGTTTGAGATAGATGGAATTACCCATTATTCTATCACATGATCTGCTAACACATCCCGAATGACAAATTCAACTTCATTTATTTAAGAGATGAAGTGGAAATTGTCCAATGAATGACCAACGGTGAGACTATACCAAAATCATGAAAGTATTTCTTCTTATTCCAATTTCATCAACTTTAGGGAAATGATCTTGAAAACCAAAAATGTTGTCCTAGTGCTCTTATATCTGACGAATCAGATGGTAACTTAGATCATCACAAATTTATGGCTTTGTGATTACTGGCTTTTCCATAGCCATGATCTCTACCACTCTCCATCAGAACATGATGGTTAGATTTCACTTCCATATCCATATTTACACCTATGTGGAAACCCAGTGATTAGTTTATTTGGGTAACCGTTACATTTCATACTTTTGTTTTTAAATATTGGTTTTGGTATTCCTTTTTACGATGTGGGTTTCTAATAAAGAAACTTTTGAGTAGTAAACCATTTATATCCCCGACGAATTTCAAGGGAGAAATTCATTTTATGGGGGGTAGAATGTAACACCATGAGATTTTTTGAAAAATATTCTTTTTAATTTCATTAATGTCTTATGTTGTACACTACACCAAAAGGAGCTTACACAACATGAATCCTTGACTTTCCTTTCATTACACACAATCACGACCTTCCTCGATAGCGTGTGTAGTACGCAATATCGAGTTTCACTAAACAATGATATGCTATTAAAATATTATTAAAACTAGCCATTATGAATAGTAATAACCACTTTTTGATATTTTGTGAATTTTATTTTTAAAAATGGACTTCAGTTTGGGATTCAGAATATCGAAATTAGCTTAGGGTGAAATTTCGTTACTTTTCCGAAAACTTTCACTTTCTAAGGAATAGTGAAAATTTCTAAATTTTAATTAAAAACAACCATTTTAATCGAAATAATTAATAGTGATAAATTATTAATTTGAGTGGTTTTAAAGTATATTTAGAATATATTTTTACAATTTAATACAATGTTGGTCATTGGATGTAATTTCACATTTAAACCAGACATAATCAAGTGTCAATCTTTTGATAGTTATTATCTCTTAAGAACACGCTATTTGTTTTGACGACAAGAATTAATTTTTAAATGAATTAATGCAACTGATATCTTTTGAATTTGGTAAAATAGACATAATTTTTGAGTTAATAATATAAAATATAGATTAGGCCTAATTTTTGTTATTTTTCTAGAAACTTTAATTTTTTGATGAATAGTCAAACCACTAAGTGGTAGTCAAAAAAATGAATTTTTCATAAAAAATAATTTTACCGCTTCTGTGAGTGGAATTTCAAAAATCTGAGAGACACGATTGATGTCATTAAGTAAAATGTGGTTCAATGAGATGAAAATTGTTTTTGGTGAATAGTAACTTTTTACTTTTTTTACCACGTATAAATGTAAATAGGGTAATTAAGGGTAAAAATGATATTATTATTACCCTAACACATGCCCTAATTCTATTGGATAAGTTTAATTCAACCAAAAACAACCTTAGGAATAACATATGTCCATTTATACCCACTTGTATTAGATTAGGACATTTATTATTAATTTATTTAAAGAAGGGTTAAAATAGTTGAAATCATAGTTTAATAACTAAATAATTTTTAATATAGGGTTATACATATGATAAATTATAATATAAATATTCATTAGAAAGATAAAACTATTTCCTACATAATGGTATTTTATTTGTAATTTTTAGACATTAAAAAAGTTAATTTATTTATGACACAATGATGATGCGGTAATTATCTTATTAATAACATATTGACATAATTGATGTTATAAATACCCAAATAAATGTAATTTTAGACTTTTTATGAATTAAAATAATTTTATAGGTTACTATTACATGTTATTATTGATTTAATTGACTTTTTTCGAACTAATCATTCTGTTATGATTTTCACAAAAATCGATTACAAAATAGTGTCAAAATTGACATAAAATAGTTTTTAAAACAAATATTATATTATTAATTGTTATTTTATTCCTAAAAATATAAGGTTTATCCAAATGGCTTAGATAAGGCTATATATATTAACACTAAACAACTTGGGGTTAGTTTGTCGTGTTATAGTAAGTTTATTACCCTTATAGTGTAAGAACACAAAAAGACACAGTAAGAGTAAAATTATCTAACTTAAAGTTAAATATAAATGACAAGGTTAAAATACGATCCTAAAATTGTCTAAATTATATTGGATGAAATTATTTCGACCCATCCCCACCTTAGCTTCGAAATAAATCAATTTGGAGCTATTTAAAACCGAATTTGGCTTTATAATATAATAATATGTTTTGTTTTTTCAAAATAGCCCCTCTCCTCCCTTATAAAAGGGCACCTCCTCTCTCTCTTCCTCACACCAATTTGAGCCTTCTTTCTTGGCCAACCCCTGAAAAATCATCTTCTCCACTACCCTATAAACATCCTAGAGGTCCTGTACTTCTTCAAAGACCAATTTTAGTGCCCTAATAGGAGGACTCAAAGAGGCGCTTCAAAGAAGAGGTAATGTCCATTACCAATTCATTCAACTTTATTTCTTCTTCCACTTCTTCTTCTTAAGATGTTTCATTATTAAGTAATAACATCAGTATCAATAATATAATGATATTTTATTATATGTATGAAACAACCCTATTTCACCATCTATCCATCCTACGGAAAATGAAGTCACCGCGCGTGCGTACGTACGGAATATCGTCTCCACGCTGTGGTGTAATCTATTTTCCACCACCACCATACTTGGATGGGTATAATGGTGTACATAATAAATATATATGATTATTGTAAAGTGATATTGATTCTGAAATAGTATACATACACTCCAATACAATTCCACGATCATGAGAACGATATCATCGCTCGTGCGTATGTACGGACTACCGTCTCCACGACGCGATAAGATTCATTCTCCACGTTAACCATTCATGAATGATTATAAAGTATATATATAATAAGTAATCATGAAATATATGACATCATAATGATACTGGATTTATGTTTATATATATGTATTTCATCTACTTAATTCCATTCAACTTAATAAGGAAACGAAAATAGCGTTCATGCGTACGTACGACCTACCGTCTCTATGGTCGGTGTATTTCTTTCCATTTATTGATCTGTTATATATATGTATATTCTGAATATATATTATATATAAATCATTTTTTATATTCTGGATTTATGTAATCATGATCTAAGTAATCATATGAATAATTACAAGTCAAAACACGGACGACAAATGAAACGATTTTACCCAAAATGCTCTTTTACATGGAATTTACAAAAGAACGGGTAAAATAAAGTCATAAGTAAACCATATTTGATATCATAACAATGAGTATGATTCTGGAATAAGTCAATGAAATTATTTAAATCATTATACAGGAGGTTCGGACACTTACGAAGCAAATCAGACCTAAGGTAAGGGAAAATATCACAATCTCATTTTTATCCGAGATTGTTTACACTTTGGTATTTACTGGGGTGTATTTTATCATCCACATCCATGTTTCCTCAATATATAATATTTATATCCTTCTACAATAGTTTATATCCAATTTTACCATTCGGTGAGTTTTTAGTAAAAGATATGAAAGGAACCTTTTGTCGTTTTTCGTACGAGGTACCTTTTGTCTTTTCCGACAAAAGTATGAGAAGAATGTTTTTTAACTTATACGGCATGAATGGATTTTATAAACATTATTTCCAAGAAGATTACTTTACAAGTTTTCATGTTTTTTTTTAATAAAATTCTTTTAGTTTAGAATTGTATGACATGTTAATAAAGTAAAAGTGTTTTTGAAGTAGAAAGGATATTTTCCTCAAGAATGGAGTTCAAGTGTTTTATCAAAATTATTTTCCATCTAAGATAATATAGGGTTATGTTTCTATCCCTATTATTACATTGATTTGATTATGTTGTGATGGAAATATTTTTATGAATTCCTTTATCTTATATGAATTGTTTTATGATGTCATGATGTTTATGATTCCCATTTTTATTACATGGGTTATGCTATGATGTATGGTTTATGATTTTGTGGCACACATATGAATGGTATCATTATGAGATGGGTGGACCTATATCTCCCTCCAATGCATTGGGTAAAGATTTTATATCTCATGAGATAGACATGGCTGGAACGGCAGGTTAAACCGGTTCAGTGAAACAGGACTGAAACGAGGAGTGAACTCAGTTCAGAAATGGAATTTGTGCACTAAGATAGTCTTGGCAATAAGTCTTGACTAATAAGAAATGATTCTCCATGATTATGTTCGTATTCCACAAAGTTTCATGTTTTAAGTTATGATTATTGGGATTACATTTCACTACTATGATTTATCCCATGTTATGAAATTATGATTTCTTTTGCAGTTTAATACTTCCAAATGTTATGTTCTTATGTATATGATGTGAATGATATTTCTTTTGTTTACCATTACTGAGCATTTGAGCTCACCATTTTATGTTTCCTTTTCCCCAGGATATAAATAAATGTTTTAGGTAAAAAAAAGGAAGATATTTATGGGAGAGGTTTAAGATCATTCACCACGATTAGAAGATTATATTCCGAGTTTCCAAAGACACTAAACTATTACGGTCTTTGTGTGTGTGTTTTTGTTATGTACTAAGTATTCTGCAAAAGTAAGGTAATGTCCATGTACGTCAAGCTTCGGGTCTCTACATAAATAATATGTGCATAACCTATTATATATTTCATTTATTTATTATAACCTTCTTAATATCATTAATAAACATCTTTAAGGGTAAATAGGTTCAATTTCATTGTTTAGGAGTGTTTCATTCCTTGGTTTTCATGATTGTTTTACATGTATACATGTGTGGATAAACATGTAAGACGTGAATGGTCATTCCATATTGATGTTTTATGTTATTAGTGATCATTCAAAATAATACGTGGTTATTAAATTCATTTGTTTATTTGGAGGGTAGATGAATCATTATATAAAACATTAATGAAAACCATTTTGGTTAATTGGCCTTTTTTTATCATATCAAACACATTTTTCATTAAAAATAAATTTCATGTGTACAAAAGATTCCAACACTCTTAATTAGAAACATAAATATATAATATTTTGGTTCAATCATCAAACTAGTTTCATTAATATAATTGAGGACGGTAATAGAACTTTAAAACCCGTCTTCTTTGAATGTGATAAATTAACACATATTGGATGGTGTTTTCATTTCTAGTATAAAAGGATTGGAAAAAAGAGATGATGATAAATTATTCTAATATTATAAAATCAATATATTACATGTATGTTATTGTGATTATCATAACATTTGGATTAAATGAGGTGAGTAAAGAAAAAGAAAGAAAGAAACATTAATGAAAAAAAAGAAATGAAAAGAGGAATTTGCATCTTGAATTTGTCTTCCTTTAGAACCTCTTTAGAGGAGAGGATTTTATATTTTTAAGAAACCAAGGGCTATAAGACGTGGGTAGGATCTTGGGAGGAGATTTTAGTATCATTTTTGGCAAGACACAAGGCTTGAGAGGACTGATGATAATAGGTAAAGAGGGGCAGTATTTATAGTGGAGAAGAGAAGGGGTTTCCCATTATTTTATTCATTATATTAATATTTTTCCTAAATAATTTGAAGAATCGTAATTATTGTATCCAAAAATAGTAAATATTGGATGTTATTTCTATCCAATTTCCATTTATATCATTGTTGATTCAATTATGATGTAGAAATTCATTTATTTTTCATTTATTGTAAATTACAGTATTTGACTATTCACCAAAAAATCAAGTATTTTAGAAAAATCCAAAAAATTAAACATAAAAATTACTATAAATATATAATTCACTAAATAACTCCATTTTATGAAAGTAATTATCTAAATATTGGAAATTTAATTTTTAATTAAAATCATAATTTACTGGAAAATTACAAATTTTAGTAATAAAACAGCTTTTCTAAAACATTGAAAAATTACATAAGGTCTCATAAATTTATCTTATAATTATAAGTCATCAAAATAACTATTTATGAATAAATTTTATGAAAATAAATATTCTTTTAAATTATGGAATTAATTATTAAATATACACAACTTACAAAAATACCTACACTTAATTAATAATTTTTAAAATATTTACTTACTTATACTATGATAAAATTATATCATATTGTCACTAATAAGATTCCTAAATTTTCTTTATAATTTCATTAGTGAGTTTACTATTCAATTAGAAAGTTTACTTTTCATAAGGGTCACATTACTATTCCAAAGATCGGGTTACTATTTCACAGAACATTTTGGAGATTCTTGGATCTCTGTCAAATAAAATAGATAGTGGTACTCTATACAGCATTATAAACTTTTGATATATATCCATTCAAGTTTATCCAATGAAAATTCCTCTCAAATTTTGATAAAGTGAGCTGTCTTTGTAAGATTATCCACAATGACCTAAATAGTATTGATTCCTATGGATATATTTTGAATTCTAGTAACAATATCCATAGTGATGTTCTCCCACTTCTATGTTTGTATGGGTCGTGGTTGCATCATCCCCTTATACTTTCACCTTTCAAACATCACTTGTTGACATACTAGTTACTTTGATGTATATTCAAAAATCTCATTCATCATATTGTCCCAAAAAAAGTTCCATCAGATATCTCAATACATCATTTTTCTCCCTAGGTTAATAGAGAAGGTTGAGCTATGCATGTCCTTCAAAAGATCCCCCATTATCACTGGATCGTATGTTACATATAATCATGACCAAATCTTACAGCTTCTTCAACATCAATCTTGAACTTAGAGGATTTAACATTTTTGATAGCTTCCACCCCTTTCTGAATATCCACATCTTCTCTTTAAGCTTTCGTTATTTTCTCCATGAAGGATGGATGAGAAACAATTTGATAAAGGATTTATGATGTTGCTCACTAAAAAATTTCCATGTCCATCCTCCAAAAATATAAGAAGTTTGGATCCATTTCAATTATCATCATTGATAATGATTCACGATCCTTACTACTTAGAGCAACATACACCTTATATTCATTACCTTTATAGTAGTGGATTGAGAAGTCATAATCTATGATGAGCTCTAACCATATTCACGGGTTCATATTAATCTATTTCTTTGTGAATATATATTTGAGACTCTTGTAATCTATATATATATCACACTTTTCCCCATAGAGATAATGACGCCAGATTTTCAACGCAAAGATCACATCTTCCAACTCGAGATAAAGTGTGGAATAGTTTTTCTCATTGAATTTCTATTTCCATAAGGTGTATAATATCAATTTATCCATTTATATATTTGGTTCAGTGATTGGCCTCTTTTTGAGATCTTTAAAGCTTTCCTCACATTGTTGAGTCCTGGAGAACTTCACCACCTTTAGTGCTAGCTTTTCCATTTGCTTTGATAATTAGAATAAGTTCTTCATAACATCATTGACAATAACCTACTGGCCCATGAAATTTTTGGATCTCCATTATAGATGTTGCAGTAGGACATTCTTTAATTGCCTTTGTCTTGGAAGGATCTATAAATATACCTTTGCTGGCGATAACATACCTGAAGAATGATACTTCCACCATCTAGAACACACATTTTTTGACATTGCATATAGATTCTCCTTTCACAAAGTCATTAACACAGTATTCAAATAATCCTTTTGTTCCCCTTCCTCTTGGATTATATCATAATATCATAGATAAAGACCACAAAAAATTAGTTTTGGTAATATCAAAAGACTCTATTCATTGAATCCAAGAATATTTTTGGGGCATTATTTAGTTTTAAGGGCATCACTATGAACTCATAGTGTTCATACATCATTGAAATGTAATTTTTTGGAATATCATCCCTTCTCACATTTAATTAGTGATATCTTGAGAGAATGTCCACCTTCGAGAAATAACTACCCCCAAAATTTTGATAGAACAAGTCATCAATCTGAAGTTGTAAATACTTGTTCCATATCATGATTTTATTGAGCTCACGATAATCAATACAGAGGTGCATTGAACCATCCTTCTTCTTGAAAAAGAGGACCGATGCTCCCCAAGGTGAAGCACTCAGGTATGTGAAACTCTTGTCTATATTCTCTTGTAACTTCTTCTTTACCTCTCATAACTCTAATTTGGTTAATCAATAAGTTTTATTTAATATATGTAGAGATCTAGTGACAAGTTCAATTGATAACATTACCTCTCTATTAGTAGGAAGTCTGGGTAATTCTTCAGAAAATACATTGGTGCAATACCTTACAATGGGAATGTCTTGGAGGATTATTCTATCCTTTGTATCAATCATTTGAGCTATATATGCTTTGTCATACGGTATTACTATCCACACTTAAGAAAATGATTCAAAAGAAGATTAAACTTTCTCCTTATACTTAAATATAATTGGAGAATACTTCGGGATGTGAAGAGTGATCTCCTATTCCCAACAGTTGATGTAGGATTTGTATAAAGATATCTAATACATACCCAAGAAAACATTAAACACCACAAAAGGATGTATGAAGTCATTTTCAGGGATATTTATCCCACAAAGGATGGTTATGGAGGATTTATATTGTCTGGATGCCACAAATTGCCCCATTTTTTATTCTCACTAATAACTCAATCTTCAAATTTTGAGGTGCTTTGTGAGTAGTTATACTAAACATGAACGATATGAATGAAGGAATAGAAACATAATCAAATAGTATATTTTCAATTCTTGAAATAATACCTTGCTTACCCGTCCCCTCATCTTTGTCTTTCTCCAGTAAATTTTTAGTGATAACATAAGCCATTCCTTGTTTCCTTAGTGGTTTTTGTTGATTTACTCCAACAACCCTTTTCTAAGGGAAATTGTTTGCATAATTCCCAGGTTCCTTGTAGTTGTAAAAATGAACTACACGATGATTTTTGATATGAACCTTCCTTTAATCTTCCATTTTAGTGGGATTCTTCATATCCCCATGTAGTTTCTAGATAGGTGTTTCATTTATACAAATTTGAAACATTTCTTGGATCCCTTTAGACAACTCCTTGGATGCTTCTTCAAACAATTTTTACATGTGGTATGTTCAATCATCATTCCATCAAGGGATCTATTTTATGAACCACCCATATTAGACTCCATTTTCCACTTTTTTTCATGCCCATGATAACAATGAGATTCTCTGATCTCCATTTCAACCATGAGGGAATAATGAACAATCTCTTCATAACTATCAAAGTCACAGATTTAAAAATCATTTTTTAGACTCAGCTTTAATCTGATAAAGAAGTAATCTTCCTTTCATTCAGTGTTCATGAAAAATACAGAGACGTATCTTGTTATAATTGAGAATGTTTCATCATACACCATGATGGACTCATCTTACATATACATGAGTCCGGGGAACTATCTTTCCATCTTGATGTGGAGGGTTTGGGAAAATATTTATTAAAAATAATTTTCAATAATTCATCCCAATACAGGCAATCAATTTCGACAAGGGACTTTGTATTCTTGATTTGTGTCCACCACTATAAATATTCCACATCAAAACAATATATTTCCAACATCACATTCACTTCTTATGATCATTCAAGAATATAGATTATCTTTTCAATGGTGTTAATCAACTGTCCTATAAGGATGTTATCAGAATATCTACTAAATATGGGAGGCATTCTCCGTATTAAGTATTCAACAACAACATTTTCTTTCATTGGAGGAGGATTATGTTCCACATTATTCATGATATTATTCAAAACTTGATCCAACTAAAAAGCAATGTCATAATGTTTTGAGCACATGTTCCAATCATATGAGAAATATCATTAGGGAAATCATTTCCTATCAAATTGATTATTGGAATGTTTTCTCCTATTTCCTTCCTTTATCTATGAATATTATTTCATAATTAGTTTTTTATTACTTAGATATTAAGAATATAAAAGGCATTAAATATAAAAGTATAAACTCTAAAAAGGTAATGTATATCTTAACTTGTGATTCCATAGGTTTTAATCTATGTTATCCATGATTTGTTTCCAAAAAAATATTATTATCTAATTCTGTTTTTATTCCCTTATTAATGTTTTGTAATAATCATATGAATTTTTGAAAGCATATCCCTCAGGAGTGTCAAATTGAAAGTGCAGCAAGAACATTTTCATTCAAAAGTTTTCCTTCAAGTCTAGCTCAATGAAGTGTTTGGGTTTTACCCCTAGATACATATATTATAGATACACCTCCACTTTTTCATATCAATATAGGGAATATTTTCTTGATAAACCACTTACTCTATACTTACCAATATTTAGGTAAGTTTTCATATACTTAGTATCATCCCTATGGTTCTTACAAAAGTGCTTTATTGCTAATATCCATAAATAACTATATCTACCATTAATACCAATTATAAAGACCAAATCCTTTTACACATATCATTACAATATATTAATCATTAGATTAGAATACAAGGATCATAAAGTCTAGTGTCATGGAAGAAAAGGTATATAAAAATAAAAACATAGAACTAAATAGAACATTTCCTTATTTAATCTTCATAATGAACTCCAAACATCCAATGTGATCATACATATCCAAAGGATAATTTAGGGATGGCATGAACAAATGGATGATCTAAATAACACAATCAAGGAATAAACATAAGAATTAAGCTTTAGAACATGTATTAGAGGGCATGAAGTATTGATAAAAAAAAGGAATGGAACATATAGATTCCTAACATATATACATGGTATCATTTAAATATAGAGTGCTTTTAATGTGTAAGAAACATAAAATATCACATTATCACAAGTCATGCCTCGTTGCTCATATTGAAGCACAAGTCAAGGTTAACCAACAAGATCGTTGCACATGGTAACTTGAGTCAAGGATATCTGCTTGGACCGTTGATCATAAATTCTCATGAGACTTAAATTTACCCAATTAATTTGTGTGACATCTAATCATGTCCATCATAGCATGTTCATGAATATTTTTTCCACATACAAAATAACAGATAACCAACCTATGAAAAGAAATTTGTATTATAATCAAGTCCTAAAGCATAATTGATGAGCATATCCTAAAACATTACAAGAAAGAATGTAATTAGAAAAAAACATATAAATTCCTAAAGTAAAATAGGAATATATCATGGTGATTTCAAAAAGAAGTGGTAACATGTAAAAAAGTGTATTTAAAGAATTTTAGCATTAAAACATTTTAGTGTAGTTTTTAGGAAAATTCAAAAGAGAATTTAAAAATGAAAAAGATAATAATCATTAATATAAAACTATAAGTGAAACAATAAGTTTTTCATAATAAAAATAATGATTTAATAATAAAAATGTGTCTTAAATAAATTATATATTGTACTTTAAAATGGATAAAAAAATTGGGAAGTTCCCCTAAATGGGTTTGCTAATTTGGAAGTATTGAAGATGAGACAACATAAAAACATGTATATCCCCACAAGAGAATGTTGAGAGGATATTGATTCATGATATTTTAACATAGAAAGAAATTTTAGTAGATATACATAAAAAAATAATATATAACTTCATTTGGGTCAAATGAAAGATAGAGCAACCCATGGAATAGTGGAGGTTCGGGTAGAGTCCCTTACCTTAATTATGAAGGTGTTCTTCACATGAACCAATTAACATAAATAAAAAAATTATCATCATTAATTAATAATTTGAAACTATTATACAGGTAATTTAAATATTATATACTTATTAAATACATTCATGACCTTTTTTGTGGGTTAATAAGTTCACTTTCATTGTTTTTGAGTGCTTGTTTCGTTGGTTTTTATGATTGGCTTACTTATATAAATGTAAGGATAAAAATGTAATATGAGAATAGAGGTCTAGAATTTCATTTTTAAGTTATTAGTGAACATATTAATGATTAAATTATTATTTAATTAATTTTGTTTTTGGGATTTTATATGAAGTATTATATAAAACTTTAGTGATAACCATTTAAGTTAATTGGTGGTTTTTTATCACATCGAACAAATTTTTCATTATAAATTAATATCTTGTGTACGAAAGATTCCAGAAACCTAAACAAGAAGTAATAAATGTATTATAGTATAGTAAAACCATAAAATTGGGTTCATGACCAAAATTATATATGGTAATAGAAATTTAGAATGCATTGTCATTGAATGTGATAAATTAACACATCTCAGATTGTGTATTCTTTTCTAGTAAAAAAGGTTGGGAAAGGAGAGATGATGATGAATTATACAATTTTCATATCAAAATTATATTAAATTTAATGTAATATAGTTACCATAACATTTGGATGAATATATAAGAGGAAATAAAAATAAATAAATAAACTTGAAAGAAAATAAAATAAATGAAAAAATGAATTTACTTCTTGAATATATCTTCCTTGAGATCCATCTTAGGGGAGAGTATCTAGTGTTCTGAAGAGAACAAGGGATTATTTACCTGAGCAGGTTCTTCGGAGGAGATATTAGTAGAATTTAGAAAAGGCACAAGTCTTGGGAGGAGTGAATAGAATATGTAAAGACGGGTGGTATTTGTAGTGGGGGAGATGAGGGGTTCCCATTATAATAATACTTTTTTAATATTTTTTTCTCAAGACATTGAATATTCTTGATTATTGTGACTATAAATAGTAAAGGGTTCATGTTAGTTCGATCCAAAGTATATTTTCATCTTCAATCACTCAAGCATGATGCATAAATTCATTTAATTAGCATTTATTGTAAATTATCATATTTAATTATTCACAAAAAATCATGTATTTTAGAAAAATCCCAAAATATTTACCCCTACCATTTTTAAATATGTTGAATTATAAAATTGACTCGATTTTATGGAACTAATTTTATAAATTTGAGAAATTTATTTTTTAATTAGAATCATAATTTACTCAAAAATATATATTTTAGAAAAAAACTTCTTTTTCTATCACATTTAAAATGTTCATAAGGTCACATAAAATTTAAATTATAATAATAAGTCCTTAAAATACTTATTTCTGAATACATTTTATGAAGATATATTTTCTTTTAAATTATTAAATTAATCCTCAAATATACATTACTTACAAAAATATCACCACTAAATTAATAATTTTTAAAATATTTACATACTTATAATATGATATAATTATAACATATTTTCACAATTAAGATGGATAAATTTTATTTATATATTCATGAGTGCAATTACTATTCTATTGGCCACTTTACTATTCATAAGGATCACATTACTATTCTAGAGGAAATGATGTTATTTCAGCAATATATGTTCTGTAACATCTAGATATACTGTTTATTTTACTAATTCATTATTTATATGGTTTGTATTAATTTTCCTAGGTAATATTGTGTGATTATAATATAAGACATAATCCTAAGTATGTAATTCTAGTGATAAAACATTGGTTCATTACAATATATCTAACATAATGACAAGGGATAAATTTAAAATATAAAACATTACATAGCTTAAAAAATAAAAAATAAAATATCATAGTTAGTTGAGGTATTTTGATACGCTAACCTTCCTATAAAATATTAATTTCCAGCCAGAGTAGTGGAAATTAGTTCCACCTTACTATGGTTGGATTCTAATATAAAATATTGATTATTTTGATCAATTAAACACACCTCTTAGCAAGTATTAATATCATCCCTCACTAACCAATTTATACTCACAACACAAAAATATCATTAACACTCTTCCAATACATCTACTCCTATCACTCCCTATATCTATTTGATGATAGACCCACCCAAATAAAAAATATATCATCCTCAATGGGTTCTCTAGGGAGGGGATATTCAATAGATAATTTTCTAAAAACATGTCTCATAATTTATTTTATTTATCTAATTTTTTCTCACCAATGTTATCCATAAATTCATCATAACTACAAAACAAATATAATAGTTTATTTATATTTCTTTAATGGAATGTATTTTATCCATATCATTTATTACCACCTCTTATTGAAATAATTAAAACTATTTTACAATTTATGATGGTTAATCACTTCCATGAATAAAGATTTTGTTCTTATTCCATTATCGCCTTCATATCTAGCCATAAATATATAATTATTGTTAAAAAAGATTTTAATTTTTATATTATCACTTATTTCAGGTTAAATAAAAAACCTATAGGAAAAGAAATTTTAAAACTAAATAATTTCTTGACGATTGAAAAACGGACAAAATAAACAAAATATTTATCATTATTATTTTATCTAATGAAATATGCTCATGAAAATAATATATAGAACAATTAAAACATGTTTAAGTGAATTAATACCAATTCATTTCCCTTATTTTGTTCTATTCCCATTTTACAAGAACATCCATAATTATACACAAGTAAACTAATCAAGAAACCATGAAACAAACACTCTTAGAATGAAGAAATTTTTTTATTAACCATCAAAAACGTCTCAAATGAACATATTAAAATTATAATTATTAAAAAAATGTGGAATATGTTATTAATTATGTAATTAATAAATTTAATTTTTTTAACTAGGATATTATTTAAATGTGTATTAAACATTTGGAGATATGGTGTGGTATCTATCTAAACCTCCATATTACCCTTGGGTTATGTTTTACCTCTGTTTTCCTCAATTTACCTTGACATATATCTTATCCAATACTTTTATGTTTTTTATATATATTCCAAACAAACTAATTTCTCTAACTTCAGCTTTATTTTAAGGGTAATTACCATTTTCTAAATATTCCTTCTCAATTCCACTTGATAAGCAAGACAAATTAATGTGGACTTCTATAATTCCTTCACATTTTGATGTACACTCCATAATCTATTTTAAACATTCAATATTTTCTAAAATTAGTATTTTTCATGAAAAGCTATTTTAGTTAGTTTCTAGTTTTAAATAGACTCTTATCCCTTTATTCACTTTAAATAGACTTCTCTTTGGCCAAAAAAGGCACTTAAGTGTCACATTTCTAACCACTCTTCATCATGTTTTCAATTCAGTTCGAAATCATTGTGTTTTTATATTAATTACCTTACTAATATCCAGGATTGATTTAACTCCTTATTTCAAGGATATCATTGTTATAGTCCCTTCTGGTTATGCCCTATGACAATATGACTACACCAATTTCATTCCATGAGTAACGCTTATTATTATTTTATATGTATGATTATTTATAGGGAACTAATATGCATGAAAATTTTGTAATGAGTGCACCCAGATATCACTCCAATTCCTTTGATAATATTTTAGTTTCATGACATGTCATTTTGGGATATAGATTAAACCTAATTCCATTATGGGACCCTATCCACCGTGTGACATACTCTTGGAAGTTATCCTTGACTCATGTTTATGTCATGATATTGGTTGCTTACACTTTCTTATGATTCAATGATAATAAGATAAAATGTTATATAATTCATGCTTCTTTATTTTTTTGTTCCAAGATGTTTATTTTTTCATTTTATGCATTAAGACTCAAGTTATATACTTTATTCCCTATCTTATTTCCTTATTGGGATTATTAGATCATCCCTTTTGTCTATGTATTCAACAAGTAATCTTATGCTGATGTAGGATCTCAAAGAAAGAATGGAGATTCTTATGGAGTTTAATAAAGAAATTATTTATTTTATCCTCATGTTTTATAATTATGTAACACGTCTCCCAATGACAATACTATTTCTGACCCTTATTTTGTATTATATTGATTAATATGGATAATACCATATATTAATATGTTTTAAAAGAGTGGGATGCTACAGTTGTTATCAAACCACACACTATATATTTTGGGGTATTTGGACCAGAAACGAAATAGTAAAAACCCTAGGGATAATTCATTCACCATGGATTTTCATTATTTAATTGTATAGAATCTCAAATTAGGATAATATTTCATGTATAATATTTTCTTTATATGTTTTAATTTCCTATTTTATGATTATTAGATAATTATTCAAGACCCTGAGTTTTACAAGTCATTTCACGTTAGGTTCTAGAAATATGAGAACCCATTCCAACAACCAATGTGAAAAATATTTGATTATTAACCTCATGAAATTCTAAACCTCTTTGGAATAGGATCTCAATTAATAATGACAATACTGGATAAATTAAAGAATTCTATAAATAATAACAAGAATCTAGTATAACTCCCTACGTATCCTAGGAAAAAGAATGTTATTGTTGCATCTTTTATGAGAAAAATTCCTCTTATCTTTATTGGTTCTTATTATCCCAACATCAAAAAGAAATCTATTATATCTATTGAGACGATTTTAATTATCATCCAATGTTCAAAAGAAGAGAATGTTATGATTTCAGTCTAAAATTTAGACATAGAAGATGATTAGTGGGGGGCATTGATAAAAAATACAATGTCTAAGGGAAATATTGATTCCATGGAATGGTATGTATTCATGAAAATGTAATTCAATATATATTTTCCCCAAAATCACTATATTTAGATGGAGGGGGAGATCATCAACATGAATTTAAAGGAAGATGAGTACATCCGAGCATATGAGGTAAACCTCACATAGAATTCACATTATGATTATGGTTTTGTCATCAGCACATAATATTTGGTAGACCAATACATTAGTGGTCTAAAACTGAGTCAATAAAAAGAATTAGAAATTTGGAAAATTGATAGTTATGAGTAGATTCATAGTTTTTTCCTTTATTTTTATATTGAGATCAGTGATTCTTAATGGTCTCATAAGAAAAGAGTAAAGAAATGTATGATGTAATTCTCTTCAAAAAGGCCATCTGAAAAATTTCATGGAGAAATAAAAACCCAACATCACAATTTTAAAATGTTTTTGAATAATCATATTTGTAAATTCGTAAGGGGAACCAAAAGTTTCTTCAATTTTTGTAAATATGGGTACCAAGATAATTAATGCCTACGTAAAATGAAGGAACAAACTACTAAGGAAGTTAAAAATAAGGTTTTGATGAACACTATACCCACTGTGCGGTGCGTTAACAACATGGAACAAGGGTACAATTAGAGCCAATTACCTGTACCAATTTTGTAAGAGGAAATATGTGATAGAAAACTTTAATTCAGCAAGGAAAATAATATTATATCACTACTTTTGATGAGGAACCCAAAAAGGAAGAATTTAGTCAAAGTTATCGATGGGAATATTGGTCTCCCTATTTTATTATCAATAGATGAATCATTTACATTTTTAATACATGATAATAATGATAATTTATGTACATTGAGGATGGATTTTGAAGAAAATCATCATGGTGGTATGAGAAATGGTAATATTGAGACTATATATGACATGCGTAGAGATAAAAATGTTATAGGGAAAGATAATAGATGCCACGACCCGTCCTCTGGGCCTGTGCCATGACCACCCCAAGCCCACCTTCCATAGGCCAGGGGTTTGCAACTAGCACAAAAGGCGTAAATCCCTATACAGGGAAGGAATTTCCTTTAGAAAAGTAACCAACACAATAGAGTACACAACTAAAGTAAGCACTACAAAATATTGTATAGAAAAGTAAATGCTGAAAGGAAAAGGGGCCAGAAATACAAGCCCAATAGAAAGTACAGTACAACTGTAGTAAAGTAAAACAGAAACCACTGAGTTGTACTCCAGGAATTCCACATGAATAGTGGGTACAGATAGCCTCCCCAGCACCCCAGGTCCATCTGTTCACTCCATGTACGTCTCGCCAAGTGGTCCACCTCTGGGTATCGTCCAGCTCCACAAGTCTCCTCCTCGATCAGTGTTGTCCATTGTCTGTATCCAACACAATGTAGTGCAGGCATAACCCATGAAAGGGTGAGTATACGATACTCAGTAGTGAACCTGAGACCCCTGAAGGTCTCCCAAAATCCATGAAGGATAAAGTACAGAAGAAGGATGCGATCACAAAGTATCAACCAACTCTACTTAGGTATATTCCCATACGTATACCTAATTCATCAATCCCATTTCGGCTCCAACTCTCGAGCCCAAGCACAAACCAGTCCACATAGGAAAGAAGTCAATCACATTGATGATAATGATTTAAAGTCAAGACTCATCTCACACGGGTATAAATCATTCGAAAAGTGATAGAGATGGCCAGATGTAGTCACTGATTCATCTAATTTGTTGGACCCACGTAGGATACTAGTCCGGCAAAGCTGTCGGACCCACGTAGGATACTAGACCTGCTACTCTGTCGGACCCACTTAGGATACTAGTACAGAAGTCAAACTGTCAGACCCACATAGGATACACGTACAGCAGTCATCACGGTCAAACCCATTGAGGATTCTAGTACAATTGTCGTCATCGTCGAACCCACAGAGGATTCCAGTACGGTAGTCATCGCAGTCTCTACCACCTCTAAAGTTCCCGTACAAAGCACACTCGATTCAGGGAGAGTCCACTCCTCAAGCCAAGGGTTCGATACATCAATTATCATGAAGTATAGATTTGATGTATCCCGACGTTCTGCCTCTTCAAAAGAAACCCAATGTGATAGAAGACATGTCAATCAGATGCCCGGTCTGAGAGTTATTAGCATTTTCGTTCTATGGGCCCGGTTGGAAATATGCTCGTTCCAAACCCGGCCATTTTCCAAAGTTGTCCAAAACTCACATAGAGTATTTCAAAAGGACCGCTTCGTCACGGGGGTCCCAGTGCTGCAGATTGTGTGTCGATCAGACACGTGGTCTTAAAGTTATTCATGTTTAAGTGAATCGGGCCCGGCCTGTCAAGCCCAGTGGGATGGCAGATCAGCCCGGTCCGATTTGGTTGGTCTGACTCGGCAGGGGGGTCGGCCCAGCCCAGGGGGGTGCAGCCTAGCCCGGCGGGGCGCGGTCCAGCCTGGCATGGCATGACCCTCTAGTTTCCTGAACCGGTGGCACCGAGCGGCGCCGCCCCTCCTATCCGTCCGGCTGAAGCCGGCCGGTCTTCCCAGCGCGAGTAGACCGCACAGCGGGCCGCTGTCCTCCAACATGGAACCTACGAGTGTCATGGCCTCCATCAACCTGGCCAACTGACGAGCCGGCAGGTTAACCCACCGAAGCAGCCCTCAGAGCGCGGGATGCGGTCCTCCACAGCGTGGCGTCGCGGTTCCTCCTGCCCGGCTGGCTACGGCCGGTCAGTTCTTCTTCGGCCGAGCGGCCCACGGTTTTAGGATGTGGTTCTTCCACACAAAGCCGGTGTGAGACCCCCACCTCTAATTTCTGCCGCCAAAATATTCAAGAATCATCGAAGGGTCATCGGGCCATGTGCCTTCAGCCCACACCCTCCGCGTTAGGCGATATCAATTGGCCGAAGACAATACAAGCATTCACCTAGGATGGAATATAATTTCTTTCACTTAAAATTATATCAAACCCCCTACCTTGATTCCCATAGCGGAGCACGCCAACGAGTCATAGGAGACAAGCGTCGTGGAGGTCAGGCATTGCGGAATACGAATGTCAATTCCATTGACATCGGGGTGTGTCTGAAGGAAAGCGTCGATGGAGAAGTCCTTTTCGGTCTTCGTCGGAGTTGTTCTTCGTGGAAAAACTTTGTTCTTCATCAGAGAGGAACACTACCTTCTAAATCCACTCATGTCCCAACAAAAAAATTTTATGCCAACCAAAAAAATGAAGTATATTCCTTATTTTAATGTTGGAAAAACAATTAAAATTCATTTAAAAAGTGAAGCTAATTAATTAATAAATTAAGTTTTCATAATTTAAGTAAAGGAGGTGGAAAGGCTCCACCTTAAACGAGGGGAGGTGTCAAATTAATTAAGGGGGTGTTAATGGGAAGTTTAAGGGATTTGAGGGGAGGTGAAAGGGTTTGGGTTTGTGCGGGCCCCACCACACTAAATCCTCTAATAGTAGGTTATGTGGGTGTGGTCCCCACTTCTAACTTCCCCTTGTAGGAAATAACCAACTATTAAAAAATAAAATTGTGTACAACAATTTTATTAAATTTAATATAAATCCTCAAAATTAACTTCTCCTCCCGAGAAAACGCAACTACGGTAAAAGCCCCCTTAAGAAAATACTGGCACTGTGAGTCCATCGGTATCCTTGGATTTTAATTCTGAGCACTGGTTCAAAAGATAGAAAAACCCACACGTACGTTTACTGAACGTACCCGAACAAAACTTCAGAAATTGATTCTGGGCACACCAGGCCTCAGAATCAGGTTCGGTCAGAAACTGCGGATTCGTAAAATTCCAAGTAAAACAAAAAAATCCTTGAAATTTCCGAGTCATTACATTACTCCCTCCTCAAGGCTTTATGGCCCCGTAAAGCTACAACACACAATAGGGAAACAAATGGGGGTACTGAACATGCATCTGAACTTCCCGCTCCCATGTGCTCTCCTGGAGGTTCTCATGCTGCCAGTGAATGCGCACCAGAGGAATTGACCATCCACATAGGAATCACTCAAATTGATCCTCGATCTCTACTAAGACCTCATTGAATTTCTCCCTGTCATCAATATTCATCTCCCCGTGATTGATGATGCGAGACGGGTCATGCACGTTTCTCCTCAGCTGAGATATGTGGAAGACACCGTGCACCCGATGTAACTGAGGTGGAACGGCCAGACGGTAAGCCACCTCACCTACTCTGCTAAGGACCTGGAAAGGTCCAATGAACCGCGGAGATAACCTTCCGCACATGCCAAATATCCATAGACCTCCTCGAGGTGACACCCGTAGGAAAATGTGGTCGCCATCGTCGGACTTTAGTGGTCTTTGTCTCCTATCAGCATAGGATTTCTGTCTTCTTTGTGTAGTCTTCATCTTCTCCTGGATGATCCTCACCATCTCCGTCGTAGCCTAAACCATCTCTAGCCCTACAAGTGCTCACTCCCCTGGGTCAGTCCAGCACAGAGGTGATCTGCAAGGTCGGTCGTACAATACATCGTAAGGGTACATCCCGATGGTGGAGTGGTATCTGTTGTTGTACAAAAACATCCCCAAGGGTAGGTGATCCTCCCAGATGCAACCAAAGCCAAGGACACATGCACGGAGCATGTCCTTGAGTGTCTGTATGGTCCTCTCAGTCTGACCATCCATCTGAGGATGGAAGACGGTGCTCAGACGTAGCTACATCCCAAAAGCCTCCTATAACCCCTTCCAATGCCAGGAAATGAAATGAGCATCTCGATTGGAGATGATAGTCAATGGAACACCATGAATCCATACGATCTCTTGAATGTAGAGGCATCTCAGGCTCTCTACCGAGCCCTGTTCTATGATCAGTTGGAAGTGGGAGAACTCGGTGAGTCAGTCTACGATCACCCAAATAGAGTCGTTCTCTCTGGATGTACGTGGAAGTCCTGTCACGAAATCGATGGATATCTTATCTCACTTCCACTCAGGGACCTCTATGGGATGAACCAATCCTGTTGGTACATGGTGCTCCATCTTCACATGCTGACAAGTGAGGCATCGTGAAACGATCTATGCTACTATCTTCTTCATACCCGACCACAAGTGTTGTCCAATGAGGTCTTGATACATTTTCTCCACTCTTGGATGTACCTCTAGAGGGGAAGTGTGGAACTCCCTCAGCACATCATCATGTAGTTCAACTGGTACCATGGTATGTCTCTTGAAGAGGATGACGTGCTCCCCACCTTAAGAAAATCTATTAGGCACTTGCCCTGTGGATATCTGAGCACTTCGTGTCTCACAGTCAACGTCCCCACGCTGTGCCTCTCTGACTCGCTGAAGAAGTGGAGGAGTGACTGTGAGAGACAGAAGAAAGTCTACTCCATCTATATTCACAAAGGATATCTACAACACAGCTAGCTACTTCGTCACCTCTCTAAGAAGCTGAATGTTTGATCTCTTGCTGAGATCATCAGATACAAAGTTCCCCTTCCCAGGATTATAGACTATCTCAATGTCATAGTCCTGGAGGAACTCGAGTCATCGCTGTTATCTCAGGTTCAGGTCCTTCTGCGAGAAGATGTACCAGAGACTCTGGTGGTCAGAGTAGACTATAAAGCGCTTGCCCATCAGATATTTCCACCACATCATCAAGGCGAAGACCACTATTGCTAAATCCAGGTCATGGGTAGTGTAGTTCTGCTCATGTTGTCTTAGCTGATGAGAACCATAAGTGATCCCCGCTCTCTTTTGCATTAGGACACACCCGAGTCCGGACCCTGATGCGTCTCAGTATACTACGTACCCAACATCCCCCTCCAGAATCCTCAAGATGGGCGTACTAGTAAATCTCTGTCTCACCTCCTGAAAGCTCTACTGACGTCTATCTGACCACACGAAGGGTTTCCCCTTCTTCCTCAAAGCTGAAAGCAGTGCTGCAACTCTGGAGATGTCTGGCACAAATCTCTAATAGTATCCAGCCAAACCCAAAAAACTCTGCACCTCCGTCACACTTTGTGGTGGCTCCCAAGCAAGTACTACGTCGATCCTCATTGGATCCACTGCTTCCCCAGCCTCTGAGATGACGTGTCCCTGTATGTGAACCTCTCGAATCCAAAACTGAAACTTCGATAGATTCCCATAAATCTGGTTCTCTCAGAGTGTATCCAGTACAACCTGTAAGTGGTAGGCGTGCTTCTCCTCAGTAGTTTAGTAAATCAGGATTTCGTCGATAAAAACTACATCAAATCAATTGAGGTAAGGCTGGAATATCTTGTTTATGAGACTCATGAACACCGTAGGAGCATTGGTTACACCGAAAGGCATAACCAGGAACTCATAGTGGCCATACCGACACCTGAAGGCCGTCTTCTACACATCCTCGTCTTGAACTCTGATCTAGTGATTGCCTGACCTGAGGTCTATCTTCGAGAACCATTGTGCTCCCTTAAGCTGATCAAAGTGGTCATAAATCCTCGAGAGTGGGTACTTGTTCTTCACGGTCACCTAATTCAGGAAATAGTAGTTGACACACAGTCTCAAACTCCCATCTTCCTTCTAGGTGAACAAAATCGGAAAAACCCAGAGTGAAACACTGGGTCTGATAAATCCCTTCCCATATAAGTCCTCCAGCTGTACCCGCAGCTCACAAAGCTCAGCGGGAGCCATCCAATATGATGGAGTAGATATCGGTGTTTTCCCGGGGTACATGTCTATGTAGAATTCTACCTCTATATGAATAGGTAGTCCTGGAATATCGTCGGGGAAAACATCTGCATACTGATCTGCCACAAAAGGAAAACTCAGACTCTGCACTTCAACCACTCTGAGGATCAGACTAGAAAACTGATGTGTGATCGGCTTCCCTCTCCTCTACGTAAGTCTATCCCGCGCTGTAAAGGCTCTCGTCTAACTTTTGAAGGTGAACCTGCTCCCATATGTGCATAAACACCACACTTTGTGCCTAATACAGTCGATCTAAGCATGAAATATAGATAACCAATCCATACCCAAGATGATGTCGTAAGGCCTCGACGCCGCAACAAGAAGATCCCAACCGAAGATCTCGCCTCCTAGAGTAAGCTCACACTACCGAAACCAGTGCGTAATAGTCGATTCTGCTCCCATAGGAGTCTCTAGCCATAAGAATCAAGCAAACGGCTCTGTCAGGATATCTGAGCTCCGAACAAGGGCAGCAGCAATAGAAGAATAACTCGCACTTGTTTCTATAAGAACTGCAGCAAGGGTGGAGTAGACACAAATAGTACCTTGAATCATCTCAAGTGCACCGTGGTCATAGGCCTCGACTTCCTGGAGCTGAACCAAACCCTGTATGCCAGCTCCCTGTGGTCGGGGTGGTCCTCCTGGTGGTGGTGGTGGTGGTAGAGCCATGAAACTTCGTCCACCACCTGCTGATCGGCCAGCTCCTCTGACACGTCTGCCTGCTCCCTGTAGACCGCCACAGTCAAACCTCGGCCTCTACTTGGGAGGTCCCTCTACTGTCTGTTGGTAATCTGCATGGCGGTCAGACAGTCTCGATCCATGTGGCCCTACCCGCCGCATGAATAACACTTATTTCTCCTCATATAGCTGGCTCTGTTCCGTGTGCCCCATAAAACAGAACTTGTATCCTGAGGTCACCCACCTGATGGACTGGTCCGCTTGGACCTCTGTATCATCTGTCTACTTCCAGCTGCAGAATACTATGCTATGTGTCTCCCTAAGGTGGGTCTCACCGCTGGTGACTACTCAGCGAGAAATCTCTCCACTATAAGGGCTCGCTCTAGCACCCCCTCCTACGTCAGGATGTTGAGGGGAATCGTTGATGCCCTGATTGCATGTCTGAGTCTCTACTCAAAGGTCTGGGCCATGAAGAATGCGTCTCGTACCATGTCTGTGGAGTAGTGTGACAGGTCAACGAACCTCGCTGAGTACTGAGCTATTGTCATGCTACCCTCCTGCAGATGAAGTAACTCTTGAATTCGCACCATACGAAGTGTGGCTGGAACAAACTCCGAGCGGAAGAGACTCTCGAAGTCTGTCCAATGTAAAGATGCCTCATCATGCACCTGTAGCATCAAGCTCCACCATCTACCTGCTGCTGCATGCAAGAGACTCATGGAAAGAATCACCATAAGGTCAGATGGTGTCCCTATCATTATGAAAACTCTAACGATAGCCTCCAGCCAATCCCCAGCTGCCTGTGGATCCGTCTCTCTTCCGAACTCAGGCGGCCTCTGAATATGGAACTCGTGCAACGCGCTCAGATGGAGTGCACTATCTACTGCTAGGGCTAGTAGTATCGGTGGCCCAGTAGGAAGTGGTAACACTGGTGCCTCCGCTGAGGGGGCCCTGTACCGAGGCCTCGTCACTCGATGGGCTACCATCTCATATGTAACTCAGAACCCTAGCTGGATGCCTTCGTGGGGCCATCCTGAAAAAAAAATAGGAGTTCCATGGTCAAAACATTATACCTAGTGATCTGACACAAAGTAACCGTGGAGAAAACTTTTCAAAGGAAACACACGCACAATCAGTGTTTTCGTGAACTAAGTCGGAAATCAGAGGTCAAGGTCCTAGTGTATGGATACGTCGGCCGCCACACCAACACTGGACTCCTTGGACTGAAAACCACACTCAATAATCTTAACACTATTGATTAACAGTAAGATAAATCAGAGTCCTATGTTCAACGGTAGAACTGAATCTTCTGATACCAATTTTTCACGACCAGTCCTCGGGTCCCATGCCGTGACTACGCCAAGCTCACCTTCCATATGACAGGGGCTGGAGACTGGCACCCAAGTCGTAAATCCCTATATAGGGAAGGTATTACCTTTAGAAAAGTAACAAACACAATAGAGTACACAACTGAAGTAAGCACTAAGAAAAACTATATACAAAAGTAAATGCTGAAAGGAAAAGGGGCCTCAAATACAAGCCCAATGGTAAGTACAGTACACCTGCAGTAATGTAAAACAAAAACCACTGAGTCATCCTCTGGGAATTCCACCTGAAGGGTGCGTACAGATGGCCTCCTCAGCACCTCAGGTCGGTCTGTCCGCTTCGGGTACGTCTCGCCAAGTGGTCCACCTCTAGGTACCGTCCAGCTCCACAAGTCTCATCCTCGATCAGTGATGTCCATCGTCTGCATCCAACACAATGTAGTGTGGGCATTTCCCGTGTAGGGGTGAGTATACGATACTCAGTAGGGACCCCGAGACCCCCGAAGGTCTCCCAGAATCCACGAAGGATAAACCATAGAAGAAAGATACAATCACAAAGTATCAACCAACTCTACTTAGGTATATGACTATATATATACCTAAGTCATCAATCCCAGTTCGGCTCCAACTCTCTAGCCAAAGCAAAACCCAGTCCACACAGGAAAGATGTCAATCAAATTGATGATAATGATTGAAATTCAAGACTCAGCTAACACAGGTATACATCTTTCGTATAGTGATAGAGATGATTAGACGTAGTCACTAATTCATCTAAGATGTCGGACACATGTAGGATACCAGTCCAGCTAAGCTCTGGGACCCACGTAGGATACAAGACCAGCTACTATGTCGGACCCACTCAGGATACTAGTACAGAAGTCAAACTATCAGACCCACTTAGGATACAAGTATAGTAGTCATCACTGTCAAACCTATGAAGGATTCCAGTACAGTTTTCATCATCGTCGAACCCACAGAGGATTCTAGTATGTTAGTTTTCGCAGTCACAGCCAGCTCTAATGTTCCCGCAGACAGCACGCTCGAATCCAGGAGGTCCCGCTCCTCGAGCCAAGGGTAAGATACATTAACTATCACAAAGTCTAGATTTAATGTATCCTGAAGTTCCATCTCTTCATAAGAAACCCAATGCGATAGACGGCGCGTCAATCGGATGCCCAGTCTGAGAGTTATTAGCATTTTCGTTCAAGGGGCCCGATTGGAAATAAGCTTGTTCCAAAACCGGCAATGTCCAAAGTCGTCCAAAACTCACTTAAATTATTGCAAGAGTACCTCTTTGTCTCAAGGGTCTCATTTACATAGACGGCGCTTTGATCAGATGCGCGGTATTAAAGTTATTCACGTTTAAGTGAATCGGGCCCGACCCGTTAAGCCTAGTGGGCTGGCGGGTCCGCACGATCCGATTTGGCTGTTCCGACCTGGCAGGGGTCTTGGCCCAGCCCGGCGGAGAGTGGCCTGGCCCGGCGTGGCATGGCCCAGCCCGACGGGGCACGGCCTAGACCACGGTTGTTCGCGGCTCGGCCCGGCTAGCCGAGCGATGAGGGGGGCGCGACCCCCCGGTTTCCCGAATCGGCGGTGCCGAGCGGCGCCGCCCCTACTATCCGGTCGGCCGAAGCCGTCCAGTCTTCCCGGTGCGAACAGCCTGCACAGCGGGCCGCTGTCCTCCCACGTGGAACATGCGGTTGTCACGGCCTCCATCAACCCAGTCGGATGACGACCCGGCCAGTTCGCCCGCCGATGCGGCCAGTAGAGCGCGGTCCATGGTCCTCCGTAACGCAGTGCCACGGACCGTAGCAGTTCCTCCTTCTTGGCTGGCTATGGCTGGCCAGTTCTTCTTCGGCCGAGCGGCCCACAGTTGTGGGCCTCAGTTCTTCTGCACGCGGCCGGCGTGTTTCCGCCGCCTCCTATTTCCACCGCCAAAATATACAAGAATCATTGGAGGGTCGTCGGGCCGTGTGCATTCGGCCCGCGCCCTCTGTGTTAGGCGATATAAATTGGCTAAAGACAATACAAGCATTCACCAATGACAAAATATAATTTCATTAACTTAAAATTATATCAAACCCCCTACCTTGATTCCAAGAGTGGAGCACGTCAACGATTTGCGGAAGACAAGCATCGCTGAGGTCGGGTGTCGCGGAATACGGACGTCGATTCCGTTGATGTCGGGGTGCATCCGACGGGAAGCATCAATAGGGAAGTCCTTTGCATTCTTCATCGGAGTTGTTATTCGTTGAAGAATGGTGTTCTTCGTTGGAGAGGAACACTTCCTTATAAGTCCTCTCAAGTCCCAACAAAACATGTTTATGCCAACCAAAAGAAATGAAGGATATTCCTTCTTTTAATGTTGTCAAAAAAATTCAAATTCAGTTAAAAAGTTTAGCCGATTAATTAATAAATTAAGTTGGCATAATTTAATGAAAGGAGGTGGAAAGGCTCCACATTAAATGAGTGGTGGTTTCAAATTAATTAAGGGGGTGTTAATGGAGTGTTTAAGAGAGTTGAGGGGAGGTTAAAGGGTTTGGGTTCATGTGGGCCCCACCACACTAAATCCTCTCATAGGAGGTTATGTAAGTGTGGGCCCAACCTCAAACTCCCCCTTGTAGGAAATAACCATCTCATAAATAATAAAATTGTGTACAACAATTTTATTTAATTTAATATAAATCCCCAAAATTAACTTCTCATCCCGAGAAAATGCAACTACGGTAAAGGTCCGCTTAAGAGAATACCGGCACTTTGAGTCCATCACTGTCCTTGGATTTCAATTCCAAACACAAGTTCAAAATTTAGAAAAACCCACACATACGTTTACTGAATGTACCTAAACAAAACATCAGAAACTGATTCCTAGCACACCGGGTCTCAGAATCAGGTGCCGTCAGAAACTGCGGACCAGTAAAATTCAAAGAAAAAGAAAAAATATTACTTGAAATTTATGTGTCTTTCAATAGAGGTAAGTTAGTTATTTTAGAATAAAATGGGATAAATAATGTATTTATGTACTGGAATTAAAATATTATGTAATAAAAATCATGGAATATATAAACAGATGTTTCCATTAAGGATTTGAATGAAAATTTTGAGTTTTTTTTGAAGGATTGCAAAGGTTATTTAATGGTAAGGTGACATTTTTAGAGAATCAATGATTATGTGAAATATAACCATCAATATGTGCATGATGTTGAGACAATAATGACATAAATAGATGTTTAATTGTGATAAAATGTATGGGATAATAATTATTACCTTTTATATGAATAGTAATATGATTAAAATGTGGTTACTAGATTGAATTTATAGAATTTTGGATTATGATCTGAAGAAATAGTTAATTTTTGAATGCATTGATGTTTTCACTAAGGTTATATATTATTTCTAAAAATTAAAATGTTTCAGGAGATGACATTATAATGATCTTCACATGTTTTATTGTGACAATTAAGTGGTATATAATGTTTTTTGGTGGATTAATGATATATTTATTTTATAATTTAGTGACTTTCATTAAAAAGTTTAGGAAATTAATCTTTTGGAAGGTTTATATGGGAAATTTTTTTTGAAGTTTTTTACATTAATATTTAGAGGAGTTATTAGATATTATTTTATTAATAAACCATATGAATACTAATGTATATTGGATAACTTGTGTTAAACTTTTTATTTTGAGGATAACTATTAATAGAAGGAATGACTATTCATCCCAATATGTATATTTTGATCCTCTATTTTTATAGGAATTACAATTACATGGCATATGAAATGAAGCAGATATTGAGCAAGCCACAATAAAAGTTTGATATTGTACATATAAGATGAAACTAAGTTAGTATATCTTCTAATGTGTTATAAAAAAATACCCCATTATTATCCTTTCTTATTAAATCAATCACCTTTTTAGACCTATTTGTTCTATGGTTATGTTTTCATTAACATTAAAATAACTATTTTCTCTATAATTCCCCATCTATATATGATCATTGTTATTTTTTTCCATTTACATATTTTCACATTTAACTAATGTTCTACTAATTAGAATATTATTTATGTGGTGATCTTCAACATTTACTTTCACACTTATTAATACAATGTTTTATTTACCCATTTCTCTATATGGGATTCCCATATATGAAATTCGTAAACATACATCATTTATTTTTGAGGGAAATTTAACATTTGAGAGGATTCATTTTTTTTAAAAAAGTTGATCATATCATGATACAATCTTATCAATTGGATCTTCTACCAAATATCACTCAGGTTTATGATTTGGTCTATGTATCTCTCTTTTGTATATATATACAAAATCCTTCACATGTACTACACTTAGTGGTCATACCACTAGAGAATGTTATTTCTTATAATGAAAACCCAATAGAGATTCTAGACTTTAGAGATAATGTCATACTATATAAGACACCTCACCTAGTTAATGTTTTGTGGCAAACCCACCAATTTGAGGAAGCTACTTGGAAACCTGAGGAATTGATAATGAAGGGCTATCCTCATCAATATATATATGTATGAGTAATGAGATTATATGATGTAATTCATTTTACAGTGGTATAATTTAACACCTCATGATTTTATAGTATGTCTCTTTAAAAATAAATTAAGTCAATTTGATTGCTTATGTTGTAGAGAACAATGGGCTTAAAAATGATTAAATATTAGTATTTAATTATTACCTCGCCATTGGACTAGATGGAATGTATGATATTAAGAAAAATAATGGAAATATATTTTCCATGTTTTATTAAATTAATTACCTTGTTGCCAAATAATTTGAAATTAAAATAGAAAAATTAATATAATGGATGTTTCTTTATAATAAAAAAAGTGTAATCACAATGGAATTTTATCATAAGAAATTAAATTATTCAATATTAGTAAATTATATTAATGAAATTTTTATTTTATAAATTCAATTAATTTATTTTATTCATCCAATAAGCTTTATTGGATTCATATGAGAATAAATGCAATTTTAAGCTTAAAAATTATTTATTTTTATCAATGCAGTTTTGTCACGTTGTATTGGTTAACCTATTTCAAAAATATATATTAAAAATCTTATACATATTATTAAGAAAAAATAATTGTTTTTTTAATTTTAATTAAATTAATTATCTTATGGTGATGTTTTTTAACTTTTAAAAGGAGTCCCATTTTTTTATAAATAGTGATAAATAATGAATTTTAATTGAAAACTTCTTTTTTATCTAATTTTTTTGTATATATAAGTTATATTTTAAATTTTTTTAATATATAATTTGTTCAATAATACATAAAACAATCTATATTATTTCATTGAAATAAATTTTATTTTTAAATTGGATATAAAAAATTTATAACATCAAAAAAATTCAATTTATATATGTGGTTTCTCATTAGGTCTGCGGAATTAATTTTAAATTCCATTTTCAAATTATCTGGCTTAAATTTGGAAAAATGGATTTCATATATGTAATTTGAATTTAAACATTAGTTTTTATGTCCAATATTATTTTTATTTACAATAATGTTACCATGGTAAAAATTTATTTATTGCGGAATAGATAAAATTTTAACAAGGGTTATAGTTTTATGGTAAAATCTTAACATAACTAGAAATTAAAATAGTTAATGGTTGGTTGAGGTATTTATTATCCCTATCCATCCTATAAAATATTAATTTCCATCATAATGCTTGGATGTTAATTCCACCACAACATGGTTGTCTTTAATTATAAAATAATCATTATTTAAATCACTTAATACTAGTTCTCCTTAAGAATATATACCACATATCTCCAAACCATTTAGACTCACAAGACTTTATGATCCTAAACCTTCTTCCAAAAAAAACTCCTCATAACTCTCCCAATGTCCATGTGTTATTATTTCTCATAAAAATACCAAATCCAAATTCCCCAATTGGTCTTCCCAGGAGGTGATATTCAAGAAGTAATTTTCTCAAAACCCATCTCCAAATTTCTTTTTTTATACTTTAGTTTTATCTTATTCATCAATCAATTCATGATAAATACATTAAAATACATATATTATATATTTATTTTATTAATGTAAAATCTTATATCCATATATTATATTATCTCCTCTAATTCAAATAAACAAAACTATTGCCAAAGTTATTTCGGCTAATTGCCTCTATGAATAATGATTTTGTTCATTTTATTTTACCTCTTTCATGGATCATAAGAAAACTATTAATATATTTAGAAATTATTTGAGTAAGTATATTATAACTTAATTTTTTATTGAAAATATATATATATATTTATATATATATAGTTTTAAGGAATAAAAAATTGCATCTTGATGATCAAAAAACACACTAGATAAACTAAACCTTTATCAATAATGTATTATATAATGAACATTTCTCATAAATAATGATATTTTTAAATTTTTAAGCATTTTTAAGTGAATAAATACCATTTCATTCATCATCTTGAGTTTTATTCTCATTTTATAAGAACATCCATAATAATATATAAGTTAACCAATCATAAAACCGTGAAATAAAGACCCCCCAGAATGATGAAATTGATATTAATAACTCATCAAAACGAACAATATTCACATAATGACCTTATAATAAATAATTGAAATGTATTAGGGGTTCATAATTATATAATTAATGAATCTAATTTTTTTATCCTAGAATGTATGTACCACCACAGAAAGATATCAGACGTAAAGTGAGGGATCTCTTTGAACCTCTATATTATATTAGGTTACATTTTCTCTCTCTTTGTCTCAATTTATTATTCAATTTATCTAATTTTATTCTCCTATTTTTAGTCTATAGTTACCAAACATACTTATGTTTCTAAATGTATTTTTATTTGTTGTGTAAATACATTATTTTATAATGTTCACCTCTTAATTTCTCCCTTAGGCATGCCTAATTCATATAAACTTGTCTATTTCATTCCTGTATACAAGTACACTCCATAAACTATTCAATATTCTAATATTTTTGTAAAATATCTCATTATATCCTGAAAAACAATTTTAGTGAATTTATAGTTTTATTCTATCACATATATAATTTTCTCCTTTAATGACTATGTATAATTCCCTTAAAACCACACTTAAGTGGAATGTATATAACCAGTATTTTTCATGTTTTCAATTTAGATAGAAATAATTTACTTCTAAATATTAATTACCTAATGAATGTGAAATATTTACATAATAACGAATTCCATGGATTCTAATGTTATATTCTTTCTGGTTATGCGTCATCACAATATTACCATACCCTTTTAATTGCATGGGTAAACCTTATATTTTTTCCTTAAGTTTGATTCTTTATATTGAAATCATATGCATGATCATCATATAATGGGTTCCCCAAAAAATAATTCAATTCATTTGGTAGTATTTCAGTATCAATGAGATATCATGTTAGGATAGGTAGTAAACCCAATTCCATTGTTGAATATTTTTCCATCATGTGATATAGTCATGGTTGTTAGCCTTGACACGTGTTTATGTTACAATATATGTTTCATCCAATTTCCTATATTTATAGGATCCAAAGATTCCATCTTCTATATTATAGGGTTTCTTCTATTTTTTCAGGATTTATTCCTTTTATGTTATCATATTATAAATTCTAACTCATGTTCTATTATTTATTTTCATGTTTATTACCTTACTTGGATTTTTAGTTTATCCCTTTTTTCGATGGATTCCCCAGGTTATCATATACTGATATAAAAGCTCAAAGTAATTTAGGATCTAATCAAATATTGTGTCATATTTTATAATTATGTAACTAGTCCCCAAAAAATAGTAGACTTTTTTATCCTTGATTTGTATTATGTGGCTTAATATGCATAAATCCATGTAATAATAATTGAAAAAATCAAGGGTCATTATAGATGTTATAGGAAAAACATCCTGATGGTGAGTTATGAGGAATTTTTTATTCATTATATTGTGGGGAGACCATCATAAAATGGTATCAATCCTTAAATTGAATCCATTTCTATAGAAATTATTATATCATTCTATTGTATACGAGGAAGGATATATTATTGGAAATATCCATCATTTCATACAGATGGTTCACCGAGACATATTGAAAATGGAATATGATATGAGGAATTGATTTGGGTGGCTATATATAAATTAGGACATTTTTAATTTTCATTATCAATGATATACATTCCTATTTATTATGGTGGAGCATCATAAGACTTCTGATTGCTTCAACCAATTCAAATTCTGACCTAATAGTGGGATAATATATTAAAAGATTTTATGTTTGGGATACTCTTAAATGAATGAATTCAATTTGAATAGTTATTGACTGATTGAACAAATACAGTAACATTATTAACATATATGATATGACCAATGATGTGGGAAAAGGGAATGTGTATGTGGAAGATATCATCAAAATCCATGGTATTTCATCAATTTTTGGTTCCAAAAGGGATACCTATTTCACTTCAAATTTTATAAATAACTTCAAGAAATTAGAGGTTCTAAAATAATGATTATCACATCATACAATCCCCATAGTTATTTTTAGACATATCATCTCATATATATTTAAGAGGAAGCAAATAATGTTGGTTTCTATAACATTTATGGAGCATAAGATATCTATTTTTTACTAGTTGAGTTTTTCTATAACAAAATTACATGTTATCCACTAAAACAAGTCTATTTAATCCATTTTATTTCTATATTTTTATATATCCACATTTTTTATATATATTAACAAATATTCCCTTATGGGGTATAGAAATGGCTAGGAGAAGATAACTAAGATTCAGATTATTCATCAGGTAATTGTAGTATATCAGAGCCAGTATAAGTATTTTGATGATCATTATTGATTTCCTATGGATTTATTTATTGGTGTGTAGGTTTTTATAAGAGTATTTATTCCAATAGGTAATTCACATGTTATAATATAGGAAACTATCAAATTAAGATATGTGAGAAAATTTAAGGAAGTTAAACCAATTGGATTGGGGGTGTACCATATAGAATTTCCCCCATAGATTAATTTAATTCATAACATTATTCATGTGTGATACCTTAACAAGTATCTTTCTTACCAATATATTCCAATTGGATGTGAGGAAATTAAATTTGAAACTAATATGACCATGATTGGGAAACTATTAAATGTTTTTCATTCAATAATAATAGTTCCTTGTTGGTTTCATATACCTTTTGATACTGTTATATGGAAACATTGTTATGAATATAATTAATGATTAATGTTTGAGGCATTGTTATGGTTACAATTACCACTTCTCTTTGTTTTCTATTATTCATGATGATGTATTTTGGATGTAAAAATAATTAATGGTGGGGATAAAATTGTAACATCCCAACAACTTCATTCATGTATATACATTACTTGGTTTTTATATTCATTCATTTGAGTTTAGTTATTGGTTTTTTGGGACATTTGGATATAAATTCATATTTTTGGGCCTCATTAGTCTTGGACCATGATTAGGTAATACCATGCTTGTCATCCCAATAAACTATTCACATTATGTTTGAGTCCTAGAAGAGGGATCATAATTAGGCGCATGGGTATTACATCCTAAGTATCATAAAAATAAAACAATTTGCAATGTTATAGTGGGGTCATGTATGATTGGTAAATGGTTTCACTAACTACGAGGTCAACCCTTGAATATTATCTAGTAGCCTTAAAACAGACCCTATGTTAACTCACTATTTTCAAGAGCACACTTCCACACCATGTGATTCTTATAAATTCTTCCAAATTTTCATTTATGACCAAAAATACATTTATTAAGTCTCAATTTTCTTTTTTGGAGAAATTCACTCAACCAATTTGGGTATATATAGAATTATATGGGATTTTATTCTTTCTAGTGCTTCATTTTTATTGATCATTGGGTGTTTGATCTATATTTTTAATGGTATGTTCACTTTTAGTATTGTTCCTTATATTTCTTCTCGATCTACAATTATTTTTTTAAAGGTAAACATATATCGATATTTTTATGCTAGATCTATGGTTTTTGATGTGATAAAATCATCTCTCATATATATCCATAATAGAATTAGGTTTTTTTTCCAGATAGTCAATGGTTGGTAAATGATTCACTGAGGTTTGTATTTCCCCTCGCTAATGTAATTCTTGAAATTCCTAAATGGATATTTCTATATGAAATTATTTTCTAGTATTAATTCAAGTTGATTATAGTCCATTTTCTCTTTTCAAGAGGATCCATAATTGGAAAGTAGTCAAAAAGTGAATTGAGGAAATTAGTTTCATGAAGAATTCATTTAAATGAAAACATGTATTCATTGTTTACTTTTAAAGGGACTTATATTGGATTTTCAAATCTTTATATTTCAATCCTGATAAAAAAATATTGGAATGGTGTGTGTTCATCATCTTTAAATTTCTTTAATATTGTAAATATTTTATTATAAAATTTTCCAATTGAACTAGACAATATAACTGATTAATTTTATCATGATTCATACAAAATAAAGGAACAAAATTTTTACAGATTTCAATCGAATTTAATTATTTTTTAAGGAATATTTCTTGATTAAAAACAATTTTATATTTGTTTTTGATTTGAAATAGAAAATTTTGTAAAATGAAATTGTGGTCATTTGAACTGATTAGTTCAAATGATTTATAATTTCATGATTTTAATGATATCACATTTTTATGATTTTTATACTTAAAGCACATAAGAAGATAGGTACTAAGGAAAAAGGATATACATTCTAAGAATGTATTAACTCTACCTAAAAAGGATTTATAAGGAAAATAAGAACTTATATTTACTGAGATTAGGGTGGTCATTCATTTGGGTGTTATTATATTCCCGTAGGATAGAAATATTGGGATGTTTACACACAACCAATGTTAATTTAACAAGATTCTATAGACCATTGTGAATTGAAATAAAAAACCATGGGTTCTATATCTTATGTCACATTAATTAAAATTATATAAACATGTTATTTTCTGTGAAATAATTTATCATGTTTGATTGATTAAAATTCGTATTCTTTATTATTTTTAAAACCCAACTTTTTTCTTTCAATATAGTTGTTTTATAAATTCTGATTTATTATTAAATAGAATATTCATTGATATTCCCTATTTTCTCTAAAAATAAGAATATTTGATTTCATTTATATGGATTGATTATAAAAATCTAGGTGGAATCTTATAGGGATATTATTTCTAACAATATACTTTCTCCTTTCAGTTTTCATGGAATTTATTATACAGTGTCCATGAAATAGAAACTAACCTTTTGGAAGTATTGGGTGTTCTCATTGGTTCAGCGATATTTTTATTATATTATTTTCAACATTGGGGTTCTCTTAATTTTTGTATTGACATACTATCTTTTAATAAAAATTCATTCTGTTTTTTCTATATAACTTTCCATTCATTATGAAGAAATATTTTATATTGTTGTTATGAATTCATAGGTTCTAGTCATTCTTTATATGGGTATTGAATTCCTTATATGATATTTAATGATTTATTTGGGTACCATTATGGCTGTTTATGAATATTGGTTCATGACTTCCAAAGTAATAAACACATTTCCAATGAGTCATTAATTAATATTACATTTGTCGTTTTCTCTTTTATTCTATTATAATATATATGAATACATCCCAAAAATCATATATCAAATATTAAATGTAATATTATTTCTATAATGTGATTTTTTTGTATAAAAATTTAATTTCTCTTTTGAAACTTATCATTTTTTTTCATCACATATATTGAATATTATAAGAACAAGGACAAATTATGCCTAGCTACCCTAGAAAATCAATAGTTATTCTATTTCTTAAAATTACCTTACACATAATAAATTATAATATTAAATTTATAATATATAAAATTATATGTTAAGAAATATCTTCTCATTTTTATATTAGATGATTATGTTCAACCTTCGCAATTTATTTAATTTGGTTTGAAAAAAATAGTAAAACATAGTCCATCAATCCTATCAAATATTAATTAATAAAAAATTATGAATTCATCAATGTATTTAATTAATATAAATAATATAATATAATTTTAGAAAATATCATTAAAATATTTTGGATAAAATATATATCTTAATTAATAAAATAATAAATCACTTAAGTACATTACTATTAATTAATCCTCCAAATATAAATTTTATAATTAAATATTTTATATATCTCGGTGACATTTAAAGAAAAATATATATTATAAACTATAGATAAGTGTTAATATTAAATTTATTCCTAGAATCCATTAATGATAAAGTCCTTATGTTCTTATAGTTTATCCATATGTATTTTTTCTTTCTATTAAGATTAAACATAACATGAATATATTGGAAGTGAATTTTTTAAAAGAAAAACTGAATTTTTAAATGAAATATCTGTCACATCACGAGTTATCAATAAAAATGAATTATTATGAGAACCATTAAAAATTATTTTCATAAACTATACAAATGAATGAAATGTAGAATGATCAAAAGTGTATGAATCTATGAAATGATGACTTTAATGACATGAATAATATTAATTATAATGTATGTTGATTCTTATTCAGTGTTTTTGGGGTAAATATGTGTCCATCTTAGTGTTTTTTAGACTTAAGGCAGAATATGACTTTTTCTGATAGTGGTTAAAACATCATTTTTGATAAAGGTAGAGGTGTGTTTGTGGGGATAATCAGAGGTAAAGGTGGTTTAGGAACATGTTAGTCATTGGGATATATTAGAGAGATGGAAAAAAGATATCTACCATCAAATACTACTCCTAAATAGGTTGTATATTTTTAAATGGGTGAATGAGTTCTTTAGTAGTTGAAAAAATTAACATTGATTGTACATCCAGAAGTAACAAAGATGTATTGAGGTTTAGGGGCAATAATATCAGGGTATGGGATGAATTATATAAGGGCATAGTTTGTGGTGTGTTTTTTAGACTTATAAAAGGTAATTTAAGAGAACTGTAAACCTAGTGGGTTGTTCAATTCCTTCGACACGCCACATTAGATGTGGTATGTAACAAACCGACTCAGGTTAACCTCAATACTGGTACTTTACTAGGTTCTTCACATACCCAAAGGGCATTCCCATTCTCCACGGACTGGAGACAGCCACCCTTCCATCAAACAATAGACCAGAGGGAATGATTTCTCCGAAAATATACATACAAATGGAATATTTACACAAGAATAAGAAATATATATCAGAATTTTAGAAAATATATTCTATAGCATAATGAATTCATCATAAATGAAACAACATTAAATATAGTCAAAACTACAAAGGATAAGTCTAACTATAATGGAGTAGAACCAAACAACTACTCTATGTGATGGGATGGATGAACTCCCACTATCTCCTCGCTAGTTACCCACCCTAGTGGACATAAAACATTTCACCCTCACTATGTTACCATTCCTTTCCCTATAATGGATGACATTCAAAGGTCTACACACCATTGAAGAGGTACTCAGGGTGTGATATAACTTATTGAATAAAAACCCACCCAGTTTTTCCAAAACAAGTCTAGGTATAAAAATTCATGTATGACCATTTTTAATAAACCATTTCATGATAATATGTAAATAATTTTTGTAGAAAACATGGTGAAAAATCATATTTTATAATATATCTAATACAAAATTAGGTATATCAATTGTAAATAAAATTTTTCATATCATTTTCTCATAATAATAAGCAAGCTTATCAGGAATAAAACAAAAAAAACCATGAAAAATAGAAGCACCAATATCATCACCAATGATCACAGTATGTCAAACTAGAAAACTAATAATACAACAATCAATTGAATTCACAACATGGTTCACAGAACAATGGCCTATAAACATAATAATACCCCATGAGTTACCCTCCCCCAAAATATTGATATCATCCCACTAAAATAATGGGAATATAAAATAGGGTAAATCCCCATGATAAAAACTACCAATAATAAAAAGAAAATAGATGATGGACTCAAGATAATCATTCCAAATAGGTACCCAAGCTAACCCATGCACTCATTTTCACAATTCATTCAAATGCTTGGAAAACCATTTCCAAACAATTTCACAAACCCATTTCAATGCTTCAAAAATACCCCTATTCATTCCATTTATCGAAAACTAGAGAAAAACTAGTTTTCTTTAGAAATTTTTTTTTACACAGACACACAAACATCACATCAATTCCTTTTCATAAATCAGTTTATGAGGCATGAACAATAAGGTACATCTAAATAAGCTATAGATAGAACCACCTACCTCAAAACATGGGTCACACTTTCCCACAATGGGGTCCACCAACAAAAAACTCAAAAATGTCAATGAAGGCCCTATAATCCAATCCACATCTCAATATTGATTCAATTGAGAAGATGGTCGATAGAGAAGAGGAAACACCATGTACCCCAACAAAGAAGACCCTCAACACCACAACTAACAAGGTAATAACCTCCAAAATGAGATCACACTATAGATCTTGGTATAAGATAAGATGAAACTTCGATTTAGATCTAGGTATATGATAACATAACCCATGCATTCCACCATAATAAATGGAAATGAACAAGTTGAATGATCACTCACCTGGATAGATGCACCACAACCGCAATAAATATCGAATGACGAAAAAATTGATCGAGAAGGGACGGTGTCTCCAACAATCGTAGAAGTGGATCTTTGGTTTGGGAGAAAGGATATGAAACATCCAAATAGACAAAAAAATACCATACAGAACCCTAGTACGTCTCTTATCAATAAATTACATGATCTGTAACTTCTTTACACATTACGAAATCAACGATGATTAAGTATACTGAGAAATCTATCTCCTCAGATTAAAAAACATTATTTAAATAATTCACGAGATGAAATAGATCTCCATGTCATTTAACCATTCCCACCTTGAATCCCTTTCCCAACATGCACCCAGAGACCATTAAACATCGTTTAACCAAGTTCACATCGCGAAATCCTTCTGTATCCTACAAAAAATACTTGTTAAAGCTAAGAGACCAAAAAATATGTGACTTCGCCATTATAGGTATCCTCCCAATTCCTTATCTTCCCTATATAGATAATAATTAAAATAAACCCATGATGATATAAAAAATGATCCTTACATATTGGTAACTGGATGTTAGAAACTCCCCACCGAAAAGAATTTTTTCCCGAGAAGTCATGTAGAAGATGTAATCTCTAGGGAAAATGAGGCCACTTCCCCTTCATCATCAACTCACTTTCCCAAGTCACAAGAAAATATGATCTATGTTTCCATTTAACTCTATCCAATGGAATAAAACTCCCATGCAATACCTTCTCTTGAGAGTAAACGATCTCAATTGGTTTTACTAAAATATAGGCATCTGTCTCTAACTCAATTTATTTTCAACTCAGAATGTGAGCGGGGTTAGGATGGTACATCTTGAGTTAAGTCACGTGGAAAACATTAGTAACACCTATCATCTGAATGATAAATAACAAAATATTAGAAACCAACCTTATCCTATCAATTACCACAAATGGAACATCATATCTCATATTCAACTGTTCATATTTTCCGAGCAGGCGGTGACCCAACTGAGGAGAAACATTTTAGAAAACCCAGTCACCAGTGGAAAACTATAATGGGAGAAAATTACAATCCACATATGATTTATTTAAACTCTTTTATATAACTATAAATTGATATACATCCTAAATTAGTACTGACATCTTGTTCAAAAAACATGGACCAACTATAGATACTTCTCCCACCTTATCGCAACAAAGAGGTTATATGCACCAACGACTATTGAGTCTATCAAAGGGATCAATTATGATCAATGAATAATAAATATTATTATAAAAAACATAGATAATATGATATTTCTATCCATTTATCCACATATTTCCAAGACACTTTCATCATCCATATCATCTAGGATCGGAATTACTCACTCCATTTGACCGTATGTATGCGGATGGTAAGTTGTGATCAAATAGACCTATGCTTTCATTTCCTCATGGATAATCCTCTATAACCTCAAGGTAATCCTAGTAAACCTATCTAAAATAATTTAATTAGGACTACCATGTAACATCAAAATATTCTATGCAAACATCTTACCTAGATCTTTAACCATAATGGTATCCTGACCGTAGCGGTATCCTGGATAGAAATAAGCATAATTCATCAACTGATCAATGATCACCAAGATACCATTTTTTCCATAGATATTTCATGCTAGTCCAATAAAAAATACTTGGATACCTCTTATAAATTCAAAAATAGAACTGGAAGAGGATAAAGCAAATCAAAGGGTTTCAATTGCTCTGCCATTATCCATTGGCATGTGTAATAGTGGGAAACATAATCTGCATGTCACACTTCATACCCAGCCACCATAATGGTCAACTAATTTGAAAATAAATCTTCATAGTGCATGATTGAATATCCCATTAAGTGATGTGAAAATTAAAAAAGACTAATCTTGTCAATGATATAGTGATGTCAACTGGCTTCCTAAATAGGAACAAACCATCTGAAAAGAGAAACCACCCAAAAATGGTCTCCCCACTATAAAGGATTTATTGAATTTTTATAATCTCATCATCCTTCTATTGAATCCAAAAAATAGAATCCAGGAAAACTGATGATAAATGAATACTGGTCGGAACCATACTTGATGAATTCTCTTGCACTTCCAAGTCAAATAGAGCGAAAATAGATTATGTTTTTACTATTACATCCATTATTGAATATCCTGTGATAGTTCTTTAATTTTTATAGAACCTACAATGACATTACCATTTTTTGAGGTTTAAGTGATATCAAATTCAAGCATATTTATTTATTTTAACCATAATCTCGATTTGAGATTCAATTATTTTTGAAAAAATATGATAATAAAACTATTATAATCACAGAAGACCATGAACCTCTCAACAAAAAAATAGTGGTCCCAACATTTAAGTGCATCCATAACTACAACAATCTCTAAATCATGAGTGGTGTTATTCATCTCATGTGGTAGAATATTAAGAGAGTTTTAAGATACCATATGGTCATATTACATAAGCATTCATTCCAAACCAGCACTAGAAGCATCCCAAAAAACCATGTATCAATTACCAGGATGAGGTAAGATTAGAATATGATTCGATTTCCAGAGGAATTTCAGTTCATCAAAATAAATTGACTCTTCTCATATAATGTGAATTTCATGACATTTAGGGTAGGAAATGTCAAGGCTTATGCTAATTTAGTGAAATACTAATTAAACCATCAGTAGTATCAACCAAGCCAAAGAAAGAATCACATATCAATGAAATTATGTGGTACCTTCCAAGACCAGATATCATTCACCATCATAGGATCAACTGGTAATACATGTTAAAAAATTATGCTCCCTATGAACTTCAATTATTGAATCCAAAAACTAATTTTTTAATGCCTTCCAAAGAAATGGTGAATTCTCAAAAATTTCAAGTACCAAATTCTAATTATTATCATGATCATGCATGAATGTCGAATAAACCATAATTTCATCCACAAACACTACCAGAAAAGAGTCAAGATATTTATTGAATACCTGATTCATCAAATCCATATAAACTGTAGGAGAGTTAGTCATACCAAAAAAAAGCACAGGACATTAAAAATGGTTTTACCTAACCCGAAATGATTTCGTCTGTATATCAGACCATCTAATTATGAACTAATGATAACCTGACCAAATATCAATCATTTAAAACCTATTTTCCCTATTTAATTGATCAATCAATCGTCCACATGAGAAAAATGATACTAATTCTTAACTATTGCATGGTTCAACTTCAAATAGTAGACACACATCCAATGTGAAAATATGCCTTTTTGGAAAAGAGAACATGTGATTCAAAAATTGCAACACTATGGGGAATGAAACCTTTTTCCAATAGGTTATCCAACTAAATCATAAACTATTTCAGCAATGTTGGATTCATAAGATAAGAAGGGTTTTATATCACATGTGTACCATGAACTTGGTCTATACTAAACCTTACCTCTCTCCCTAGTGGAAGACTAGAGAAGTCATCTGATTAAACATCATAAATGCACCAAACAACAACAGGAAGATCAAAAATAGAAGTAATATTATCTTTCTCAATCACAATAGATAAAAACAAACTCATGAGATCTGGGCAGGATGTTCCTGCATGGACAGACCGCAAGTCCCACTCCCCCTGAAACACATGATAGCTACCATCTTCAGAAAGAAACAAAACACACTGATGATAAAAATAAACCTCATCTTGATGATTAAAAATCCAATCCATTCTAATTATGACACCCAAAGGATCCAAATCGATAATGAGAAAATCCAAAACCAACTATGCATCATCTATCATTAATGAAGAATAAGGACACAATGATCCCTAAAATTTCCTCTTATCAAGATGAGTCACTAACTCCCTTACAAAGGGCCTCATTTTATTGGAAGTTTAAGAATATTTAAAAAATGCTCTGATATAAAAAATTTTGATTCACAAGAATAAAATAAAAAAATTACTACTAAATATGCAATAAGGATATTACCTTTCACTATTGTCGAACCTACATCAACTTCCAAGGGACACACATCTACTATGTGAAAGTGCTTCAATACTGATGCTTCTGGCTGGACCCCTATAGTCTTTGTAGATTATGACTGAAATGTAGTAGCCTTTAGAGCCAATAAACCCAGATCATAATGAGGCATTGTTATTTCCTGACAAAAGAATTATAAGTCACCAACACATCTACAACTATTTCATGTCCTCTTGGGAATAGGAAAATATCTTCTTGTGTGTCCATACAATCAATGTTGATAGTAAGTCAGAGAAACAGTGCAAGCTATAAAATACAATATAATTCAGTCTTGATACTAATACCCAACTCCACCACTCCTACGAGGATCCTTCAACTTCATCTTCACACCGTGCACACCACTGAAACTACCACAAGATATAAGATAAGAGGTGGAAAAACCAAATGTTACCATAATATCCATATCTTCCCTCATAACTATATATATCATCTTGTGTGTCCATACATTCATTGTTTATAGTAATTCATAGGCACACTGTAAGATATAAAATACATTATAATGTAGTCTTGATACTAATACCCAACTCCGCCACTACTATGAGGATCCTTAAACTTCTTCTTTTCATCATGGACACCACTGAAACTACCACATGATAGAAGAGAAGAGGTGGAAAAACCAAATGTTACCATAATATCTATATCATCCCTTATAACTATATCTACATTCTCTGTATAGGTGGAATGTTTCAACATAAACACATTTGATCTAGTATCTAATTAAAAACCTTACAAGAACTTTTGATCCTTTAGCTTGTCATCATACGCCACATTTGGAGGAATACTGACAAGATCAGTAAACTGGTTGGTGTATTCCAATTCTAAATGCTCTCTTTATTGTAAATATAGGAACTTTGGAGGATTTTATTTCATCAATGACATTGTAAAAAACAATTAGAAGAGAAGGGTTTTGAAAACCATCCAATCCAAGTACACATGTCTATCTGCCAATAACATAGAATTCCACCATCGCTTGTTGCGACCCTCAATCTTAATTACTACACACTTCACCTTGATATTCTTAGGCGTCTAAAAAAATTAAAATATTTGGTTGATCATATCCTCACAATCCTCTGCCTCTAGAGGCTCATTTTTTTATTTAAAAGGATGGAGGATTCTCATGTAAGAATCCATGTGATCAATTTCTCTCTCCTCTATCTCTTGGTTGTACCTCAACAATTTTTTCAGGAACTCTTGGTATACTCTGATCAATATCCTAAATTACCCATATGATGACATCAATGATATTTTGATCTATTATCAGATTCCCTCTAGGAGCATCAATTGTACTCTCATGAGGAACGCATGGAAGATTTGTAAGAGGTATACTACGACACACCAAAGAATAAGAAATATCAGACAACATAACAAATTTCACTTCAAACCAAAAAACCCATAATCAAATATAAATATTTAAAGTAAAACGCAATACTAGAAACATATATCCCAATATCTAATGGAATCTTGTGTCTCGTGATGACAGGATATAGTTAGGAATTTATAACAATATACCTCTAAAATCCTTAACAATCCTATCTTGAGCATAGTAGATATACTAAGAGAATAATTCATGAGGATACACCTCCAATCATGGAAATTTGTAAAAACTGGCTTGGTTTACCTAAAAAACTAGAACCCAACCCAATCTTCCATAATCCTAAAGGGTGTTCTTGATCCCTATTTTCTAGCGACAAGCACTTGGGAATCAAACAACAGACCATAGGGAACAATTTCATTCAACCTATACAAACAAATGGAAATGAAGAAGGAAAAAATTCACTCACCCTATGTGATAAACATCAACCTTGATGATTATCAAACTTAATATGGATCAAATGGGATGGAGTGATGTCTCTCAAAAATCGTTAGAGAGGAACTTTGGTTCGAGGGAAAAGGGTAAGTGGTTGCCAAATGGACACACAAATCTCGTATGACACCCTAAGAATAAATTTATTAGGGAGACACGTGATGTGTAACTACTTTACACATCCTGAAATCCATGGTGGTTACGTAAGACACAAAATTCATAACCTCATATTAAAAATCCATTTTTCAAATAATTCGTGATGTGAAACTTATCTTCATATCATGAAACCATTCACTACATGATTCCCTTCCCCAGCCTGTACACAATTACCATTATATGTTGTGTAACCTAGTTATACATCGTGTAATAATAATATATATCTTTCATTAAAGATTAGTTAATTTTAAGAGTACCACAAATTTTTGACTTCAACATTATTGGGTATCCTACCAATTTATTCTCATCCCTATATAGATAATGAGAAAAGGAAAACCCTGACGGGGTCAATGACATACCTTAAATATAAGTAAAGGGATGTTTCACAGGTGGACATCCAAATGGATTTTATAAATATTTTACCATTGTTCCATGTATATCATAATATTTTTTTTATGATCATAAAGATACTGAAAAAGTTAGTGACACTTCATGATCATCAAAAATAGTGTGTTGGTTATGTTCCAATGATGTGGTCTATATATGAAGCTAGAAGACACCGCAAATTACTATAGACCATCATCTATAATCAATATGTGAGGTTTACCTCATGATTCCTGATATGATTCATGCATGTTTAAGGATGTGATCAATATCATACAAATTTTTTCCATCACTGGACGGATGGAGGAATAAGGTAGACCAAACAGACATTACAAGATATGATGTGATATTGTGATCAATATTTTGGTGTCTTTAGTGTGAATTTAATACCATTTGATTAATTTTCATGAAATAATTATTATTAACCAACCATTGATATATCTCTCCATTACAAATTTTATAGATGACCATGTTGATCTCCATTTTTCTGGACAATTTTCAGTAATAGGAAAGGGTGATGATGTTAAATATGAGGGCCTATAATGAGAATTGATTAATACCAATTGATTATAATGTAAGAGAACACATGCTCTTGATGGATTCTTGTTTTCTATGCATATAGAGGTTTTTTCAAGAGATTAATCATTCTTATATGTTCTTAATTCCTTTTGAGGTGTTGGAATATATTTTTGAGGTGTTCTATCAGTTAGATCTTCCAATATTATTATAAAGGATCCCTAATATATTTCATGTGTCTTAGCTTAAATATTATCTCCATGATGTCTCTAATTTCATAAATTTATGAGGGTTATATATAATGGATTATATGCTGTTTTTAGTTGGATGATTAATATAAAAGATCATCATGAAAAAATATAGAGTTATCATATCACCCCATGGTTAGTGTTTTGTGAAAGTATTATAGTGACCAAAATCATACACATATAAATTATACATGAAATTAGTATAATATTCATTACATAATAATATCTTCAATGAAAAGACCATAAAGTTTTTCTACTTATAAAAATATGGATACATAAGAAACATGTATGTAAATGGAACTAACTCTTCTCCCACATATTTCATAATAAGAAGCGCACTTCGTAGACATAGCTTACTTATGAGATTTCTCCATAACTAGGAAAATAAAAAATATGAAAGGGTGGTCTATGATTATTAGTAAGGGTATACAAATGGGATATTAATAGGTGACAAAAATGATCAAAATATAGTCATAAGTTTATGATAAAAATATCATAATATGAAAATTGACATACCTAATTATTTTAGGATATTTATTCTTGAATTTGGGTGAAATTATTTCTCATATAAAAATAAAATTTCAAAAGAGTTCCAAGTAATCAATAACTAAACATGTATCACAAGAATGTAACTTAAGAATAATGAAGATGTTTTTGGCACTCTAATAAGCTTAATGAACCACTAACATAGTAATTTTCACTCCCAAGAATATCATTTTATAAATACTCTCATATTGGATATGCCTACACACCAATTTGAAATATTCACAAAAGAGTAACTTCCATCCAATTAACATTGCCATATATTTTTATATTATTACTCCATCACATACGAGTTTTTCCACTCAATCGTTATTACTCATTGCATTAGAGTGATATACGAGACTAACTTATCATTGGTATATAAAGTAACAACTTGTATATGGTTAATAATAAAACCACCCATCACATAATATTTATTAATTCTAATGTAATACCCAAATTCCAAGAATAAAATTTCTATTAAACCAGTCTAATCACTTGGAAGGAATACGGGTTTCGAAAAAAATCATCATTATAAGAATAACTAATCTAGTAAAGAATATTGATGTTAACATTGGATTATTTACCCATTAAATAATATAAAACACAAAGAGAATTTTTTACAGTTAAAATTTACTATAAGAATATAAATAAATATTAAATAAGGAAAATAAAATTTTATTTTGAAATAAAATAAATAAAATGAAAAAAATATAAAACATTATGGGTTAAATTTTCCACATAAAGAACAATGGAATCTTATAATTTCGGAATCGTGGTAAAGTTTATTCATGATTTCAGGAAAACCCTTTCATGTGGTGTACATTAAAATGAAAATTCCTTACACATTTTCATTAATAATTAAAAATTACCATTTCAGAAAAGATTAAGAGGATATATTTGAATGATTTATATCAAAATTAAAACATTTTTTCTAGTGAATTTATTAAATATTTGGGGAATATTATACAAAATCTTGAAAACATTTATAAATAATATATTGAAATGGTAGAAATAATTATTGATTGAAAATAAAATTTATATGCTATTTCTAGGAGGATATTATCTCAGTCTATTGTGTTCATAAATATAAAAAATGATAATAAAAACATTAAACTCTAGAAAAAACAATTTATTGTAAAAAAGATCACATTTTGGAGTGATATGTAGTATAATTTTGTCAATGGAAAATTTAAGTATAAATAATATCTGTATAAGTGAGATTGTAACATAAACACATACCAAATGTTTCTCTCACTTTGTAAGAAATATAAAATAATATATAATTTATTATAATTTATTATATTTCAGTAACACCAAAAAAATTCATATTTTTTATTTCATACATGATTTACTTATAACATATAATCAATAATTCATTAATTTCCATTCATTATGATCATCATTTTAGGTGTTAACTACTTATTTTTTATATACATATTTTAATTACTGGTAATGTACATATACATAAATTATTTTTTAATAATCAACATAAAAATATCTTATATATTCATCATAAATATAATTGTTACAATTTATAAAATTTACTAAGGAAAAAAATAATTACATCACTTTGTAGATATGGTTGTTTTTATATACACACAAGTGTAGTTTGTATTATTGGATTGATAGAATGAATATAAAGTAAATATTAAATCACAATTAAATATTAACTATTTTTAATAAATCAAACATATTCCCATTAAAAATATCATGTGGACAAACAAATAATGATGGTGGTGGGAAATTGATCATATTTTTACGTGGAGGAAGTAGTATATACATACAAACGAAAGATGCATTAATATCCTATTTGATTGATATAAGGTGGTAGATGGTTGTGTAATAAATTTAATAAAATAATTATATATTTATGAAACAATTTTTATTATGTTTTCAAGTATAAAACATTATTAGAGGACGTGGAAGAACAAATTAAATTTAAAGATCATGGTTAAGATTAATACCTCTTCTTCGAGAGTCACCCTTTAGATTACTCATTAGGCTTGGAAAGATGGGTCTTTAGAGTAGGCCAAAATATAATGGTTTTATGGAATGATTTTATGAAGGTTTTGGAGTAGGTACATTATTTATTTAAGGATTAAATGGTGTGAGTAATCGAGGATAAGAGGTGGATTTAATAATTTGGGGGAGGGAAAAACGTGTAATTTCAAAAAATATTTCATTGATATAAGTAAAATTTCATTGGAATGTTGATCCAAATGGTAAATAAATATAATAAAATATTAATTAATATTTAAATATATTCATATAATAATAATTTTACAGGAGATTATGGATATCCTACACATATCTATTTCTTCCCCCTCCTAGAGAATCCATTTTAACCTTAAATGTAATGAATTTCTTATACTTTTTTTAATAATCATTGTTACCAAAATTTGTGTTGGCCGACATAAATTACAATAATTATTAAATTAAAATTATATATTCCATTTTACCATATTCATTTACTATAAGTAGAATAATTAAATTTTAAATAATCATACAAACTGTAATGAAAACATACTATAGACAAATTAATTATTAAGAATCCAAAACAAATTACTTTCATTCAATTTTAGGAAAAAACTATAAAATTAACGTAAAAATATTTTATTAAATTAATAATATATATATTTCGATAATAAAATTAATCAAAAATAATTTAATTATATTTATTAAGATGAAAATAGAGCCATGGATAAAAAATATACACATTTAATTAATCCCAAAAAAATGAACTAATATCTAAATCAAGTATATTAAAAATTATTAAATAATTAATATGATTACTTTTAATTAATGGATAAGTGTGTTATTTTTATGGTCAAATTAATATCATAATGGGATATTAACTTGGTAAGAAGTGATAGTTTATAAAAAACATTGTATTTTTAAATAATTATAGCTAAAAATATTTTCATAAATTTTCTAAAAAATCATCATAAGATAGTATTGACATGATTTTTTAAATATTGGTATTAATATAAAAAAATAATTAATTTTTAACACCCCATTATTATTATGAGGTATATTTTTTAAATAGTATTAATTTTTTGTTACATTTCATTGCACACTACACCATGTTCAGCTTTGGAAATACACAAAATTGAAATAACTTACATTACATACAACATTGAGTTTCTAGAAAACATAATTTAATTATTCCGTATATTTAATAAATATAATTATAACATAGAAATTAGAATGGAAGGTATTAATATGATTAAATGTGTTATGAAAATATGGTCCAAACATGTATATATAATTAACTATTTGGTGACCAATAAATTATAAATGAAAATAAAAACTATTTTGAAAAAAAAGAAATTTTTTTCTTGAAAACATATTATATTTTGAAATAAAAAATAAAAAATCATTGTGTATGGATTATATTAATTATATATATATAAATATATGTAATTCAATCTAAGGTTTATGATTTATCCTATATTTCTTAGACATAATAAATCCATTTTAAAGCATAAAATCTATATTTTTTTTCCTAAAATATGTTTTATCTCCTTTCAATGGAAAAAATATTTTAAAACTAAATTGTGAAAATTTGATAAATTTTTATTCTTAAAAATAAAATTCATTATTGTAATAAAGATATTAAATATTTTACTTTTGTTTAATGCTTTTATTTTTCTGATAAGTTAAATGTTTTTATTAATAGGAAAATATATTGAATTTTTGTTTAAATTTTGATTTTAACTCAATAATTTCTAGTGATAAATTTTATTATTGACCTCTTTTATAATTTTATATAATTTAATCTAATTTATTTTATTTGAATGAATTTCAAGATGAATTTTGGAAATAAAATCCTTATAATCTTCTTAATTTCTTCACATTAAAAATCTATTTTCTCACCCCATATATAGGATTATTTCAAAATTATTTTTTTCATATATGTGTTTTGAATTTCAAAAAATGTATTTCATATATGTAATATGATGGTAAATATTTTATTGAATAGGACCAACTTATTTTTGGATAATATGAATAGTAAATTCATCAATGATTATTAACACAGTTAAGGGTCAAACATGACATTAAGGGTAAAAATAATAATATAAATATTATAAATTTACAGTAATACTTGTCAAATTGTTATTAGATTAATTGAATTCAACCAGAAAAAATTATTTTTCAAAATTCAATAAATGAATGTACATATGTCCTTGAGAACTACTTGGATATTATTAAAATCCTAGATTATGAAAAAATGTTACACTCATACTTTTAATATGTATAATATATTTAGTATATTGCCAAATCACTAGTAGAAAAATGGTTTTTAATGTCGGTTAAAAACTGACGTCGAAGTCACCGAATGAAAATCATATACATCAAATGAAATAAAATAATCAAAATACTTCAAACATATTTCAATGTTTTTAGGGGCTTCCATCGAAATGATATGATTTTTATCATCATATAACTTGTATTTAGAAATGAGAATGAATCATCATTATAAGAAAGCTAATCGAGTTGTTTAGAAATGAAGGATAATAATAATAAAGAAAACAAATGAATAGAATATGTAACGTGATCAAATTAACGATTGAAGTCGCATTGAAATCTTGATTGAATCGAAGATATTGAAAATGATGAACGAAGGAGAAACTGGATATATATATAATAAACGGAAATATTTTCAATTGCGTTGTACAAAAATGTAGGCTGGATTTTAAAAAGTTAAACGTGGGTTGTGAAAAAAATTGAAATTCTGATCCCACGTTACTCTTTGGTGTCAGTTTTGTTTGAAACCGACGCAAAAGAGTATTTACATTGGTCTTTTGGCATCTGTTTTTTAGAAAACTGATTCCAAAAATGTCAATCAATATCCTTTTTGGTGTTATTTTTTTATTAAAACGACGCTAAAATGTTAAAAAAATACATTTTTCATGTCGGTTTTTTGAAAAAACGATGCCTTAATGTAAAAAAAAATCTTTGGCATTGGGTTTTTAACAAACTGATGTTAAACATTTAAAAAAAACTTTTCGCGTCGATTTTTTTAAAAACCGATGCCAAAAAAAAGAAATAATTTTTTTGGCATCGGTTTTCATAAAAACCGATGCCAAAAAATTAAAAAAAATTACCGTGTTATAGATAATTTTTTATTCTTTGATTTTACTATTCATGGAGCTAAAACAGAGTTACGGATTAAAAGTTATGGTCTTTGAAATTTGAACTTCTTTAAGAATTATTTTAGAGAAGGTCAACTTCCGACATCCATAACTTTTAATCCGTAACTCCATTTTTGCTCCATGACCAGTCAAATCAAAGCTTAGAGAAATATCGAAAACACTATAATTTTTTTTAACTTTTTGAGTCCGTTTTCATAAAAACCGATGCCAAAAATATATTTTAGCTTTTCGCGTCTGTTTTTTTTTAAAAACCGACACCAAAAAATTATTTTTTCTTTCTGGCGTCGGTTTTTAAAAAAACCGACATGAAAGTTTTTTTAAATTTTTAGCATCAGTTTATTAAAAAAACGACGCCAAAGATTTATTTTTAAAATTTTATGGCGTCGGTTTTCATTAAAACCGACGCCAAAATATATATATTTGTACTTTTTTGCGTTGGTTTTTTAAGAACCGACGCCAAAACAATTTTTTTCCCTTTTTGGCGTCGCTTTTTAAAAACACTGATGCCAAATATTCACCACAAAAAATATTTACGTCATTTTATAAGAAATCGACGTTAAACTGGGGACGTTAAAAATCATTTTTTTACTAGTGAATAAAAGATATGATCGAAAATATATATTATAATGAAATATAAATATTATTATTCATTATGAAATTTGATTTTTAATTATTGTTGACGAAAACTGTATCATAAATAATTACACAATGATGATGCATTAAATATTCATGTAACTCCCCGAACATCCACGGTACGCTACTCTTTGAACAATACAGTAGTGTTTGTTGTACGCAACTTCAAGTTCTAACACACACAATAACCAATCAAACTAGCTGTTATGAATAGTAATACCCACTTTTTGAAATTTTATAAATTTTATCTTTCAAAATGGAAATCATTTCTAGATTCGAAATATGGAAATTATCTTAGGGTGAATTTTTGGTGTTTTTCTAAAAACTTTTAATTTTTGATGAATAGTGAAAAACACTAGGTTATAGTTTAAAACCGAATTGTTATTTAAATAATTATTTATTTTATTTAAAATTATTTTAGGTCAAAATAGATACATCATACCCATATATATTAAATGTAATTCATTTGAGTTAGCTTATAATAATTTTAGATATATAAATATTTTATTGAACTTTTCACCGTCTTTTATCCATCACCTAGGAGAATTTGAAAATTCACATAAAACAAAATTTTAACACTTTGTGTGAGTTGAATTTCGAAAATCCAAGAGACACGGTTAATATCAAAGAGTAAAATGTGGTTCAATAAGATAATTTTTTTTGGTGAATAGTAACTTTTTACTTTTATTTACCATGGTTAAATATAAATAGCGTAATTAAGGGTAAAGATGATATTATTATTACCCTAACACATGTCCTAATTCTATTTCCTAATTATAATTCGACCAAAAACAACCTTAGGAATAAAATTTGAACATCATTTCTCCACTTGGAATAGATTAGGACATTTATTATTATTTAATTCATAGAATAGTTAAAAGAGTAAAAGTCAATGATTAATAACTAAAACATTTTTAACATAGGGTTATAAATAAGATAAATTCAATTATAAATATTCTTAGAAATATAAAAATATTTCCTACATAATTTTATTTTATTTAAAATTTTTTGACGTTAAATAATTTAATTTATTTATAACACAATGATGATGCAGCAATTACCTTGTTAGTGAAATATTAAAATAATTGATATTATAAATACCCAAATAAATATAATTTGATACTTTTAAGGAATTAAACGAATTTTATATGTTAATATGAAATGTTAGGGTTGATTAAATGAATTAGGTTTGAAGTAATAATGCTGTTATAAATTTAGAAAAAACTAAATACCAAATAGTGTCAAAATTGACATAAAAGTGTTTTTTAAAAAATATTATATTATTAATTGATATTATATTCCAAAAAATCTATGTCTTAGCCAAAGGATGTATATAATGATAGTTGTATCAATAATGAACCAATTGGGGTTCTCTTGGATTATTATAGTATGTTTATTAACCATATAATATAAAAATTCAAAGAGACATGGTAAATGTCAAACTATTTAACTAAAAGTTAAATATAAATGATAAGGTTAATTTAATGATCCAAACCTTTATAAAATCTATTGGTTGAAAGGATTTCATCCCATCCCCAACTTAGCCTCAAAATAATTCACTTTGGATCCATTATAAACCAAATATGAATTTATTATAAAATAATATTTTATGTTTTTCCTAAGGTTCCCCTCACCCCTCTTATAAAAGGGCATTCCCCTTATCTCAAATTCTTACCTTCAAAGTCTTTTGGATCGTCCAACCCCTGCCAAAATATTCTCTCAAATTCCCTCAATTCATCCTAGAGGCCTTATTTTGATCAGAAATCCAACCTAAGGAGCCCTTTTGATCAAATCAAAAGGAAGAACCCGAAGAAGAGGTAATGATTTCACCACCCTCTTTCAAGTTCCTTTCTTCTTCCACTTCTTCTTTATTTGTTATTTCTATTCTAAAATAATAACTCTAGTATCTTCTATATACTGTTATTTTATTAGAAATATTATACAACCATATTTAGTATTCTATCCATCCTTTGAATAACATGTCTCCGAACGCGCGTATGTACGTCTTACCGTCTCCACGTCGTGGTGTAATTGTTATTCAAAACATTATTATTTGAATGGGTATGATAATGATGTGTAATTGAAGTAAATAATAAATATAACATTATAATGATTCTTTATATAATATAGAACATCCAATTATATACGATTTTAATATCAAAAGAATGATATTATCGCTCGTGCGTACGTATGGACTAGCGTCTCCACGAACGCGATGAGATTAATTCCCCATCATATCCATTCAAGACTAATTCTCATTTGGTGAATAAAAGTAATGTTTAAGAAATTTATATCATTCTAGATATGAATAAGATACAACCTATCAATAACAAACACATCTTACCTAACAAATCATATAATGGAAAATGAATCGATTAACACCTGAAACAACGATATTACTAAGATATTATTAACAAAGCAATGTTAAAAGATCATATATGATATAATATTAATGTATATGATTCTTGTATAATTTAATAACAATTATTTCACCATTATACAGGAGGTAACCAACCCTTGACAAAGGAAAAGTACAAGGTAAGGGTTTATTTCACAATCTCTTCATTATCTGAGGTTGTTTATATGTAATTATCTACTGAGACCTCTTTATCATCCACATCCATGTTTCTTACAAATGTATTTAAAATAATTATTACTATTTTATAGACTATGGGTTAAAGTCACATATACAATTGTTTGACTTTTTATAAGAAGTTTATACATGAATCTTTCTTTTATTTTCCAAACAATGTCCTTTTTAACATTTTCAACAGAATTAAGGTAAGAATGTCTTTTTTTAACTTATACGGTGGGTGCGTCTATTTTCCACCATTGTAAAATCTTCGAAGCTTAACTAATATGCTTATAATAATATTTTCAAAGTAAATGTTTTGTTTTATAATAATGTGACTTTTAAATGATTTCAAAAAAGAGATATTTCTCTCAAATAGTTTTGATTTCATCTATGTCAACATCCTTTGATTGATTTTAAGCATATTTGAAGTTGATTTATTATGATACAAAAAATCCATATTTTATTGAAGGTTTTGTGATATGTTTGACTGTGGATGTGTTATTTTTATACCATTCATGGTTTATGAAGAAATTATTGACATTTCATATTCTAATGTTAATATGAATGTTTATATTATGTTTAAACTTGTTCATATGAGGAATGAATTGGACATTGTAAGTGACGGGTGGAGCTTGCTATAGCTCCTTGATGCATCGGTAGGTCTATTGATACACACTTGTTTCTTGACACAAGGCCTTGAAAAAATCTTATTTGTATTCTTGGCACAAGGCCTTGACTATGTGGTTATGATAGTCTGGAATTATGCATTCCATCATTATGAAAGTGGTTATTGATAATGAATGTGATTATTTGACTAGTAGAATATCCATGTGAATAAGTAAATGGAATTATTTCATTTTTTTTCTTTTCCATTTTATGTTAAAGTTCAAGTTTAAAAGTTTTTTGTTTTAGTTATACATTTTCTAAACTGTTTATGTTTATTTATGAAAGTTTTTTCTATATTGTTATCCTTACTGAGCATCTGAGCTCACCCCTTTCAATGTTTTATTTGTCCCAGGATGTGAAAAAGTATTTTATGAATAAACTGTAGGGATAGTATGAGGGGATATGAAGACAAGATGTTGTTGTAGTTTTTTTCACTTTATGATGTAATGTAAGACTTATGAATATATCTAGTTTTTCAAAGGCTACTAAACTAATCGGTCTTTCGAGACTTGATCTTTTGGGATCATGACAATATTATATAATAATGCACCGACTCTGGGTAACTAGGGTCCGAGCATTACGGTTTGTATCAATGGAAGTTTAGTACAAACCTTGGAAGTTAGATTTAGATAAACTCTGATTAGAGCACATAGACCTAAGATGGACTTTGAGTATTAGTGTAGAAGAACATCCTGGAATTTTGGTATTGTATAGATTTTGTGAGTTTTCCATGAAATACATCCACGTTTGGATACGAGTAGGTAGAGGTGGCTCTGGCACAGATTTACCTAGGGGTAAAACCTGAAAACACAGCTTTGAGCTAGACTCGAACAGGAACTGGTGCACGACAACGGGCCTTGCTGCACTCTTGGTTATGACACTCCTGGGGATATTCTTTGGATAATTATCATTTTCTTTACAAACCATTATGAAGGGTTTATGAGTATATACTTCTTCAAAGAAAACATTTTTTATGATTATGGATTATATCCATACAAAGTTCAATTTATGTTAAGTGTTTTACAAGTATGAAATTGTGTATTTTGATTCATAAACTGATCTAGTTTATGCCATTGTTTATAAATAGCACCCAGTGGAAGGAATGGAAACTATATCAATTCATGCACTCCATGTTGGGATTTCCATCCCGCTCAAGATAATTATAGTGGATCTAGTGATGCAACTGGTGCTGATCAGCTAATCACTTTACTAGGACAACTCACTCAGGATATGAATAATAACCTTACCCATATGAAGCACCCTGATCCACAACGTGGAGGATCAATGTTAGATCGCTTCATGAGGAAACAACCACCAGCATTAAATGGGGGTACAACTCCACTAGTATCTGAGCAATGGATAAATTCCTTAGAGAAAATATTCCACACCTTGGGAAGTAGTGAAAGGGTAAAAGTTTTTAGGGCAGTTTACCGCCTCACAGAAGAAGCTGATTAATGGTGGTCATTGATTCAAAAACATAAAGGAAGATGATGAAGTATCAAATATGGAATGGAGAGGTTTTAAAGATATATTCTTAGAAAAATACTTTCCCCATGACCATCGAGCAGATATGGAAAGACAATTTCTAAGTCTCAGGCAAAAGGAGGACATGAATGTTGCAATGTTTGAGTCTAACATTACAAGGTTAGCAAGGCATGCTACAGATTATATAAATAACCCAAGAAGTAAGATTGATCATTTTTTTGATGGATTAAAACTATTTCTTCATCTAGCTTTAGTCTCACAATCCTTCTTGTCGTGCGAAGATATTGTCTCATGTGCTATCAAGACAGAAAAAAAATTCTCTAAGTCATATGACTTTAAAGAAAAGCAAGAGGAGAAGAGATATGCTGATAAATATGGAAATGGAAATAGGGGGATGAAGGGAAAAGTTAAATATCCATCCTATAGTAAATGTGGGAAGAAACACCCTAGTACTTTCTTAAAAGGAATGGGAGTCTGTTACAAGTGTGGTGAAAAAGGCCACCTAGCTCGTGATTGTAAGTGGAAGAAAGAAGCTATTTTTGTTCAATGATACAATTGCAAGGAGATGGGACATTATGAAAATAAATGTCCTAAGCGTCAGGGAAACTTACCTCAAAAAAGGTCAAGGGATCAAGGCCAAGCTTATGCTATCACTACTGCTAAGGTAGAAGCTCCGAAAGGCATAGTAGCAGGTAATTTAATGGTTTCCTCAAGTTTATCCAATGCTTTATTTGATTCTGGATCATCACATTATTTCATATATTCCCGGATTTCTACAAAAATTAGATATTTACAATTTTATTTAACAAAGTATTTTTTAGTTAAAACTATTAAGAGAAGTATCATTGTGACAAAGTTCTATGAATTAGTTCCCACTAGAGCATATAAATGTTCTTTATCTGTTGATCTCATCGTCAAACCTATGATTCAGTTTGATATAATCCTCTATATGGATTGGCTTTCAGACTATGATGAAAATATGTATTGTAAGAAGAAGGATGTTAAAATTTTTGATGATGATGATAGGGAACACCTTATCTTTATAGTAGAACCGTCACCACCTAATTCTTATATAGATCCACCCCCAGTAGCTCAACTAAATTCAATTATTGGGGAGGAAGAGAATGAAATTATTGTGGGTGAGGAAAGGAATGTTCAAATAGGGGATGTACCTATTGTGAAAGATTATATTGATGTTTTTCTAGAGGATTTACCTGGACACCATCTAGAACGAGAAATTGAGTTTTCCATTGATTTAATTCATGGATCAAGGCCCATATCGAAGACGCCTTATAGAATGTTCTCTATGGAATTAGTGGAAAAAAAGAAACAACTAGAGGAATTGAGTAATAAGGGATGTATTCTCCCTATTGTTTCTCCATGGGGAGCCCCTATTCTTTTTGGTAAGAAGAAAGATGGATCTATGAGTTTGTGCATTGACTACATGGAGATCAATGCTATACCAATATCGAATAAGTATCTGCTACCTCGCGTTGATGATTTATTTGACCAAATGCATGGAGCTCAATACTTTTCAATGATTGACTTTCGATCTGGATACCATCAGTTGTGAGTGAAGAAGGAAGACATTCCGAAGACAACATTTCAACCCAGGTACCTGCATTACGAGTTTACAGTAATGCCTTTTGGGATGACTAATGCACCCTCTATTTTCATGGATCTAATGAACATTGTTTTCAAGGAATACCTTGATGAATTTGTATTGGTATTTATTGATGATATCATGGTATAATACAAAATCTATGAAGATCATGAAAATCACTTGCACATTATATTGAATACTCTGAGATGATATAAATTATATTGGATGTTTAGCAAGTGTGAATTCTGGCTTTAGGAGATTTCTTTTCTTGGCCATATTGTCTCTAAGGATGGAATTTCTATTGACCCTTCTAAGACAAGAGAAATCCAATAATGTCCAGCACCAACGAGTATAACTGAGGTACACAATTTTATTGGTTTAGCATGTTATTATCAACGTTTCATCTAGAATTTTGCCGGATTGGCTAACCCATTAACAAAGCTCACCTGTAAAGGGGTTAAATTTGTTTGGACAAAAGAGTGTGAAGAATGTTTTGAAGAACTGAAGAAAATATTATTCGATACTTCTATATTGACTCTACCATCGGGAAATGATGGGTTTGTTATTTATAGTGATTCTTCAAAGAAAGGACTTAGTTGTGTCCTTATGCAGAATGATAGGGTTATTTCCTATGCACCACGACAGCTAAAAATTAATGAGAAAAACTATCATACTCATGATCTTGAGTTAGTAGCTGTAATATTTTCTTTGAAGATTTGGAGACACTATCTCTATGGTGAAAGTGTGAGATTTATACTTATCACTGGAGTTGGAAGTATATTTTCTCTAAGAAGAACTCAACATGAGGCAAAGGTGATGGCTTTAACTACTCGTGGATTATGATTGCATGATACACTACCACCCGGGGAAGACAAATAAGGTGGGAGATGCTTTGACCAGAAATAATCATGGAGTTTTGAACAAGATGAGAATTTAAAGGGATCCTATTTTCATGGATCTAGTGAATATGGACATGGGAATAACCATGGAAGGTGAAACTGTTGTACCTCTCGTACCCCTGGTGGTTTAATTTTTATGATCACAATCACTCTCTTATTTATCAAATCTTGTTTTAAGTGTTTTTGGATGATAGGCATGATTTCAGGTTGCCAAGGAATTGGGCCAAGAAAGCCAGAAGGCAAAAGTGGACTGATTTCAGTCCACCGGAAAACCGGTGGATGACCACCGGCCAGCCGGTGGAATCTTGACAGAAGGCATCCCCTCTGTCCAGACTACCGGCCAACCGGTGTCCCATCACCGGCTAGCCGGTGGAACCCAGACAGAAGGGACACCTACTGTCTCACCACCGGCCAACCGGTGGCCTCCTCACCGGCCAGCCGGTGGTGCCTGGGCAGAAGGCCTCTCCATTTTCCAAAGCCCCGGCCCACCGGTGGCCAAGCACCGGTCAGCCGGTGGAGCCTGTCAAACTAGCCGTTGGAATAATAACAAAGCCAACAGAAGCCAACAAACACATTTTTCATCATTTGGAAAACCTCCGGCGGATTCCTTCAAGGAACCTCAATTGCTCCAACCCATTTCCACATCCAAGGAACATCACCATAGAAGCTTGGGAGCGCTCTTAATCAACTGTAATCAATCCATTGGCGCCCAAGACTTCTCCACATTGCGGGTTTTCTTGTTTTATCTTTTTGAGCATCAATTTGGGTTTGTGCCTACAAACCCCTCTTTCTCTCATCTTCCTTTTGTTTGGGTTTTCACACCACCTTCAAGGTGTGAAGAGGTTAGTCAAGCCTTCCCTTTAAAAGGCTTGAGTCATAGGTGAGCTAGCCTTCACCTGTAAGAAGGCTAGTGGTTTCTTGCTCAACCATTAAAAGCAAGCTGTAATAGGTTCTAGACTACCTTAAAGTCTAGTGGGTTTCTTGCTAAAACCATTAAAAATCAAGCGGTAGTAAATCTCTCAACGGTTGAGTTGGGAGTGGAGACGTAGGCTTTGGTTTAAGCCGAACTCCGTTATCAAGTTTTGTGTCTTGCCTCTTTTATTTCCGCTGCACTTTTTACTTTTATTTTAAATTGTTAATTATTTTTTAAAAGGCAATTCACCCCCTCTTGCCATCACTCTCCGCCCAACAATTGGTATCAGAGGCAAAATTTGAGTAATACCTTCACTGGTTTCAAATTCAAGATCCTTTGTGATGGCTTCAACTTCTTTCCCCCCCGAAGGCTATTCTTTGGGTCGTGCTCCATTATTTGATGGAACCGTCTATACTTATTGGAAAACCCGTATGACCACTTTTCTTAGAAGTATAGGTTATCCTATTTATAAAATTGTCATGCATGATTATTCTCTTTCTTCTCCCGATGAATCCAAATGGACTCAAGCCGATATTAAAAATTTCGAGCTTGATGGAAAAGCCATGAACGCTCTTCATTACGGCCTTGATCGTAATGAATTCAATCGAGTTTCCACATGCACTTCATCTCATGAAATCTGGAAACTATTGGAGGTTACCCATGAGGGGACCAACAAAGTCAAGGATACTCGATTGGATATGTACCATCAAGATTTTGAGTCTTTCACCATACACCCACACGAACCAATTACTGAAATGTTTACTCGTTTTACTGACATTTGCAATGGATGAAAATCTCTTGGAGATGATGTTTCTGTAGAAACGATGGTCAAGAAGATCCATTGGATCTTACAAAGAACATGGGCACCGAAAGTCACTGCAATTCAAGGAGAAAAAGATGTCAAGAAAATGCCGGTCGAAGAGCTCATCGGATCCCTCATGACCTACGAGATCGCCATGAGGAGGCAAGCTGAAAAGGAAGGCAAACCGATCAAAGTTCTAAAGAACATCGCCTTCAAAGTTCAAAAAGAAGAAAGCTCCTCCTCCTATTCTTCTTCCTCTTCAAGCGGCGATTCAGAAATCAAGAACCTTGCCCACAAGATGCACAAATTCATGAAGAAGAACAAAAAGAAGAAATCCCGCAAGGCTCAACCCAACGAAAAATCTGAGCCCGAGGTAACATGTTACGGGTGTGGCAAGAAAGGCCATTACAAGCCCGATTGTCCAGTCAACAAGAAAAAGGCCAAGCCAAAGGAAAAGAAGAAGGCATTAAAGGCCACATGGAGTGATAGCTCCACATCCTCCTCCTCCTCCTCCTCAAGTGACAACGGTAAAAAATGCTTAATGGCATTTCATGAGGTATCCTCTTCCGACTCCTCATCCTCTAGTTCTTCAAATTCTTTCAATCATTTATCTTATGAGGATCTCCAACATGCTAGAGATCAATTGGAGGAAGGTTTTCATGAACTTTCTTCCAAATTTATTTCTTTAAAAAACAATTTCAAAAAACTTTCTTCCAAAAAGGAACAACTTCTCAAAGAAAAGGAGGAGTTGTCCCTCAAGATCCAAAACCTTCCCGATGTTGATTCTATGGAATCAACAATCAAGGATTTAAGGACATCCCTAGCTAAGTTCACTGAAGTAGAACATAACCTTTCGAAGCTCCTTGGCTCCCAATGCGTATCTAGAACCACCCAAGGGCTTGGCTATTCCAAGCAAGCTTCCTCTTCCCATGCTCCTACTATTTTTGTAAGGGGGAGCTCCCAATATAAATTTTGCAACTATTGTAAAAAACCCATGCACTTAATTTATGAGTGCGATTGCAAAAATGCCCGGTATGGAAGGCCCAAAACTATTTCCTTTAATGATGAATTTCATAGGAGAAGACCCGCCACTAGACAAGTATGGATTGAAAAATCCCTTTTAGCGAGTCTCACTGGACCAAAATTTGTCTCGGTTCTAAAGTCTTCTCCCCGGTGATTTGTTGTTTTTATTTAGGGGGAGTTAGGATCGTTTAAGCCTTTTTGCTTTATATTAAAAACTTTCAATTCAAAACTTTCAATTCAAAACCTTCAATTCAAAACTTTCAATTCAAAACTTTCAATTCAAATCTCAAAAATTTCAATTGGTTTAAAAACTCTATCTTGTTTTTCAACCTTTCCCTCAATCAAGTTTTATGCCCCGTGCTATTTTGATAATCACAAAGGGGGAGAAATTCTTGGTTGATTGGGGGAAAAATATTTCTCTCATGCTTTGCTTTATCCTTTAAAGCATGCCTTTCATTTCAGTCTTTTACATTGCTTGTTTTGGTGATTGTGATCATCAAAATAGGGGGAGATTATTGTACCTCTCATACCCCTCGTGGTTTAATTTTCATGATCACAATCACTCTCTTATTTATCTAATCTTGTTTTAAGTGTTTTTGGATGATAGGCATGATTTCAGGTTGCCAAGGAATTGGGCCAAGAATGCCAGAAGAAAAAAGTGGACTGCTTTCAGTCCACCGGCCAACCGGTGGATGACCACCGGCTAGCCGGTGTAATCTTGACAGAAGGCATCCCCTCTGTCCAGACCATCGGCCAACCGGTGTCCCATCACCGGCCAGCCGGTGGAACCCAGACAGAAGGGACACCTACTGTCTCACCACCGGCAAACCGGTGGCCTCCTCACCGGCCAGCCGGTGGTGCCTGGGCAGAAGGCCTCTCCATTTTCCAAAGCACCGGCCAACCGGTGGCCAAGCACTGGTCAGCCGGTGGATCCAGTCAAACTAGCCGTTGGGCTTTGACCAACCTGCTCCCAATGGCTCCGAAGACTTTTCCAGCGGCTCCGAAGACCCCAAACGGCCATATGAGGGTTCCACCTCTATAAATAAAGGACTAGGAAGCCCCGGAACTGTAGTGGAATAATAACAAAGCCAACGGAAGCCAACGGACACATTTTTCATCATTTGGCAAACCTCCGGCGGATTCCTTCAAGAAACCTCAATTTCTCCAACCCATTTCCACATCCAAGGAGCATCACCATAGAATCTCGGGAGCGCTCTTCATCAACTCCAATCAATCCATTGGTGCCCAAGACTTCTCCACATTACAGTTTTTCTTGTTTTATCTTTTTGAGCATCAATTTGGGTTTGTGCCTACAAACCCCTCTTTCTCTCATCTTCCTTTTGTTTGGGTTTTCACACCACCTTCAAGGTGTGAAGAGGTTAGTCAAGCCTTCCCTTTAAAAGGCTTGAGTCATAGGTGAGCTAGCCTTCACCTGTAAGAAGGCTAGTGCGTTCTTGCTCAACCATTTAAAGCAAGCTGTAATAGGTTCTAGACTACCTTAAAGTCTAGTGGGTTTCTTGCTAAAACCATTAAAAAGAAAGCGGTAGTAAATCTCTCAACAGTTGAGTTGGGAGCGGAGACGTAGGCTTTGGTTTAAGCCGAACTCCGTTATCAAGTTTTGTGTCTTGCCTCTTTTATTTCCGCTGCACTTTTTACTTTGATTTTAAATTGTTAATTATTTTTTAAAAGGCAATTCACCCCCCCTCTTTCCATCACTCTCTGCCCAACAGAAACATCAATGCTTTTTCAAATGGTTGCTAATCCATCTTTACTAGAAAGGATTAAGAGTTCTCAGACAGATGATGAAGAGTTTCAAAAGAAAATTAACGCTGTGAATGATGGGAGATTGAGTGACTTTTTGTATGAATATAAAATTTTGAAATTTGGGAAGATACTTTGTGTTCCCAATATACCTGATCTAAAAAGATAGTTATTGTATGATTCTCATAGTTCAAATTTCTCTATACATCCTGGGAGCACCAAAATGTATAAGGATTTGAAAGAATATTTTTGGTGGGATAACATGAAGACAGAGATTGCTGATTTTTTGTCAAGATGTATAGTTTGTCAACAGGTGAAAGCTGGAAGGCAACAGCCTGGAAGAGTCATGCAACCTTTTCCCATACCTGAGTGGAAATGATATAATATCACGATGGACTTTGTCATGGGACTACCAAAAGACTCCTAGATGGAACAATGCAATATGGGTCATTGTTGATTGTTTTACCAAGTCAGCACATTTTCTTGCTATATGGGAGTATTTTCCACTTAAACGTCTAGCAAGACTATATATTAATGAAGTTGTGAGGCTTCATGGAGTACCCCTATCGATTTTTTCTGATCGTGATCCCCCTTTTACATCATGATTTTGGAAGATTCTTCAAAAGGCCTTGGATACTGAACTTCATTTGAGCACTGCTTAACACCCCCAAACTGATGGACAATCAGAATGGACTATTAAAACCTTAGAAGACATGTTTAGATCTGGATCACTTGACTTTTAGGGTATGTGGGATAAATATTTAACTCTCATAGAATTTTCCTATAATAATAGCTTGAATTAAAGTATTCATATGGAACCATATAAGGAGTCGTACACCAACCTGTTGGGATGATGTTGGTGAAAGAAAACTCGTAGGCCCAGAACTGGTGGAGGAAATGATGGAAAAGGTAAAGGTAATACAAAACCACATCAAATCAGCTCAAATTAGGTAGAAGAGCTATGCTGACAACCGAAGGAAGGATTTTGACTTTCCAGTAGGAGATCATGTTTTCTGGAAGGTATCACAGTGGAAGAGAGTTATATGTTTCAGTAAGAAAGGTAAATTAAGTCCTAGGTATATCAGACCTTTCGAAATTCTAGAACGAATTGGGGTTGTAGATTATCGTTTTGAAATGCCACCAAATCTCTCCAAAGTTCATGATGTGTTCCACGTATCACTGTTGAGAAAATACATGCCTGACCCAATGCATGTACTCACCTATGAGGAATTAGAACTGGAACTTGGTCTGTCTTATTTGCGATGTGCCTGTCAAGATTCTTGATACAAGAGAACAAGTGTTGAGAAACCAGACGACTCGTTTGGTAAAAGTTCTATGGAAAAACCAAAAGATGGAAAAGGCAACATGGGAACCCGAGGAAATTTTGATGAAGAACCACCCGAGTCTTTTTATACAGTAATATTCTATAAATTTTGAGGACGAAATTATTTGAAGGAGGGGAGAATGTAACACCCCAAACATCCACGCCACACTTCTATTTGAATAATACAGTAGCATCTGTTGTACACAACTTCGAGTTCTAACACACACCACAAACAATCAAACTAACCGTTATGAATAGTAATAACCACTTTTTGAAATTTTATAAATTTTATATTTCAAAATGGACTTCATTTCTAGATTTGGAATATCAAAATTAGCTTACGGTGAATTTTTTGTATTTTTCTGAAAAGTTTTAATTTTTGATGAATAGTGAAAAACACTGAGTTAGAATTTAAAACCAATTTTTTATTTAAATAATTATTTATTTTATTTAAATTTATTTTAGGATAAAATAGATACATAATACCTATATATGTTCAATGTATTTCATTAGAGTCAGTTTATAATAATTTTAGATATATAAAAATTTTATTGAACTTTTTACTATCTTTTACCCATATCCTAGGAAAATTTGCAAATTCACATAAAACATAATTTTACCACTTCTGTGAGTGGAATTTAGAAAATACGAGAGTCACGGTTAATATCAAGGACTAAAATGTGGTTCAATAAGAAAAAAATAATTTTTTATGAATGGTATCTTTTTACTTTTATTTACTACGGTTAAATGTAAATAGGGTAATTAACTGTAAAAATGATATTATTATTACCCTAAAACATGTCCTAATTCTATTTCCTAATTATAATTATACCGAAAAGACCTTAAGAATAAAATTTAAACCTCTTTGGTACACTTATATTAGATCAGGATATTTATTATTATTAAATTTAAATAAGAGTTGAAAGAGTTAAAATCAAAGTTTAATAACTAAAAAAATTTCAATATAGGGTTATACATAAGATAAATTCGATTATAAATATTCATTAAAAATCAAAAAATATTTCCTAAATTATTTTATTTTATTTATAATTTTTAGACATTAAATAATTTAATTTATTTATGACAAAATGAGGATGATGTAATTACCTTATTAGTGAAATATTAAAATTATTGATATTATAAATACCCAAATAAATATAATTTGAGGCTTTTAATGAATTCCAAGAATTGTATAGGATAATATGACATATTAGGGTTGATTAAATGAATTATTTTCGAAGTAATAATGCTTTTATGAATTTATAAAAAACAAAATACCAAATAGTGTCAAAATTGACCTAAAAGAGGTTTTAAAACTAATATTATATTATTAATTGATATTATATTCATAAAAATATTTTTTTTGCCCAAAAGACTTATATAACGATAGGTGTATCAATAATTAACCTCTTGGGGATCTTTTGGATGTATATAGTATGTTTATTAACCATTTAATATAAAAATACAAAGAGGCATGGTAAATGTCAAACTATTTAACTAAGAGTTAAATATAAATGATAAGGTTAATTTAGTGAGCCAAACCTGTATAAAATCTATTTTTTGAATAGATTTCGACCCATTACCACCTTATACTTGAAATAAGTCACTTTGTAGCAATTATAAATCGAATATAAATTTATTATAAAATAATATTTTAAGTTTTTCCTAAGGTGCCCCTCGCCCCTCCTATAAAAGGGCACTCCCCCTTCTCTCAAATTCATACCTTCAAATCCTTTTGGATCGGCCAAAACCTAACCAAATATTCTCTCAACTTCCCTCACGTCAACCTAGAGGCATTATTTTGATCAGAAATCAAACCTAATAAACCATTTTGATCAAATCAAAAGGAAGAACCCGAAGAAGAGGTAATGATTTTTCCACCCTCTTTCGTGTTACTTTCTTCTTCCAATTCTTCTTTCTTTGATATTTCCATTATAAAATAAAAACTCCAGTATCTTCTATATAATTTTATGTTATTATATATATGGTACAACCATATTCAGTATTCTATCCATCCTTTGAATAACATGTCACAATACGTGCGTACGTACGGCTTACCGTCTCCACGTCGTGGTGTAATTGTTATTCAAAACATTATTATTTGGATGGGTATGATAATGATGTGTAATTAAGTAAATAATAAATATAACAATATAATTATTCTTTATATATGATATACTATCCATTTATATACTATTTTAATATCAAAAGAATGATATTGTCACTCATGCGTACGTACGGACAACTGTCTCCACGAACGGGATGACATTAATTCCCCACCATATCCATTCAAGAATAATTCTCATTTGATGATTAAAATTAATGTTTAATAACTTTATATCATTCTGGATATGAATAAAATAAAATCTATAAATAAAAAACATGTCTTACATAAAAAAACATATAAAGTAAAATGAATCAGTTAACACCCCAAACCAAGATATGGCTAAGATATCATTAACAAAGCAATGTTAAAAGATCATATATGATATCATATTAATGTATATAATTATTTTATAATTTAATAAAAATAATTTCACAATTATATAGGAGTTAAACCAACCCTAGACCAAGGAAAAGTACAAGGTAAGGGTTTATTTTACAATCTCTTCATTATCCGAGGTTGTTTATGCGTAATTATCTACTGGGACCTCTTTATCATCCACATCCATGTTTCTTAAAAATGTATTTCAAATCATTCTTAATATTTTACAGAATATGGTTTAAATTCATTTATACCCTTTTTTGACTTTTTATAAGAATTTTATAAAGGAATCTTTCTTTCGTTTTCCAAACAAGGTCCTTTTTAACCTTTTCGACAGAATTAATGTAAAAATGTCTTTTTTTAACTTATACGGTGGGTGCGGATATTTCCTGCCATTATAAAATCATCAAAGCATCCCTTACAATATTATAAGAATATTTTCAAATTAAATGTTTTCATTTATAATTATGTGACTTTTAAATGATTTCAAAAAAGCGGTATTTCTCTCAAATAGTTTTGATTTCATCTATGTCAACATCCTTTGATGGATTTTAAGCTTATTTGAAGTTGATTTAAAATGATACAAAACGTCCATATTGTATTGAAGGTTTTGTGATATTTTTGACTGTGGATGTGTTATTTTTATACCATTCATAGTTTATGGAGAAATTATTGAAATTTCGTGTGATAGTTTTAATATGAATGTTTATGTTATGTTTAAACTTATTCATATGAGGAATGAATTGGACTTAGTAAGTGACGGGTGGAGCCCACTATAGCTCCTCGATGCATCAGTAGGTCTCATAAGACAAACTAGTGTCTTGACACAAGTCCTTGATTAAAATATTATTTATAGTCTTGGCACAAGGCCTTGACTGTGTGGTTATGATAATCTTGCATTATGCATTCCATCTTTATGAAAGTGGTTATTAATATTGCATGTGATTATTCAACTAGGAGAATATCCATGTGAATAAGTAAACAAAATTATTTCATTTTATCTTTGCCATATTATGTTGAAGTTCAAGTTTAAAAGGCTTTTGTTTTAGTTATACATTGCCATAAATGTTTATGTTTATTTATGAAAGTTTCCAGAATATTGTTATCCTTACTAAGCATTTGAGCTCACCCCTTTCAGTGTTTTATTTTTCCCAGGATTTGAAGAAATATTTTATGAATAACCTGTAGGGATATTATAAGGGGATATGAAGACAAGATGTTGTTTTAGTTTTTTTCACTTTATGATGTAATTTAAGACTTATGAATATATCTACTATTTACAAAGCTACTAAACTAATCGATCTTTCGAGACTTGATCTTTTGTGATAATTCCAATATTATGTAATAATGCACCGACTCTGGGTAATTGGGGTCGAGGTGTTACAATTTAGTTAATGAAAAACTTAATTAAGAGATATTTAAAATATTAGAAAAAAAATATTATATATAGTCCTCCAAAAATATCCTAGGTGAATATGAAATAATACTGGACTATTTAATTATTTTGTTTGAATTCATTTTGTAGTTTTGATTTTCTTAAAGTCAATGTAATGCATTTTATCAAAATTGACTGTAATGGTATTTTCTAAAAATAATATTTTATTAAATTAGATAAAAATAAAAAATTACTAAATAAGGACAAGGATGATGAATTATGGTTTAAAATATAATAAATTGACCTTTTATTGTTAAATTTACACATTACACATAATAATGTCTCCCGTTTAATAATGAAAATGTTGTTACCATAGTTAAAATTAATATGGGTTAATTGAAGGATAATCAAAACAATAAAGATTAAAATTACACCAAAACATGTCTAAATAATGTTTTTTATGGTATTATAACACTATCCCACATTATCCTCGAATAAATTTCAATTTTTTGGAATGTTTATTGAGATTTAACTAATAATTATATATTTTGAGAAATTCAAAAAGTGCCCCTCACACCTTTCTTATAACAGGACTCCTCATCCTTATTCTCATCACATTGAGTCTTATAGATTGAATAAAATCTGAAAAAAATCTACACTAATCTTACCTATCAACATTATATATGTGATTTTCTTCCTAAAGTACCAACAATAGAGTCCTTTAGAAGATATCTAAAGGATATGTTTCGAAGAAGATGTAATCTCTCTAACCAATCACTCTATTTTTCTAATCATCTATAACTACTATAATTCTATGATTTGTATCATTGATTATTATATTAAAAATTATAAATATGAAGAAATTTTATTATATTTATCAACACACCATTATATATCCCCCTTTTCGTAAAACAATAAGTGAAAGTATCGCTCATGCGTACTTACGGATTACCATCTACACATATTAATACCATTAGTTTTCCAACCCCATCATTAATGAGTGGTAATTATGAGGGGTATAATTTATACATATGATATTTATGAAATAATTATACCAATAGAATTATAATATCATATCTATATTTTTACTACTTAATCATTTGGGAATTAATAATATTATTCATGCATATATATGGCTTATCTTCTCCATGAGGTGATGTAATTATTTTTTCATATATATTTCACATGAGTGGTGACAATGATTAATTTTGTGAATATATATGATATATATAACATAATAATTATTTTTAATACAATAGAATAATGATCAATATATATGGACCAAAATTTCTGAATTGAAACATGAATGAAAAAATATGTAGATATAATTTTGAACAATGACTTTAAATTATTAATAAACATGTAATAAAATGATATAAAAAATCTTAAATTTTATAATCGATATATTTTAATTGAAAAAATTTATATTAAATCAATATTTATTATACAAGTTATTTTAATTTGAATATGCAAATGAAATACATGAGGTAAGGGATTTTTGTCTCACTTTTATTTCAATATGACTAATGATTTGTACACTCCTTGTTTCATTTTTGTCATTACTACCCTTGAATTTCCTTTATGAGTATTATTCATAAGATTATGGTATTTTAAAATTTATATAATTTTATTTCTTCCATGGGTAATATGAGTATAAATATTACAAATTGTTAAGATTTAATTTCATATTCACATTAATATTCTGGATAGATTGGTTTTAAATATCTATTGTGGAAAATTTATCTTACAAATACATGTTTTAAATAAATTTTATCAATTTAATTACTATTATACAATGAATATTTAATGTTATTTTTACATATTTATGACTTTTTATTAAATAGTTTCAAATGAATATATTTTTCTAAGCAATACACATTATTACTTTTTTGACAAAAATATAAAAAGAATGTTATTTTAACTTGTAAGGAATGAGTGGATTTTACATATATCATGATGCCTTATTTCCTTGAATCTTCCATTAAAATAACACAAGGTTCGTTTAAATGAAAAAAAAATTCCTTTATAAGTTGATATCTCATTAAAAAAATAATTACGTATGGGAAATGATATTTTCACCATGAATTATTCCATGTTATCGTCAAAAACATTAATTATTTCATATAAGATGATATTATTTTATATTATTTATGATTTAATAGGTATATGGCCCATATAAACAATTCATATTCTTTATATTAATGGTTTATTCGTATAATATAATAATATTTATAAATCTAATTTCATTTACATGAGTAATGTTATGCTAAATTGTTAATGAAACTCATTTCATTAAATGGGTTATGATATGGTGAATGATTTATGGTCATTTTCAAAAGATATGTATTGTTTTCATTAATTAAAAGGTTGGTCCGATATCTACCTCAAATTCATAGGGTAATGTATTATATCTCCTGAGATATATAAGCGAAACAAGTGTATGTGCTTGATATGTAATGGGGAACAAGTCAATTTGCATGATCTATTATGGGAAACATGTGATAAGTCCAAATCTCTGAGTATTTCTAGATAACATTGACATGTGAAATGGATTTGAATACCTATCATGATTCAAAAAACATTTAAGATATGAACATATCTTTCTTGATTGATTAATGATGATGTTTAATTCTTATAAATCGTTTATTTTGAATGTTAATGTTCTATGTGATAAGTCCTAATTGTGATCCATGATAGGATGAGTATGAACTTTATATGTTATTCTTATTATCACATACCCAAATTTCTTATATTATTCTTTTATAAGATAATAAATTGATCTCTTCCTTGTTTACCCTTAATGAGAATATAATCTCACACTTTTATTATGTTTCATTTCCATGTCTTATAATGAAATTTTTTCATTTTATGTATTAGAGGGAAGATCATCTAGCAAATTACTGAAGATCATTCACCATACAAGAAGTATATGGTCCATGATTCTAAAGGCACTATAAAATCGCATTTTTTCATGTTTTTGTGTAATGTAATGAATATTCATCTAAAGAATGATGTAATATCCATATATAACAATCATGGGTTGTTATAGTTTATATCATATAGTGGTTTAGTCAACCCTTTGTAACAAATATGGGAAAACATTTTTGAGTTACCTAGGGATATTTATAAGGATATTTCTAGCTATGTATCTAATAATAAGCCTAATGTTTTATATATTCAAGAGGGTTTTGTAATTTATACATCCTATAAGTGATTTTTTAAAGTTATTTGTTTTTCCACTATTATTAATATTGCTAATATTATTATTTAAAGTTTTTGTGAATAGGTGAACCATATAAGAACCACATTAATGATTAATTGGATGGTCAATTAAATTATTGTCCTCCTAAGAAACATAATGTAGTTGCATAATGAATGAAAAAACATATTTCTATTTCCACAGAACGTTTTGAATCTGTTAATCATGTTGCACATTAAAATGAGAAAAGGTGGGAACAACACTATATTTATTCCTTCTTGAGGCAGCATCCACCTTCTATCATTATGTCTTTTGATCCACCAATGGTTATGAAATGAATATTTACCATGAAAAGATATTTTTTGTTATCCAATGTTTATAACAACAGAAATTCATGTTTTATGTCTAATTTTTGGAAGAGGATTCAAATTAATTGTTGAATCTTATCAATAATATGAGGTAATGGGATGAAATTGATATCAAGAAATTAGATGATCTTAGAAACTTATTTTTTAATAATTATTTCACTGATATTCTTATTATGAAGATTTAAAAGGAATAATTTTATTTAATAAAGTAAAACCAACCACATGGATCATATGAAGAGAATCATACAATTCAAGTGAGGTACTCTTATCAAATTATCATCTGACATGAATGTAAGGATGAATGATTATTTAGTGGATTACAACCACCTCATAAAATTCAACCACCCATAAGAGACTTCTGTAACAATGAATAAATGGTTTGATGTGATCTTAAGGTAGAAATGAAAATTATAGATACCCACAATTCCCATTGTTTTGATATGAAATTAATTATTGAGTCCCATGAAAACTAGAATAAATTGCATGGTGGAAAGAAATTCCAACCATTTACATGCAAGAAATGTCCGAAGAAACATCAATGTAAGTGTTTTAATTGAACTGGGAAGTTACTTAAATATTTAATGGTGGAATATAAATTCCATGAATATAGAAAGGTGATGAATAGTAAATTTAATGAAATGGAAGAAAAAAAGATTCCAACTAATGAATCACATAAACTTATATACTTTATATGAATAGAAATTAGGCATTAGGATAACCAGTGCCCAAATCCAAGTGTTAATGATGATGACCAACAATTGTTATCTAATAAAGAAAAAAATGGTAAATCTCATGTGATCACTATTGGTGATGTAGAGTATGAAAATGGAGTGGTGTAATGAAAGAAAATTTTTGTAGTGGAATTCAGTAATATTGTTGTAGAAGTAATTTCATGGTATTATGGAATAATAAAACATCTATGTATTAGTCCACTTTAGTTTTTTCTAAAGGATTTAAGAGTATATCATTAATGGAATAAGTGACTATGAAATGTGATTGATGTCGTTAGGTGATATTTTTTGAAAACACGTGACTATGGGAAGGATAACCCATAATATGCATAAGATGTTGCGATATTTGAATACAAATATGCTTGATTATGATAAATAAATGGGACAATATTTTTTACCATGGTAAAAATATATTGAAAGGTTATTTTATAATATTTGAGATAGATTTTGTATAATTTTTCTATTTATGTTATTGGTAAACAATTAAATTTTCTTAAAGCATACTTTTTTCAGAAAAATATTTATGATAATTCATGTTATTAAAATGTTTTAAGAGAAAAAATGGTAATGGTTTTAAAATTTTTGGTATGTTCCAATTTAGAGTTACATCATGTTTTTAAGCGATAAATGATATTTTTTCTAACTTTATTTCCAAATTCCTAGTTTTTAATATTTTGGATGGTTCATATGGTAACAATTTATTAAGATTTTACATAGAAATTTGGATGATGTTTTTGTGATTAATGTTTCATAATATAAGTGTTTATGTGTATTGGATTACATGTGCTAACCATTTTAATGAGATGATAAATATAGATGGATGGAATAAATTATCATCAAATTATGGATACGATGATCTACTAGTTATTCAAGCGTTATAATTTCAGCTTCTTTTTTTCATGGAATAAGAGATGAAGTTGAAATTGATTAAGGCATAATAAAGGGGTAGGTTTTCAAGAAATCAAATAAGTATGTCATCTCATGAAAGTTAATCAACATTAGGGAAAATGGAATTGAAATAAAATGTTTTCTTTTTATTGTAATTTTTTATATTGTCAATTTACTTTTTAAAGACACCTTGGGTTAGGGTTTTTTGGGTATTAGCTTTATCTTGACCATTTTCATTATGACTCTCCATTAGAACATGGTATTTAGTTTTCTCTAAAATGTCCATATTTTCACATTCCATATATGTTATCTTTTTTGTAATCCTAGTAATGAGTAATATTGGGTAACCATTAGGGTCACCAATTTCTTTTTTTGATGTAAGTTTTAGAATTTATAATTATGACGTGGGTTTCTATGAATATAAATTTCATGTATTAAAACATTTATGACCCTAAAAAAATTTTATGGAGATATTCATTTTAACTTTTTGATAACGTAAAACCCTAAAAATTTTAGGAAATATAATTTTTAAATACTACGATTTCATTGATACCTTGAAATTTATGCTACACGTTCTCAAGCATGCACTACACACAAAACCATTTTTAGATTGTGTTACACGTAACATCGAGTTTCTATGAAACATTATTTTATTAATTAAATTATTCAATTAATAAAATAATAATCTATCTGTTATAATGGTGTTTGTGAATAGGATTGAATGAAATATGATAACTTGGTTTAAATAGGTAAAAATTATTAATTCTTTAGTGTCCAATTAAATATAAATGGAATTAAAAACCATTTAGAATATGAAACGAAATACTTTTTCATGAAAAACTATTTAATTTTGAACCATTAAATATAAAAATCACTTTTTTTGGATTATATTAATGAAATATATAATTAATTATTTAATATTTTATTTTGTGAATAAAATTAATTTTATGTTTTTTATCGACATAATAAATCCATTTTTATGATTAAAAATTATATTTTTAAATAAAACTAGTTGTATCACATTTCAATGGTGCAGTTTTTTAAAAACTAAGCTTTGAAACATATAAAATATAATTGAAAAAAAAAGAATTCATTAAAATTTGTATATCATAATGTACAATGGTTAATTTTTGGGTATTTTTCAGATAAGTTTAATGTTTTGATGACTACTGAAAATTACAAAATTTTAATCTAAAATTAGTTTTTCATATTATTAATTTACATTGTTAAATTTTATTTTTAATTGGTTTGAAATTATTAATAAATATCATATATTTTTTAATCCAATTTATTTAATTGTTGTTAATTTCACAATCAATTTGGACATAAAATAATTTCAATATTTAGAAATTTTTCACTTTAAAACACATTTCTCACCCCTTCAATGGGATAAATTTTGAATTAATTTTATCAATTTTTAAGTTTTGAATTTTTTAAAATTATTCTATATTTGTAATTTTAATGAAAAAATTTATTAAATATATCCCATTTTTTTGTATAATACGAATAGTAACTTTGGTAATTTTTATAACCACAGTTAAGCATGAAACGTGTAATTAGGGGAAAATAATATTATAAATATTTCAAAATTACCATAACACATTACAAAATATCAGTAGATGAAGTTAATCCTAACTTTAACAAATATTTATTCAAATTTATTAACTTAATGGAAACTTGTCTATGGAAATGACTTGGTATATATTAAAATCAAAGAGTGAAAAAATTTCAAACTCTCACTTTTAATAAGTATAATATATTTAATATGTGGATTAATAGAATAAATCCACAAATAAATATATTGTTAAGAAAAATAAAATTTTCATATACATCATTTATGTTTATTATTAATTTTTAGGGAAAAATAATTATCAAAAATAGGTACACATTAATGATGCAGTAATTATTAAAATAATGAAAATATTAATTATGTTATATTAAAAATATTTAAGATATATAATATGAATTAAATAAGGTCATGCATGAATTTTATTTGAGAATATGACACATTATAGGTGTATTAAATAAATTTTTTCAATGTTAGTTTGTTCAATAGATTTTTCAAAGTCAATGTAGTGAATAGTGTCAAAATTCACACTAAGGATATTTTATGAAAATAATATATTATTAAATTAGTTAAATTTTTTAAAAAAACCTAAATAAAGAAAAAATTCTTAAATATGTTATTAATTATCTAAAATGAACCATTTATGGTTGAATTGATAATTTATAATTAAAAATCCCCACCATTTAATATTGCAAATGTTGTTAGAGTGGTTAAAATTCAATGGGTTAATTGAGGGTTAATCAAAATAAAAAGTTTTAAAATTACATAAAAACATGTATAAAATGTATTTATTGATGGAATTACAACCATATACTACATTGTATTTAAATATAATTCCATGTTGTGGTATTTGGATTGATATTTAATTTATTTTAATTTAATATTTTGAGAAATTTCAAAAGTGCCCCTCACCTTAATTAACAATGGATACCTCCCCCCTCATCTCAATAAATTGAGTCTTCTATATCAACCAAAAATCTAAAAAATTACCTTCCCCACATCACTATCTATATTATGGAGGTACTGTTCATCCCAAAGGACCAACTCTATATACCTTTAGAGGAGATCTAAATGATCCCTTTTGAGTCAGATTTAATCGCTCTAACCGTCACTCCCTTTTTATGCTCATCTATACCTCCTATAAATATATGATATATATCATAAAATAATAACTTAATTATACTAAATATTATTAAATTTCATTATAATTATTTACAAAACCTTATAAATTCCCTTTGATATTGAATAAGAAGGGAAAGTATCACTTGTGCATATGTATGACTTATCATCTCCACATAGCGATGCCATAAATTTTCCATAACCATATATTGTGACAGGGAATTATGATATTTTTAATGTTTATATATGATATTTATGACACAATCGTTCCTCTATATTGATAATATCATATTACCACCAAATCTTTTAGTAAATGGAAATGTCGCTCGAGCGTATGTATGGCTTACCATCTCTAGGATGAGATGCCCTTCATTTTTCAAAGATATTTCACATGGTTGGTTAAAATAATTAATTTTATAAATATATATGATATATATTACAAAATAATATTATTGAAATGATGAAACCATGATCAAAGTAAAAGGACTGGGACTTTTAAAACAAAACATGCTTTGAAAATGATGAAAATATCACCAAGATCATGGATTTTAAATTATTAATAAACATGTCATAATATGTTATAAAAAATAATAAATTGTAATTATAATATATAGTTATTTAATACATGTATCATAAATCCATATTTATTATACAGTGGGTTTTAATTTTATTTACGAAAGTAGAGACTTGAGGTAAGGGATAATTGTCTCACTTTTATTTCTGTGGGACACATAGTTTATACAGTACATTTTTCTTTTGATTATTGTATATACAATGATAAATGTAATTTATGAGTATTTTTATTATTATTATGTTATTTAAATATACATATAATTTTATTTATTTTATGTTGCAAAATATTCTATTGATTATACAGTGGAATGTGTTTATTTCACAATCTCATCAATATTCGTTATTGTTTGTATTAAATTAACTATTAGATAATATTAATCTTCCACATAAATTTCTTCTAAATAAGTTCTCAAAAATATTTTTATTATTCTAATATTAATATTTGATGTTAATTTTACATATTCACAATTTTATACATATCATTTTGTGAAGAATATTTTATTTCATGTTCTAAAAAAGGTTCTTTGTGATTTTTTTGACAAAAATACATAAGGATGTTTTCCTAACATATAAACCCCTAGATGATTTTCCCTAAATCCTAAATCCTTAATTAATTAATAATTCCAATAAAAACCTTAAAATTTTCTTTTAAAATAACTTTTTCCTTTTTTATTTATTTTGATTTTTAGAAAGAATGATTTCATAAGGAAAAGGATATTATCTATAAATTTTATTTTATATTGTATTAGAAAAATCAGAATTCCTTCTAATATGATAATGTTTGATTTTGGTTTTGTTTTAATAAGGATATGACCCTTTGAAACTATTCTTATTATTTCTATAAATGGTTTATGTTTATGATGGAATGATATTTATGAAACCTATTTCTTTTCCATGAGTTTTGTTGGAATGAAGTGTTTATGGAACTGATTTCATTACATGGGTTCTGAGAGATTAATTTATTTTTGGTCATGTACACACATATGTATAGTTTTAATTAATAGATGGTTGGGAAATATATCTAACTCCATTTCATTGGTTATTGAATTATATCTCATGATATAGTTAGGGAAAAAAGTCAATGAGCATGATATGTGATGGGAAAAAAGTCAATGTCCCTAATCTATTTAGAGAAATAGGTGATAATACCTGATCTATGTGCCTTGGTAGTTAACCTTGACCTAAATAACTTTTTCTATAATTATTATGATTCCATAAAAATTTTTTATATGAACTTATATTTAATGATTCAGTTATAATTAGGTTTCAATCATAGGATTCCTGACTTTTGGAATGAAAATGTATTATTCCATAACTCTTGTTTATGATCCATGAACGGTTGGGTATAAACTTTTTACATTATTATTATGCTCACATACCTATATTAATTATCTTATTCTTCAATAAAGTAACAAATTTATATGTGCAATGTTTACCATTATGGATAATTTCTTCTCACCCTTTCCTTATATCTCCTTTTCATTGGTTATGAAGAAAGTTTTTATATAGGGGTATTAAAAGGGATGATCATTATTGGAAACATTGATGATATTTCACTAGAATATAAGTTTTTTTCCAATTTTCCCAAGGTACCAAACTATTAAAATCCTCAAGAATGTGATTTTTTAATGTAATGAATATTCATCTAAAGTAATATGAAATATCCATATATGAAAATCCAAGTTCATTATATTCTAAAATAGAATAATTTAAATATAATTATCACATATTTAATACATATAAAAATTAATTTTTTACGAAACTTATTTTAGATGTATTGAATGAAATATGGAATATTAAGTAATTAATTTTTTATCTAATAAATACCTTTTCACAACTTAAAACCTTTATAAATAATTTCTATATTGATATTATTATTAATACTATCCAATTCAACATCTATGTTATAATGGTTTACTTTATTTTGGTTCATATAAAATCAAGTTTGTGTATAATACAATCAATCAAGTAAAACCATTATATTTTAAAAAATATATATAAAATATTGGTGTGTTATATTCTCCCACTGTAAAATAAATTTATCACATGAAATTATGTTATTATGATAAGAATTAATGTTTACATATTCTCTTCATCATATCCTTGAGATTAAAAGTATCTTACTCAAATTTATGATTCCTCCAAAAACATTCATAATGATAGAAGTATTATTATGTATAAATTTATATCTACTATCTATGATTAATACATATATCTCCTCATATAAATTTTTATGGTCCTTTGGTACAACTTATGTGTTATTTATATGTGAAAGATCATGTATATTCTTCCATTAAAGAATTACATTAAACATATTGTGAACTTGAGAGTGGTTTGGTGGGAGATCCTTGAGATATAAAACTATCCCAACACCATAAAAAATATCAAGAAGTAATAATATACCTAGATCTTAAATTAATAATATATATGAATCTAATAACCTTTATCCCTAGAGAAAATTAATAGAAAACCTTAAAACCAACATTGAATTTTAGATATATCCAATGATTATCGTCCTAAATTCTATATCCAATATATATTCCCTCATGTTATACTGAATGGATATAAAATTTTCTACATTAATATGGAAAATTTTTACAACATACCTTTATAATTTTTACTCTCATCTATGACCCGATAAAATGCCAGGCAATGAGATACATACTATGCAATATGTCTTTTCATGTTTTCCAATAATAAAAACTCATTTGGATCAATATATACATATTCATACTTATAATATGGATATGTATTTATAATCTATGATCAAGTTAGAATTTTTACTTCTTCAATTCCAGTATCGTTGAAATAGATAATTAGTTCTAAAACATTATCATTCCATCACAATCATGGTTTTACTAGAGAATATTTATCACCCTTTTTATAGCTCCACATCCTTATTTTTTACACACCTTCCATCATGATTATATATCCCATCCTTTTACAATACATGAATATTATATCTTTTGGTATCCTCTTCAATGATAAGCTATCATTGTCCATTCAACACAATGCACCATAAAAATTGTAAATGATCATATTGTGGTAGTGTATTATTGGTTAATAATATAAAATCTACCCAACACAACTTATTTGGAAAATAAAAAACACTTTTTGTGAGTATATAATTTTTGGTTTTATTATTGGAATATATGTCGCACTTTTATCCCCAAATAAAATTCCTCTATATATTTAATGTAAAGAGTTCTATTTATAACAAAAATTCATGAATCTGGCACTTTTATTCTTGAATAATTAATTATTTTGAGTTATAATATATCACCATGTCATTATGCATGATAACCCATCCCTTACATTTCAATTATGCAACATGTTATTCTGAAAACTATTATCCCCTTCTAGTTATCATCATGGAATGATCACTGATGAAACTTCTGTTTAGTTCATTGAAATTTTCTCTACATTCATTCCTCCAATAGAACATAACACCCTTCTATGTAAACATTATAATTATATTATATTTTAATTATAAATCCTTCACAAATAGTTGATAATATCTATCATGAACATGAAAACTATGAATCTAATCACAGTGGTTCATCTCAGCAGTTGTTTAATAGCATTCATATTTAATGGATCCACTGATATAACTTCACATAAGATTATATTTCCCAAAAATGAATCATTATATATCAAAATTCATACAATATTAATTTTTCTAATATATTCACCTTCCATAATTCCATTAGTACAAACCTCATGTGATCTTAATTATCTTCCATTTTATTAGAACATATAAAATAATATCATCTATATATAATACCAAAAAATGCCCAAAGTAGTCCATAACCAAAATAATCAAGAAATATATAATGATGGTGTGGTATTAGTAATAAAAAATAGCATCAATACAAATTTATAGTGTTCGCACATTGATTAGATGTTTTTCTTGGGTATGAAATCACTATAAACTCTTAATTTATAGTATCTTTATTAAATATCAATTAGTGAAATATAATGAACTACTTGAAATTGATAAAAAAAAATTAATATGGGGAAGATGATAATGATTCTTGGTCACAATCCTTTGATATAACTAAATATAAATATAGAATCAAATTAATATATTTTTCATTAACAAAGAATGAATGGGTGCACACTTTGGTGATTCACTTAGGTGATCATATCCCTTATAGAAATTATTCAGGTGATTCTTCTTCACTTCATTTAACTCAATCTGGGAAATATTATATGGATTATTTTAAATTGGTGTAGCAATTCATATGAGTTATTTTAAAGACTCCACTTTTTGATTTTGAGGAAAATAAGGAAACACTTTTATAAATACAATAGTAAACATACACATAAATGGAATATATTTCATATTGATTTTCACTCCAACCATATGTTCTATATACCAACATTGATTAGGAATCGTGTCACGTGTAATTGTTTTACATTACATTTAATGTAATTATTTATCCTTTCAATGATAAAATGATTATAGGTTTACTCAAAAAATCAAATTATACTTACCTTTATCATTAATTGTTATGTGATTTATATCTATGATTCCAATCCATTCCCAAAATGAAATCAAATACAAATAAGGGGGGAATAATAAGATATTCAAAAAGCACATCCCCACAAAAATAAATTTTGGAAGAATCAATGAATTGAGATGAAATCATTATACTAATGATTTTTAGTACTATTTTAATACATAATCAATGAGGTTTTAATGTGTTACATTTTCTTCAGATATTTAAGAATGCGTAGATATATAATCAAATAATACATTATCTATTCCATAGTGGATGGTATGTGGACATTTCTCACCTATGTTATAATAACACACAATGCAATTACAGATCATATTAAATTTACCTTTACCCATGGTCTTAAGTAGATATTGATTTCAATTATCACCATGGACCCTTGGGTACATGAACTAGTTAGAATAATTCCTATACTCCATACTTTTGAATGAATCTAGTGTGTTTGGTTCATTATGTTGAGACTTTTCTTTTTTTATTTCATTGAGTATACTCTTTACATCACATTGACGCTCTTTTTCTCATTTACAATCCCCACATCATTTAAAATTTTTACTAGTAACCTTATGTAATTTTTTTTTATATTTCATTCCAAACAAATGGAATATAAGAAGTCTCATATTATCTTTCTATATTTGAAATATAATTTCCCTTAAATTACTACATTCATTTTCTATCAGAACCATGGGACTGATAGATGACTCTAATCTCCAACACTACCATGATTAAATGTCAAATTATTTCTTCATAGAAACAATATTCTCTTATTTTTGGTACTATTTAGATACAATTATTTATTAAATTGAATAAATAATCAATCAAAATTTTCATTTTAATGAAAATACAGGACATGTACCTCACATATTTTTAAAATATTTCTTATAATTATCAATAGATTTATTATTCTTATATTTTTTCTCAAGTAATTCATTCTCTATTTACGTATTATATATAAGGGGATTGTAATTTTTAAAAATATATTTCAAAACTCTTCCCACTCCTTCTGGGTGACTTTCAACCAACTGATTAATTTGGACCACTTCCATGCTACCCGAGTTCACTATATTGTAGATATTGGGGGATTCCTCTATATGCAATAGCTACGTAGACTATAGGGAGTTACATTAATAATCATTTTATTTCATGATTATCTCTTCACATCCTAGATGTGGAAGTTATTATAGGATGAATTTGGTGCCCAATTACAGTTGAGCACATTGTTCCACCCCCAAATTGTTGGCCGGATAGAGTGTAAAATCTGGTTATTGTCATTCATACTATAATTTTTCCTTACATGGGGGGTCAACTACCACTAGTGGATTTTGTGTACAAAAACAGCTACGATTCCACCATCTGGATAGTACCATTCGAGGCTTTGTACGACCAACCCAATAGTTCACCACTTTGCTTGAATGGACTAAGAGATTCAATACACTTGGGGCCATCATTTATACAAGTTACAATATAAAAGGTGAATACTATCTAAGAGAGTATGAAGACTACAATGTTCCATAAATATTCTTATGTTGATAGGTGATAGAGGCCTTTTGATTTTAAGGAAGGAGACAATGTGTTCTAGAGGGACACAAATTGAAGTGAATTGATGATATTCAGACAATGTTTTATGTTTTATAAATTATTCAATGATCCTTTCAATATAATATATAAAATTTGGGAGGTTGTGTTCCTCTTAGATCAATTTATGTATTTATACCGGGTACATGACATCTTCCATGTGTCTCAGCTAAAGAGGCATGTGCATGACCCATCGCACCTTATCGATTGAGGTGATCTGGGCATTAAGGGTGGAGAAAAAATTTCTGAGTACCCATTACAGATCATGTATCAATAGTGTGGTAACCTTATTAGAATATTGAGTCCCCTTGTGCATGTCCAGTGGCAGTACATGAACCTTTCAGAGAGCACCAGAGAGTGGGAGACCTTGATGCAAGCCCAGTAATGCCATCTCTTTTATTAGTTTTTATCTTTTTGTTTTTAAAATCACTAATGTGTGGAGAATGAAATTTCTATCATTTTCCATGTGTTATATTTGCATATTATATGGATTATTTTAGTGACCAATAGCTGAGATGTCATGGGATTCTATGTCTCGGTGTTCCAAAAATAAATTTTTTAATTATATTAAATATATTTAAGAGCATGTGTATCACATTTTCCTAAAAAAATATAGTAACTCATAAAGTGGATTGGGGATATGAAATCTGAGGGAACAGTTGAGTTTATAATGGTGGTTTTACTCTAATCATGACATAACATTGGTCGGTGTGGGTCGTTTGAGTAAAAGTTGTCACATGTGTGAAATTAATAAAATAAATTAACTTAATAATTTATTTTTCATTGTTCAGTGCATAAAAATACTTCTTATTTAAATATACATCTATAGAAATTATATCAGAGATGGACACTAAACATTGGATACATATATATCATTGGAGAGAGCCTATGGATAATCCTCTCGAGCAAATGATGATGAGATCAATGAACAAAGATTAACACACAACCGATTCAATGAATCATACTAATGATGAAGATAAATCAAAATTGTTATTAAAATATCAAACATAATCAAGGTAGTATATTGATTTTATGTTTATTTATTCTTGTACTTATTTTCCGTGAGTAGCACAAACAATATAGGAATGGGTTCATGTCGAGATAGGTTACCTTGCAGGATGGGTATAATTATAGATTTATTTGGGAGAATTATTTTAAATCTATTAATTTTTTATCATATAGAGGTTAATTTAAATACACATGAACCTTAATCGAGGTTTATTCCAATCATTTTTTTAGCTGCTTTTCTCCCTTGGTTCTGTGATTCACCATGACCATTCTATATTTGTATTGGGGTTTGACTATTCCAAATAAATAAATTATAGTGCACTAGTTTATTAGATAAATGATCTAATATCATAGATCTATGATAATTACTAAATGATTCAGGTTTAATGATGTATATGGAACTATTCTTATTATAGATGATTCCAGATTTTGCGTTCCATGGAACTCTTCCACATGGAATGATGAATGTTGATTTGATCCATTTTAGTGAAAATATCTGGTGATTAAACATGTTTTTCCCGTTAAATAATAGAAAATAGTGTTTTTATATTGATTTTCATTGCTAGGAGTACATCAGATAGGTGTCTTGAGAATCAATTGAGCTATAGGGAGGAAGATATGGGATTTTTGGAAAACCTCGAAGAAAATGGCATGTAGTCAATAATTACTCAGCATATGGTCCCCCTTCAGTGGAAGATAGGATTTTGGGTTGGAAATAGGGATCAAACGGCATATGACCCCAAGAAAATTGTGGGTGACACTCCCCATTTGACTTAGATGTAATCAAAATAGTACATGGGTAGGGGTTGTAGTACACATTCACGGACACGTCGTGCACTCCCATACGAACACATCTTGGAATAAATGGACTGATATACAGAAAAGGATTTTGTACACAGACTTGGTTAGGATACAATATTAGGGTACTATGTGTCTCTACACACCATTTATATCTTTATACACACCATGTAAATTGAGACTACATTATGTGTGAGGCTCTTCCACATAGGCAGAACATGTAATAGCTGGACACACTGTGTACCCCTTGGGACACGATGTGTACTCCCTTAAAGAGTGATTTTGGATCATTGATTTATTAGATTGGACTATTATTGGTTTATTGTGTTCCCTCAGTCCATTCCCTCAATGGTATAGTGAAACATTTTATCCACATCATTCTGTTGTGATACTCTCTATATGTTTATTCTCAAATAGAATTGTGGTGTCCCTCTGTGAGAATGGAATTTAATACTATATCATCCCTAGTTAGTGTTTTTGGAATTTGAGTGAACCAATTCAGCAGTTCATTGATCCCCTATCTAGTTGGACACATCGTTATGTTTGGTGGAATCATTGATGTATGATCCCCATTATAGCAGGTTGATCTAGATTGGGTCTGTGGAGTCCACCATCAATTCTGGGTGTGACTTCCTATCTATGTAAAATATTTTCATAGACTAGTGTGATTTTGTTGGGTGGTGACTAGTGACCTCGAAATATTTTTCGGGTGTCTATTAAACTACCATGGCTCGTGGGGACATTTTCCTCAAAACGGGTGTTTATTCAAGAAAAATAATCTGGCTGATAGTTTCTTAGGATCTCCTGTTGCCATAGTGTCTTTACTAAGTATATCAGGGTTGTTTATTCAATCCATTGATTTTAATATATTTTATTTATCTAACTATACATAGTGATCCATGTTTAGTGTTTTTTGGGTGTCCTAGTGAGAATATTTATACTCACGCCATCACAGACGTTTCTCACATGTGTCATGTCCTGAGCAAATGACGACTCGTTAGGCAGTGTCCCGGGAAGACAGGGAGTGGGTGGAGCATAGGTGGATCTTTTAAAATAGAGGTGATTAGTATTATGATTAATTTGACTTAACCCTTTCCCTTGAAGTAGTTTCGACTCATTATAGTTTTTTGTTATGTTTGTTTTTTATCCCCTAGTATGTTCTCACTATTTACTATTGTGGGATCTTAGATGTATGCATGAAATATTTCAGATGATTTACATTTCATAAATTTGTGAGATTGGATACATGATCTTAGGTAAATTTACATTAGGCTAATGCCTCCCATTTTTGAGATATCCCCACTCAGTGCCAGTCAATATCCCTTAGCCTACTAAGGGTGGGTTAGGGGTAGTCACGGGTCAGACCTGGGTGAGTCGGGTCATGAAAATTACATAATCAATTGGCACGAGCACAACATATTGTAATTAATACCCATAAATAACTATACCATACAACATGAAAACATGTCATAATTCCTTCTGAAAGGTGGGAGTCACCATAATAAATAATAATAAACCATGTGATATCATTCTTTCGCATTATAAATATTATAAACTACATAAATCATTATTAAAATGTATTGGTTTCTTGTAATATTTTCATCATATAACCCTTATATAACTATTAAAATACAATAAAAATTTAATTACCATATTCTCGACATTCAATAAATTTTTTTTGGAGAAAATAATTATTAATAATTCCATTATAGAATTATCTTGTTGATCTACTCATATATGTTATAACATTCTCACCCAATATAATCTGGGCACAATCATAATATGTTAAATTTAAAAACCCACAACATTAATATTATAAATATATATATTTCACTTCATCATAAAACACACAAAATAAAAATTATTCCATTCATGACTTGATTATCACAGGGAAAATAAATGGATTCCATGACACACTCCTTGAAACATGATTAACCCATGGAAAAGAACAGGTTTTCATGAAAATATCTTTGAAATATTATTAAAATATAAAATAGAACTAAGATCCATGAAAATATAATTGAAACAAGATTAACGCATTGGAAATAAAGAGTTTCCATGATAATATCTTTTAAAAAAGATTAAAAAATTAAAAATAAATGGGTTCCATGGCTATTCATTGAATCAATAGTTATTTGTGGAAAAGAAAAAGGTTACATAAATATATCATTTAAATAGTAAAAATACAACAATAAAAAGAATGTGTATTTTATCATTAAAAATATCTAATATGTATCATAAGTAACATCAATTGTTATTGATGTTGATTAATAGATATGTTGTTAATTTAACATTAAAAACTTTTTAAAGGAAAGTTAGTTTTTCACTTCACAAATCACATTTAGTAATTAAGAATTCATAAAATATGGAAAAACAATATTTTCAAAAAAATATTGTGCCATTTTATTGAAATTTAAATAAATAAAATTGACCTCACACAATAAAAATATGTTAATGTTATAAAGGATAAAGATTAAATTTCATTTCAAAACCTTTTTAAAAATAGAGTCAAATTTCACCAATTTGAAAAAATGTTGAAATTTTCATTTTAAAAACTACTTAAAAGAGGGTGAAATATATTGTGTAAAGGGTTTAAGAACTCAATAATTTTTAGATATAATTTTATATAAAATATTTATAAACTCATTAAAATGGAAGGAAAAAATTCACAATCTAAATTAAAAGATATGATTAATATCACATACAAAATACTTTCTTGATATATATTCTATATATGAAAGTGAAAATGTGAATTTGACATGTTGAAAGATTTAAAAACAATAAGAGAATAAAGATATTTGGTACATGAATATAAGAGTGTATAATTTTTTCCAATGTAACCCTAAAAATAAAAAATCTCAAAACGAAGATAATTGAAACATAAATATTTTAACACTTTAGTAACTCTTAAATCATAAACCCTGTTAAATAATATCAAAAAATGATCCATTAAATAATATGAGAATAAGTGTTTTCATTATATAACATTTCAAATATAATTATTCACTCATAAAAAATTCATATAGGTGTATATCATAGACAAATGTCTCAAAGAAGGATATTTTGAGATGAATAACTTTCAGAAAACCCATACTGTTCAATTTGTGAATAAATCAATGAATTGTCTATTTTTAAATTGTATATCCACAAAAACAAGTAGAAAATTAAAATATGATAATAAAAAATAATTAAAAACATAATAATTTAATAAAAATACAATAAAGATGTAATATAACCCAATTAAAAGAAATGGATTATTGAAAGTCATTATCACTTGGTAGTTTTCTTTTTAATTCCACATAGATTAAATAATTCAAATTTAAATATAAAATAACATTATTTTTTAAGGAAATGCGATATTACTGGTAAAATATTAATTATATAGACCATCGAATATTAATATTAAGTGAATATTTCATATAGATCACAAAACTAGAAAGTGAGACGGGAAAAGCCTTACCTCTTGTTCAGATATTAGTTGTATGTCCTTTAACTTCTATATATTAAGATTATGAGAATTATTAGATTTATATAGAACCTTATCCTATAATATCATCGTATAAATAATTAATTTATTAAATTTATTTGAAATGAAATATTGGAATACATATTTAGGTAAGTCCATATTGTTGGTTTTGAGGATGTTCAATTCATTGTTTCAAAATGGGTTTAATGCATGTATCTGGACAAAATATATTATTATTTAAACATCTAAAAAAAATATAATCATAAAATAAATAAGATATTATTTTATCAATTATACTTTAAAAACTAATCTTCATTTTTTCTATAAGAGACATATGTTGCAATCATATAGATACAATGTCATATATATGCTTGACTAATGTTTCAATTTTTTAAAAAGAATTATATAAAAGAGGTAATAATTATTTTATCATACCATAAATATAATAAAACAAAATATAACATATTAATAACATAAATATACATACATATAATCCATTTCGTGTGGTGATGAAAAGATATTCAAATCGCTTCATGAAGGCAGTAGTCGACTCATACACGAAAAATGTTATTATTTTCTAGTAGTGAAAAGGTATGAAATAAAATATTATATTATATTTTAAAAATAAAAAATATTTCTTGATAATAATTATGATTTATTTTATATCATGTATATTCATTAACATTTTTCTTTATAACCTTCTTTATAAATAGTTAATTGATAAAAAATCCAGTCACCTTACTAAGTGGTAATCTTCTGTACACATCAGTGACATTTTAATATCCCTCATTGAGTGGTTGGTAAGATTTTTTATACTACATAATAACTCAATAAGTATAAATATCATATAAATATCATAAAAAAAATTTATGTCCATCATTAAAACAATCTCGGAGTGGAGATGATAGAAAATGAATGCCTTTAGTTCGCGAGGTTATAATCCTCCGTACAAATGAATTATGATATTATATCCCATTTTGTTGAAGAGGATATGGATTTAGGTTGTTACATTAATATAATAACACATCATTATATATGATATCATTTTTTATCATGTGATAAAATTTTAATTATATGCTAAGGCGGAGAATGAATAAATACAACAAAGAACAAAATTAAAAAAATTACCTCTTCTTGGACCACTTATTAAAGATTATAACAAAAGTATTAATTGAATGTATTTCGGAGAAAAAGATTTCCTCTAGGATAATTGTATGGAAGTTTAAATGTGATTTTAGTAGGTAATTTGTGAAATTTTTTTTTCATGTTGTCAATAATATAGGTTATGTTGTTGCCTTTTATTTGTGAGGCGAGTGGAACACATTTAATTTTTATATATACAAAAGATGTACCCACGTTTTTCTATTGAAACAATGCTCAAAAATTAAATATTATTGGGAAATAGAAATTATAAGGTCTATATGTGTCCCTGAAAAGGATTTTTATATATTTATAGTCCATTTTTACCATTATATTTTTAGTTCCCCCGCCATAAACTTGTTTTCACCATAATCACAACAATATATTTTTACTGCTTTTTGTATTCATTATGATCCAAAATTCAGTTTTCCTTATTATAAAATTTAAATTATCTAGATAAAATAAATTTCATCCAATTTAAAATATTCTATTAATATACATGTAAATATTAATTTTTAAACAATACTCGCAGAGGTAATGAAATGATAGTTTCCAAGAAGTGTATTCATCAAGGAAAAACTTATTTTATATCAACTCTATGATTAATATTAATAATTTTATGAATATAAATTAATATTTTAAGATTTATATAATGTAAATAAAAATTTAAAAAATTTATTTTCTGGGATTATTTTAATTAATTAATATAGTGAAATGTTATGAACTATGAAATAGTATTTTGAAAAATATTGTTTTTAATCCCGAAGATAACTGTATAATAAAATCCAATATTGAGTGGATTAAAAAAATATTTTTTTGATTAAATATAACTAAATATGTGTTATAAACCTTATAATATTACTCAAAAATAAATAGTACATTAAAAATTATTATTTTATTTAAAATAAAATGAATTTTAAAAAAACATTATTTTTCACCTTCTACCAAAAAATCAATATTTTTGAAAATATCCCAAAGTTTAACAGAAATACAAATTTGACCTTCTAATTTCATAAATGAAATTCATTTTATCAAATAAATTTTTTGAAAATAAAAAAAATTATTTATGATATTAATATCAAAATAAATAAATAAATAACATTTTTAATGATGATATATTATTTAATAATAAACACACATTAATAAAAATTATTGATTACATAATAGGAATATATAAATAATTAATATTGAGAATAAAAAATATACATATATATATATTCCATTAAGTAGTTAATATTATTCATACCTACCAATTTTATTTCAGTGTTTTTACAGTCATATATTTTTCTGCTCCTTTACACATGATTTTTCATGTAAAATATAACATCACACATAGATTCATTTTCTAAAATATCTATGTGTTACATTAGTTTTATAAATTATATATATAAGGGGTGATTCATTATGCCAATATTGCAAGAAAACGTGGTGGGAGCACATGAACCACCTTTTCATTAAAGGGGATTAGGCCCATGATGTGTGGACTTTCTTTGATGAGTTTAAAACGTACTCCTTTTAGGACCTTCATAACTTCTAGTCCATGGAGAGATGGTTTTAGGGGATAGATGTTATGGGCCTAGAAAAAATGATGAGATCCATAGTTCTTAATGATTGATGTTTCTGCATATGGAACTCTTGAAATCAGGCAAGATATGAGGGGTTTCCACCTACAAGGATGTCCATCATTGCGAGAACAAGGAGTCTGTTGGCTGACATGGTTACTCTCATGAGTAACTAGAAGGATTTACTCTCTCTATATTCATTTCCTGTCACCTCCTCAGTGGTTCAACCCCCATCTCGAAGATACAAGGACAATGGGTACGGTGGCTCCCTTCTACATACGATTTCAAGTTTCATATGGATAGATCATGCATCTCTGGTGACATGCAAGGAGGATGATACTTTCATGATTACAGGGGGAATGTTTTTTGCCTTTATAGTGCAATATTTTTTTAGATATTTCTTAGAGGAAAAGGACAGAGAAGTTCTAACTGAGATCAATCTTTTCAACCAAGAGAATATCAACCTCTCCCAATTGTAAATGGACACAATGATCATACAATAATCCATTAATGGAAAAGGCTCCACTCCTTGGTTGATATCTTACATAATCTGGAAATGAAAATCTATCCTCAACATAAACACAAATGTAACCCACACCTAGAGATAGGGAAACAATTTCATGGATCACATAGCTTCTATTGCGGATCAAGGTTCTAATGTCACTTGCTTCAACAAAAAATCTTACATTAAACCTGATGGGGTGAATATGATTTGATGGTATTCCCTTGGTCTCCATTATTTTAGGACTCCATAGGACTTTCCTTCCCTACTCCATTTTTATCACTCTACCTTGAATTAAAATGATAACATTGATGAGGATGATTATTATTGCATGAATGTCTAGGTTACCCAAATTTGATTCCTCAATCGATTTAAGGTGGAAATATGTGATGTGTTTTGGTTTCACCATTTACATTCCCCGGGTATATTTTATCATTATATAATCTACATTATGGATTATATTGGTGGTAATATTGAGTGGTGATTAATTATAGTTGATGGTGTTTCCAATTATTTTTTTGAAAACATGTCAATTGTAGAAAGGCATATGGTTCTATGTGTTAGTATTTAATATATGATGGATATAAATTTGAAACTAGTACATTACTAATCTCCCAAAAAAACTATTCTCTCATGTTTTAAGATCCCATAGTGTATTATAAGTAGGTCCTTAAATACCATTTTAGTAGGATTAAATATCAGAATCAATGTATTTATCAATCAAAACTAGAGGTGAGATATCCTTCTTAGGCCCTATATATTCCATATTTTTCCTAGTCCATATAATTTTTTGGTCATGTAATTAGTTATTTTGGGTGATTTTTTTACAATGGATTGATAATGGTTAATGTTTTTAGGCTTCTTACTATTCACTAGAGTAGTTTTAGTATTTCGGTCTCCTCATCCTCAAATTATCATACAAAAAAATTGAAGGTGTTGATTTGTATAGTATGTAATTATTTTCACTATATTTATATTCCTCATTAAATTTTTCCTTAAATTAGTTTCATTTTGTCAGTGGTATGGAATTAAATTGTCATTTTAATAAAACTGATATAATAAATTTAATGGGGAAAAGTGATGAGGTCATATAGGTTTATGAAATTTTTTTATTTTTTAAACTTGATTTCCCTTTATAAAATTTGGTAGATATTACATTGTGTGTGATGTAACAATTTTTAACTATGGATCCATTAGGTTATTAATCAATTTATATCACCATTAATAATTTCTTGTTATAAAATATATGGATATGAGAAGGTTGTGTGGAAATCAGCATGTTCTCTCAAAATACTCTTGAAATATGTGACTTAATGTTATAGAATCTCATATCCAAATTTATATTTTGTTGAATGTTGGAGATAAGATATAATATTTTTTATTCAATTGTGTGTTTTATATCCATGTGATTTTTTATATCTTCTGGGAATGTGCAGTGAGGGGAGTGACCTGTAAAGATGTAGAATTTGTTGACACAGTGGGGTTAGAGTTGTAGATTAATGAAATATTTATTGAGATGGTTGGTAGTGGTAGGTTTTTGATTGATGTGATAAATATCAGATATTATTTTTTGGAATGTGTTGTAGTATCTATTTAGTTATGTGATGTAGTTAATAATAATTAATTGGTAATGTAATTTTTAGAATATAAATTAATGCGCCCTAGAAATTTGTTATGAGTTAATTTATTAATTAAAAAATATTGAAAAATTAATGGGAACAAAATATGGTTATTGATGTTGTGGTTTTCCATTATATATGGGATTAAATGATTTAATAAATTAATTGCAATATGTAAATATTTTTAATTTAGAAAATTTTAAATCGATGAATAACGAGGGACTTACTGGTTATGTGTGATTATGTTTTAGAGTGATTTTGTCCAACTAATAGTAGTGGTTGTTTGGGAATTTCATGATATGATGAGGTATTATTTCAGGCATTCATATAGTTGTAAATGTGATCCATAAGGCCATGAATTTTATGTTACTGTAGAACATGTAATTATATTTTATTTCAAAAGCATCCAATAGGTGATTGGTAATCATACCAATAGCTAAATATTTTTCCCCTTTGTTGTTTTCCCCAACATTGATATTACCATATAAATATTGTTGGCTTCCCTATATTCAATACTATCTCTTAAATAAAAGTTTGGGTTAGTTGGAGGTGGTATACAATGGTTATATCATATGTATTGTGTTATGTATGGAAGTAGAATGTCATGTGATTTATACACCACTTGTTTGTGAGACCCTATTATAAATTATTTGAAGAAAGAATATGAATAACAGTATTAACACCCATAATGTGATGTGCATTCTAACTATGATATAGTATTAGTCCCATTATAAGTAAGGGCTTTACTTATATTGATAGAGGTACATTCCCATGATGTGAATGGAATGATTGATGATATTGATGGTTGAAACATATGGAAGGGATGTGTTCAATTGAAATCTGACATTGGGGAATTAGAGCAGAAATGTATTGTAAAATTTGTGGTTGTATGAATTGAATTTCCATAGTTTGATTCTATTTGAACTTAATTGGACATATAATTTGGTTATTGGGCCTTGGTGAGTGTGGAATAAATTAGTTGAATTATTTTAGGATCTTTTTAGTCTAACCATTCTTTCATTGGAGTATTATTGTGATCATCTGAAATTTTCACGAGTTAATATTCATATGATCTTTATAAGTACACAATTCCTGATCCAAACTACTATATAATCTAATATTCAAGTTTCTATGAAGGTTTCAAAATACCATGTTTTGAATTAAAATATGTAATGATTGAGATATTGTGAAGTTGATCCCAAAATTTAAATTTTTTTCCTATTTGGATAATTTTATTTGTTTTTCCTGGCATGCATTACAGGTTGATAGAAATTTTATCGTTATATCATGGTGATTGAATACTGATTTTCTTAGATATTCCTAATACTATATTGTTTAATTCCTCAAATTTTATATTTTATTCCATTGTTGATATTATCTATCCCATGTCTAATTGGATGTAGTTTTATCTCTTGGAGGGTTTATGATAATGGAAAGTAGGGGTTATTTGTGTTTATTTAAAAATTAATGTGAGTTTAAACATTTTTTTGGATACTAAATGGTAAAAAAAATAACTTGACAACATTATAACATGAAATGATAGAGAAAATAATATTAATGAATATATTATATGAATATAATATTTTCATATATAATTTTAGATATAAATTATCATAACCTACTCCTCACCCCTCTAAAAAATAGAGAGACATGGAATACACTATGGAATATCAGTTTTAATGGACAGTGATAATAAAATTTATCATCCTTTTTCACACTAGGTTGATCAACCCAATTATTGATTATTTTATGGATTCGGACAAAAATAAATATATTTAGGGGAGAATACCAATCATGTATAGGATCAATCCTAAACTCTTGTATTTTTTAGATTTAGATAGAACCCAGTATTTTATAAGGGGATCCTATCTAGTTATTTTACAATTGAAAACCCAACCTAGACTTTCATAGGATCATCCTTAACATCATCTACTTTATAGGCTATGTAGAAGTCGGTGTTCTAATGGGATAGACTAAACCCTGACTCTTATAGGAGTGGTCATTTCCTATGTTATTTTACTATTTAAAAAGAAATAATTGTTCAAAGTGCATAGACTGAACCAAGATGTACCATTTTTATGGTATTATTACCTCATTCAGGGTGCACTAACTGTACCAATACAAAACCAATAGTTACTACATAATGAATTAAATATAAATTTATACTACTGAATTAATTATGTTAAATATGGTCAAAAATGGATTAGGAATTTCTCAATACCTTCAAGATATTGAATTAGTGAAGCTAGAGCCACTTGTAGATTATGTCAGCATTAAAATGAACAATTATTATCCATAATATAGTTTGAAACTATTAAAACTTCAATGGTAAATAAGTGTCATGTAAATCTCTTTACTTAATAAATACATTCCATGAAATTAATATATCCTAAAAAAATTTATTTTATTCTCTTGAAAAACTCAAAATTATTCTTTAAAAATAATTTTAATAATGTATCTATATGGGGGAAGATATTTATACTCGTTAAAAAACTATAAAATGGGAAAAAAATTGTTCAAAACAATTTCTTAGAATAAAAAACCTAATTGATAATTTAACATTTCTATTCATGTTGATAATAAATTACATTGAATAAATAAACAATTCATGTGAGACTAACTCTTGATATTCCTAAACAACTAAAATTTTTAACTTTTCACCTTTTTCTCCCTCGATATGATGTAAAAAAATATAAAAACTATATAATGAAACTAGATAGAATAAAAAATATAGTACAAAATGAAAACTAATTATTAACCATGGAATACTTCATAATAATAATAAATATTAAAATTTCATTGTTTTAGCCTATTTAAATTTTTATATTTCAATTCTCTATATTTTAGAATGATTTTTAACACATTCTCAATACTAGGTAAATCTAATTTAGTTTATCGTAATATGTTTTGAAACAAATTATCATTTATTTTAAAATATTAATGAGTAATTTTATAAAAAATAAAACAATAACAATATTTATAATAAAAATTGAAAAAAATTAATTGTGACCTATTATTTAAAACATGGCTTATTTGTAGGTTTTAGAATTTCTGATAGAAATTCAATTAACTATGGTGGAAAATCCTCATAAGGGATTTTTATCTAGCTAATTTTCACCACAAAATAGAAACTACACAGAAAAATATACATTGTTTATTTACATAATGGAATTCAATTATCCAAATCAATTTAAGTGATTCATGTAAGTTAATTAATTAACTATTTAAAATATTTTTTCATTCAATCGATTCAAGAAATTTGAAAATAGCTTGACTGTTAAATTTCATTCCTAAAAAAGAAAATCTAATAAGAAGAACCATATTTAACTCCAGTTGAATTATATTGTTATAATTACACTATCATCCCAAAAATTAATAATAAAAATAATTAGTCTTTTATATCTCTTATTATCATCAAAATACAGTACAATACCGATTCTAGGAAAATATGAAATTTAGACTTCAATAATGTAGTGATTGTATCATAATTTATCTCTTTGTAGTTATATATTGATAACACTACTAATTATAATGAAATATATATAATTATTTTCTATTTATATTTCTATAATAATAACTAAAATTTTGATTATTTTATACCATGATATCATTGAAATATAGAAGGTTCTAACTCTAGAAACCAAGATATGTTAGATATTTCTCAATGTAGGAATGGTATTATGGCTACATGGTATTAGTAAAAAACTATTTAAATTATAATTCATGACACCATATGATTTATTTTTCTTTGTAATGCTTCATGGAACTTCTAGAACCTGTTATGAACAATTAATAAATGAAATATCATGATAAATTAATTAAATAATTCATAGATATCACCAAAAATAAGAAGTATTTTATTTAATACATAACATAATCCTAAGATAAAACCTAATAAATATGTAAAAAAGTAAATAATCAAAAATAAATATAATCAATTAAAAAATGAATAATAAATTATTAATAAAATAATGAAAAATTCAAATAATATTAAAACATATTAATTTTATGAGAAATTTTAATTGTAGAATGCATTTTAATTAAACCTGTGAGAAATTAGAATAACACAATTTAGTGTATTTATAAGAGAAATTATAATGATATACCTCTTATTATTTAAACCAATGAGAAATTATAATGACACAACTCAATGTATTGATTCTAATATTAAATAAAACAAGTAATTATTTTAATTAAAAAACATTTATTTATTATTTTTAATATTTACGATAGAGTGAATAAAGTAAATAAATATTTTTAATTTTCAAATCCATAAATGGTTCATGAATCCACTCAATAGTAGACAATTTGGGTCACTCCATATCTTTATTTTCGACTATTATGGTGAACCATATGAGGGTGGTTTGTAAATAATAGGATATAGAAATTCTAATGAACTAGGGATTCCCAGGCTATGGACTTTCTAATGAAATTATATGGTTTGGGGATTTTTTTTCTAATTCCCCTTCATTAAATTATTATGATGACTTATAATTTGTGTTATATAGTGATTTTATATTAATTATAGATTAAAATTATAGGTATTATGTTATACGAATTGTGAAGGAATAATTATGTGACACATAATCTAAGAATGCTTTTTATCATGGTAAGGGCATGGGTTAACAACTGAGAATATCTTATATCAATGTAAACTCATGGGATGTTTTACAGTTTTATGTATTACTTCTTATAAAATAGATTATTTTTATATTAGCCAATACATGGGGTATAAAATAACAGAAAGGGATATTGTTTCCAGTTTTTATCCAGTGATTAGATTTTAGATTATTACAATTTAATGAAAATAAGATAGTCTATTATAATGAGATGATATGTAAAAGGGGTAACTCCTAGAATAACGTTGAATCATTTTATGGATGATTACATTATTAGTTATGGTTTTTCAGCATATAAACTATGGTAAATGAACTGATCACCTACACTCAAAGAGTTATGACTCAATATATTGGATTTTATAGATGTGTTTTCCTTTTCTCGGTTAATATATCTTTACAAATGTATTTTTGATATCTAGTAATGTGTAAGTTTTTATTCAAATCATTAAAGTGTGTTTTGTAATTATCTATAACTATATTTGGTTATATTTATCATCTATATATATAATAAATTATTTCAGTGTAATTATTGAAATAATAGATTTTATTTCACATTACCCATTATTTTAATTATCTTATTAAGAAAGTGTTTCTATATACCAATTCCATAATTAAAATTATCCTCTAAAATGATTGGGTATTTTTATTCCCATGAAATAATTTAGATTCTCTTCCTGTAATATATTATATGGAAAAGCCCCCCCCCCCATGACCTGGTTTAACTCACCAATAGTTTTCAAATCCTATTGGTAGTTGTGAAACATAGTAACCCACAGTAGATCTATTTATTAAAGTTTTTAGTTATATTTTAACCTTAAAATTATTAATGTTCTAATCTCTACCTTTACATAATATCATACTATCTCAGTTTCAATTGTGACCTAGTATTGGTATGATACGTTTTGTTGAAAAACATCAGCTAAACCATATAGGATCCAGCATTATGGTAGCTTGGTAATCACATGATAACTTGAATTAATAATTCAAATGAATTGTATTGAAGACCATTCTAACTAATTTTACCTAAATTCATAAGGGAGATTTTTTGGAGTATTATAGGGCCCTAGTAACAAGTTCAATACTATAATCCATTCAGACCCCATAATATTATAGAATAATATATTTTAATTCCATTTTTTTGGGATTAAAGAAAGTGTTATAACTTGTACATCTATGGTTATAATGAATTATCATAATGATTTGATCAATATATGATTTTGGATATGAAATTCATTGTGGTGTAGGGTCAATTTTTTTGATATTATTGGTAATATCCTAACTAAATTTATAAACCCCATGCTGAAATAATAATTTCGAGTAGGGCCTCCATTATAAGAGGTAAGCCTATAATTAAATGAATGTGATGATGATATGAATTATTAGAACCTCAAAATGATATAAAACAATGTGTATTTCATTATAGTCTATTTTTTTTATTTTCATTATAAAATTTCAACTATACAGTCCATTTGTATGTTATTTCCTATTTTGGGTCCTTATTTTATTAATATCAACTTTTCATATTGTGAATGGGGGTTTATACTATTCTCAAGGTTGAATGCATACAATATCCACTAGTTAAAATCGACATACTTATGGGTAGACATATAAAAGGAATGTAGTGTTCCTACTAGGATACATAAAATATAGTTTAAGATGTCATGCATCATGATGAAAAAATCTAGCGTCAAGTCAATAATGTTTTGGGATAATGAAAACTAGATTTTCTTAACTCAAATAATTGATACAATTTATATTATGGAAATTGATGTCATATTTGTGTTAAGTTTTTAATTTAATAAACTATATGCATAAAATTTTAAATTTTAAAATGTATACCATTTCCTATTATAATTATTCTCTATACAAAAATCATATAAAAAAAATTATCATATAATTTTTTGTCAATTTTTTTAATAATTTTCATATATATTATTATTTCAGAAATTTGGAGATGGTAAATAAATAAATTGAAATATTTTCTATCCATATTTTCTTCAAATATTAAAATAATTTAATATAATGATTTAGAAAATCAAAATTTATTCCTTGGAATATGTCACATTCATTACCAAAATATTGGAAAATGGAAAATATGATTGGTAAAAAACCATTTTAAAATAAAATTTACAATATTCTAAGTCATCAATAATGAATTTCTTATGGTGATGAATTGTAACAAGTAAATATTTGAACAATCTAATTTTCTATAATTTATAACTCGATCAATCCATATGATACAATTTACCAGAAATATGATATCCAAAAATAAATATAATTTATAATTAATAGGGAATTTATCATTAACAAAATATCAAAAAAAAAAAATTAAAATATAGAATTACAAAATAAATAAAATCATAATATTCTATATTTATTTTTTAAGTAAACCAATGTATCTTGAAATTTCTTTTTTAAATAATTCATCTCTATAAATATATTTATGTTTTATACTTAAAAAATAGAAAATATATTTTCAAATTTCATTTTATAATTGATTGAATTTTTAAATTCATTGTACAATAATAGAAAATATTTTTCCTCCCTTTTTTATACATATATAATTAAAAAAATAAAATAATAGTTAGTAGTATTAAAATCATATTTTATAATATAATACATATTTTTTAATTATTTCATTTCGATGATAATAATGATTATTTCCATATATTATAATAATAATGTTATGTCTTTATAATATATTATGTATATTAGAATATGATATGAATATTTACACCATTATTTTTACCAATATTTTCACTTTTCTTAATGTGACAATTATATTATACAATTTGAATAAGTTACGATTATTTTATTGTGAGAGTCATTATTTCAAAAATATTATCACTCACTATCTTGATAACATAATAAATGAAATCATTTCGAAGAATCAATGAAATTAAAAAATTATAATTTATCTTTAATATTAATTAATTAATCATAAAATATTAATGGAAATATTATTATTTCAAATATATCATAACCCAAAGAAAGTTTTAAAATATATCATTACAAATTACCTCTTAATTTTTCTAGTAACTAAAAAACATCAATGATAACATATATAGAAGTATATTAAACATTATAATAAGAAAAAATATAATTTTAATGAAAAATAAAATTACATTACTATATTTCTACTCTCAAATTTGTGTTATAACTGTAATTTAAAATAATTTATGAGGGAAAATATGGAAATCCAATAAAAATCAATAGTTTTTAATGATGTTTTACAATCTGAAGTGTGTGATATATTATTTAAAATTATACTGTTGACTAATGTTTATTCCTTTTTATGAAATCATGTTGTTTTTAGTACTTTATTATACTAATAATACTCATGAATGAAACCATATTATTCAACTCCTTTTTTAGATCAATAGTTACTAATAAATAAATTAGATTGAAAAAAAAATTTATAGTTTTAAAATATAATTAATCATTAATTTCATAGTCTATAAAAATATCTATAAATTATTATTATTTTTATGAATATACCCTTTTGTTATTGTTAAAAAAAATATATAAATTTTTTATGCTATGGAAACCCCTATAGTAAATGTAACAAAAATCAATCTTTTATCAAATATTTAGTATAATTTTTATGATGTTTAATAAAATCATTTCAAATTGATTCATTAAAATTTTAATTTCATCATTGAAATTTAGCAACATGTCTGTTATAATGGTCTAAATTTTTTCTATGCATGGTAGTGTTGTTATCGATAAAATATTTCAAATTGGTTATGATGAAATCATTCATTAAATTCATAAATTCTCTAATATTTTGTATGTAATATAATATCATGATAAGAATAAAATATACATTATATTTATTTTTTGTTTTAGGAAAATCATTCCAATGGAAAATAAAATTATTTATATGTAAATAGATTTTCTGTTGAGGGTTGGTAATATTGATAATATACATATAAAAATAAATTTATGCATAACTACACAATATTTTTATAATATATTAATTTAATACATATGATAAAAAGTAATAAAAAATTTCGAACGATAATATTTTTAAATAATCACATTAATTGGGTTTTATAAAAATTAAATTAAAAAATTTTGAGGAATTGAGAGTGGCAATAAAATTTGACGTAGAATCTGAAAAATTGCTCCCCATGTCTAGAGAAAAGATAGCTAAAATAATTAAAAATCCACAACATACTCTAACACATTTTATGAAAAAAACCAACAATATTATTTTTTTTCCCAAAATTAATTAAATAATATACACATTGAAAATAAAATCCAATAATTTTGTTTCCCCATAAATATAATATTATTTGCTGAATCGGCCTAAAAAAACTCGACACATTAACATGACCAATATTTGCCTATGAAATAATGTTGTTCTCAATTTTAACTTTCTACAAACTATGGTCTATGTTTTTTTAACAAGAATTAGTAAATTATTCCATGCATATTTAATAAATAAACTAGAATGGGAGAATTGATTTAAATTAAGATTGGGGAATCCATATTATAGAGGAATATGAAATATTAGAAATGATGCTCTAATCAAACATGAAACCCAAAATGGTTCAAGTAAAATAAATATTAAAAATACACTATTTTAAATTGAAATTATAATTATTTTTCAATAAAATAAATAAAATAGAAACTATAAAACAAATTGAAATTATCATTGGATGAAGCATATGACATAGAGTATCACAAGAATGGCATGGGAGGAATCCCTATCCTGAAAATCCAAGTCCATCAGGCCCATGACCACTCTCCACCATCTGCTATATCCAACATTCATGGAAACACAACTACAAATAAAAAATTAAAATAAGTTAGGATACTAAAATAAAACATGAGAGAAAGATTTAATATGATATGGATATAGGGACTAATAAAAAATATTCCCAATGAAATATCTAAAAAGAGTACATATAATAACTTTTAAAATGATGTTTCTTGAAGACTACTTAAAATTATATATCAAAAAAATATTTTATGTGAAGGAAAATTATGAAAAATATACGTGTTATTTAAATAAAATTATATACCTTTTGAAACAATTTTTAGTTTTAAAAATATGAAATCAAAATTTAAAAATGGAAACCCCATGAAACAATAAATATGAGAATTCCATGGAGTTTTTATAAAAATATCTATTTATTATAATCAATGTTTATCATTATAAAAACTATTCTAAGATTACTATTTTCAAATAATTATTTTAAATATAAACCATATCATGAATGAAATAATGTAACAATAAATTGAAACCATATCAATAATTCACAATAAAAATGAAATTTAGTAACTCATCAGTGTCATACTACAAAGTTGGTAAGGTTATATAAGAATCATAAAATGAAAAACCCCAAAATTATATCATTAATGATGAGTTAAGAACATGGGAAACTCACTATCTCCTAAGGGATAATGTTGTAGCCTTTATAGAAGACAGTTCTATCTACAATCATATATTTTTTCCTAAAAACATATTTGGATCAACATTCCTACACCAAAATTATTGGATTGGATGTCCCCCATCTATATATATGTCATACTATTGGGGATTCTTATTATATGCATGATGAAAAGTGTAGTATATAGAAATTTAAATCATTTATCCAATAGTTTCCATGCAGTCAACAAAGCTAAGGTGAGTAAAAACACACGATTCATAACATGAATTATAAAATAAAGAAAAATTAATATCAGCTCACCTCAAAAACCAACACATAGAAAATACCCTCTCCCCATTATGAATATAAATAATTCATTTAAAAAAATTAATTAAACTATATATATAAAAGGGTGAAATCCTAATAAAAGAAATCTTAGAAATGCGTTCACATTTGAGGGCAATAAAATATAGAAAATTCAAATATTTTGACAAAATTCCAAATGGTTCCTTAGAATTTTTTTTTGAAGTATAAGTAGTAATTAAAATCATTATATAATAAACATTTAAATCACGCTCCAAAATAACTAATTTAATTTTTTTTTAAAATAATGCATCTTTTATGTAATAATACAAATAGTAAAAATCCTATTAAAAATAAGAACATCCTTCATCATAAAAATGATTATCATTTTTTAAAATAATAAACATTCATTGATTTGAAAACCCAATAAAAAAATAAAAAATAATACATTTTGAACATTTAAACATACACAAGGTACTCTTAAATCACATAAAAAATAAACTATAATATCAAAAAAAATCCATGTATTCTATGTGAGGAAAAAAATCAATCCATTTAAGATAGATCAATGGCTCTAACTATATTCATGTGATGATATAATAGTATTTTGGGAATGATAAATCATAAAATGACATTCCATTATAATTATTTATGTAGAAACAATTACCATAAATTATATTGAACATGTTTTGTACAATGTTAGAATCCAAAAGGAAAACGAAGATGGTTATTATTTTTGACACAAATAAAAAAATGAATATACGTTTAACTCCTATCCCTAAAATCACCCATCCGGGATTCTTCTACTCATTAGAGATCTAAAAGAATGAAATGGGTTAATGAATAATGAGGTAGAGAGGATTATAATGTTATAGTTTATTACTTATTTATTTTTTGATCAAGCGAGGGTAATCACCAAGGGAGGAATCCCATGAAATTATAAAGGATGGAGATAATAATTCCATTTGGCTTAGAAAATACCTAGGGGAAGGAGAATAATCCCTAATAATTGATAAATTGGTGGGGAACAATGAAATATTATACATTATAAAAACTACACAAATAACTTTTTTTTTCAAATAGTGTGAAAACCAAATAGTATTCAATTTATTTAGCATTCCACTCTACATGAACTTTTACTAGAGACATCTAATTTTGTTCGATCATTGTGGACCACACCAACACTAAAAAAATGTCATGTGATTTAATAGGAGACTCTGAATAGCCTAGTGAATTGTTCACTGACCGTACAAAATCACACTATGAAGTAATTACCAGTATTTCTGGCTTCTCACAAGATTAGTTCTAACCATGTACAGGGCATGCACCGGGTTCTGATCATCCAAGATATAAAAAATTCAATATTATACCATATAAAACTAATGATAAAGGGAAAATTTAATAAATATATTATATAATATCAGATTTAATAATCAGGTTTTTATATGGTGTTGAATCACACAAAAGTTAAATATGAACTAACTAAAATAGAAAATTTAATTATAAAACTCCATTTATAAATGAATATTTTTCTATATTAAAGCCTCCACCAAAGAAAAATTAATTTTAATTCACTTCACTAATTTCCAATTGAACAATACATTATATTTCAATGTATTTAATAAATATAAAAATATTTTAAAACCGAGACATCATTCTAACAACCAATAATGAAAATGACTTCTCAATATATCTATATCCATACTTCATGAAAAATATATTAATAATAAATTAAAGATTCACATATGACCAATATATTACTAAAAAAAATTCATTAAATTGAATCAAATTCCACTAATACAATGAACAAAACATTATAACCATATCTAGTTTTTTAGAAGGAAACCCAAACTATAAATCATACAGTTACTAATAATGAATATATAAGAAGATAAATAAAATCCTACCACATGTATTTATGAAATATTGTTCCTAAATATATATATAATTCATATAAATAAATATGAATGGAATAAAAAAAATATAAAATAAATTTATCAATAATATGCATATAACCTATCAACTCAATCGTTAAAATAGAACTAGAAAAAAAACATCAACAAAAACAGAAAACCTTTTTTGGAGTTTCCATCCCCCAAATTCCATTCAATATATTATTGTGATGAATTTCATTTATATAAATAACCATCATATACCATTATCACATAGTATAAACTCCATAACTAGAATAATTTATCATCATTACTAAAATATAAATATAAGTAACAATAATATAATAAATATTCACGATATTTAATGTATTTTTAAATTTTATTGACATTATTCTAACACATCATCTATAATATGATCCTAAAATAATGCATTTTTAACCCTAGGTGGAACAAGAGATGTTGAAAACAAGCCATATTCATCCCAAAATAACTAATCCCTCCAAATGTTTTCATAGTCAAAATAATGTTAGGTCCATCTAAAAATTTTATGAGATATATAGTTTCCCATGATTACCTATATTTTTAGTTTCTTCTCAAATAGCCACCCACCAATAGTTTCAACATAATCCACAGAATTAACTATAACAACATTATAAATGAAAGATATGTCTTGACTTGAAAGTTAAAATTTTTATTAAAATAATAAATCCAATACAAGGAAAAAAGTCACGGGGGTCTAAAGTAATGCAACCCCAAAGCATCATTTATGACAAACTTCAATCCTTCTGAAGGAAAAGACCCCAATGATGAGAATGAATAAAAAGAACTACTTCATGTTTCCATCGACGCCATAAAGTCTGACACCATGTTACCCTCCCTCCAGGTATGAGAGATCTCTATGCACGCCCCATTACAGCCTGACATCACCTGACTGTATAAATTATTCTCCAGGGAATCCTGCCTCTATTTTGTAGTTCATTGAACAACACCAAGGAATCGGTTTCCACAGAAGACACCACCAAATCCCTACACACACACATCCACAAACCTACTTCCATAGCCGAGCTTCCTCATGATGTGCATAGCCTCCCCCAAATGAAGCAGCAAACGCTACATAAACAGAGCCATTCTGGTCATGCACGACACCTCCTCCTCCCATCTCCCCTCTGAGCAGCGAACCATCAATATTAAATTTCAAACCATGTTCCTATGGCCGCCACCTCACCCACTTCCCCTGGCCAGGAGGGTCGGCCCGCTGATCTGCACTGCTTCCAGCATAAATGATGCACATGGAGGAAGAAATTTTGCAGTCTGAGTACATCTGTAGTAGATCCAACACAGTCTTTTTCAACCTGAAGTGTATACTACCATGAGAAACCAAGCCTTTTCCGTGGCACTGGTTATTCTGGGCCTGCCAAATTGTCCAGCACTCTACAATGAGTATGAGCACCCTTGCTTTCCTTTCCTTACCTTGGTTTTCCGCTCCCCTAAACCAGGAATTAAGGAAGTCCTTTGAGTAACCAACATAGCCATTTCATCCATAAGAATCCCCACAGGTCTGCCAGACCCTCCTTTCCCATTCACTTTCATAAAATAGATAACCCACAAACCCTATTCTTGGAGCCCTACAACACCAGCACCAGGAAACTGTTGGAATTCCCATTCGTTGAAGGTTAACATCTGTTGGTAGACCCTTGTGTCACACTCTCCACATCAGAAAGTTTAATTTGGAATTGATCATTTTGCACCAGAGACCCCCCCCCCCCCCATAGATCAATGTTCCCCACCTACCTCGTCACATTATCGAATCATTTGATGGAGAAAGCACCCGATGAGGTACCTGTGAAAATTAACTGATCATCATCGTCATTTGGGACTATTGAATTAAACATCTCCATTTGTTTGTCATAGAGGATGGAATTGAGGAACCTCATATGGAATAAATCTTTTTGAAGGTGATATCTAGAGCTGGACAGCCTGGGAACTATAGCCTCCCTGCCCCCCAATCCTACTGAAAGAAGTTAATGTTCCCCCTTCCGATAATCCATCGAGAGTGTTGTTGCAGAGTGTCCAGATGTGGTTGAACCAATTTCCATATCTTTGAGGGGTTCCTTCTCTATCTAGTCCCATTAAGGTCATAGAGGTTCTACGTTGTTCTTCCCCATAGAGTTCGGCTTTCCAGGACCTCCCATGCGAGCTTGGAATGCAGTCCTTGGATGGTTGAGGATAAGCTCCGAAAATTAATTCCCCCTTCAGAAAGGGGTCTAGCCAACCGTTTACCTAAAGCCCAATGATGATGGCCTTCTAGCTACCCATCCCATATGAAGGACAACATTATTATGTCCATGTTTGATAGAACAATTTTAGAACCTTCAAATCAGACAAAACATGTATCGCTGTGGATACTAACACACAGTTAACCCGGGTGATACGGCCTCCAAAGGATTAAAACTGGTTTTTCCAGTTTTGAATATGTCTAGTAATTTTGTTAATGGGCTTATCAAAATGCCTCACCCTAAGTCAATATGGGTTGACTAGTGATCCAAGGTAATCCATGGGAAAAACCCCTTATTCATATTCAACCTGGCTCTTAGGTCCCAATCCCTCCTCGGAGAGGCACTCCTCACTATGAAGAAAAGGCTCTTGTCAGAATTCACCACCTATCCGCTCCACTTGAAATATTCCTTGAGAACCCTCTTCACCCCCTTCACTGATCTTCTACTACCATTAATGAACAGGATTGTGTCATCGTAAAACATCAAGTGCGAGATGCCTCTCGTGTTATTCTTGTTATGATAGGGAAGTATTAGCCATGTGCCAATGCCCTTGTGGATGTAGCAGCTAAAAGAATTTTGAGAAAGAACGAAGATGGTGGGAGAAAAAGGATCCCCTTTCCTGAGACCCCTACATGCCTTGAAGAATCCAAATTGTTTACCCATGAATGAGGTAGAGATCCACGCCGAGCTGAAGCAGTGAAAGAGGAGATCAATTGTCCAGTTGGAGAATCCCATGCACTTTAAAACTTTTAGGACAAAAGCACCATTCCATTCTATCATACACCTTGCTCATATCCAATTTGACCACAAGATTACCCCCAAAGGACTTGTTATTAATCCCACTTGTCATTTCTTGGGCCAAACCAATCGCACCCTGGATTGACCAACCTTTAATGAATCCATACTTCTCAGGAATAATCCATGAATCCAAGTGTGTGGCCATTCTCCTATTGAGTATGCTGGCCAGAATTTTTTACGATGAGTTACACATACTAATAGTCCTGTATTGGTCAATGGACTGAGGATTACTCTCCTTAGTAATAAGAACCAATTTGGTTGCACATGCAATACGAGGAAGAGACCCCCCCTGGAAGAAGTCCTGGATGGCACGAACAAGATCACCTTTAATAATGTCCCAAGTCGCCCTGTAAAATAAACCATGTAATCCATCAGGACCCTGAGCACTGTCTGAGTTAAAGGACCAAACTGCCTCATGCACATCATCCTCATCCAGAAGTCCCCTCATGCCCTCATCAATGACCACAGACAAAAAACTAGTAATACCCTCAAAAAACTCCTCCTCCCCCCTCGGGTATCCCTCTGCCATACTCGGATTTAGACCATACATATGAAGTTGAACCTCTGCATTTTCGAAAGACCCAATTTCCTCATGGTCTGAAGAATAATATCCATCACCCCTCCAAATGTTGGGCCTCTATATTCTCCGGCGCTCCTTAATGCAGGCATGGAAGTACCTCGAGTTCCGATCTCCCTCACAAAGCCATCTCACCTGAGAACTTTCTCTTGCCAGCCTTTACTGTCTCATTAGAATATCATCTAAGGAATATTTATTAGCTTTAAGTTCAGTAAAAGAACATTCATCCCATGCTTGTTCAAGTATAGCTTCCAATATTTCCACCTCCTCACTTATTCTAGAAATATTGTGATCATGATCAGGAATGGATTTCTTCCATTCTCGAATGCTATTCTTGACCTGCCTGAGATTATTGTGAAACATAATCCAAGGATTCCCCTGATGTTGCATGTCCCAAGATCCCTTGAACTCCTCCAGAAACCCCGGATCATTTACCCATGACTCTGAGAAATATAAATGGTCCTCCCGCATTGCACGTGCACGAAGTGAGATGCGTAAAAGAGAATGATCTGAGAGACTGCCTTAAATGAGTGACTTTGGAATCCAGAAACATAGTAATGGCCGCTTCATTCATCACACATCTATCAAGTCATCCATAAGATCTTGTCCCCATATTGATTATTTCACCAGGTGAAGATAATTCCCTCGTACCCTGCATCTAGCAGGCCACTCCTAGCCATGAAGGAGACAAAATCCTGACTAGAATTCATGGGAAACACTCTGCCCCCTTTCTTCTCCTCTAAATAAGCAATGATGTTAAAATCACCACAAACAACCCAAGGGGTGCCCTCTGGGTTGAAACCTTCAGGATATCCCTATAACATCTCAAGATCATGCGGGTTGCACTTGGAAAATATTAAAGAGAAGAAGAACTCATGAAGCCCCACATATAACTTGTTATTCAGTGACTGGACGGATGAATTAATGAGGTCCACACATATGTGATCCTTCCAGAAGATCCAAATGTGAGAATTGAGAGGAGCCCCATGTATAAAACCACGGATCCTATGCTTTTGGGGATATCCAGAAATCTTACAGGGAGCATGTTTTGGTTCCAAAAAGGCCACCAGGGAGACCTGCTGGTCAACCAATTCATTGGCAAGAAAGTCAGACTTGACCCTGGCCCCAAGACCACAGTCATTCCACACTAAGGCTTTAAACATTAAATAGGATATGTCAAGAATTAGCTCCAAACTCCCGACCCTTTCCATCAGAAGAAACAGATGCACTTAATTTAACTTCACCTTTGGCTCTTGCTGTAGTAGTAACCCCTGGAACCGCCTGCAAGAAAGGTGGAATAGAAAAGGAACCACCCCATGCCGACACCCTTCCTATGACTTTTGGAGAATCAAACAAACCAACCAGCCCGGTACTCTTCTTAGGAGACAAGCAGGAGGCCTAGGGGTGAGGCAGTGAGTGGTGTGAACCAAGATTCATCTGGGGAGACACATGACATGAAAATATGGAGGACACAACTGGACATGAACCCTGGGTTAGTAACTTTAGCCCGCTCGATTTAGAGGACAAGAAAACCTTCTGATCCTTATGTTCATAAATTAAGGTAAAAACAGGAAGACATGGATTCTTGGGAATCCATTATTCTGCCAACAAATTAATATGAAGAAGAATCCCTAAGATATCCAAACCTTGTATTGGGAAAGTAGCCTCGAAATCCTTAACCTGATCACCAGTTATAGAGTCCCGCACTAGAATGAGATCACACTTGGAAAGGGAACTCCCCTCCCCTGCCTAGCTAGAAGAAGAAGCCACATCACCCTGATCAAGGGGCCCTGATTCCACTACTCCTTGCGAGTTCCTGGTGTCATTTGAAGGAGGCTGCTCAGAGGACCTTGGCCTCAAATTGTGATCAGTCCCCTTCAAGTGAGCCTTACGACATACCTATAGGGAATGACCATAGATGTGGTAGAAGGAACAGAACCTAGGGTATATTGGATAAACAAAAGGTTGCTGAATATCCTCCAATCCCTCTATCCTGAGCACCAGAGGATGGTGAAGCGATTGACTGAGATCCATCTCCACGCATAGCTGAGCCACCGAAGCCTCGGACAGACGGATAGTGAAATGATCCACGCATAGATAGTGGCCCAGTGAATCCCCAATAACCTTGAGAACAAACACATTCATAAATGGGAGGGGGAGGCAGGGGAGAGAAATCCACACCGCAGCAGTAGAGCTCTCACGTCCATGGGGTACATCCATTGACCACATCAAAAGGGAAAATGCCAATGCCCCATAGAGCAGGGACTCCTGCACTACGCATTGATGAAGTCCGTTCTAGATTTCAGGACGATGTGGAAGGATTTGCGACCCAGATGAGAAGCTGTGGCCGGCAGATCAAGGCCCCAATGCCGAACACACTCTTGAAAGAGAGTTAGGGGAGGCTTGTCCGGGCCAAACCGTGCAACAAGATTCCATTAGAGATCCATATCTGTCGCCACAAAGGAAGACACATAAACCCTAATCATTGGGTGCCCTAACTCCATGAAGGTCGCTGCCACTGTAGTGGCTGCCGCCGCACCATTCTACCCTAGATCTACACCCACTGGTCGTTTATGAAGGAGTGCCTCCTTGTAAGAGAGAACTGGGGGCCAATCCAATCCAAAAATAGTTGCCGAAGGATCTGGATCAGAGGGAGGAGCTACCTTCGGGATCGCCGGAATGTCGGGCGGGAGCGCATTTGAAATCTCCCTCCCTCAATGAAAGATATCTGAGTCACTTATAAATGGATATAATGTGAAGTAAAATTCGAGGAATCTCTTTACCGAATTATGATAGAGACTCTCCTGACCATGAATGAATTATAATCTAAATCATGTCATTTATATAAAAAATCAATGCCTTCATTTTTTCCAATTTAAATTGAAACCCCATGATATGTAGTAAAAAATTAATTTTTTAAAAAACCAATGATTACTAATATCATATATTTCTTTCCCATAAAATTATATTGATGAAAAATAATTCAATATTAGAAATATTTTCCTGATACCCCAATAATTTAATATATAATTCAATAATATTTTCAATAATCAATCATTCTGGACATTTGAAAATCAGGAAAAAATACTATTATGTATCAAAAATGATGAAAAATAATGCTACACTTCTATCTTGTTATAACCCCATTGATTCTCCCCCAATCCTAATGCACATTAATTAGATGTGAAAAAATATTTTAAACAAGATTATATAAATATGTAAGTAGTTGATCTCATTACTGTTTTCCATGTGTATAAATAATTTCATCCAATATTTTTAAATTTACACTCATTTTTAATTAATGTAGAAAATTAAAACATACAATATTAATAACCTATGAATCTACATGTCCCACATTCCTAAACAAAAAGAAAATAATAAATTTCATTCAACTCCATTGTACATTATTATCACATTGTGTTTTATACCTAACGATCCCTCTGTACCTGTTGAAAATTTTTCATATTGTTAATAATCCCATTAATTAATATTGTGTTACATTTAACAAGTAATAATGGAACTAAAGCAATCAACATCAAATTATATATATATAAAATAATTCTCATTGACCTATTGGTTAAAATAGTCAAAAATATGTTACATACGACATTTTGAAATCCTATAGGATGAAATTTATTTTAAAATTGTAAGTTATTCTCTTTTTGAATATACTTAGTAACAATATAATTAAATATAAATAGAAAAATTACAATATGATAAATCATTTTTATACTAATGATATATTGTTCTACAATAATGTATAATTCATTCCATGAAATTTTAGGATTTCCAACTACCATATGATCCTTTAAACGATTGCACCAATTCTATATATTCAACAACATCATGATGGTAAATATCAATGATGAAATATTATTAATAATTTAACCAATATTGGGTGAAAACAGTAATAAATTCCATCTTCCATTCAATTATGTTTATGAAAAGTCGATCCAATGAATAAAATTATGATAAATGTTTTCCACATAAGATTTTTTATCATTCCATGTTCAAATATTATCCTCTAATATCATAATAAATTTATTGTAAAACCTTTTTCCCGATTTGTATTAATTAACAAATTATTTTGATCTCCATCCTTTATATAATTGACATGTGGTAAAATGTGGAAATAAGATCTCTTATTTAATAAATGATTATAATATTATTTATCTAGACACTCAATTCAAAATATACATTCATCATTAGAAATTTAAATATATGAGTCCTTAATATATATAAGAAACTCTTTAACAACCTTTTGAAAATTAATTATTTTTAAACACCATTTATTTGAAACTCTTAAATAATAGCTAAAATTTAATTCGGAGAATTATACCCAACAAAACTGTAATCCCACATAAAACTTTTTTGATAACATTTTTCATTAATCCAAATAGTTTCAAATGTATAGAAAAAATAACTCTTTTTAAATTAATTCTTTTGACATGAACTAGTAAAATATGCACATGGTCATAATCATGAGGTACTAAATAATAATACTTATAAAATGAAAAAAATAGCTACCAATCCACTATACCAAAATTTAATATAACAAAAGGAAAAATTGAAGACTGAAATTTTAAAAATAGGTAATAAAAATAGACTTCAACAATATCTAATGTCAAGTAACACTGTATAATCAACAGATTCATAGAATTATTTTTTCTAATTTAAATACTTATAAATTAAACCATTTTTAAATTACTTGAATAGATATTATTAATACCTCACCTGGAATGAAAATAGAAAACAGACTCATAAAAACCCAAAATAGACTACCATGTGAGAAACATGCATATCAGTGTCAACTATCCATAAATTCCAATAACAGTCATCTAACACATTTTCCATCACCACTATCACTAATTTGTTTCATAGAGTATTAGTGAAGAATAACTTCAAGGTTATCCTTCCAAGAGAATTAAATACAACTAGAATGGTAACCCCACACACAATAGACCATTATGAAAACCCATTTTATTATTTTTCACATATGATATCTATCATATTAAAAAGTGAATGGGAAGAGAGTATATATTAATATAGTAAATCAATTTCTATTAAAAGGGCGTCTAAGACTTCAATAGTTATAAAACATGTGTTTTATTACACAACAGTAAAATTTTCATCACTGGTATCCACCTATATAATATCATAAAGCATCATCCATCCCAAAAATCATTATCTTAATCATTTATGTACAAAACATATAAATTGTTTTTATGTGAATGTATCTTAGAGGAAGCATAATCTACTTTACAACAACCTTACTATATTAATATCATGATACCATTTTTAATGATGTATGATTCTTATCTAATAACAAATCACTTGAAATTAAATATTGTATTTAGAATCACCTATAGGAACACTTGTATATCGGCCCTCATTATCATATAAAACATGTATCTCTGAAACATTTGGAATTTTATTTTATTCCTATATTTTAATATATAAAGGATAATATAGATTAGCATAATCTTATATCGAGTAATAGAACAAAATTAAAAATGAATCGTAATAATATAAATTTTTATTCTTACTTAAAAAAAATTAAATTTCACCAATACACCAAAAAAAAATTTACTTTATTTCATATAAAATATATAAACTCATTTGTAAATATATTGATTATAAATTAATGAAATTATGAAATGATTATTTTCTTCATGAAATACAAATAAATATTTAAAAACTTACTCAACATATCATCTTTTAGATTAATTTTATATGAATTTGTGGAAATTGTATATCATTTAAAAATCTATTATCTTAAAATTTATGCAACGTTTTCAACAAAATGATTAATTTGTTATTTTTTCATTAATATTATAAGTTACTATAATTAACGGTGTTAAAAATATTATATATATATATATATATATATTATAGATATAATTTTATAATTTATTTATTTTGAAAATAATAATTACCTTGTTAAAAAATAATTTATTTCAATAACATCTATTTTCACTTTCATAATATTAAAATTAACTTATTTATATCTTTTATATTCAATAGTAAATATTTTTAAATTGAAAAATGTAATGTTATGAAATATTTTCTTCATATATTAATTCAAATAATATATTCTTCCATTATTTTAGTTTTATTTATTTGATATAATGATCTAATAATTTTATCATTTGAAAATTTTCATTAAATTAGTATTTTTATCATTAGTACAGTGTTTTAAATACTTCCTTAATTGATCAATTATAACATTTTACCCATTTATTGAATGATATGGAAAATATTTATTGTGATATTTACTTAATCATGTTATATATAAATCAATTTATGTTCATTTTCAATAAAATAGTTGACATATAATTCCTTTGTTTCTTGCACATCATGTTCTATTATGATTGTTGTGTCGCATAACAATAGTGGTATAGTATATGGTGTTTTTTATAGTTAGATAAAATTCATCATAATATCTAATATAATGCATTTAATCGATTTCTAGTTCAATTAATTTTTTAAAAAAATATATCAATATTTTTTTATATCAACTTATTAAAATTAATTAATTAATATGTTTGATGTAAATCAATCACCACATTCACATCATGTCTCTTTCTCAAAAAATTTTATAGTTACTTTTTTTCAAATATTAATGTGAATAAAAATATGTTTTTTGTGATTGTCAACTTGTTTTTATGTGTTAAATATTTAATTAATTTTTATTTTTAAAGAGAAATGATGGAATGGAAGAATATTGATTAGATAGAGAATATAAATTGAATGTTTTTTGTCCCAGGATTTTTCATATGTATAAAAAATATATTTCAATAAAATATTTTAATATTGAGATGAATAATTTATGATTTTTTTATTTAAAAAATTTTATTAACATGAATGACATGAATTATTGAATATTCTATTTTAAATAAAAATAATTTATTTTTTAATTTTTATAATATTATGAAATGATTTTTTAAATAAATGAAAATATATTCTCTATGATATAATCTTTTAGAAAATATGTATTTTTCTATAGGGAGATTTGTTTTCAGCATGATGTGGAATATAGTTACGGGATTTAGGATATGAGTTCAAAATGTGTTTATATAAGTTTTAAAATGGGAAATATAATATTTAGGGATAATTATGGGTTGGTGATTATTTATAGTTTAGAGGTGGGTTTTAGGGAGGTGAATTATTAAGAAGGTGTAATAATTCAACATGGAATATAAAAATCACACTATAGTAAGAATGGTTTATTATGTCATTTTTAATTCTATATATATATTATATATTAAATAATTAGTTATATATTTAAATAGACACATTATCTTCTAAATGGAATGGAAAATAATGAATGAGTAATAAGGTAATGATAATTATTAATGGATTATGAATAAAGAGTGGACGACAAGAAAAAATGAAGGACTATGAAGTGTTGAGGTGGGTAAATTTTTCCTTTCACAAAACTTTTTCTCTATGGATAAATAATTATAATGATATTAATGAATAATATAATAAAACTAATAAATTTGATACATATGTATATATATATCAAAATTATAAATAATTTCATAATTATTAAAAATAATATAATTTTTAATTTTAAACATAATGTTTATATTTTTCCATAATTTCATTTTTCAAGAGATATGATTTGGATCATGTTCTGGTGTTGGTGTTTTAATTTATAGTATAATGGATATATTATTCTTACCGGTCACTACATATTTGATTTGAAGGTAGTTTTTAAATTAGTTATATTCCAGTAATAATTAATTAAAAATTCATTGTTTATCTTTACTTTTAATTATTATAATAAATTAATGTGTGAAATGGTTTTTTATAAGTATGATGATCCTGAGGATTTCCTAGATATGTAATATTAGTTTTCTAATCATTTTAGAGATTACAAATGTGGTGGTTTGTTATTATTTATGTTTGGACCCAAGAGAGGCTTTCATAATGTGATTACATGTATCGTGTCTTTCTTCTTCAAGAGGGAGATGTATTTAAAAAAAATATCCATTAAATAGGCTACTATTTATATTAAGAACCACCAGTAATGTGAACCCATAATGGGTATTCATTAATGATGAGAGTGACCCTTGAGTCACATATACAATAGACCATTGGTTGGTGTCAAAAAATGAGATGTTAATTAAACATAAATTAGAGGCAATTCCCTCAATGTCTATAAAACATAAAAAAACCCAAAAAACGTGATATATAAAATAAAAAATAATAATCTATAAAAATTTTATTTTATATTTACAGAAAATGTGTTTAAAATATAATACTAAAAAATAACTCCTTATATAGAGAAAAAAACACCATTCTTGAGCTCATTCAGTTTTATGGAAATGTTTGATCCCCAAAACCATTGTAGAATATTGTAAAATAAATTAAATATTGTTTTTAGTAGTCTTGTTTACTGTATATCCTCAAATGCAAACCCTATTATTCAAATAAAGATAAATAATATGAATTCATCATTGAATTAACAGTATAACAAACATGAACCTATATTTGGAAAACAAACACCAAACTTCATTAAGGACCACCTTACCAATAAATCACCACTATATAATAACTTAGTATCAAAATAATATATTCCAAGAAGGTACTATTAATCCACATCCATATTGATTAGGTATATATATATATTATTCACCTTTATACCTTCCATATCCATATTCCAACATTAATACATAACACATCATATTCATACCTCATATCATAAATGATATATGATATCACAAAAAACACAATTTCACATCACATCCTCATCGTAATATGTTAATATGAAAATAAATAATGCTAACCTCATGTTATCCTCCTTCTATAAACAATCCCTGATTTATAAGAAAAATAAAATAAAATAAAACCTGTTAGGTTGCATATTTATACTTTATCCACTTCCTTTTAGTCATTGTATATATATAATTTTGTGATCAAGAAATCACATGTCATACAATATCTAAATGGTGAGAAGGAAGAGTAGTTATATTATAATTCATCAAATGTGAGAGCACATATAGTAGAGTAGTTTTCCATCGATTTCTTATTCAACATGAATGTTGGGTTAACAACTCAGACATGAGAATAATTTGGGTGTTGACAAGGCCATCTAACCTATATTGGGCAGAAAAAGAAAATATAAAAAAATATAATTATAATACCAATACATATTGCTAGACTCTGGGTTAATTCCATAATATTACTATTATAACCTATAATATTAAGCAGTTATTTTATATATTTTCTAAACACCACAAACCATCGTTATGCCACAAATAATCCCCTATTACCCACAAATAACAATCATATAAATATTAATAACTTATAATTTTATTTAAAATTATAATTTTTTATAACTATCATTGACATAAATATTCATAATTGTTTACATATTTAATGTATACTTAATAATTTAAACACTTTAATATTGAATCAATTTATTGGTCAGTGTTAAAATTTATTTAAGTGTTCTTATTTTACTAAATCTAATTATACTATCCATTTTAATTATTCATTTAACAAAACTTTTCTCTATACCACATCAAAATACACAAATTATCTTCCAAACAACCAACAATTACAATCCAACAACCCTATACAATAGATAAAATGATGACATTACAAAACATCACACTAGATAAACTACTATAATTAATTTTTCCATATTTAATTATGATTCAATTTCCAAAAAAAATCCCATAATTTCAAATCTCCACATAATTAATTTATTACAATATTTAAGTGTTTAATCAATTTAGAAAATTGAATATATACATCATAAATAAAAAAACATGGAATTTAAAAGAGTAAATATCAAAATAGATTACAAATTCCAATGAAAAAATATATATTTAGGTAAAGCAATAAAAAATCAACACTTTGCACCTTCATTTTTATAATTTATTAATGTTTATTACATAAATTATTTTATACTATCCACCTAATAATTGGAAAGAATTTATTGTTAAACAATTAAAAAAATAAGGACATGGTTATTTTGAATCCACAACATCATCATATTATTGATGATTTTAATTTAGGATTGATAATATTCAAATTATTTCACCACAATGTACTAACATGGATAATCCATTAAACCATTATCCTAAATCATCACTAAAAAAACAACATAATATTTTTATAAAAGTAACCCAAATACCCATTGCATCCTAAATAATATAGAATATCAATAGAAGAAAAAATGTGGAGAGAAAACAACCAAAATTAAATAGAATTCCTTAACTTAAATTTGATCTTAATAATGATAAATGTGTGGATAAATATCCACAAAGGATAACTACATGTCACATAAGTTTTAAACTAAGTTAATATAATATGATTTAATTCGATTATGAACTCTAATTTATAGTTATAATAATTAAAAATAGAACCATATTGTGATTTCAATAATCACACATCAATTCGTCAACAATCATAAAATAAATACATGGTATCCCTAAAAAGAGAGCATCCAATTGTTTGAAAATAATTCAATTTAATTAATGTCAAATGAATAAAATGTGATAATACTATAATTCCTAAACTCTCCAGGATCATAAAATTATCTAGGACTCTTATCTATAATTCATTTTCATCACAAATAAAACAATTCTTCGATGACATCCTCCATGTCTCATAAATAATGATATATGAACCAAATAAATATATTTTAAAGGAATCTATGAAGTAGTACACATGGAAACTCCCCAATGTTTCTATACATAATAATAACTAGGAACACATTAGGACCCATCATATTATGAATGCCCCTCTATGTTCTAATCGACCTCATGTATGTGTAACCCAATCACCATCTTGTAATATAATCCTAGGGGACCCTCATCAAATGTTCAACCCATGGTCCTTTTTGTATTATTAAATTCCCATCATAGACCAAATAGCATTATACTCATAGAAAGTAGTACATTGAAATCACATAGACAATTCCTCTCACAAAAATTAACATCTTGCACTACAATAACATCCATCGCAAAAAGGAACACCAGAAAAAGATAAACCCTTTCTTCTTTAATGTGACCTCAAACCCATACTCCTGAAATAGATTCTATAAAATAAATCTTTTTATTCAAACATTGATTCCAAAAGTGATGAAAAAATAATTTTACATGATAATACCTACCACATAAATGTTAAAAACACTCTAAATACCCATAGGTTTGGAATATTTTTATATTAGCTACACGAACATCATATTTTACAATACACACTCAACATATATATCAAATTATTTAAAACAAGTCTTCTCCCTAGTAAAAGTGTTATGTGTGTGTGTGTGTTCATGAAGAAAGGGGAAAATATGATAGTAGTGTGTTCAAATTTAACATAAGGGGAAAATCAATTAATAATTCTGTATTATAACATAAAAATATGATAAAACATGATCCTAGTAGATATGTATGATTAAAGATAAATATCATTATAAATTATAATTAAAAATCTATTCATAATTGTATTTACATACATAGGAATGTATTTTCATTATTGAAATCATCGATCAGTAAAAATCATTACCATAGAAAAGAACTGTGGAATAATATAAAAATTATCATTTGATATTGAAATTTAAAATTTGAATGTAATATAACAGAGACATTTAGAAATAAAATGTTTCATTTATATAAGTAAATGAAATAATTCATTATATAAAGGCTCCCAACAAACACCATTTTCCCTTCTCAAAAAATAATTCAATAAAATTGTCTTTCACCATCACTCACAATATTCAAAACAAAATTAATCATGTATCAGTATATGAATCAAATATTGGGTCATAGATTACTACTTGCATCCCATATTATAGATGATGGGGAAAAATTTAATCTATCCCATAGTAACCTGAAGAAATTTAGGGATTTATACAATGCATTGGAAAGAAATTATTGAACCCCATAACATAAAGTGAAAAAAACATATGTGATACACATGAAATCATTTATACATAATTTCATTTAATAATCATGGATTGAATATGGTTTATAAGTCATTTTAAATTTGTTTCATTTAAGATAATATAATGAGTTCCATAGTTTGTTACAAAATATTCAATAACATCATAGAGGAGTAGAAAAATTAAATTATCTAGGGGAGTCATAGAATATAACTCCATAAAAGAGTGAATTTTTATTATAGTGATGTGATGTAATGGGTGTAAAACCATGATGGTAATAATCTCATTATAATGTTTTGGAAAAAACAAAGTAAAAATTGTCATTAAAATTAATTTAAAGGGGTGTTAATAATCGTAATAAATCAATATTTTAAATGGATGTTAATGTAACAGAAATATTATAAGAAAACAATGGTACATAATTAAATCTAGTGGAAATTAAAACATATATATATATATGTAGAAGAAAATACTTTTTTATACTTTATAATTACATTAATGAAATACCACATAGATGGAAAAAACATAAATTTTCAGTAAAAAAATATAAATAAGATTTTTAAAAAGTAGAATGAAATTATAGATTTTTAAATATTAAATAAAAAATAATGTATGAATGAAAATGGATATAGAGGTGAAATACGAGATATTGAATATGAGAATCGTTTTTCACAACATCAATTTTTTATAAAGTAATAGACTAATAGTGGAAAAATATTTTCACATAAATTTTTTTTTCAAATAATATAGAGTATATCTAATGATATAGATAATTTAAAAAATATTATATTTTTATCATAACATATTCTAGGGTGAAATTTTATGATCTATTGAAATAGAAATTAATTCAACTAAAGCCTTACAATTTCATAGGTAAGAATCAATTCTGACGGGGATTATGAAAACATTAAAATATCAATAAACCTAATATAAATATCAATATTAAACAATCCTAATGAATAAATTACCCATAATAAGTGAATTATTTCATAGAAGAAATACCATAACTCAATGATTAGACATTGTTTTAAAAAACCCATTATCATGAAATACTTGATGTTGACATGTACACTGACAAATTAAATATTAATCTAAGACTAATAAATAATATATTTATAAAATTTATTAATATTTATTGAAATATTTATTAGTATTTCAAAATAATATTTTACATAATTATTAATTATTCTTAGTTTACATTAGCCATTGGTTGTTATTAATTTAAACTATTTCTTTTTTATTTCGGTATAGTAGTCTCAACTAATAATCCATTTTTTAGTTAATTATCTCTAAAATATTAAATGTATGAAAATATTATTTTCATATTGATTTTTGAATATCAATTTTTATTTCATGGGATTATTTAGTATGATTTGTAATAATAAAACCCTTAGGGAACATATTTTAGTATTGTTTCTCAAACACTAGTTGTTATATTAATAATGAAATAAATTTAATTAATAAATTTAATGAAATATAATGATGAAATTTTTTCCATTTTAACATCATATCTATCATTAAAATATTTTTTTCATATCCATATATTATAAAAAATAATAGCATCATACACGTAATATTCAAAATGACTAAGATGTGAACCTGTTAATATAAATGGATGAATGTGATTATGATGGGACTTTGATATAATATAATTATCATAGAGGTTTTGTGATCTTATTTAAATGTTCATAATTTCATATATTTAAAAAATCATAAAGGATGAATATAATTAAAATTTATTGATAATATTCCATTATATATAATGAATAATATGTACCATCTCATGAAGCCTAAATTTTTTAGATGAAATTAGATCATTTTCTTAAAACAATATGCCATAAAATATTATAGGATATTATTATAAAGATAATTTTGTTTGGTATTGAACAAAAAAGTTGAATTGTATTTCTTCATATAAGTGGTTAGTTGATTGGTTCTTTTTTAGTTAAAAGGGATTTCATTTTTGTATATAACAATTCTATAATTTTTATTGAATCATATTTCTCATTGAAATAAGACATATTATTGAAAAATAATTTTAATTTCATAATGTATGGTATATAATTCCTTTCTATAGATATTTATACAATCTTTTTTTTCATATTCCACCATGTTGACCTTTTTACCTCATTTTTTCCGTTATCATAAAAACTATATTTTATCTATGTAACGTATTTTTATTCCAAACAATAAAGTTGACCATATTCCATATTTAGTAAATGAGAACAAAAGTTTTCTTTCTATATTAATGATGTAAATTTATAAAACATAATGAAGTTAATTTGATTTGATAAATCTAAACTTTATATAAACAATTTCTATGAAATTAAATTTTCATTCACAAAAGAAAATTTACACTTATTCCTTAGAAAGTAGTAACAATTTGAAGAGTGGTAGTTTAGTTGATTAAATATATGAATAATAAATTACATTGAAATTATTTTTATAGGCTTACCATTTAATTAAATAATATTAATATAAATAAAATAATGAAAAACATTATTGAAAAACATTTGGTTTTTATAATATTTTATTTAATTCCTAATTATAAAAATAAAAAATAATTTTAATATTGTACTTTTATTTATACTCACAAAGATATATATAAGATTAATTTAAATTATTTATCCAAATAAATGTAAATTTAAATTATAATTGTAAATATATAACATATAATAGAAAAAATGTTTTTAAATAAACTTTTTTTATTTTTTCCAGAAAACTAAGATTACTATTAATTTTAGTTAATGAAATATATCTTGGTTTTTTTAATTAAAATAAAAAACATCCCTTTATTTTTTTAGTAATTATCATTGAAATCAAAATTTAATATTATTAACATTTAAAATGAATACATATTATATAAAAATTACTCTTTAAAATATGTTTTCTTCAAAAATTGATTAATATATTTTTATTCTATTAACAAATAATTTATATTATTTGAATGGTAATTTTTTAAATAAAAATATGTATAGTTTTTTAATATAAATAAATTTATTTATACCATCAACATAATAATATTTTTAACAAAAATATTTTTATTATACCAACCAATTACATAACCTTTTTTAGTGGTTAAACAACAAGTATATTACCCCCATTACATTCTATAAATTCATTCTGTTTATTCTTCATAAAGAAAACTTCCCTTTAATATAGTTTTCAATTAGAATTTTTTAAATTCCACTATCATTTATTATGTTACTTATATTTATAGATTTAGTTTTATGTACTATGACCACTAAAGGGGAAAATGATTTTAATGAAGTCAATATTGAAATTATATTGTTAATTTTTTATTTCCACATTGTTCTTATGTACTTTTAAACAATCCCATTATCAATGGAATGAAATAAATTGTTTCATATACATATATTATAATATTATGTTATGATTGATTAATGTGTAATTAATTTTTTAAATATATTTTATGATTAATTTTTAGTCTACTTTATATAAACTATAAATAATTAAACAAGTAACATACTAAATATAAATCCCTAAATATATATGGGATGTTATAATGTCACCTTAACCTGATAATAAATCTATTCCTAAAAATTTTATTTATTAATCATTATAAAAAATATAAATGGTGATTAATATTAAGAGAATAAATCAAGATATAATTTTAAATGATATATCAAAAATTATTCTAAGGAAGCATTATAAAATTTAGATTCCCCGCACATTACAAATGTATTGAGATTTAAATTACTCTTGATTTATTATCCCAAATATTGGTATTTAGTTTTTAAGAGGGCATTGGAATGTCTATAAAAATGTTTTTCGTAGATCCATTTTCTCCACCCAATTTCCAATTAAATAAGTATTAAAAAATTAAGATAATATAATATAAAAACAAAATTTTAATATACTATGGAATAAGGGAAATAAATACAAACAAATCATATCCTATGGAACCTTCATTTAAACCCATAATACATTTGTTTCAATTATTTCACTATTAGTTCAAACTATAACTCCTTCATATTAACCTATAATATTATCAGTCTAATAGTCTCATTTCAATGATTTTTTTCTTTTCAATAACCCTATAATATGCACATACTAATTGACTAAAATAACTAATACCTACCCTTATTTACATTTATGTGTCTTTACTCGTGCAATCTAGTATTATGGGATAAAAATCACATTCACACTCAGATACAATAATATATGACCCAAAACATTTATTTGATTATTAATATCATATAAATATTAAATCTCACTAACATGGCCCAATGGATTGTTGTATTTGGAGAAATGATACATGGAATTATTATTTTTCAATAATGGTTCAATATCATCATTACAATTCTTGTCACATTATTTTTTATTATTCAAATCTATGAATATATATTTTTTATAATTAGGAATAAATAATAATTTTGTGATCATAATCACATAATCATGTAAAGAGACTCATTAATATGATATATATATTTAGATATTAAACCTATTATAAAATAAATAATCATATTATTATCTGATTAAGGAATAAGATCGTATGAAGTGATTATAATTCATAATATAATTCTGATATATAATTATATAATAATGTATAATGTTTATATGAATATTTTTAAAGGAATAACATTTACTGTTGAATAAGACTGATAATTCAAAATGAAATAATCATTATCCATGGAAACATAACATTGTAATTTTCCATAACAGAAAAAAGTATCATTAGAATGGGCAAATTAGATAATCATTATAAATAATTTCTCATTTTTGGGATTAATATAATAACCATAATCACATATTGAGAAGTGTCCCAAAACAATGTATATTGTGATCACTCTCCATTCCATAAATAATAATTGATATATACTCATCATGTTCATCTTATAGTGGATGTAGCTTCACTACTGACATCCCAAAGCATAGTAGAATAAGAATCATTACTCACATCCCATATTAGTATCATGAAACCTAAATATTTACCCATTATACTGGATGGTTTTATTAGACCCACCCTTTACATAATGATAAAATATACATTAGTTTGAAAAATAAAATTTTTCATATATATTCTCATGAAATCCCTATATAAATAATATTTATTAAATAATATTTTCTAATCATAGTATATACGATGACAACATGAATTTTATTTTTTGATACCCTAAATTATGTCCCTTATAATATGTGCATCACTATGAAATTTCTTGGGTGATTAGTGAAACATAACCCATTAGAATATATATATCTTCTTTATATTTATACAAAATTCCTGTCAAAATCTCATTTTTTTTAAATCCATTATATAATTTCTATAAATACTTTTTTATAATCCTCTTTAAGTATTTTATTAGTATACGACTTGATAATTTATAAATAAATATTTCTAAAATATTTCTTACTATTTTATACATTAGTATAATTAAAATTTCATTAATTATTAATTGGATGGTATAAAATATAAAAATATGAATGAATTCTCACGGATGCCACCTAAAATAAATGTTGAGTTCACGATAGTGTTGCTGACTATAGAAGAACTAGATTCCATTTGTCTATATATAATGGAATAGTTATAACTATAGGAACATAAAATGTAGTTGGGGGAAATAGAGAACAAGGGATGTATTCATCCAAGTATGTTACCTTGAGGTTCTCGAATTTTTTTTCAAGAAGGATGATAGAACATTTTAGTTGTTTATTGATTATTAGAATTTTATTTAGATGATGATAAAGAATAAATATCATTTCTATGAGACGATGATCTTTTTGACTTGTTATGTGGTAATTCTATGTTCTAAAAGATTGATTTTAGAACATTGTATCCACAACAATGGGTAAGATATTATTACATAACATTGACTATTTTAGATAAAGGTCCAATTTTATATGATTTTGTTGTGATATTATTTGGCTTGACAAATGCACCAGTAATGTTTATGGTCCTAATGAACTAAATCATTCACTCGTTCCTTGACTATTTTGTATCTGTCTTGGTTGATGAAATCTTAGTTCACTCTATGACTCATGAAGATCATTCCAAAAAAATTGCATTAGCATGATTACACTAAGAGAGAAAAGGATATACACCAAGATATCGTAGTATCATTTCATGATTTACAATTTACATTTATTGGGCCAAATCATCTCTAATGAACAAGTGTCTGTGGACCCAAAGAATGTGAAATATTTCATATCTTGAAAGAACCCCATTTTTTTTGATATCCAATGTTTTCATGGTTTGGAAAGACATTATCATCGGTCAATTAAAGAATTTTTCTAATTTGGAAGCTCACCCTAGGGATTGACTAATAAGAGAATCAAGTTTAAATGGTCTGGGGAAAGTTAGAATGTATTATTAGAGTTAAAGAGGATGTTAATAATTGCATTAATTTTGATTCTTCCAAAGATAGGTAAAATGTTTATCTTATTTTGTGGTTTATCTTGTATTGCATATGGGGAAATGTAGATTAAGGATGGCTGGGTTATTTCATATGGGACATGACATTTAATGTCTAATGAAAAAAATTACCCTATCCAAGATCTTGAGTTGGGCATGGGGTTATATTCTTTATGGTTCTAGAAGTAGCACTTGTTGGTGGAAAGGTTTACTGTGTATAGATATATAATTATATCCTTACGTAAATTTATTCCCATAATGATTTAAATCTTTGGAAGTTAAGATTGGTTGAGAACATGCAGACCTTTCTTTTTTTGGTCGGTCTACATTTCTGGAGATATGAATATGGTTGCTGAATTTTTTAGTAAAAAAGTCAAAATTAGGAGGTTCAATAATCTAGTTCTGAGTGAAGGATGATTGTGTCATTAATTGAGATAAATCTTAAAAATCATGATGGCCTATGGTAGATGACTCCTAAATCTGCGGCAGTTGATTCCACACATCTGAGCCGTATCAAGGAGAGGTTGTTTCATGATCCAAAGTGTTTTGCATTGTTTGAATGTCTATAATGTAGGGAGTCAACATAAATTTGTACTATTGGTGATGATGAGGTCATTTATGTCCATGGTCATGTGGTCATGACTACTTATATGTGTAAATAGTTCATGTATGAGTAACATGATTCAATATGGGACGGGCATCTTAGTTTAATGCAAATAAATCATGGTGTTCATATATGTTATTGGTATTCAGGGATGAAGAAAGAGGATTTACATTTTGTGAGGTGATGTTATACTTCTCAGCAAGAGAAGGCCCATCTTTAATGACAAGGTGGTTTTCTACAGACTTTTCCCATTCTGAAAAAGAAATGGAATGATGTGAGGATGAATTTTGGGGTGGGTATTCCAATGAATCCTCATAAAAATGATGTGATCTAGGTATATTTGGATCAGTTGACCAATTATTGAAACTTCTTACCAATCATAGAGACCATCACTATTGACCAGTTGGGCAATTTGTACATTGGAGAAATGGTGTGGTTTCATCGGGTTTCACAATATATTTTTTCGAATCATGATACATGTTTTAATTTGTGCTTATAGAAGGGGTTACATAAGGTCATCACTACCCAGGTTTTTTTTATTATGTCTTCCAACCTACAAATTTATGGGTAATTAGAGCCCAATATTCATGTTTCATAGGACTTGTTCAGGGCATGGGTCCTAAAATTGGATGGATCTTGGGAAAGGAACATTTTTATTTTTGAGTTTACCAATAAAACTAGTTACCAGGTGGTGATATAGATGTAACCATATTATGTAATATATGAGGTGTATTATATATTTTCATTATATTGGATGGATTATGGGGAATAAAAGGTATTTGGACCAAGCCTTTTGTAGGAGACACCTGAAAAGATTTAGTAGATTTTGAAATGTATGTCTAGGTATTAGAGTAAGTATAAGATGTATTCAGATCCAACTCATTGAACTCTTGTGTTTATGGTGGGTGAATGAGTGTTTCATCAGGTGTCTCCAATATTGGTTCATTATTGGATTTAGAAATAGGGTATAATGGTTCCCAGTTATATGGGTTCATTTGAGATTATGGAGAGTATTAGACCAGTGACATATCAATTGGCTCTTCTATAGAGGTATAGTGGAAAATAAGTTTTTTTCATGTGTCAAAACAATAGAAATAACACCCTACCTATTCTCATATGATTGATGTTGATGATGTTGACCAATATTCTGTTGCGTCCTGCAAGGAGTACCTGGTTCGTATTATGGTTCGTAGTGAAAATGTCTTACATGGAAAAAACAGGCCAATACTTTAAGTGTTGTGGAGATATACTAATGTGTCAAAAGATAATTGGGATACGGAGATAGAAATGTGGTCCCATATGCATGATCTACTTACCTTCAAAAATTAGTGATGCTTAGGAGATCGGCTCGATGGCGAGCCATTTTGAGGTTGGTTGATTGTAACATCCTGGTCATATCTTTAGTTACATCATATTTTATTTTTTAGACTCTTTTTGGGTTAATGAAATGTAAACCCATTGTGTGGGAGTCTTATGGTTGTCCCGAGGGTTCGGGACATGGAGGAGATGAGAAATTGGTCATCCATTGCGTATTTCATGGTTGGTATGGGGTTAAGAGTAACTGTAACACCAAGAGTTTTGATGGCCTTTTTTTAAAATGAATTAATTTTTATTGATGTCATGCATTTTAATAAGTCATAAATTCCTTTCACAAGAACCGACTCAATGTACATTAACCGCAACACCAACATGTCTTATGTTACAAGCAACAACGACTTGTCATATCTTACATGCAACATAGAGTTTCTATAAAACATATGATTTCGTATTATTATTATTTAAACAACATAATTATTTCCTAGTCATTAAAAATAGTAATATTAATAATCATTTCTACATTTATAATATAATTTATAATGAGTTTATAAAAAATAATATTATTGATAATGAAATATATAATTTTTAGTAAAGTCCTTACATGTTTAAACATTATTTTCTAAAATGTACTACTTTTCATGTCCTTTTGTACAGAAATAATAAAAAAAAAATTTACACATTGGTAAATTGAATTTTATTAAATAATATTAATTTTTTAATTTATAAAATATAAATTATATTAGGGTTATTTTTTTCCGATTTTCTAAGAAACATCATTTATGGATGAATAGTGAAAACTATAGAATTTTAATTCAAAACTGCTTTTCCATCTAATTTATTTATAAGGTTAAATTAAATTTTATGTTTTATTAAAAGTTTAATTAGATCATATTTTTATCAATTAATTCAATTTAGGTCATTATAATTAATTTCACTTTGAAATTGGGTATAAAAACTTAGTAAATTGTTTTTTTGTTTTAGTTTAAAAACCCGCATTGTTGTCCCATCTACAACACTAAATTTATTTTGATTTATTCAACTTATGAGATTGGAATTTAGAGAATTTTATTCCATATTTGGAATAATAATAATGTATAATTTATAACAATGTGAAATTAGTTTTTGATAGAAAAATATTAGTGAAACTATTTAAAATTAATTACAATGATTAAGGTAAAAGTAAGATTAATAAGTGACTAAACCATAATCTTAATAGAAAAAATGACCTAGAAACGTTTCCAAGATCCAATTTCAAGCCATATTTGGAATATATACTCTATTTCATATACTTTGGTCCATTATTTCGTTCGCATTAAATAAGGAAAACAGGGGTAGAATTCCCTTTTCAAAAATTTACAAGAGTGATACTCCTTCTCCACAATATGAAGGCCTCATCTACTCCCTCTTAATTACAATTCTCAAATCACTATGGATTGAACGTGATCTACACTATCAAAATCCCTCCTCTACTCCATTTGGTGGAAACTGAAAGGAGTTACCCAATTAAGAGGTTACATCTTTCCTCAAGCTCTCTACTTTTTTTATTCTTCACTCCTTAAAATAACTATATTCCATGATTATATAACAAGACAATTATCCTAAATATAATTATATGTTTTTATTAAAACTTTTATACCGAAAATTATAAAAAGATCCATCTAATGTGAAATGAAAATACTATTTACATGTACGGAGAACTACCGGCTCATGAAATGATGATTGTTTATTTTTCCTTTATCACCAATCATGTTGGACATTCTGATGTAAACTATGTTTTTATATTATAAATTTGATATTAATTATGTATTTATTCTTTATTAATTATTTTATAATACATACCTTTATACTTTCCATCTTGTGTAAATAGGATCACATCGTTTGTGGACGTGTGGACTACGACCTTCTCAAAGCGATGTTATTTGTTCACAATCTACATATAATTTATTAAGGATTAGATTAGTGAATTATATGATATATATATATATATGATATAATTATTATTATTTAATAAATATATATATATATATATAAACATATATTTCATCCACTTTTTTTATTCAATATGACAATAAAACGGAAATAACATTCATGCATACGTACGGCCTACCGTCTCCTTGAATTGTGTATTCCATTACATAGTTATATATTTTATGGATTATTATAAATCACATATACTGAATATAAATGATATTTATATCATGTTTTATATTATTTAAATCATGATATATGTATAAGGACCAAATATATAACAAATTAGGATATCTGTGAAGAATAATGTTGATATTACCCAAAGTGAATCAATAACATTGAATAGTTAAAAAGAGAGTAATATAATGTGAAAACAAAACCTTATATTTTAATATATATAATAATATGGGTTTTCATAGATATAAAATGATAATAATATTTATTTACAATATTTTTTATGAGTACAATGACAGTCATGACCCAGAGTAAGGGGATTTCATCTCATATTTTATTTCAGTGAGATAAATGCCTTATTCACCTCTTATTTCATCTTTGTGGTGATTATAATTCCCATGGATGTATTATATGATTATTATTGTTAATTTTATTGTAATTTACATATCTATTTGATGATATTAATTTCATGGGGGTTATGCTTCAAAAATTACCAAATCGGTCAAGTAACTTTGTCTCAATATTCCATCATTGAGACACATGCCATGTCAAGAAACTATTCTTTTCTAGGTGGTGTATGTACTATATTTAAATAATATCATTCAATTCATGATATTTTAATCTTCTTTTAATGTTATTCTATTAATTGTGAATTAAATTTACAAAGATAGTAAGAGTTTATTATTACAATCTTTTCATTTATAAAGAATGTTTACGATTATACATCCCCAGATGAAATATTATGATCAATATCTCAAGAAATCCCCTAAATATTCCTAACCTCTAGATATGTATGTTATATCCTTGTAATGGAAAATTTTCTATAGTATTTCATTCTTAAGATAATTAAGAAAATGTTTTTATAAAAATATGGATATATCTTTCATTTTGTTCAAAAATCTGTGTTCTTTCAAAACTATGTTTCTAAAAAGGTTATCCAAAAATGTTTTTCTGAAATAATATGATGTTTAAATGAAATGTTTTACCTATGATTTGCCTTTAAAAATGGTTTTAAAAAGGATTCTTCTTGTCATTTTCTGATCGAGGCACTTTTCTGAAATTTTAAGGTACAACGGGAATTCTTGTAATGTACGGAATTACCCACTATCATAACCATGATTTTCTTGATTCGTCATTTATAATTTTACAATGTAAATTGTGAATAAATTTTTTTTCTTAATATTAGTGAATGATTTTATTTTAATGTGGTTTCTAAAAAAATTTTATGTACTTAAACTCTTTTAGGTCATTTTCAGGGATTTCATTATATGTTTTTAAAAGGATATTTTTAAAGAAAATGAATTCATTGATTTTATACTTTATTTATACATTTACATATTAATTTTATATAAATTAGTTTTCAAAATGTTTTCAATCTAACCTTTAAAATTTTAAAATTAAATTTTGAAAAAAAATATTTTTAATAGGATTTATGATTTAAAATGAATTTTTCAAATAAGAAAGGATATTTACATCAAAATATATTTTTAAAAGATATTTCAAAATTATATTCCATATAATATGACACCATTTGGTGTTACTCATTCCTTTATAGTGATATGATCCAATAACTCCATTAATATTAGTTGTTTATGTTTTTATGTTTTGATTGGATGCTGTTTATGACACATGTTTCTCTTCCACGAGTTATATGCTATTGAAACCAACTTTTTCCATGGGTCAAGATTTGATAAAATTATTATGAGACCAACAATTTTTACATTTGTAATGATATGATGAAATTTTTATGATACCCATTTCGTTTCATGGGTTATGATAGGATGTTAATGAAACCCATAACTTCTTATATGTCATGATTTGATGTGAGTTTTATTATCTTGTGGAACATGTGTGTGTTATTTTCTTATGTAATTGTTGGGACATATATATCTCTCCAATTCATTGGGTAATGATAAATGGTATATGAGACTGAAGGTTACAATGATTTAATCCCAATACCAAAAAAAAGATGGTATGCGGGTTGTAGCCCAAACCTGAAAACACAAAGTTACACGGGTTGTAGCCCATTACCAAAAATAAGCAGGTTCATAGGTTTTATCTCAAACCTAAAATTAAGAGTGTTCCTGGGTTGTAGCCTAATTCCAATAATATGAGGGTATATGGGTTGTTATCCCAATATAAAAGTTGGTACATGGGTCGTTTCCCATGTATAACATGTTATGATAGTCTTAGTATGTATCACTGACATAAGATCTTATATGTTTATGTGTATTCCACAATTATATGCAAACTACTATTTTGTTATTTCAAGGAATAAACATATTATTCACTTATGAATCATGAATTATGAACTACCAAACTTTATTCCATGATTTGTGTTTATAATATTTGATATGTAGGGTAGGATCTTAAAATTTTACGATCACCTTATCATTCCATAATTCTGATGTGTATGCTTATATATCTACCTTTTATACACTTACTGATCATCTGAGATCACCCATTTTTATATTTCCTTCCCCATGTTATTAAGATAGACTTTAGGTATTATATTTCTAAGATGGGTGTTAGTCTTGGAGGACCAGTGGGATATATTGTAGCACAACCACGTACTAGTGGTTATGTTTCCATGTTTCTAAATGAAAAAAATTATACTATCTTTGGTTTTATTTTTGGGAATTGTTTATGTATTTATCAAAATTTATGTAATTATAATGTATGAAAATCAAGTGTCCAAGTAGTTGATATTAGAGTGAAGGTTTATTCAAACTTTTTAAACAAGGATGATAAAATGCAAGTGAGATCCCAAGTAATATTTATATGGATATGTCTAGGTATGTCTCTAAGAATATGTATAAGGATGAGTTAATATTTAGGAACATTTCCAAAAAAAATTGTTAAAGGATATATCATGTGGTTTTCTAGAATTATATCCACCACTGGACATAAAAAGTTGTTGTGCTTCTGGAACAGATCTTCCTAGGGGTAAAAAATCCCACAAAGTGTCCCAGGCAAGACTAAAAACAATACAGTACACGGAAACATGCATTTATAGCCACCTGGTTTGATAATCCTAGGGGATATTATTTGTAAATTAATAAACTTCTTACTTACCTTCATGATTGATTTGAGTAGAATAAGACTACGAATAACCTAGGAAACCCTAGGGTGGCAATGATTATGGAAGGGTTCAAAATTTAGACATCTTTTGAGTGGTTTTTTATTTTTATGTTACTCCTCACAATGAAAAATGTTTATTACTCTATAAGTTTTGGTTTTGTTCAATGTCTTGAACCCAAAAGTATTGCGTTAATGGTGAATATCATGGAAAATAAAATGATTGTACCTCTAATCATCTGAATTCATTGGGAGTTGGAATGAAAAAGATTATTTTATTTCCCACACAAATTTCTCCAGAAATGAATTATGGTGAGAATCTATACAAATAAATAAGGGAACAACGTACTGTTGAGTCCTTTAAAAGGCCACATAAACATTCTTTTAGCAGGTCCTCCTATCCCCTTGTTAATGAATAGTAGATTAGTACCACTAGAAATATATTTTTTGTTCTCCAATATTCATAACCTGAGAAATTCATTCTAGATGTTTATCAGTTAGAAGGTGAAGTGGCCTAGTGGGGGATTCTAATCAATAATAAAATGAAGGAAAACGAAATTGAATACAAGTATTGGAAAGAGTTCAAGAAATTATTCATTAATTAGTATTTTCAACATGTTCATCGTAACAAGGTTAAAAATTAGTTCCTTAAGTTGAAGAAAATGGATGATGAATTTATTGGTATAGATGAGGATAATTTCATAAGACTTGTGATGTAATCTTCTAGAATAATTTTCTACCCATAATGTGAGGTTGATATTTTCTTCAGTGGCTTAAATCCATATCTCAGAATGGGATTGGTCATTAGTGACTTTATTTGATACAAAGTGATTTTTCATTATGTAATAACTGTTAAAATGGATGTTGGAGTTTTTATCAATATTTACGTTTTAACATGAAGACTAATATAGTATTAAAAAACAATATAAAAACCATGGAGATATGAATATGATTCATCCTTTTCTCTCTAAGTGTGGAATGAATCAGAGAGGAAATTGTCTTAATGGAACTAGTAAATGTTTTAAGTGTAACAAAAATAACATCAAGAGGTTTAATAAAGAATTTATTATAAAAATTCATTAATAACATGAAAAATGTGAAAACTCCATATAATACACATCTCAAACTTTAGTGATTCAGTTATAGGGAGTTTGGAGATTTTTCTAAAACATATCTCAAATCCAAGTGCTAATAACAGTGATTAGATCCAAAAACCTATGAATATAAAGGTCAAAGGGAAAGTGTATGAAATCACAAAGTATTAAGTGTTCCATGATATTTGGTGAAATCCATAGTGGAAAATTTCCTCTGGGATTCTGTAAAAATAAGGTCATGGAAAATATTTTTTTTCATCCTTTAGTTGAACTTGATATTATTCTAATCACTGATTATTTATCTCTACATGAATTTTGGATTTCTGAAATAAAATTTATTTCCTATATTTACTGGGATTAACTCAAGCATAAAATATAGATGTTTTTACTAAAATTAGAGCCTATTTTATGAATAATGGGGGAATTATATTTTGGAAGTATATATTCATTAAATAAGGATTTTTGGTAATTTAGGCCATTACCTTGTTTCAAAATAATACATGATAAATTTATTTACATATTTTGAATTTGAACACCAATATGTAATTTATAATATATGGGGGATCAAGGTTAATTATATTTTAGGACCTTATTTATAATGTTTTTGATTTTCATCTTTTGGTTTGGTTATATGGTTTACCATTTCTGGAATGTTTATGATGAACATCTGAGGTAGTTTGTAATATTGAAGTATTATCTCACCCCTTGGGGATTCAAAAATATTGGATAACATGTTTTAACCAAATTTTGTTGATGGTATCTAAAGATAAATGGGATTACTTATCATGGATCTCATGAATTGTTAATGCTCCAAGAATAAAAAAATGACCATTGTTTCATGGAATGAAAGAAGAAGTGGAAGTTGATCAAGTCAAAAAAAGTGTAACATTGTTCTAAAAACATGTAAGTATAACTTTTCATTAAAATTCAATAACTTTAGGAAAGGGAACTTGGAATAAAAAAGTTATCCTAGTACATTCGTTTGGATTAATCAAATGGAAAGTTCGTACATTGAAATTTTTTGGATTTTTGATTGTTAACATTTTCATTACCATGTTCTCTACCACCCTCCATCATAACATTATAGTGGTATTTATACTTCATATCCATTTCTTTACTTCCCACCTATGTTCTCCTATGTGGAATCTTAGTGGTATGTTACTTTGGTTAAACATTACATTACTAGAATTCTATTTTTATAGGAAGTTTTAGTATTCATTTTTATGATGTCATTTTTTATGAAATTAACATCAAAGTATTAAACCATTAATAACCCAGATGAATTTTGAGGATGAAATTCATTTTACGGGGTGTAGAATGTAACACCCCATGTTTTAAGGACCTATTTTCCAAATAAATTAATTGTCACTAATGTCTTTAACTTCAATAATTCAAACATTCCATTCACAAGAAACTGAATTAGCATATGTTACATAAAACACCAACATGGAATATATTACATGGAACACTAACTAGGCATATGTTACACACAATACTGATTTTCTCTGAATCATAATTTTTTTCTACAATTATTTAAATGAGAAAATTATTAAAATTCATTAAAAAGATTAATATTAATAGAAATAAATATTTTTAAAATAATATTTATATTAAATTTATATAAATAAATCATATTTAAAATGAATGTTATAATCTTTCCGAAAGTCCTTATATATTTAAAAATACTCTTTTCTCAAATGAACTTCTTTTCATATACTTCGGTCAAAATTTTATAAAATTAATTTTATAAACACATAAAAATTAAATGTGATTATATAAATTTTAATTTTTTATCTAGAATGTTGAAATTATTTTCGGTGTAATTTTTGGGATTTTCCTAATAAACATAAATTTTGGATGAATAGTGAATATATACTGAATTTTAATTCAAAAATGCTTTTTCATATAATTTATTTATATGGTTAAATGATATTTTAAATTATATTAAAATTTTAATTAGGTCATATTTTTATCAATTAATAAAATTTAGCTCCTTAGAATCAATTTCATTTTAATATTGGTTATAAATACTTAGCAATGTTTTTGATGTTTTTAATTCAAAAACCAAAATTTTTGTCCCATCTATAGGATTAAATATAAATTAATTTCAGAAAGATATATAATTTGAATTTGAAAAAATGGATTCCCTATTTCAAATCGGAATAATATATATTTTTATATAAGGTCAATATAGTTTTTTATCAAAATTATTAGTGAAATTAATTAAATTTATTTATAATTATTATGGTAGAATTAAGCTTAATAAGGGACTAAAACATAAACATAATTACCCCAATGGTACAAACACATGTCCAAGTGTCATTTTATGGCCATATTTCAACTATATAATCTATTTACTCTACTTGTTTTCGTAATTTTATCCACTTTAAATGGGAAAAACATCGATGGAATTCCCTTTTTCAAATATATACAAGAGTCTCCCTCCTCCTACACTATAAAAGTCCAACTCTCCTACCACTTCCACACACCTCTGAAGAAACTATTTCTCAACCAATATCTTCAAGAATAGTTCCTCAATATCTCTCCCCTCATCCTATAAGCCACCCATTGGGCTGAAATCTATCTAATGAATCCCTTTGGTACAAACCAAAACGAGTTACCTGATTAAGAGGTAACCGATTTCCTCAAGCTCCTTATTATTATTTTAATTCTCTAATACTTCAAATTTACATATTACATGATTATATAAAAATAGTATTATCTGCAATATACTGATATTTTCCCCTGAAAATGGTTCGACCTATACTTATATACACTCCATCTAATGGGTAACAAACATACTCGTTACATGTACGGTGAACTATGGAATCACGAAATTATGATTGTTCATTTTTTATTGACATCCTCTTAAGATGTAAATTATGATTGAAAATATGTATATATAATATTTTTTTTTATTTTTTTTATATTATTATTATTTAATAAAACATAACTTTATACTTTCCATATACTATAAATATGATAACGTCATTTGTGGACATGTAGACTACCGCCACCTCAAAGCGATGTGAGTCATTCACACTCTACCTAGAATGTGTTAATAATGGGTTCAATGAAATTAAAATACAAGAAATTGGGCTTATATCCCTAGATATATAGCCATGGAAAATATTGTTTATGGATATAACTCACTTATACCCACATCTTATTTTTCTCTATGGGAGTAGCCAACCACGCTACCTCTTTTCACCCCACCCTATTGAATTTCCTCTTCCCCTATCCCTCCCAACCCTCCTCCTCCCCTTACCTCTCAATCAAACATAGCTCTGACGCTGCTCCAACATGGCTTCGTCTTGACCTCCCCCTCCCTTGATCCTCCTCCTTCAACTTGTCCACCACTGAATGTTCTCCTCACAGTGACCCCACCTCTCATATTTATCATTAGAACCAAGACCTACCCTCACTATCCTTATCCCTCCATGATTTATCTCTTACCCCATTTAGTCAAAAGAAATACCCACCTTTTGGTCGATATAAAAACCCTGTATTCTGTGATTTCTCTTGACAAATATATGTCTGCTTCTCTTCTAATGAATTGAATATTTATAACAAGTTATTATTCCTGAATTTCCCCAATAAACTGATATTTATTCTTCTAAATATGAGTTTAGTTATACACTGAACTATATTTATTTTATGAATATATAATTTTTTTCATGAACACAATATTTTTCTACCAGTTATACTAACATAGACTGTGTCAAATGTATGTATTGGTTATATTTCTTATTCTTACATGTTTATATTTTTTTATATTTATGGAATGTTTTATTGGTGACTAAAAATCATGTACTTCATTCCCTTTTATTGAATTTTTTAGATTATACAGAAATTTTTTTTCCAAATTCTTGACCATAAAGTACATCTAGTTTATATGTTAATTTTATTAAAAAAAATCAACATCCTCATAAACCATTCCACTTCCTTCCAATGTCCTCTGATCCACATATTTTTCTCCACCACCTTATGGACTCTTCTGAGCCTCCCCTTCCAACATCTAAATCCTCTCATGCACCTCACCTCACTTGGTCACTACAGTTGTCTCTACCTTTCGACCTCCCTGCCTTTCCCCCTTCTCACCTCCCTACCTCCCCTTTCCTACACCTATATCCCAACATAATAATGTAGAAGGTTAGAATAATATCGGGTTTTCTCTTCAAAAGATTAAGGAGAGGCATATTGTGTTCTTTTTCTGTATAGTTCCATCAAACTACAATTCATTTTGTATGAAATATCCAATGTATTTTATTTGGTGGGTAGATTGTTCCCATATTCATAAGATTTTTAAATTAAATTTTCATAAAGAGATGTATTGGGTTTCAATTTGTTTTGGGTGATTTGTGTGTGTTTGGATTTTTATGAGGTTTTTTTCATGTTTATTATAATTACTTTGTTGATTGAAATGAATTTCGGGTCTGTGTGGTCACTTTTGATTTATGTTTCTTTTTGTTTATGTGTAGGTGTACATTTGTAAACTGGTTTTTTCAAATTATGTTTCATGACGGTTTAAATATGAGATACTATTGGTCTGATGCTTCACTAATTAGGACCAATATGGGCCTAGAGAAATTATGAATTTATCAGTGATCATTTTTGATTGTCGGTCCACTATGAGAATATGTTCATAGTATATGGTCGTGGTTTACCAGTTAGGTGTAGTCACAAAACATCTAATGCATATATTTTTTTGTACTAAGACTTGTGTTTTTCAATTTTTTATTTTTCATTTTGTGAACTTTATGATGGTTCCCATCTCATGAATATGATGTTATTTGGAAATTTATTTTATTTGTGGTGTTTTATATTGGTTTTTTGGATGACTGTGGGTTTTCATGGTTTTTTTGGATATTGTGCTTTTTGATGATTTATTTCTTTGAGGTGTGTGTCTCATATTTTATGCCATTTTATAAAAATTGAAATTTTTTTTGGAGAACTGGTCCAAATCACAATCTCATTAGGTTTATTCCATCAAAATTGTTACTAAATTTTTCTTGGGGATGTCACATGATCTTGTGTATTTAACTAATAAAATTGGAGAGTTTGGTTATATGTTACGATTCTATTATTTGAGACCATATCTTTTATATCTGACACCCAACCAACCTCTATTTTAGTTTATTATTGAGGATTTTCATTTATAAATTAAACTTCCACTAGATAATTTCTTGGGGAATAAAGTGGAATGGTTAGAATATTATAACACCTCATGGAAATGTAGTTATTTATCTAAAATTATTATTATTTATTATGATATTTAGTAAAAATTTAAGTTTATTTATAATTTTGGGATATTGTTTTGTTTCATAGTTTTCTTACAGTTGGTAGAAACTCTATAGGAACCATGAAAGTGGTGTTTCAGTTTTGATAATGCTATTTCAATTTGCAGGAACATGATTCTCTAAACCAGGAAGTGCTTTCCAAACAAGTGTGTGGCTCAAATTGTTCATAAAGGTTACATGTGTTTTTAGATATTAGTGTGAAGTAACTATACCACCTAACCATGTGATTCCACTATGGGATTCAACTTGAAACTTCAAATTTAGTGCACGATTTACCAAACAATATAGCATAATCATCCAACAAGACCTATTTTGGAAAAACATGAATTTCCATTATATAAACTAAAGAGTATTCCCCATTTCTAAACATGTAAAATTCAAAACAATTCCCCCTTATGTGTATTTTTCTCCCTCAACCTCGAAGAACCACCTCCCAATGTCCTTCTATGCACCCCATGACTCTCCTCTCCCAAACCCTTCTCTACATCACCACCCTTAGGCATCCATCCCCATCTCTGCCACTTCGGGAACCCTCTCCCTTCATTCCCCCTCCCATCCTCTATCTAGCCTCTACCTCCATCTCTTACTTCAACTCTTATGCATCCATCTCTGTCAGAACTAGCCACTATCTCTCTCATGTCACCCTACCCCAATTACAGTCCATTTTGATCCCCCCTGAATTCCCTCATCCCTCAACCATCGACCCTTGATTGCCTCTGGCCTCCAATGCTTTCATCTTTCCCCGGATTATTTAGCTGACATCGCATTTCATTGCAGCTCCCTATTTCACTCCCCACCTTCTTCCATTTTTGGTCGTGTTAACCCTAGACAACCCAGCCACCCTCATCGACAAATTGTGTTTGAATGTTTGATTTAACCTCCTCTGATGACAAAATACATCCCACTTTAGGGGCTCGAACTTTTGTTGTTCATAGAGTGTTGGAAACACTCTTTGTTGTAAAATTATCCTTTCTATACAATACTGCTCATTCACATGCCCTTATTCATCCCCAATGATTGCTTCCCATCCTTCTACCATAATTTCATCTGATCACTCAATCATTCATCTTGATCTCACTATCCAACTCCCCATTGAATATTATTCAAACAGATATAAAAATTTCTACCCCCATGTGACATATATATAATTTATGATCCTACAATATGTACTAATTCACTATGGCTATACTTTTTTTGCATATAATACATGTGCAATGTGAAACATTTCTATGTTTCAATGATCTTAATAGACTTTTAATTTGTAATATACATATGTTAAACATTCAGTGATTATTATGAAAATATTGTTACAATCCATATACTAAATATGGTATTCTTTTATCTAACACATTTTCATATGAAATATTAATCTCCAATGACTATCATTAAATCACTACAATTTCATATAGTATACGCTTCTATTGTATACATTGTATAAAATATGTCAATAGTAGCTTACAGTATTTTGTAACAATATTACTTCCAACATGATAGAAAATGCAATGTTTGAATAACTTTATTATTGCATTCTAAAATTTTGTTAATGTGATGAATTTTGAATATTCTAAACCTGGACTAATGTTTTGTTGTTAAATACATATTTTATAGAAACCAATGACTAAACATTTGAACTAAAAGATAGTTTAAAAACATCTAGAAATTTTTAATGTTATAATTTTTTTGATAACTATATAGGGTTGTGATGAAATGATCATGGCGGATTAAATGTCACGACCCGTCCTCGGGGCCCGTGTCATGACTGCCCCAAACCCGCCTTCCATAGGCCAGGGGCTGGCGACTAGAACCAAGGCATAAATCCCGGTAAAGGGAAGGCATTGCCTTTGTAAAGTAAACAACAAACACCACAGAGTAAGCAGGCAGAAGTAAACACTAAGTAAAAACTGGTACAACAGTAAGTAGGGAAAGTAAGTGGGCCAGAATACAAACCCAACTGAAAGTAAAGTACAACTCGAAAGGGAAAACAGCAACTGAAAAGTAAAGCCGCAACGTTGAGTCATCCACTGGAAGTCCCACTTGAAGGGTGGGTACAGAAATCCTCCACTACTCCTAGGGTCCAGCCAACCGTTCCTAGTACGTCCCGCCCAGTGGTCCACCTCTAGGTATCGTCCTACTCCGCAAGCCTCCACCACGATTAGCGTTGTCCGTCGTCTGCAACCAACACAATGTAGTGCGGGCATATCCCGTGCAGGGGTGAGTATAAGCTACTCAGTAGGGACCCCGAGACCCACGAAGGTCTCCCAGAATCCACAAAGGAAAGATACAATCATGAAGTAACATCCGACACTGCTTAGGTATATGCCCATACATATACCTAAGTCATCAATTCTCACTCGGCTCCAACATCCGAGCTCAAGCACAACCTAGTCCACACAGGAAAGCAAAACGTAAATCCACACAGGATAACACAACACAATCCACAAAGGAAAGCAAAATAGGATTCAGCTCACACAAGTATACTTTTTTGAATGATGATAGAGATGATCACTGATCCATCTAAGTCGTCGGACCCACAAAAGATCGATAGGTACTAACCCCCGCAATGACCCACAAAGGATCTGACCCACAAAGGATCGATAGGTAACTAACCCCCACAAAGACCCACACAGGATCAGACCCACACAGGATCTGTAGGCGCTGGCCCACACAGAACCGCTGAGCGTTGACCCACACAGGATTGGACCCACATAGGATCGGTAGCACTAACCCACATAGGATCGCTGAGTGTTGTAGTCATCGCCGTCGAATCCACTGAGGATCTCTATATAGTCGTCGTCGTCACAGTATCATTCGCAGCCAGCTCTAGGGTTCCCACACACACCAAGCTCATTTGGGAGGGTCCGCTCCACGAGCCGAGAGGCTGATACATCAACTGACACATAGTCCAGAGTTGATGTATCCAAAAGTTCCGTATCATCAACAGGAACTCATCGTCGTAGACAGCGCGTCAATCAGACGCCCGGTCTGAGAGTTATTGGCCTTTTCATCCTAGGGTCCCGGTTGGTTTTTAGGGAAAAAACCAACCCGGACATACTCCAACTACGTCCAAACCTCGGGTGTAGTAATCCAAAAGATCCGTCTCACTTATAGGAATACAACAAAGTCGACGGCACGTCAATCGGACATCCGAAGCTCAAGATATGAGTGTTTCCACTCCGAGGGCCCAGTTGGCTTTGTGTACGAACCAACCCGGCCAAACCCAAAGTATTTCGAAACCTTAAGTGTGATATACATAAACGACCGTCTCAATCCAAGGATCGCATTGCCACTGACGGCGCATCGTTCGGAGTCCCGTATCTCATGTTATGAGCAAAAGTCCAAAAAGGTCCGGAAACGGGGGGTCTGGGCCCGGACCGACCCGGCCCAACCCCCCCTTGGGTCAGCCCGAACCGGTTCGACCCAACCTGGGTCCGGGTCGACCCGACCCGGCCCAGCCCGGCCCGGGCGCGACACGGCCCAAACCGGCGCGGGCGCGGCCCGACCACCAGAATCGAGTCGGCCGGTTACAGTTGAGCGGTGGGGGGCGTGCTTCCCCTACGTGAGAACACCGCGACCCCCGCTTGGGGCCGCCCCTGGTCAGCGGACGCGGCAAGGCCGCGTCCCGTGTCTCCCTGGACCTGCGCGGTTGCAGGTCTGCTGGCCGCTGCTGCCGCGCCGGTGACCCGCACCGCCGGTGGATTCCGCAGGCCACCGGAGTTGCTCTGGTGGTCCGATTCCATTTTCGTCTACGTCATAGCTCCTCCCGGGTCCCGTTCTTCACTGCGGAATCAACAAATCTTCTCTGCGGCCCGTTTTGTCGTCTCCCTCCAATCCGCGCCTCAACGAAAAACTACAAAGGGTTGTCGGATCGTGTTTGTTTTTCCCACACCCTCCGCATTAGGTGATAACAATCGGGAATAAAATATTCAACACATGAAAAACAAACAGGGCACAATTTTAATAAAATTAAAATTGAACTTCGATCCGGGTTATTTGTTTTTAGATGAAAAAATCAAGGGAATAAATATTATTCTCAAATAAAACCCCTACCTCGTAGCTGTCATTGGACGAGAGTTCTTCGCGGAATTGACCATCGCGGAAGAAAAGGATCGTCACGTCGTGGAAGGGCGTCGCGTCATCACGGAAGGGCATCGCGTCGTCGATCACCGAGGTTTGAAGAAAACACACGGATTTAATTTCATGAATTGAATCCATGTTAATGATAAAATCCACAAAGGAATTAAAGATTTGAAATCTCTTACCTCAAGCAGTTGATCGAAGATTTGTCACAGGGAAAGAACGTCGCGGAAGAAGTGTCTGCATCGCATCGATCTCTGGGGGTCAGGCGTTCTTCATCGCCCTTCGTCGGAGGCCGACGTTCTTCGCGTTCTTCACATTCTTCGTGAAGGAGGATGAAGGCAGAGAATCTTCAAATCCTCTCAACAAATCGCACCCCAGAAGAAAGGTGTGTTGGTATTATTTTATTAATATACCAACGGTTTGAAAACGGGTTGAGAAACGAACAAATTAATTCATAGAATTAATTTCAATGAATTAACCACCCAATTAGAATGTGCGTTTAATTGTTTAAAAAAATTCCCCAGTTGACTTTATTTAAAAAGGGTTTTCGCGGGTGCATTACTTAGCGGAAAAGAAATGGTGGGGCTCGTGTGGGCCCCACCACACAAATATCCTACCAAGAGGGTAGGATATTTTGAATTGTACCCTATCCTCTTTAATTCAGCTTAAGCAGCTTTAAGTGGCTTTAAGCGGCTTTAAGTGAAATAAAATAAAGTTTGTCATACCATGATATTTTATTTCTTAACTTAAGCCCAAAAATTAAAAACCACACCTGAGAAAACGCAACTCCAGAAGAGGTGTTTCTAAGAAAATATCGGGGTTGTGATCCCATCGGTGCCCTCAAAATTCAATTCCAAGAACCAGTTCAAAAGTTAGAAAAACCCGCTCGTTTGTTCACTGAACGTACCCGAGACAAACTTTGAAAAAAGATTCCGGGCACACCGGGCCTCGGAATCAGGTGCCGTCAGAAACTGCGTTCTTTTAAAAATCCAAAGAAAATTAAGAAAAAAAATTCCTTGAAATTTACGGGTCTTTCAATCACTCCCACCTCAGGGCTTTACGTCCCTGTAAAGATACATCATAGTCTAGGGAAACAAATGTGGGTAGTGAGCACGCATCTGAGCCTCCCACTCCCAAGTGCTCTCCTGGAGGTCCTCGTGCTTCCATCTAATGTGCACTAGAGGAATCGACCGTCCACGTAGGACCCGCACCTGTCGATCCTCGATCTCCACTGGGACCTCCACAAAAGTCACCCCATCATCAATGTCTAGCTCCCCATGGTCAATTATGTGTGTCGGGTCGTGCACGTATCTCCTCAGCTGAGATACGTGGAAGACGTCGTCCATCCGGTGCAACTGAGGTGGTAGATCCAGGCGATAAGCCACCTCCCCAATCCTGCTGAGGACCTGGAAAGGTCCGATGAAGCATGGAGACAACTTGTCGCCTCGGAAAAATCTCTATAATCCACGTCGAGGTGAGACACGCAAGAAGACGTGGTCACCATCCTCGAACTCTAGTGGCCTCCGCCTCCTGTCAGTGTAAGACTTCTGCCAGCTCTGAGCTGTCCTCATCCGCTCCTGGATGACCCGGACCTTCTCTGTCGTGGACCAGACCATCTCTAGTCCCACAAGTGCTGACTCCCCAGGGTCTGTCCAACACAAAGGAGATCTATAAGGTCTGCCATACAACGCCTCGTATGGTGTCATCCTGATGGTGGAGTGGTAACTGTTGTTGTACGCAAACTCCACCATGGGTAGGTGGTCCTCCCAGCTGCGACCAAAGTCGAGGACACATGCACGGAGCATGTCCTCGAGGGTCTGAATGGTCCACTCCGTCTGACCATCCGTCTGAGGGTGAAAGCCGGTGCTCAGACGTAGCTGCGTCCCGAATGCCTCCTACAACCCCTTCCAAAGCCAGGAAGTAAAGTGAACATCTCGATCAGAGATTATAGATGATGGCACACCATGAAGCCGTACAATCTCCTGAACGTAGAGACGCCCCAAGATCTCCACTAATCCCTGCTCTCTGATGGGTAAGAAGTGAGCCGACCTGGTGAGTCAGTTGACAATCACCCAAATGGAGTTGTGACCTCTGGAAGTGCGCGGAAGTCCAGTCACGAAGTCCATAGATATCCCATCCCACTTCCACTCCGGGACCTCCAAGGGCTGTACCAAGCCTGCTGGTACCTGATGCTCTGCCTTCACCTGCTGGAAGGTGAGGTATCGTGAAATGAACTCGGCCACTTCCTTGTTCATGCCTGGCCACCAGTGCTTTCTTATGAGGTCCTGGTACATATTCGTTACACCAGGATGTACCGCGAAAGGAGAAGTGTGAAACTCTCTCAGCACCTCCTCTCGTAAAGCGACTGGTACCAAGGTACGTCCTTTGAAAATGATGTCGTGCCCTGCTCCAAAAGAGGAACCATCAGGAGCCTGTCCTGAGGATAACTGCGCACGCCGCATCTCACAGTCGGTGTCCCCACGCTGTGCCTCTCTAACCCGCTGTAGTAGTGGAGGAGTGACTATGAGAGACTGAAGGAAGGATGCTCTATCTCTATCCACGAAGGATATCTTCAATACGGCTAGCTTCTCTGTCTACTCCTCAAGTAGCTGAATGCCCGTCCTTCGGCTGAGAGCATCGGCTACCACGTTCCATTTTCCAAGAGTATAGACTATCTCAAAGTCATAGTCCTGGAGGAACTTGAGCCATTTCCACTGTCTCAGGTTCAGGTCCTTCTGAGAGAAGATGTACCTGAGACTTTGATGGTCAGAAAAGACTGTAAAGTGCTCGTCCATCAGATAGTGTCGCCATGTCTTCAGAGCGAAGACCACTACTGCTAACTCCAGGTCATGGGTAGCATAGTTCTGCTCATGCGGCCTCAATCGACGTGATCCATAGGCGATCATTGCCTTCTCTTGCATTAGGACAGATCCGAGTCCGGTACCTAATGCATCGCAGTAGACTACATACCCTACTCCCTCCTCAGGAAACCTCAAGATAGGTGCGCTGGTCAATCTCTGTCTCAGCTCCTGGAAGCTCTGCTGACATCTGTCTGACCACACAAAGGGTTTACCCTTCTTCGTCAAAGCTGAGAGTGGTGCTGCAACTCTGTAGAAGTCTGCCACAAATCTCTGATAGTATCCAGCTAGTCCAAAGAAACTCTCCACCTCTGTCACACTCTTGGGTGGCTCCCAAGCTAGCACTTCCTTAATATTCACAGGATCCACAGCAACCCCCGCCTCAGAAATGATGTGTCCCAAGAAGTGGACCTCACGTAACTAGAACTGACACTTCGAGAGCTTGCCATAAAGTTGGTGCTCTCTGAGTGTGTCTAGCACAAACCGCAAGTGGGAGGCGTGCTCCTCCTCAGTCGTCGAGTATATAAAAATGTCGTCGATGAAGACTATGACAAATTGATCGAGGTATGGATGAAAGATCTTGTTCATGAGGCCCATGAAAACTGCTGAAGCATTGGTTACGCCGAATGGAATAACCAAGAACTCATAGTGGAAATACTGACATCTGAAGGTCGTCTTCTACACGTCCTCGTCCCGAACTCTGAGCTGATGATAGCCTGACCTGAGGTCTATCTTCGAGAACCACCATGCTCCATTGAGATGATCGAATAGGTCATCAATCCTCAGTAGCGGATACTTGTTCCTCACCATCACCTGGTTCAGGCGACGATTGTCGACACATAGTCGCAATCTCCCGTCTGCCTTCTTGGCGAACAATATCGGGGAATCCCAGCGTGAAACACTGGGTTGGGTGAATCCCTTTCCCTGCAAGTCCTCCAACTATACATGTAGCTCTCGAAGGTCCAGGGGGGCCATCCGATATACTGGAGTTGATATCGGGGTTGTCTCGGGGTACAGTTCAATATGAAAGTCTACCTCTCTGCGAGGAGGTAGCCCTGGAATGTTGTTGGGAAAGACATCCACGTACTGATCCACCACTGCATGAAAACTAGGACTCCGCACATCAACTACTCCTAGGATGAGGCTACCCAAATGATGAGTGATTAGATGTCCTCTCCTCTGCAGAAGTCCATCTTGTGCTGCAAAGGTTCCCTTCTCTCTGGTGAAGATGAACCTACTCCCGTCGGTGCGTACACATTGCACCTTGCGCCTAATACAGTCGATCTGGGAACGAACTGTGGATAACCAATCCCTTCCCAAGATGACGTCGTAAGGCCTCAACGTCACTACAAGAAGATCCCAGTCGAAGCTCTCGCCTCCTAGAGTAAGCTCACACTGCTGGCACCAGTGCATAATCATCGAGTTTGCTCCCGTAGGACTCTCTAGCTGTAAGGATCGAGCCAACGGCTCTGTCGGAATCTCCAAGCTCCGAACAAGGGAAGCAGCTATGAAAGAGTGACTCTCTCCTGTGTATATAAGAACTGCAACAAGGGTGGAATAGACACAGATAGTACCTTGAATCATCTCGGGCGCACCGTGGTCGTAGGCCTCTACTGCTTGGAGTTGTGCCTGTCTCTGCCCGCCAGCTCCCTGTGGTCAGGGTGGACCTCTTGGTGGTGGTGGTGGTAGAGCCTCAAAGCGTCTCCCACCACCTGCTGCTCGGCCAGCTCCTCTACCTCATCCGCCTCCACCCTATGGACCACCACAATCGACACTCTTCCACTTCCTGGGTGGACCCTCAACTGTCTGTTGCTCCTCAGCATGGTGGGACGAGCAGTCACGAGCCATGTGACCCTACCCGCCACATGTGTAGCATTGTCTGCCTCTCGAAAGATTGGCTCCACGCTGTGTGCCCTGCACTGCTAAGCCAGTGTCCTGAGGCCGTCTACGTGAGGGTCTGGTCTGCCTAGACCCCTGAGTCATCCGTCGATTGCCCGCTGCGGAAGACTCTACTATGTGCCGCCCCACGGTAGGTCTTGCCACTGGAGAAGTCTCAGCAAGAAAGCTCTCGATCAAAAGGGCTCTCTCCAGTACTCCTGCCTGAGTCAGAATGCTGAGGGAGATAAGCGATACCCTGATCTCATGTCTCAATCACTACTCAAAGGTCCGAGCCCAGAAGAATGGGTCCCATATCGGTCGCGTAGCGCGAGAGATCGGTAAATCTCGCAGAGTACTGGGTGACCATCAGGTTTCCCTGTCGCAGCTGAAGAAGCTCATGGACGCGCACTGCACGGAGGGTGCCCAGGACGAACTCTGAGCGGAAGAGGCCCTCAAAGTCTGTCCGGAGGAGATATGCCTCATCGTTCACCTAGAGTATCAAGCTCCACCATCGGCCCGCTACAGCGTGTAGTAGGCTCGATGCGAGGATCACCATGAGGTCTGATGGTGTCCTCACTAGCCTGAAAACTCGTACCACTGCCTCCTGCCAGCCCTCGGCTACCTGGGGGTCCATCTCCCCGTGGAACCTGGGATGTCACTGGCGATGGTACTCATGCAGTGCACTAAGGCGACGTGCATCGTCAGCGACTGGGGATGGAAGCATCGGTGGCTCGGCGGGTAGAGGTACCACCGGTGCCTCAGCTGTCAAAGGGCCCTGTATCGAGGCCTCGTCGCTCGGCGGGCTTTCGTCACGTAAAACTCTCGGAACCCTAGATGGCTGCCATCGTGGGGCCATCCAGAAAAGTAACAGGTGCTCCATGGTCAGAACAGTATACCTGGTGAGCTGATATAAGTAATCAAAAAGAAAACTTGAAACACACATGCAATCAATGTTTTCGTGCATTAAGTCGGAAATCAGAAGTCAGGGTCCTGGTGTACGGATAGGTCGGCCACCGCACCAACACCGGGATCCCTAGACAGATAACCACACTCAATACGATTAACATTATTGCTTCACATAGAAGAAAGATCAGAGTCTGCAGTAGAACCGAACTCCTCTGATACCAATTTGTCATGACCCGTCCTCGGGGCCCGTGCCGTGACTACCCCAAGCCCGCCTTCCATAGGACAGGGGCTGGCGACTAGCACCAATGAATAAATCCCGGCAAAGGGAAGGCATTGCCTTTGTAATGTAAACAACAAACACCACAGAGTAAGAAGGCAGAAGTAAACACTATGTTGAAACTGGTACAATAGTAAGTGCGGAAAATAAGTGGGCCAGAATACAAACCCAACTGAAAGTAAAGTACAACTCGAAAGGGAAAACAGCAACTGAAAAGTAAAGCTGCAACATCGAGCCGTCCACTGGAAGTCCCACCTGAAGGGTGGGTACAGAAAGCCTCTACTGCTCCTCGGGTCTAGCCAACCTCTCCGAGTACGTCCCGCCCAGTGGTCCACCTCTAGGTACCGTCCTGCTCCGCAAGCCTCCACCACGATCAGTGTTGTCCGTCGTCTACAACCAACACAACGTAGTGCGGGCATAGCCCGTGCAAGGGTGAGTATAAGCTACTCAGTAGGGACCCTGAGACCCCTGAAGGTCTCTGAGAATCCAAAAATGAAAGATACAATCATGAAGTAACATCCAGTACTGCTTAGGTATATTCCCATACATATACCTAAGTCATCAATTCTCGCTCGGCTCCAACATCCTAGCTCAAGAACAACCCAGTCCACACAAGAATGCAAAATGTAAATCCACACAGGATAGCAAAACACAATCCACAAAGGAAAGAAAAATAGGATTCAGCTCACACAGGTATACTTCTTCGAATAACAATAGAGATGATCACCGATCCATCTAAGTCGTCGGACCCACAAAGAATCGATAGGTACTAACCCCTACAATGAACCACAAAGGATCTGACCCACAAAGGATTGATAGGTAACTAACCCCCGCAAAGACCCACACAGGATCTGTAGGCACTGGCCCACACAGGACCGCTGAGCGCTGACCCACACAGGATCAGACCCACACAGGATCGGTAGCACTGACCCACAAAGGATCGTTGAGTGCTGTAGTCATCGCCGTCGAATCCACTAAGGATCTTTGTACAGTCGTCGTCGTCACAGTAGCAGTCGCAGCCAGCTCTAGGGTTCCAGCACACAGCAAGCTCGTTCGGGAGGGTCCCCTCCACGAACCGAGAGGCTGATACGTCAACTGACCCATACTCCAGAGTAGATGTATCCAAAAGTTCCGTATCGTCAACAGGAACTCAACGTCGCAGACGGCGCGTCAATCGGACGCCCGGTCTTAGAGTTATTGGCTTTTTCGTCCCAGGGGCCCGGTTGGTTTTTAGGGAAAAAACCAACCTGACCATACTCCACCTACGTCCAAACCTTGTGTGGAGTAAGCCAAAATATCCATCTCACTTAGAGGAATTCAACAAAGTCAACGACATGTCAATCGGACGTCCGAAGCTCAAGATATGAGTGTTTCCGCTCCGAGGGCCCGGTTGGTTTCGTGTACGAACCAACATGGACGAACCCAAAGTATTTTGAAACCTTGAGTGTGATATACTGAAACAACCGTCTCGATCCAAGGATCGCATTACCATAGACGAAACTTCGTTCGTAGTCCTGTAGCTCAAGTTATGAGAAGAACAACAAAAAGGTTCGGAAACGGGGGGTCTGGCCCCGGACCGACCCGGCACAACCCCCCCTCGGGTCAGCCCGAACCGGGTCGACCCGACCTGGGTCCGGGTCCGACTCGACCCGACCCGCCCTAGGCCCGGGCGTGACCCAGCCCGAACTGGCGCGGGCATGGCCCGGCCGCCGGAATCGGCTCGGCCGGTTACTACCGAGCGGCGGGGGGCGTGCAGCCCCCGCGTGAGAACATAGCAGCCCCCGTGTGGGGCCGCCCCTTGTTAGCGGCTGCGGCAAGGCCGTGTACTGTGTCTTGCCGGACCCGCGCGGTCGCGGGTCTGCTGGCCGCCACCGCCTCCGGCGCCGCCGCGCCGGGGACCCGCGCCGTCGGTGGATTCCGCGGGCCATCGGAGTTGCTCCGGTGGTCCGATTCCATTTTCATCTGCGCCGTAGCTCCTCCCGGGTCCCGTTCTTCACTGCAGAATCAACAAATCGTATCTGCGGCCCGTTTTGTCGTCGCCAGCCAATTCGCGCATCAGTGGAAAACTGCGAAGGGTTGTCGGGCCGTGTTTGTTTGGCCCACACCCTCCGCGTTAGATGATAAAAATCGGGAATAAAATATTCAACACATGAAAAACAAACAAGGCTCAATTTTAATAAAATTAAAATTGATCTTTGATCCGGGTTCTTTGTTTTTAGATGAAAATATCATGGGAATAAATATTGTTCTCAAATAAAACCCCTACCTCGTAGCAGTCGTCGGACGAGAGTTCTTCACGGAATTGACCGTCGCGGAAGAAGAGGATCGTCGCGTCGCGGAAGGGCGTCGCGTCGTCGCGGAAGGGCGTCGGGTCGTCGATCTCCGAGGTTTAATGAAAACACACGGATTTAATTTCATGAATTAAATCCATGTTAAGGATGAAATCCACAAAGGAATTAAAGATTCTAAATCTCCTACCTCAAGCAGTTGATCGAAGATTTGTCGCGGGGAAAGATCGTCGCGGAAGAAGCGTCGGCATCGCGTCGATCTCCGGGGGTCGGGTGTTCTTCGTTACCCTTCGTCGGAGGCCGTTGTTCTTCGCGTTCTTCGCGTTCTTCAAGAAGGAGGATGAAGGCAAAGATTCTCCAAATCCTCTCAACAAATCGCACCCCAAAAGAAAGGTTTATTGGTCTTATTTTATTAATATGCCAACGGTTTGAAAACAGGTTAAGAAACTAACAAATTAATTCATAGAATTAATTTCAACGAATTAACATCCCAATTAATAGGAGAGTTTAATTGTTTAAGAGAACGCCCCAGTTGACTTTATTTAAAAAGGGTTTTCACGGGTGCGTTACTTAGCGGAAAAGAAACGGTGGGCCTCGTGCGGGACCCACCTCACAAACATCCTACCAAGAGGGTAGGATATTTTGCATTTTACCCTATCCGCTTTAACTCAGCTTAAGCAGCTTTAAGTGGATTTAAGCGGCTTTAAGTGAAATAAAATAAAGTTTGTCGTACCACGTTATTTTATTTCTTAACTTAAGCCCAAAAATTAAAAACCACACTCGAGTGAACACAACTCCAGAAGAGGTGTTTCTAAGCAAATACAGGGGCTGCGATCCCATCGGTGCCCTCAGAATTCGATTCCGATGACTGGTTCAAAAGTTATAAAAACCCACTCGTTCGTTCACTGAACGTACCTGAGCCAAACTTCGAAAAACGATTCCGGGCACATCGGGCCTCAGAATCAGGTGCCGTCAGAAACTGCGTTCTTCAAAAATTCCAAAGAAAATTAAGAAAAAAAATTTCCTTGAAATTTATGGGTCTTTACATCACTCCCACCTCAGGGCTTTACGTCCCCGTAAAGATACATCATAAGCTAGGGAAACAAATGTGGGTACTGAGCACGCATCTGAGCCTCCCACTCCCAAGTGCTCTCCTAGAGGTCCATGTGCTGCCATCTGATGCGCACTAGAAGAATCGACCATCCACGTAGGACTCGCTCTTGTCGATCCTAGATCTCCACTGGGACCTCCGCAAAAGTCTCCCCATCATCAACGTCTAGCTCCCCATGATGAATGATGTGCGTCGGGTCGTGCACGTATCTCCTCAGCAGAGATACGTGGAAGACGTCGTGCACCCGGTGCAACTGAGGTGGTAGAGCTAGGCGATAAGCCACCTCACCAATCCTTCTGAGGACCTGGAAAGGTCCGATGAAGCATGGAGACAATTTTCCGCCTCGACAAAATCTCCATAATCCACGTCGAGGTGAGACACACAAGAAGATGTGGTCGCCATCCTCGAACTCTAGTGGCCTCCGCCTCCTGTCAGCGTAAGACTTCTGCCAGCTCTGAGCTGTCCTCATCTGCTCCTGGATGACCTGGACCTTCTCTGTCATGGCCCGAACCATCTCTGGTCCCACAAGTGCTGACTCCCCAGGGTCTGTCCAGCACAAAGGAGATCTTCAAGGTATGTCGTACAACGCCTCGTATGGTGTCATCCTGATGGTGGACTGGTAACTATTGTAGTATGCAAACACCACCAAGGGTAGGTGGTCCTCCCAGCTGCAACCAAAGTCGAGGACATATGCGCGGAGCATGTCCTTGGGGGTCTGAATGGTCCTCTCCGTCTGACCATCTGTCTGAGGGTGAAAGGCGCTGCTCAGACGTAGTTGCGTCCCGAACTCCTCCTGCAACCCCTTCCAATGTCGGGAAGTAAAGAGAGCATCTCGATCGGAGACGATAGATAATGACACACCGTGAAGCCGTACAATCTCCTGAATGTAGAGACGCCCCATGCTCTCCACTGAGCCCTGCTCTCTGATGGGTAAGAAGTGAGCTGACATGGTGAGTCGGTCGATAATCACCCAAATGGAGTCGTGACCTCTGGAAGTGCGTGGAAGTCCAGTCATGAAGTCCATAGATATCCCGTCCCAGTTCCACTCCGGGACCTCCAAGGGCTGTACCAAGCCTACTGGTACCTGATGCTCTGCCTTCACCTACTGGAAGGTGAGGCATCGTGAAACGAACTCTGCCACAACCTTCTTCATGCCCGGCCACCAGTGTTGTCGTCTGAGGTCCTAGTACATCTTCGCCACTCTAGGATGTACCACCAAAGGATAAGTGTGAAACTCTCTCAGCACCTCCTGTCGTAAAGACACTAGTACCAAGGTACGTCCTATGAAAAGGATGTCGTGCTCTGCTCCAAAGGAGAAACCATCAGGTGTCTGTCCTGAGGATAACTCTGCACGCCGCATCTCACAGTCGGTGTCCGCACGCTGTGCCTCTCTAACCCGCTACAGTAGTGGAGGAGTGACTATGAGAGACTGAAGGAAGGTTGCTCCATCTCTATCCACGAAGGATATCTGCAATGCGGCTAGCTGCTCTGTCGCCTCCTCAAGTAGCTGAATGCCCATCCTCCGGCTGAGAGCACCGGCTACCACGTTCCCTTTCCCACGAGTATAGACTATCTCAAAGTCATAGTCCTGGAGGAACTTGAGCCATCTGCGTTGTCTCAAGTTCAGGTCTTTCTGAGAGAAGATGTACCTGAGACTCTGATGGTCAGAAAAGACTGTAAAGTGCACGCCCATCAGATAGTCTCGCCATGTCTTCAGAGCGAAGACCACTGCTGCTAACTCCAGGTCATGGGTAGCGTAGTTCTACTCATGCGGCCTCAACTGACGTGATCCATAGGTGATCACTGCCTGATCCTACATCAGGACACATCCGAGTCTGGTCCCTGATGCATCACAGTAGACTACGTACCCTACTCCCTCCTCAGGCAACCTCAAGATAGGTGTGCTGGTCAATCTCTGTCTCAGCTCTTGGAAACTCTATTAACATCTGTCTGACCACACAAAGGGTTTCCCCTTCTTCATCAAAGCTGAGAGTGGTGCCGCAACTCTGGAGAAGTCTGGAACAAATCTCTGATAGTATCCAGCTAGTCCCAAGAAACTCCGCACCTCTGTCACGCTCTTGGGTGGCTCCCAAGCTAGCACTGCCTCGATCTTCGCAGGATCCACTGCAACTCCCGCCACAGAAATGATGTGTCCCAAGAAGTGGACCTCATGTATCCAAAACTGACACTTCGAGAGCTTTCCATAAATCTGGTGCTCTTAGAGTGTGTCTAGCACAACCCGCAAGTGGTAGGCGTGCTCCTCCTCAGTTGTCGAGTATATCAAAATGTCGTCGATGAAGACTACGACAAATCGATCAAGGTATGGCTGAAAGATCTTTTTCATGAGGCCCATGAACACCGATGGAGCTTTAGTTACGCCGAATGGCATAACGAAGAACTCATAGTGGCCATACCGACATCTGAAGGCTGTCTTCTGCACGTCCTCGTCCCGAACTCTAAGCTGATGATAGCCTGACATGAGGTCTATCTTTGAGAACCACCGTGCTCCCTTGAGCTGATCGAAGAGGTCATCAATCCTCGGTAGCGGATACTTGTTCCTCACTGTCACCTCATTCAGGCGATGATAGTCGACACACAGTCGCATGCTCCCATCCTCCTTCTTGGCGAACAATATCGGGGAAGCCCAGGGTGAAACACTGGGTCGGATGAATCCCTTGCCCTGCAAGTCCTCCAACTGTACCCGTAGCTCTCGAAGATCCGCGTGGGCCATCTGATATACTGGAGTCAATATTGGGGCTGTCCCGGGGTACAGGTCAATATGAAATTCTACCTCTCAGCGAGGAGGTATCCCTGGAACATCGTCAGGAAAGACGTCCACGTACTGATCCACCACTACAGGAAAACTAGGACTCTGCACGTCAACTGCTCCTAGGATTGGGCTAGCCAACTGATGAGTGATGGGCTTTACTCTCCTCTGCGGAAGTCCGTCCTGTACTGTGAAGGTTCCCTTCTCACCGATGAAGGTGAACCTGCTCCCGTTGGTGCGTACACATCACACCTTGAGCCTAATACAGTCGATCTGGGCATGAACTGTAGATAACCAATCCATGCCCAAGATGACGTCTTAAGGCCTCGATGCCACTACAAGAAGATCACAGCCGAAGCTCTGGCCTCCTAGATTTAGCTCAGACTGCCGGCACAAGTGCATAATCATCGAGTCTGCTCCCGTAGGAGTCTCCAGCTATAAGGATCGAGCTAACGGCTCTGTTGGAATCTCCGAGCTCCGAACAAGTGCAGCGGCTATGAAAGAGTGACTCGCTCCTGTGTCTATAATAACTGTAGCAAGGGTGGAATAGACACAGATAGTACCTAAAATCATCTCGGGCATGCCGTGGTCGTAGGCCTCCGCTGCCTAGAGCTATGCCTGTCTCTGCCTGCCAGCTCCCTGTGGTCGGGGTGGACCTTCTGGTGGTGGTGGTGGTATAGCCTCAAAGCGTCGCCCACCACCTACTGCTCGGCCAGCTCTTCTACCTCGTCCGGATCCTCCCTGCGGACCGCCACGTTCGACCCTCTGCCTCTGCCTGGGTGGCCCCTCAACTGTCTGTTGCCCCACGGCATGGTGGGTCGGTTAGTCACGAGCCATGTGGCCCTGCCCGTCGCATTTGTAGCACTGCCTGCCTCTCGAAAGACTGGCTCCACGCTATGTGCCCCACACTACTGAGCCAGTGTCCTAAGGCCATCTACATGAGGTTCTGGTCTTCTCGGACCCCTGAGTCATCTGTCGGCTGCCCGCTGCGGAAGACTCTATTACGTGCCTCCCCGCGGTAGGTCTCACCGCTGGAGAAGTCTCAGCAAGAAAGCTCTCGATCAAAAGGGCTCTCTCTAGTACTCCTGCCTGAGTCGGAATGCTGAGAGAGATCATCGATGCCCTGATCTCATGTATCAATCCCTGCTCAAAGGTCCGGGCCCAGAAGAATGGGTCCCGTACCATGTCGGTCAAGTAGCGTGAGAGATTGGTAAATCTCGCAGAGTACTGGGAGACCATCAAGCTGCCATGCCGCAGATGAAGAAGCTCCTGGATGCGCACCGCACGGAGGGTGGTTGGGACGAACTCTAAGTGAAAGAGGCCCTCAAAGTCTTTCCAGAGAAAAGATGCCTCATCGTGCACCTGGAGCATCAAGCTCCACCATCAGCCCACTGCTGCGTGCAGCAGGCTCACTGCGAGGATCACCATTAGGTCTGCTGGTGTCCTCACAAGCCTGAAAACTCGTACCACTGCCTTCAGCCTGTCCTCAGCTGCCTGGGGGTCCATCTCCCAGCAGAACCTGGGCGGTCACTGGCACTGGAACTCTTGCAGTGCACTAAGGCGACGTGCATCATCAGCGGTTGGGGCTGGAATCATTGGTGGCTTGGCGGGTGGAGGTACCACCGGTGCCTCAGCTGTCAAAGGGCCCTATACTGAGGCCTCGTCGCTCAGCAGGCTGTCGTCACGTACAACTCTCGGTACCCTAGCTGGTTGCCGTTGTGGGTACATCCTGAAAAGAAACAATTGTGCCATGGTCAGAACAGTTTACCTGGTGAGCTGATACAAGTAATCACAAAGAAAACATGAAACACACATGCAATCAATGTTTTTGTGCATTAAGTCAGAAATTTGAAGTCAGGGTCCTGGTGTACGGATACATCGGCCGTCGTACCAACACTGGGCTCCCTGGACTGATAACCACACTCAATACGCTTAACATTATTGCTTAAAATAGAAGAAAGATCAGAGTCTGCGGTAGAACCGATCTTCTCTGATACCAATTTGTCACAACCCGTCCTCGGGGCCCATGTCGTGACTACCCCAAGCCCGCCTTCCATAGGCCTGGGGCAGGCGACTAGCACCCAGGCGTAAATCCTGGTAAAGGGAAGGCATTGCCTTTGAAAAGTAAACAAAAAACACCACAGAGTAAACAGGAAGAAGTAAACACTAAGTAAAAACTGGTACAACAGTAAGTGCGGAAAGTAAGTGGGCCAGAATACAAACCCAACTGAAAGTAAAGTACAACTCAAAAGGGAAAACAACAACTGAGAGGTAATGCCGCAACGTCGGGCCGTCCACTAGAAGTCCCACCTGAAGGGTGGGTACAGAAAGCCTCAACTGCTCCTCAGGTCTAGCCGACCGCTCTGAGTACGTCCCGCCCAGTGGTCCACCACAATGTACCGTCCTGCTCCGCAAGCCTCCACCACGATTAGCGATGTCCGTCGTCTACAACCAACACAACGTAGTGCGGGAATAGCCCGTGAAGGGGTGAGTATAAGCTACTCAGTAGGGACCCCGAGACCCCCGAAGGTCTCCCAGAATCCACAATGGAAAGATACAATCACGAAGTAACATCCAACACTTCTTAGGTATATGCCCATACATATACCTAAGTCATAAATTCTCGCTCGGCTCCAACATCCTTTCTCAAGAACAACCCATTCCACACAGGAAAGCAAAACGTAAATCCACACAGGATAGTACAACACAATCCACAAAGGAAAGAAAAACAGGATTTAGCTCACATAGGTATACTTCTTCGAATGACGATAGAGATGATCACTGATCCATCTAAGTCATCGGACCCACAAAGGATTGAGAGTTACTAACCCCCGCAATGACCCACAAAGGATATGACCCACAAAGGATCGATAGGTAACTAAGCCCCGCAAAGACCCACACAGGATCAGACCCACACAGGATCTGTAGGTGTTGGCACACACAGGACCGCTGAGCGCTGACCCACACAGGATCGGACCCACACAGGATCGGTAGCACTGACCAACAAAGGATCGCTGAGTGCTGTAGTCGTTGTCATCGAATCCACTGAGGATCTCTGTATAGTCCTCGTCGTCACAGTAGCAGTCGCATCCAGCTCTAGGGTTCCCGCACACAGCAAGCTCATTCGGGAGGGTCTGCTCCACGAGCCGAGAGGCTGATACATCAACTAGCACATAGTCCAAAGTTGATGTATCCAAAAGTTCCGTATCGTCAACAGGAACTCAACATCGCAGACGGCGCGTCAATCAGACACCAGGTCTTAGAGTTATTGGCTTTTTCGTCCCAGGGGCCCGGTTGATTTTTAGGGAAAAAACCAACCCAACCATACTCCACTTGTGTCCAAACCACGGGAGGAGTAAGCCAAATGATCTTTCTCACTTAGAGGAATTCAACAAAGTTGGCGAGACGTCAATCGGACGTCTGAAGTTCAACATATGAGTGTTTCCGCTCCGAGGGCCCGGTTGGTTTCGTGTACGAACCAACCCGGCCGAACCCAAAGTATTCCAAAACCTTGAGTGTGATATACCTAAATGACCATCTCCATCCAAGGATCGCATTGCCTTTAATGGAGCATCGTTCGGAGGCCCGTAGCTCATGTTATGAGAAAAAGACCAAAAAGCACCAGAAACGGGGGGTCTGGGCCCGGACTGACCCGGCACAACCCCCCCTCGGGTCGGCCCGAACCGGGTCGACCCAAACCGGCCCGGCCCGGCCCAGGCGTGACCCGGCCCAAACCGGCGCGGGCGCGGCCCGGCTGCCGGAATCGGTTTGGCCGGTTACGGCAGAGCGGCGGGGGGCATGCTGCCCCCGTGTGAGAACACTGCGGCCCCCGCATGGGGCAACCCCTGGTCAGCGGACGCGGCAAGGCCACGTCCCATGTCTCGTCGGACCCGCGCTGTCACGGGCTGCGGGCCGCCGCCTCCGGCCGCCGGTGACCCGCACCGCCGGTGGATTCTGCGGGCCATCGGGGTTGCTTCGGTGGTCCGATTCCATTTCCGCCTGCGCCGTAGCTCCTCCCGGGTCCCGTTCTTCACTGTGGAATCAACAAATTGTCTCTGCGGCCCATTTTGTCGTCGCCCGCCAATCCGCGCATCAACGGAAAATTGCGAAGGGTTGTCAGGCCATGTTTGTTTGGCCCGCACCCTCCGCGTTAGGTGATAACAATCGGGAATAACATATTCAACACATGAAAAACAAACAAGGCACAATTTTAATAAAATTAAAATTGAACTTAGATTCGGGTTCTTTATTTTTAGATGAAACAATCATGGGAATAAATATTGTTCTCAAATAAAACCCCTACCTCGTAGCTGTCATCGGACGAGAGTTCTTCGCGGAATTGACCGTCGCGGAAGAAGAAGATTGTCGCGTCACGGAAGGGTGTCGCGTCATCGATCTCCAAGGTTTAAAGAAAACACACGGATTTAATTTCTTGAATTAAATCCATGTTAAGGATAAAATCATCAAAGTAATTAAAGATTCAAAATCTCCTACCTCATGTAGTTGATCGAAGATTTGTCGCGGGGAAATAACGTCGCGGAAGAAGCGTCGGCATCGCGTCGATCTCCGGGGGTCGGGCGTTCTTCGTCGCCCTTTGTCGGAGGCCGGCGTTCTTCGCGTTCTTCATGTTCTTCGCATTCTTCGCGAAGGAGGATGAAGGCACAGAATCTCCAAATCCTCTCAACAAATTGCACCCTAGAAGAAAGGTGTGTTGGTCTTATTTTATTAATATTCCAACGGTTTGAAAAAAGGTTAAGAAACGAACAAATTAATTCATAGAATTAATTTCAACGAATTAACCACCCAATGAATAGGAGCGTTTATTTGTTTAAGAAAACTACCTAGTTGAATTTATTTAAAAAGGGTTTTCGTGGGTGCGTTACTTAGCGGAAAGGAAACGGTCGGGCTCGTGCGGGCCTCACCTCACAAATATCCTACCAAGAGGGTAGGATATTTTAAATTGTACCCTATCCGCTTTAACTTGGCTTAAGCAACTTTAAGTGGCATTAAGCGGCTTTAAGTGAAATAAAATAAAGTTTGTCGTACCACGTTATTTTATTTCTTAACTTAAGCCCAAAAATTAAAAACCACACCTGAGCAAACACAACTCCAGAAGAGGTGTTTCTAAGAAAATACAGGGGTTGCGATCCCATCGGTGCCATCAGAATTCGATTCCGAGCACCGGTTTAAAAGATAGAAAAACTCGCTCATTCGTTCACTAAACGTACCCAAGCCAAACTTCGAAGAAAGATTCCGGACACACCGGGCCTCGGAATCAGGTGCCGTCAGAAACTACGTTCTTGTAAAATTCCAAAGAAAATAAAGGAAAAAAAATTCCTTGAAATTTACTGGTCTTTACATTAAAATACCCTTTAAAATTGAAATATTATGGTTTTTCTCACCTAATTTTTACATCAAACAACCATATGGTAAATAATATAGAAAAGTAAATCTCTGATCATAAGAGTTTTAAATTCACTTCTATGGTTCAGGATGCTCATATTGTTGATATCTATTAACTTCAAAATATATTATTTCTATCTTTTCATTACTTCTTGGTCAATGATGCATTTTGTATCTTATTAATAACATTTGATTGTGTGTTTATGATGATCATGTTAATCTATGTAAAATTGGTTACTAGTTATCCAGAATATATAAATTTTCCGTTTTCCAAATAATTTATATTGTAGGTAAAAAATTCAATATTTTCCTAATTATGATTTCAAAAAATTCTCTTTTGGAGACCATTTTTTCTCAGATTTTGGTCTGTACTTTGGTTTTTTATTCAATATAGGTTGTCATTTTGAAATTTTCATTTTTCATTTGGTGATTTTTTCTTAATTATCCTTCAATATTGTTCATTTTATGCAATCTGTAACTACAATAGCCTATAAATATTTATATTATTTGTTTATTTTAAATCTATGACACGTTTATCACTTTAGATGAATAGTTATCTTATCACATCATCAAAATTCAGTTAAACCAAACCCACAATGTTACAGTTCCTCCCCATTTTTTATCATTTGTAATGCCTAAAATAATCTATATTTTTTCTATGATAAAACCATGTATCCTTTCTAGATATCACCCTCCATTTATAACTCCCCTAGGAATTATTTGTTTCCTATATATGTTACTCCTTCAATAAGTGGTTTTCAAAAAATGGGAGGATAGGAGTATATGTGTGATATGAGATATCATTTTTTCCTCATAATTTCATCAATAGAGAGGTCAACATCACAAAGAGAATGCACATCAGTTTTAACACTTCTTGTGACCATATTCATACTCACTTCTTGAAATCAGAAAATATAAAAAAAGTTAATGTATGAGTAACTAATTAAGTTGTCCAATTGATGACTCTAGTGTATTTATATAAAAAATATTACGTAGTAAATTTACTTATTTTTTATAATTTACATTGATTTCGTCAATCTCTACAATGGATTACCATTTATTTTTTTATTTTTATTCATTTTCATTATTATTTTATTCATTTTTAAGAATGATGTGTAATATTGGTGAAGCAGGAAGAGGATACAAATAGTTCTCCAAGATGAAGGGTAATTTCTTTTTTATATCTCACCAAAATTATACATTACATTGAGTCAAATGTATTAATCATTCAAATTTTTATTATTTGAATTGTGGTTAGAAGACTGAAGGTTGGAGGGGTAGTGGGGGTGCTGGTTGGGGGTGCTGCTAGCATTTGGAGGTGGGGTAGTGTTAATGGCTGTGCAGGTGGGGGTGGTGTTACTGGGGGAAGTGGTGGGGGAATTGGGGGTTAAGGTGGGGGCTTGTAGGGGATTTTGTGGGGCATAATGGGGGTTCATGTGAGGGGGAAATGGGGGTGCAAGTTTGGGGGGGAAGTGGTGTAGGTGGGGTGTACATGGGGAATGTGGGGGGGGGCGTAGGGTGGGTGGGGTAAAGGTTAGGGTGATGGGGGTAGTAGGGGTGAAGGTTGGGGGAAGGGGTAGTGGGATTATAGGTAGGGGTATGTATGGGCAGTGGGTGTGTAGGTGGGGGTGGTGTAGGTTGGGGACAATGTGGTGTCGGTTGGGGGTGGAAGGGGAATTGGTGGGTGTTGTGGTAGGGGGAGTGATCAAACTATAAATTTCAAAAAAAATTATTTATAATTCATTGTTTTATTCCCTCAAATTCCAATAAAATCCCTGCTATTTCTATATTGATACATTTTGTATGATTCCTTCTGAGTAAAATATATTTTTATTGTTTTTTTGATTTTATTGATAAACTTTTTATGTTCTCATTAATGTGTTCTCATTTATTTTCATTAAGTTTAGGAGGATTCTTCTTCTCTTACCATTGATTTAGGACCATATGCCAATGCGGATGGCGATAAAGGTAGTGGTCTGAGAAGAGAAAATAATGACGTTGGTGTTTCTGAAGGAGATGACGAGGGTCGTGATGGTTTTGGTGATACTGATATTGAGGTACATTTTAGATGTAAATTTTATTCTTGGTTTATACATTGAAATCTACCATATAATGATGTTAGTGCTTGGTAAATGTTGTGGGGTATTGTAACATCCCAGTTCTAGGTGTCGCCCAGTGGTGCCTCTTAATCGATTGGTCATATGGCCTCAAGCACATTTCCCCAAAATCCAGAGGCTTCCGACTAGCAGTGAGGGCCTTGGGTGTGATTTTTGGGGAATTATGCCATCACAGGAAGAGTAATGAAGTAGAAATAAACAGATAACAATAGAATAAGCAATAATAATTCCATACAATATTAAACAACCGAATAATTAACATTAATAAGAAACTAAAACATATATATATATATATCAATAATAATGCATGTTATAAGTATCTAGGAAAGCACCCAATCAAGTCACAATGCTGGAATATAGTAGTAAACAGAATTACAAGGAAGAAAACAAGTAAACAACTCCTACAACATCGCAAGCCTCAGTTTGTTCCCATATCTCCAGCTCCACTGCAATCAAGTACCTGAAGTAGAAGGGTGCTTTACATTATCTATGCTTGTAATAATAAAATATGTTTAATCCCAAAAGCATCACCCAAATAGGGTGAGAGATGAATCCTAGTAGTCAACCGCCCAAAGATCTGTGCTTCACTATCAGTGAATATATATAGTAGGCATGTATGCAAAAAATGAAGTAATGAAAAGCTAACTACTAAAAATTAAACAATCAAATAGTTTCAACTAAATTCATTTACATTTATCAATTATTCAACCAAACAAAACAAGTAACCTTCTATGAAGTTCTCACAGCCTATCTCTTCCAGTTCAACTAATCAACCTCAATCAGCCCTCTGGGTATGTTCTCACAGCCTAACCCCTTTGGTTCAACTTATACAAGGATTTAACAACCTCCTAGGTAGCTCACATGGTCTAACCCTTTTGGTGTCAGGAAAATAAAGATTATCTGAGGAATCACTCACTCTCAATTCACCCTATATCATTTTAATGATAAACCACAGAAACTCTGAGAAATAACTCAACGTCAATTCCCCTTATGCTCTAGTAATGTTAACTATAGACACTATGAGGTATCACTCAACACCAATCCCCCCTATGGTCTCACAGGGTGATAAATATAAAAAAACTCTAGGAAAGACCTCAACGTCAATTCCTCCTATTGTCTCACTAAACATGGTTCCCACTGCACTATGTTAAGAAATCATGCAAAAAAAATGTTTAGTAGAGAAAGTAAACTTCAATAACTACCTTACTAAATAGCTACCATGCATAACATAACATCAGATAAAACACTCCATCCTAATAACACTATGCATGGAAGGAAACCGGCCGAATAAGAAATTCTAGACCAAGCAGTCAATATCAAATCAAACATCAAAAAAACGTCTATAGAATGTAAAAATTACCCCATACACAAACAAGATCCCTAACTCAAGAAAACAAGAATAGCATGCATCAACATGGATAAAATCCCTAAACACGCAATACCCTAAATGAGGGTATTGAGAGGTTTTGTATATAAAACTAAATGAAAATCTATAGAAAGTAAAAAACCACATAACTCAGCGTTGTACGATTAATATACCCCAGCATCATCCCTTGAATTGGCCTAGAACAACATATATCTACATAAAAGTCAAAAAAATAAACCGAGGATTTTTCACAAAAGATGAGAAATCAAGGAACAATGGTCTAGAAGAAGGAATAACTCACTGTGGAAATTTCCACACAATAGACGAAAATTGATTCATAGAACGGATGGTGGGTTGGCGGCTCGGTGAAGGTTCAGTGGCTTCGGTAGCTCTTGGACCAGACAAGATGAGGAGAAGGCATTTATTCCAATTATACGGGACCCCAGTCCGATTTAACAAATAAAAAATAAAATTACATGGGGTGTTTCTTAATTGTACACTACGTGTACTTTCAATTACCAGTCCCCACTTTAGGTGGCCTCTAGGTCACCCCACATGTCCATGTACTCATTCATTACGTTGCAGGTAGAAGTTCACCTGCAGTAAATAGGTATATGGCGTTTAGTCCTAAGTACTCGGCTTGTACTCCTTAAATTTCACGATCCACCTATTTTTCTAAAAAATACCATACAAGAAAAGGTTATACCAAAAAGGAAGGTATGGGTTCTTACAAACATCCCCCCTTAAAGAGATTTGTCACCAAATATCCCTAGATAGGAAGCGTAGAAGAATAATCCTCCAACATCTCTAGCCACTACAATCGAACATCAATCCCCCACACCCAAGTCTTGTCCTGTACTCACATGTATTGGCATAGCACTCATACTAGAGGAATAGATTGGCCACATAGAACCTTCGCTCTACCATCAACAATCTAGATAGGTTGCTCCTTGGACGATGCGTCCACCTCCAACTCAACCTCATCGGGTTTAAAAAAATGATACAGGTCTGAGAAGTAATGCCGTAGCTGAGAAATATGGAATACATATTACATAGCTCGATACCTATGAGTTAACTACAACCTATAGAAAACCGACCTGACTCTCTCCAAAACCACAAACGGCCCAACATATCTCGGTGAAATCGTTCCATTTCTCTTAGTACTCTTGTGTCCCAACCTCGATGTGGCATGTAGGAAAACCAAATTTCTGGCCTTGAACTTCAAAGTTTGTCTTATTCTATCAGCATAAAACTTCAACTATGACTATGCGGTAGTCATCCTCTTCCTAATCTACTCTATTTATTTCATCGTCTCTTAGACAAGATGAGGTCCTAGCATAGTTTCCTCTCTTACTTCCAGCCAATATAGGGGTGATCGTCAAGGCATACCTTACAAATCCTCATAAGGTGGCATCTTAATAGTTTCTTGAAAACTATTATTGTATGAAAACTCCACAAGAGATATGTGCTTCTCCGAGGAACCTCCAAAATCTTGGATGCTTACTCGTAGCATGTCTTCCAGCACCTGAATCTTACGCTTGGACTAGCAATCTGTCTAGGAATGGTAAGCTATAATCAAGAGTACCTATGTACCAAAATATATTTATATTCCCTTCCATAAATAAGAAGTAAAATGTGTGTACCTCTCTAAAACAATGAAGTGCGGAACCCCATGTAGATGTAAAATCCCTCTAATGTAAAACCATTCCAGGTCATCAACACTGAAGGTCTCCTTGATCGGTAAGAAGTGTGAAACCTTTGTGAGACAATCAATGACGATGCAAACTCCATCATTCCCTTGAGGTGAACTTATAAAACCCGTCACAAAATCTATCACGACATCATTCCACTTCCACTCAGGAATGGTTAACAGCTACAAAAGACTCACTGGTCACTAATGTTCTACCTTCACCGGTTGACATGTAGAACACCTCATGAAAAACCCAGCAACATCTATCTTCACAACTGGACACCAATACTAACGATGTAGATCATGATACATCTTGGTGACACCAGGATGAATATCCCCAAATGATAAATGAAAGTCCCACGTCATCTCCTCACGTATGTCTACTCACAACCATAAGCATCCATGAAAGTTCAAGATCTCATCCTCACTTTTGGTCCATCCAAGAATAGGGTCCTCTCCTAAAAAACTCTTCTGTATAAATAGGCCTTCATAATCTAATACCAGCCTCATTCTCACATGATCAAGTAGAGTATATGTAGCAGCTACAAAAGAAAGGAATGTATTCCCCTATCTATGATGAACCTCTAAATGCATCTCAGAGAACAGATCTATAAGATGCCATATGCTACTGGCCTTCTTAACTGTCTTTATCTGAGTCCTCTTACTCAACACATCAACCATTGAGTTTTATTTACCAGACATTTAGGGAAGATCAATGTAAAAGGACTGAAGGTACTCGATGCACCTTCATTTTCCTAGGTTCCAATTGCACTGAGTGAAGATATACATGAGACTTCTGTGGTCGGTGAAAACCACAAAATTCTCTCCCAACAGATAATGTTGCCAATATTGTAACGCATGAACACCTACAGCCAACTCGAGATCATGAATCAGGTAATTCCTCTCATGTGGCATCAACTGCAGAGACCCGTACACAACAACTCCTTATCACTGCATAATCCCTACTCCCAGCTTGATACCTAATACATCATAGAAAACTGTATAACTCTTACCCGGATCTAGAAAAACTAGTATTGGTGTTGAAGTCAACCTCACTTTCAGCTCAGAAAGGCTGACTCACAAGAATCTGACCACAAGAACATCACACCCTTCTTAGTCAGGCCCGTCAGTGGCACTGCTAAGCATGATAAAACCTATATGAAACATTTTTAGTAACCAAGAAGGCCTATAAAACTCTGTACCTCTAAAAAATTCTTCGAAATATCCCAGGAAACTATAGATATCACCTTCTCTGGGTCCACTAATACTCCTATCTCTGAGAAGACAAGACCTAATAAGTGAATCTGGTCTATCCAAAAGTGACATTTTGAGATCTTAACATATAATTGATTCTATCTCAGTGTATGAAAAATAGTCTCAATATGTGTGGAATGGTCATGTTGAGTGTGATAGTACACAAAGATATTGTCCATGAAAACTAACATGAAATATTCCAAGTATTGATGGAACACTTGGTTCATCAGTGTCGTGAAAACTTTAGGCACATTCGTGAGATTGAATGGTATAGAAACATATTCGTATGGACCATACCTTCTCAAAAATGTTTTCAAAGGCATATCTGATGGTCTAAAGTGAAACTTATGATAACAAGATCTCAAATCAATCTTTGAGAACATCTGGGCTCCTCGAAGCTGATCAAAGATATCATTCATCCTTGGAAAGGGATATTGGTTCTTGACCATCAACTGGTTCAGCTCCCGATAATCCACACTATGTCTAAGAATACAATAATCCTTCTTCACAAATAGGAAAGGATAACCCCATATAGAAGTACTATATTGGATGAAACCCTTTTCTTACAACTCCTCTAACTACTTCTTGAGCTCCTGTAACTCTGGTGTAGTCATCCTATAAGGAGGAATGGACATCGGCCGATGCCACTCCGAGAACAAGTTCAATAGAAAATTCTACCTTTCACTCTAGAGGAAAACCTGAAAAGTCTTTTAGAAAAACATCCATGGAAAGATCCACCACTGTAGGGAAGTACATCTATTAAGTCCCCATGTCATCCATAAATAGACTAGCAATTTGGGCTATAACTTCTCTGAACCCATGATGCTGGGGTCCTTCTCTGATCGCCTAGATATCCCATTCGCTTTTAAGTAAGAAGGATCCACTATCTGGGGATGTGAAACTCACCATACAATGAGAGAAATCAACAATATCCTAAAAAGGAACTAACCAGTCCATTCTCAGAATGGAATCATATCCTATCATCCCTAGGACATAGAGGTCCCATAATAAGTGACACTGAGTAACCTTCAGAGGGCACTCCTTGCACTGGCGTACACTAGAAGTTTTTTTCCCCAACGGAGTGTCTTGTGTGAAAATTTCATTAGAAGTGAAGATACAGACACCAAGGCTCTCCACAACAGCAAAAGATATAAAACTATGAGAAGACCTTGTATTAATAAGTGTAGAAGCTAAAAATGAGGAAAATAGGATCATACATTGAACTGTAAAGGGTCTGGGATCCTAATTCTACATGGTCTTCTCTACTACAAAAGCTTGTCATGTACTATGGCCCTGTGACCTTGTTTAACCACACTGAGTAGATCCACCCTATTGTCCCTAAAAGCCTTCTGACTGGCTACCACAGCAGTGATGTCCACCTTAGTATGAATGGCCGGAAGAACTCTAGTTCCCCAACTAATGAGAAACTAATGGTCCTACTCCTGAATGAGGAGTCATAGAAAAACCCCTATCAATAGTTCCTAGTGATAAAAAACTAACAGAAGTGCTATAGATGGCCCATCTTTATGCAATATTGGCACTCAATTAGGTCTCTTGGTGACTATGGCCTTGTATGCCCACCCTTCCTGCACTAGTACCATACCACCTAGCTACCTGAATGTGTATCTCTCCTACTCGGATTCCCCAAATATAGACTCAATGCAGCGCTTCCTACTATCAGCTGGAGAAGAACCAACTCTGGATGCTAAACCGCCATGGCCTACAGTGCCAGAATCCCTCATGTTGGGCTATGTGATCAGTTCCAAGTGGACTATTGTAGATATAATATTCAACCTGAAGATGTCCACATGAGATTGGATGCCATGCCTGAGACCATCCTCAAACATCCTTTCTAGAAATACCACATCACCACCTAGAATGGGCATGAAGCACTGTAGCTCTGTGAAGTGAGCAGAATACTCCATGACTAAAAGCGTACCCTACACCAGACTCATGAAGTCTTGTGCTCAATCATCCCTCAATGTCTCTGGTTAGATGTAAACATAGAAGGTACACTAAAACTCATCCCAAGATATACCATACTGGTGCCCTGCCTGTGAGATCACATCCCACCATCTCTTGAAAACATCTTGAAGCATATAAGTTTCAAGATGCACCCACCTCTCCGGAGGCATCTCCATATGCTCAAATATCGATAGCATGTCTTCTAACCATGACTCTACAGCCTGGGGTCCTCCATCCCCTGAGAAAGTGGGATGATGTTACTACTAGAAAACCCACATCAAGTTAGCCATAGATGAGGCATGAGGAGATTGTCCCTTGAATCTATGCATAAACCTCACAAAGTTATCTTAGAATTGTGCATTGGCACCAGTATTTGGGATAACAGATGGTGCCAAGACAGTCACGACTAGAGGATCTACTAGTATTCCTTGATCTGCCTTATCCGGTGTCTGATCACTACCCTATATCTGGCGTAGAACCAATGGGTATCTCGGTGGCAAGACTCTGCCAGATCAAGTGCACACCATAGTTCAAGAATATCATGGACTAAAATTTAGATGTGTAAAATAGGAATAAGAGACATAAAGTATTCATGGTTTTCAAAAAAATGGTTACATGGAGTGTATGGCCCCTGCACGGTGTGTTCCTTTAAGCCTCCTCATGGGCGTGTACTCCTACCAACCCTGGTCGTGTAACACCCCAAACACATGGTGTGTTCTCTAAAGACACGGTGTGTACTTGAATCGTTTTCCCCTTCCAAAGTTCTTCTACAAGACTAACCCACATGGTTCTCCTAGAACAAGAAAACACGACATGTTCTCCATGAACACGACATGTTCCACTTAAATTTAAACCTTCTTTGTTGTTAGCCACATGGTTTGGGACATGTTTGACCCACCACAACGTGTTTATTCTAGACACATCGTGTTCTATAAGTATTTCAGTGACTGATGTTGTTAGTCACACAACTGGATACATGGGTTACACTACACGGCATGTTCAAGCTTTACATGACGAGTATAACCTAGGTTTCATTCATCTGTTTCGTTAGTCACACGGGTGGACACACATTCCATACAACACGGTGTATACCTCCAATACATAGTGTGTTCCTCCAAGGATTTCCCAACCCCATGTCTCTTCCCACACAAGTAGTAACAGGGATAGAGAATACACAGACATTACTTAAAGAGCACAGTGTATTCTAAAGAAAAATAGTTCCTTCCCAAACAGATGGATACATGGCATGTATTCAACAATACACACCATGTATTCTTGGTTTTTCTGGACATTAAGTCTTAGAAACTACTCCGGAAGCCCATAAATTACTAAAATAAACATCAAAATTCCAAATTCTGATATTTGGGGGGCCATACTCTCTACGAATCAAAGGTTTCCAACTTCTTCATGTCATATACCAGTACAACGGTGCAATGATCCACAAAACTTCAATCCATGAGGGTCCATAAAACCTCAAGAACCCATGTTTGGAATTCATTCAAACAAAACATTACACAATAAATATCCTATTAGATATTAGGTTTTCTATTAAGGCATCTATCACAACAACATACATATCGAGCACAAAATCTATCACAACAACATGAAATCGGTAATTCATTTTAAATGGAATGAACAGAATACATGAAATGTGATTTCTAGAATGTTCCTATATGATGAATGAGATGGAATACCCTCATCTCATCAGGTTTCAACTAAAATAGATCCAATATAATATCAATGGAAACAACGAAAATGATGTGAATCACATAGAAATGAAATCAAATTAACAGTAAAATATATATACTATAAAAATCGAAATAATTGAGGTAAATTAGCATTTCCTTATACATGGGTTAGCTACTCTCACACACAGATTCTTAAAAACTATCCATTTCTTTAATATCTCTATCTAAAGGCTTCAAACAGTAGTCCATGATGAAAAATGTTCCTCTGATACCAATTTTTAACGTCCCAGTTCCGGGTGCTTCCCAGAGGTTCCCCGTACCTGGTTAGTCACATGGTCTCAAGTGCATTTCCATACACACTAGAGGCTGTCAACTAGCAGTGAGGGCCTTGGGTTTGATGGTGATGAAACTATATCCTCATTGGAAGAGTAATTTAGTATAAAGAAACATATAATAATATTGGAAGCAGTAATAATACCATAAAATAGTAAAAATGGAAAAATGAATGTAAATAGACAACTGAAGCATATATATATCAATAATGATGAATATCCCAAGTATCTAGGAATGCAGCCCACTAAGTCACAATGCTGGAATATTGTACTAAACCAAATACATTGAAATAAACATGTAAACAACTCCAACATCATAGAAAGCCTCAACTAGATCCCATGCTCTCTAACTCAACTGTATTCAAGTACCTGAAGTAGAAGGGCACTTTCCCTTATCTATTCCAACAACAATATATTTTGTTTGGTCCCAAAAGCATGTCCCAAATAGGGTGTGAGACGAATATTAGTCTACAACCACCTAAATATCTGTGCCTAACTATTAGTGAATATATATAGTAGGAATGTATGAAAAAATGATATAATGAATAGGAAAGTACTCAAAAGTAAACAAATCCTACAGTTTCAACTGTATTTATTTACATTTATCAATTATTCAACCAAAAAAAACAAGAAACCAAATGGGAAGTTCTCATAGCCTATCCCCTAAAATTCATCCAATCAACCTCATGCAACCCTCTAGGTAAGTTCTCACAGCCTAACCACTCTGGTTCCACTTATACAAGGATATAACAACCTCTTGGGTAGCTTACACGATTTAACCCTTTTGTCTCATGAAAACAAAGACTCTCTGAGGAATAACTCACCTTCAATCCACCCTATAGCCTTTTAAGGAAAAACTACAGACACTCTGAGGAAGCACTCAACGAAAATTATCCCAGTGGTCCTGTAACGGTAACTATATACACTCTAAGGGAGCACTCAACGTCAATCCCCCCTTATGGTCTCGTAGCATAATAAATATAACAGACACTCTAGGGAATCCTTGAACATCAATTACCCTTATCATCTCACTACACCAGGTTCTCATAGCCTTGTTTAAAGAAATCATGCACAAACAATGTTCAGAATCCAAAGTAAACCTTAAATACTACAAGGCTATGCAGCTACAAAGCATAACATAATATCATATAAAACACTCCATACTAACAACACTAGGCATGGAAAACAAGTATCCTAACAAGCAATACTTGATAAAAAATTCAATATAAAATCAAACATGGTCAAACACCTCCATATCAAGGAAAAATAAACCTATTCACAAAAAAGATCCTTAACTCGAGAAAACAAGCATAGGCGGCATCAACGAGGTTAAAATCCCTAAACCCGCAATACCCTAAACAAGTTTTTTGGGCACTTTTTCATATATAACTCAAGGACAATATACGAAATGTCACAAACTACCGACCTTGGAGTTTTATGATCCATATACCCCAGTGTGGGCCCTTGAATCAGCCATGAATGACGTAGATCTACAAAAACTTAAAAAACGTTCAAATAAAGATACATCATGAATGAGGATAAATCAAGGAACGAGGAACTAGAAGAAGGAAGAACTCACCATGGAGATTCCAAATCAATTGACCGCGATTGATTCCGAGAATGGATAGTGGGTCTAGGGATCTGAGTAGATACATTGGCTTCGGTCGCTCCTGGACAAGACGTGCTTAGAAGAAGGTGTTTCTTCCAATTAGACGCAACCCTGGTCATATTTAACATATAAAAAGAAAATGGCATTATGTTTTCTTTAATTGTACATGGCATGTACTTTCCATTACCAGGACCTACTTTTGACGGCCTCCCGGTCCCCCCACATGGCCATGTACTCAGCCGTTACACAGCCAACACACGGTCTCCCACAGGAATAGGGTACACAATGTGTACTCCAAAGTACACTATATGGACTCATTAAATTTCCAGATTCTCCTATTTTTCTCAAAAACACCAAAAAATAAAAAGTCATACCTTAATGGAAGGTCTGGGTTCTTACATCAACACACAATGCTCACAATAATACCTCATGACTTCATTTACTTAACAATAATGATCCATGATACTCGCTACATTTTTCCCTTTTATTTTTAGCATTTATTCTAGAAGACATGAAAAAAATATCACACTACTAGAATAGAATCCTTCACATTGGAAGGAATGTTTTTGCATGTACTTCTCTTAAATCTTGACTATAGTATAGCCTACGACATGGTGTCAATATATTTTCCATTTTTCAATGACATTATTAGTTTCCCATACACTCACTTATTTTCCTGCTTAAAATTCTTACATTATTAATTCTGCACATATTTCCATCAAATATCGAGAGATACTGATACAGTGATTGTTGATACTATTTAAAATAAATCATGCATGATAAATATTCAAATTTTAAACAAAAAATATACTTTGGGAATTTTTTACTATGAATATTGAATGATTTGTTCCTTGGTTGTATTATTTTATTTCAATCACTCATTTCACATATGTGTTGGAATGAAACTGTGTTGACTTCAACAAGATATTGTTTTCCTTACAACTAAATATTTCTGATGATGTTTCATGTTGATGTTTTTATCATCATCAACTATTCTATTATTTGCTTTCTCACTAATCATGTTCCTCCCACTTCAATTTTTAGGTTCAATTAATAATGATTCATCAAATCACTGACATTTTTTTGCAATATCCTAGGACTCATTCATGTGTGTTGCGGCAACCAAATTCAAGGGCAGCATGACACATATTCCTGGGTAACCAATATATGTAATATGTTCTCTTGTTATGTTTATATCCTCCCAAGGGAGTGTGATTACATAAAAAGGGCTAGGTGTTCTTTTGTATATATATGAAAAATCATACTTTTCTAGGTGATACCAGGATAATGAATGTTAGAATATATATATATATATATATAAGGATCCTATTGTGTGTTTTCAAGGCCATTCAGACACATACATGAGGGGTTAGGGCAGCTATATGTTTATGAAAAAAGTGAATATTCCCAGAGGATGGATGAAGAAGCTTAGAGTTGTCACTAATAAAATTGTCAAGCACTGAGTGTGCCTTGTCTCTTTTGAGGTAGGGATCCTCTCCTAACCTCTTTATTTCAAGAATGTTTTAAATTTCATTGATTTTCCTTCTTAATTCTTCTTGTTTATATAGAATATAAATTCTTGAATTTGTTTTAGTTAAGATAATTATTTCATTTGATAAATTAATTATGGTTTTTTTATAAAACCACTGAAATGGAGGTGCGCTGTCTATGAAATGTCGCAGTGGTATACTTTTCTTGACATTATTGCATTGATGTTTTCCTTACACTTGATGTCATTATTAGTCATAAATCACACATCATACTTGACCCCTTTGTTTCCTGGTAGGGGGGATTATGGGGTGGACAGGGGGTGTGCAGGGGGTGTGCAGGGGAGGGGGCAGGGGGCAGGGGGTGTTATAGGGGCAGGGCGAGTGGTGTGTTGGTTTATATTGGAATGGTAAGGGGGTAGGTGCAAGGGGTATACATGGGGTGAAGGGCTACAATGGGTGTGCATGGGGTAGTGTTAATCCAATATATTAGGCTATATTGTCATATCTTATTTGATCACATAGTCAAACAATGTAATGTTTTAGATATTTGAATACATTTAGGAAAGTATTATGCACAAAATTTTCACATGACATTATTAGTCATAAAATCTTCAATGTTGTACAACATAACCACAATTCCGAGATCATTTTGAGTGCTTCTTGGGACATCACTCCCAATGAAATACTCTTCTTCTTGAAACCGTAGCATTGAGTACTTAATAATTTTGAAAAAGAACCATTTCCATGGCCACATCATTATTTAGTCATACACATACTAAACATATATTATCATCTTTCACAACACTAATATGCCCACAAAAATGACCGTAGATGGAATTGAATATCATTTGAACAAAAAAAACCTTTATTAATGATCCTATTATTTAGTATTGTGATGTACATATCATTCAAAACATAAATGGAATCAATAAGGAATGCTTGTACACCTAGGCCACTATGACTCCCAATACCTCATGTCCCTATGTGTTAACCAGGATCCCATGTTTCCCAACCATTCCTTCTTTAGTGCCATTCCAAAATTCCCAATGTCACACATATCTCCAAATAATCCACAATACTAGTCACTCAAGACCTACCCATTTTTACAACATGTCTCATATTACAGATAAATGTTTCCACAAGGCCTTCCAGACCCATTCCTGTCTCTTCCCATTAATACCAACCTCCACTCATCAATCATTACTAGGGACACTACCCAAATTATCCTCTGACCTATACATTATGGTAGGATCCATGTCCTCATCATGGTTCCTCAACACTCCTAGTCCTATAAAAGATGAGATCATTGTCTCTGTGAGAGAGGAGATGATTAGTGGTAGAAAGAACTTGTAATTAAAAGGGAATACCATCTATTTTCTAGATCCAACAAAGATTGATTCTTCAAAACCACATTATGAATCAAACAGAATCAAATTGGTATTCCTAGGTAATAATAAGAGTTTATGAAAATAGAATAACATGAGAAAATGAGTGTTTTAGGAAGGAAAAGCATGTTAAAATATAATTCTTTGATCATTTAATGCAAATCATAGGGTAACTCATCACAATTTAATAAAATATGTCCTAACCATGCGCATCACACTAGATATCAACCTATGATCCACAAAATTTTTCCAAATGGTCGGTAAGTATTCCACTATATTGTATTCAAAAATAATTATGATGTATGATGACTTTGAGATCCAATCCACAATCCCCCATAAGGAATCCTATTTTCAAACCATTATTATTAAACCTATGAAATAATTGATAGTTATTTTCTCCAATTTCCACATGAATATAGGTATGGTTTGCAACATACAGATGGTCAGTGGTTACTCACCATTACCCTCTAACATGTGAGGCATCTCAAAGCTTATTCCACCACACCCATTTTCTTTACATCCCATTGGAATTTTGCTCTCATCACCTTAAACATATTCTTAATTCAAGGATGAACAATCCATCTCAAATGGTAATATGAAGAAATTAGTTTTTTATTAGAAGTTAGTGGAAACACAATCTAATATCTAAAACAAAACACAAATCTCCCATCTAGTGTCTATCCATTAATGGTATGCCCACAATTGATTTTAAACTACTTTGTTAGAGACTCAGGATAATATTTATATAAATCTTCAACACGCTCAATCAAATTAGGTACAAGAGAAATAGGAGAGAAAACCACAATATCACCATGATCAATAAAATATTGACACATATCAACAATAACTATTATCAATTACAATTACCCTAAATATTATCTGTTGAATTGAAAATATTTTTTTCTAGTCAATGCTTCATCCATTGAATTTTATAATTTTTGTGGGTTCCATCCTATAGGATGAAAGTGAGTTTGAGTTGGTATCTAGTAGGATATCAATTAAAAAATTTACTTTCCTATCAAGTGGAAATCTAGTGATTTTTGGAAAGAATCCAAGACATTTATCAATGATGGTTGGAAAATATTTATGTTTGGTCGCATCAAAAGTTACAATGTAATTATTTCAAGGGGTGAGCAAGGGGTTCAAGAGGTAAGGGGTGTGTAGGGGAGCAGGGGGTGTGCTGGGGACAATGGGAGTGGGTGTGGTGGGTTCTTTTGCAAGGGGGAGGGTGTATGGGGTTATGCATTAGAGGTTGTGTGCTAGGGGGTGTGAAAGGGAGGGGTGAAGGGGTGTACGGGGGGGGGGGTGCATGGGGCTATGAAAGTTGTAGGGGGTTGTGCAAGGGGTGTGCATGAGGGGTTGGAAAGTGGGTGTTCAAGGTAAGAGGTGCAAGGGGTGTGCATGGGAGGGGGTAGGGGGTTTGCAGGGGTGGTGCAAGGGGTGTGTAGGGGGGTTGTGCAAGGTGTAGTGGTGGTGAAAGTGGTGAGTAGGGGAGAGCAAGGTGGTGTGTAGGAGGGGTGTACAGGGGGTGTAAGGGGTTGAAGGGTTTGTAGGCATGGGGGTAGGGGGTTGGTAAGGAGAAGGGGTGTGAATGGGGGGGTTGTGCAAGGTATAGGGTTTGTGAAAGGTGTGTGTGAGGGGGGGGGGTTAAATGGGATGTGTAATGTACAAGGGTGGTGAAAGGGGAGTTCAGGTGGGTATAGGGGGTGTGAAGGGGGTATAGGTGTGCATGTGGGTGTGAAAGGGGTGTATGTCAGGGGATAGGGGTGTAGCGGTGTGTAGGGGTGCAAGGGGGTTGTACAATGGGCTACGCAACAAGGGTGCAAGGGGGCTGGGGTGTGCAAGGTAGTGTGCATGGGGGTGTGAAAGGGGGTGTGTAAGGGGGTGTTTTCAAGGGAACAAGGGGTGTATGGGGTGCAAGGGGGAGTCCAAGGGTGGTTCAAGGGGCATGGGTGTACAAGGGTGGTGCAAGAGGGTCGTGTCTCTTGCAAGTTGCTCCATGAATGTATTCATACAGAAAAAAATTATCATGACTATTGATATTTTAGATTTCAAAGTATGAAACCAACATTGACCATGTGAATACATTGAAAGTAATATTTACATCATATTATGTAAATGAAATCAGACATCAAGAATGACTTTCCTAATAAAATGAGGTATGGACTAGGTTGGATTTTTAATCATTAACAATCATCATGATGATGTTTCTAACATGTCTCCCTCCTATGTGTATCTTCGGTAAAATATTCTAATTTATTTTGAAATTTGAAGTTCTATATAATTAAATATCATTGACACATCTTCTACCTATATTTTCCTAATGAAACATATGTTATGAATATATGTCATTTTGAGTATTAATTTTTTTTGTTAAATTCTAGATTAAATTTCTTCACTTGTAAAATTATTTTCACTTGGATAAAATGTAGGGTGTTGATCATACATAATACATTACATTGGTTCCCATAACTAGATTTTAGAGAAATAAAGCATCATGTAACATAGAACCTATGGAATATTTTGGAGAAGTGGGTCATTTTATTCTATCTTGGTTATTAGTTTCTTCTAAATGTATTGAATATCACTTTGGATACATGTTTTTGAAAACTAGATCATGTACTTTGTTTAAAAAGTTAAAAATGTATTTAATTTGACATGTGGATTTTATTTATATCATTAGAACATGTATTTTAGGGTAATCCCTATATTTTATACGGTTGTCCTTTAGAAGGTTTCCAATCGGTAGGGGGTGTCTAGGAGGGGGTCTGGGAGGGAGGGGGTTGTCTAGGGGGTATCTAGGAGGGAAGGGGTCTCTAGGAGGGTGGGGATGTTCAGGAGGGGGTATCTCGGGGGGGGGGGGGGGTGTCCATGGGTGTCTAAGAGGGAGGGGGATGTCCATGGGGTGTCCCAAAAGGAGGGGTGTCTAAGAGGGGGGGGGGGCTGTCCAGGGTTGTCTAGGAGGGATGGTAGTTGTCTAAATGGGGGGTGTTTATGGGTGTCCAAGAGGGATGGTGTGTCCAAGGAGCTATCTAAGGGGTGTACAAGAGGGAGGAGCTATCCAAGGGGTGTCCATAAGGGAGGGGAAATCCAGGGGGTGTCTAGGAGGGATAGGGGTTGTCCAGGATGGATGGGGGCTCTCCAGGGGGTGCAAGGGGGCCTGTAGGGGATGGGTAGGGGGTCTCTCTGGGGAGGAGTGGGATCTATCCAGGGAGAGGGTCTATCAAGTGGGGGTATATACAATGGTTAATTTCTATGAATGAGAGGTTCTATGGGGTGTGGGGGTTTGTCCGGGCGGTGGGGGTCTTTCCAGGGGGGTCTGTCTGGGGTGTGTTTTTTACGAAATAGGAAGGGACACGGTGTCCAAGAGACAGGGGTTGTCCAGGAGGGGGGTTTTCTAGGGGGTCTCTAGGAGGGAGGGCTATCCAGGTGGGATGGGGGCAATCTAGGGGGTTGTTTCGGGTAGGGGGAGAAGGCAATGAGGTCAACAGGGGGAGGGGGTCTATGTGGGGAGGGTGTGTTCATGGGGGTATGTCCATGGAGGGGGGGGGGGGTATTTCTAGGGATAGGTTATTTTTTATGAAATCGGAAGGGATATAGCCATGGTTTCAAACCATGGCTATATCCCCTGTGTGGATTTAGCTTCTAACAAGGTTTGAAACTATGGATATAAATCATATTCCTTGGTTTTAAATGTGGAAATAGTATTTTCCCTATAGCCACGCAAATACCATCCACAGTTCATTAAACTATGGCTATAACCTATAGCCATAGTTTGGAATAGTGGATATAGCCAATATTTCTAGTAGTTCTAAATTATATATATGATATAATAATTATGATGTAATAATTATATTTATAAATAAATATGTGTATTTCATTTACTTTTTTTCTTTCAATATGACAATAAAATGGAGGCATCGTTCATGTGTACGTATGGCCTACCATCTCCTAGAATAGTGTATTCCATTTCATAATTCTATATTATATGGTTTATTATTATAAAAATACACTAAAAATACATGATATTTATTTCATGGTATAAATACATGAAATTAGGATATAAGTATAAGGACCAATTATATGATAAATTAAGACACATTTGAAGAACAAAGCGAGTATTACACGAAGTGAAACCATAACATATAATTGTTGATAACCTGGTAATATAAAGTCATAATCAAAACATATAAGGTATTAGATATAAGAATATTTTTTTTTGATATATTGATAATAAACTTATATATATATATATATTATGATAAGTATTTATGAGTACATTGAGAGTCAAGAAAAAAGGCAAGGGGATTTCATCACACTTTTTATTTTTGCGAGATGCATTCTTTATTCAACTCACTTCTCATTTGTGTGGTTTATATACTACCCATTGTGGTATTATATGATTATTATAAATAATTTAATGGGTATTAACCTATCCATTTGATGATACCCATTTTATTTCATGGGTTTTATAAACATCCTATCATAACCAATGAAATGAAATGAGTTTGTAAAATATCATCCCATCAATACATAAACCACTAAATAAAGAATATGAATGGTTTTATGAGATGATATCTCTATAATGAAATGAGTATCACCAAAGGGTGTCATCATAGAAAGAAAATAATTTTGAAATATAGATTAAAAACATATTTTGAAGAAAATAAACTTTTTTATTTGAAAAAAATTTCTTTAAAAAATAACTTTTCTTAAAAACATTTTATTGAAAATCAAAATGAAAACATATAAAAGAATATTTGAAAATATTTGAAAACCCATTTATATAAAATAAATTTGAAATTTTATAAATAAATCTTGAAATCATTGAAATACTTTTATTTGAATATAAAATTTTGAAAAAAATATAATGGAACCTTTGAAAATCACTAGAACTGTTTTTTTTGCATAAAACATTTTAGAAACCCATTTTTGTTGAATGAAACTTTTAATTAAAATAATTTACAGAATATTAGGATGAAATATTTCCGCAAAAATAATATTTTATATTTATAAATGAAGATTCATGTAAATAATGGTCATGATGGAGTGTATTTCCATACATGTTGAACATTCCCTTTCTACATTCAAAGATCATAAAAGGGCCTTGATAGGAAAACAAAAAGAATATTACATTTGAAAAGAAAAATAAAAGGTAAAAAATGTGTAAAAAGTTTCTTTAAACATCATAGGGTAATAGTAGAACATTTTTCAATTTTTTTAGAAAATTACTTTTGAAACAACACACATTTCTAACTGAAATGAAAGATATATCCATATTATCGTAAAATAATTTTATTTATTATCATAATTTCCAAAAAGTGAAAAATTTGGGTCATTACATGGATATATCAAACATATATATATGGTCTAAAAATCATGAATTTTCTTGAGATATGGGTTATAAGATTTCATCTCGGAAAGAATAATCATATATAACCTTGAAAAACAATGAGATTGTTATAATAAACTATTACCATCTTGGTAACATTAATTCATGATGAGGAGAATAAAAGTATATGAAGTATAAAATACCAGGAGAATAAGTATTTTCATGATATAAATGTTAAAAAAATAGTATATACACCTCATTGAAAAATATAGGTGCATGACATTGGAATTCATCTCAAAGAATAAAATTTGAGAAAAATTTTCTTTACCGATTTGGTATCTTTTAGAACATAACCCCCATGAAATAAATATAATCAAATTGGTGATTTTAATTATACAGATATCATCTTCTGGGATATGATAGGATGTTTATGAAACTAATCTATTTTAATGGTCATGAAATGATGGATATTTTATTACCTTGTAGAACATGTATGTATGATCTTGTTTTGTGATGGGTGGGACATATATATTCCTCTAATGAATTGAGAAATGATAAATGATATATGAACATAAAGGCTACATGGGTTGTATTAAAATACCGAAAAACAAAAATTACATAGTTTGTAACCCAAGGCCGAAAATAGGAAGGTACATGGCTTCTAGCCTAATCCTAGAAATAAATAGGTGCATGGGTTGTTACCCAATCCTAAAAGTAAGATAGTACTAGGGTTATAACCCAATCCAAAAAAGGCTATACAGGTTGTTATCTCAAGACTGAAGCAAGTACATGGGTCATACCAAAGCCTAAAATGTTATGAAGTTCATGGTATGTATCCTTAATATATGATTCCTTATATTTAGGTGTATTCCACAATTAGATGTCAATTAGATGTCTTACTCCTATGTTATTCTCTCATAACATATGATGTTAATTCCATTCTGATTCATGTCTTATGAATGGTAAATATTTATTCTATGATTTATATTTATGATATTTGACATGAGTGGTATTATATTATAATGTTATGATCATTTTATCATATATTTATGCTCATATTTATGCTTAAATATCTCCATTGTTTACCCTTACAAAGTATTTGAGATCGCTAATTTTTTATTTTTCCATTCTCAGGTTATAAAGATATATTTTATGTAAAATATGTACAAGAGGGGTTCTAGTATTGTGGAACAAAGTGAGAGATAATATAGTTCACCCATGTACCAGTGTATATGTTTCCATGCTTCCAAAGAAACTAAACTAATACGGTCATTAAGAATCTTTCGGTGTATTTGTTTAGGTATTCCCAAACTGTTACTTGATGTTAATGTATGAAAAGTGGGGGTCACTAGAGTAACCATGCACCCTAACCATGTATTCCTAGATGAGGGGTGATGGGATTAAAGAAACCAAGGAAAGGAGAGGATAAACCATGTGGGCTTGGACAGATCCATCCCACATGGCTATCATATGATTTTTCAAATTGTGTAAGATTTCAAGGAAGCTGTGCAGCCTAGAACCATCTTGGATAGAGGGTAGAGCACAGTTGGTGCATGGTTTGTATTACAGTGCTTCCAAACATTGTGTCCTTTTTAAGGTGGGGTTTTACCCCTTTTACCTATTTTTCCTTAACTGTTCTAAATTATTATTTTCCTCTATTGTTCCTCCTGTTTTCCAAGTGATGAACTAAATCCACATATTCTTCCCAATGATCAATCACCCTCATTTCTAATCCGTTTAGAGCGTCAATGATTGGGAATTGAATCTCTGAGAAAGTATTTCAATCCTCCTAATTCCTTTTTCATGATTAGGGACTATTTAATTTTTCATCTTCTTCAATGTCCCTGAAACCCAATTTTTCAGCACATATTAGGTTTTAGCTTTGAAGGTTGTGTGAATTTTAATCGAAGGCTATATTTATGTTTGCATTCATCTTTGGAACTATGGTACCATGTATATAAGATATATCAAATATCCTAAAATATTACTTATGTTTATATGGTTTTGATTTGGTGTCTTTTTGTTCCCATCAAGTTTTACATGGAATAAATGATAAATTGACTGTGTAAATGCTAAATTGAACCCTTTATGATCCCCATGTGATGTGTTGAGGTAAATTTTACTATTTGACCAGTGAACCAATAGGTGTTCCACTCCATGATCCTAGATATTGAAATGTTAATTGTAAAATCATATTATATTTACATGGATCAATTGATTAATTTATAGGCATGTTATCTTTAGTTGTGGAGTGAAATCAATGGTAATTATGTCTACTAGATAACATGGATTAAGGGGTTGTTTACTATAATGATAGTGGGTAAAATGAGTTATGGTATTTAAGGGATACATTTATATACTACATAAGGAGTCTAATGTTATATGGGTTAATTGGCCTAAGTCATGAAAATAATAATGTGTGATATGGATAGGGAATAATGAATACCTATGTTTCTAATGCACTTTTATTGTAAATTATGAATGTGTTAAATGATTATGATTTATGTTTGTTAAATGATTTATTGTTAAAGAGGAATGAGACCAAGTATTACTGGTATGTGGGGTATCGACATTATGTTCTACATTAATGGTTTGGGTTGGACTAAGGATCTAAACCCCACCCTAGAATTCCTGAGTTAGGGAGTCATAACGAGGCTATATTCACCAAACAGTTGCATTATATAAGACTACCCAGACTAAGGCTCCACAGTAAGTGGGATGAAAATTTTGGTGAAAAAGTTTCCCTAGTGAGATGTGAAACATAACATACCACCTTATTCATAGTTTTTGACTGACATAGGAAGTAGTGTAATATATTAAAATTCTTAACCCTTAGTGAAAATGATGGAATGTTTTTAAGTGAATATTGAAAATTAAGGGCACTCGGTTCATCTTTTGTTAATCTTGAAATCCAATTAGTTCATGAGTACACTATCTATTTAAATATGATATATTTTAGACACTATTTAGGGTGTTCTACTGAGTTATACCTAAACCTAGCTTGGGATTACATTGGGTGCCCTAGTATATTTCTTGCATATAGGCCAGGACAAGAGCAAGGGATACATGCTTGAAGGTTGATTTGGAATTGGTTGTGCTTGGAATAGGGACCCGGACCTAGAGTTAGAACCCATTTTTTTATTATGCATTTTGTCTTTATTTTTTTCTTACACTTGACACTTTATGGAATGTCATCGAATATTTATTTTTTGTTCGTGGGCTTCTATGACATGTTGGGAAAGTGGTTGGTAATGCATGTTCATTGTTTATGAATAATTGATTCATAAATTTCATACATTATCTTCTATATATATTTATACTAAAGATGTTATAGTTTCCCCGTGTGTTCTATTATACCCTCGGTGCTAGTCCGAAGAATTTGGCATATGGGGTGGTTCACCTGAGATCATGTTGTGATTTATCTCAGGGAACCATTTAATGACCTACAGGTTTGTGGATTTACAAAATATATTTTTAAATAGAATTTTTTTTAAAAAATAATGATTTAAATATGAATGTAATATATGATAATAAATATATTTTTATAAAAATAAGATGAGAGGCCATTCTTAGAAATAATTAATTATTAAATGTAAGACAAACACCAAATATATAGGTTGAAAATTACTCATAAAAACTGTGATTCTTTTTTGAAGTGGAGATTGATAATATCAATTGATGTTGTTATGAATCATTTATTTCACTAGAGAAAAGACAAAATGTAGCATCAAATAGAAAAATATATCAATATAAAACCCATAAGATAATATATTTTTAGTAAAATAATTATATCCCAATGAAATTAAGAACTAGTCAACATAACTCTTAAAATGTAACATTTATTATGTAAGAATAAATTAAAAATGTAATTGTGATATTAAAAAGAAATTAAACATAGAAAAATGAAGTTAAAAGTAATATAATAACATGTATAGTGTATCAAACAATTAATATTGAACTTTCTGAAAAATATTATGACTTACTGTAAGAAGAATGTTGCTTGAAAACCCATTACCTTGTATTCTTACTCTCTAAATAAATATTTAACATCTCATATAATAAACTTATAATCATTAGTAATACATTTTATATCCTTTTTTGGGGTAATAATACTACGACTATTATTTTAATTAATTATTTACATTTTTATTTTTTATTGTTAGTTTATATTTTTATTGGTCGTTTAATGATAAATTTGTTCAATATTAGTTTTGGTATTTTAGTTTCAAATATAGTACAATGTTCATGATTTTATCATCAAAAAAATTAAAGTATTTTATATAATAAATAATTATTATTCAAAATATTTTATCATGATATGTGTTTTTCATGTATGATTTGTAAAGAGGAAATCTATAATGTGACTAAATTGGATATAGTCAACAAACATTATTTATTCCATTAATCGTGATTTAATTTACAATATTACCGTTAAAAATTGTTAAATATAACATTATATATAAAAAATATAATATCTTCCTGTTACATATGATTTCTTATACATCTATTTTTAAAAGATATTACATCATCCATATAGGTGGTTAAACTAACCCACAAAAGAACATGTTATAATAAATGGATCACTATGATTATAAATTTATTAATTTTTAATATAATTATTCTAGAATAATAATGAACTTATTTAGATGTAAATATTTTGATAAAAAAAATTGATGATTTAAAGGATGTATATAATTAAAGAACAAGAATTGAAATTCATTATCGAAAAGGAAGAAATTGTATCTTTCTCCATAATACTTCTTAGTATTATAAGAATTGGATTATTATCATGAGACTATGATATACCAAAAATGGGAGATAAATATTAAATAGATATTTTGGATAGGGATTCAAGAGAAAACTAAATCAATTTTTTGGGTTATTATGGTTATATAATAGGTCTCCTTTTAAGTGTGATGGGGATTAATTTTTGTAAATACTCATCCATTAATTTTTTTAAAATTTAATTTCACATTGAAAGTGGATCAAAAATGGGTGTACAATGGATAGGGGACAAGATTATTTCTGTAATTTCATTAAAAAATGTATAAATTATGTTTTGGTATATTAAATATCTTTACCCCAAAATTTAATCATTTATCTTTCTATACAATTTACCATGTTAATCAATATTTACCTCAAAATTTTAATTTTTTCCCTTAAAATTGAATATACCTAATTTCATAATTTTGAAGTTTTAATTTAAATTTTTATACACAATTAATTGATTTAAATTTATAATCGTTATAACAATTAAATTTACAATATAAAATGTATAACATATAAAACAACTTTTATGAAATATAATTTTTAAGAAAAAATATATATCTACACTACCTATATGTAATATAAAAAAATAAGGTGAAAATTAATTTATATAATCATATATATAAATTAAATTATTAATATTAATTATTTATAAATTGTTTATAATTCTATTTATGGAGATAAATATATGAAAAATAATTATAACATAATTCAATGAAAAATATAACTTTTAAACCATAATTGATTTTATTAATACTTGTAACCAATTAAGAATAATTCCATTAATATTAGTTCATCTTCTTATTTAAAAAAATATTAGTTATTTTCTTTATATAATAGATTTTAACTTTGAAATTTAACTATATAATATATAGTTGATCAAATATTAGGAAATAAACAAAAAAACATTGACCTTGAATTTTTTTTACTATTGCTTTTAGTTCCAAATTTTTTTGATGAATGAATTTATATTAAATACAACTAATTTATTTTTATTACTCAATTTTAATGAAATATATTTTTCACATAAATAAATATTAAAATAATAATATTTTATTAAGAAAAATTAAAAATAATTCCAATTATTAAAAATGAATTAGCTAAAAATTATATTATTCAAAAGTCATATATATAATTTAAAATAAATTACTCCTGATAAAATTATAGTTATTTTTAATATCTAAATAAAAACTATCAATATCAACTATATAATAGTACTTTTAAATTGACAATATATTTACTTGTTTTATACACAATGTTATATATCCCCTATAATTATCAATTGAGGTATTTATTCTCCGCATTAAATCCTATAAATTCCTTTCATTCTGAATTCAAATGTTGATGCTTCGTATTACTATAGTTCACATTTATTATTTTATAAAATATATTCTTAATTATTGATGTTTTTCTCATTTTAGGTTTTGTTCTAGTAATAAAGATCCTAAAAGCATATAATGACTTCAAATGTATCCAAAATTTTAAAACAATGATCTTTACAATTTATAGGCCCATTTTATTTTAATCACTTTTAAGTGATATTAACTACCACGGTATGTAATAAAATAGATCGTGTAAATTATTTGAAATATATCATTATGAGTGAATAAAGTGTTTTATTTTGGATTCATATCATCAATGAATAATTTTTAATCAATATTTTAATCATTATAAACCATGAAACAAATATGATATGGAATGAAAATGGATACATAAATCTATTATTTAACATTCTCCACCCTTGAGTATATAATTTCCTCTAAATATTATTTATCAATAACTAATGAATGATTTTATGTATATCCATATGATAGATATAATAAATGATATAATATATAATGTAATATCATCCTCCCTATCAAGGGAAACAAAAGGAATCTAATATTTCACCTTATAATAAAAAAATTAATATACCTACAATTATCATAATTTTATTTCAAACATGATTGCTTTATTAGGTCATATAATATAGAATTTTTTTGTCTCTTGCCTTTTAAGGCATCATTTTTTTGTTCTTGTTTCAAAAAATATATATAAATAAATATTGATGAAAATATTATACAAAATACCAGTAAACTATCAAATGAATACAAAAACTCAATACTAAGAAACCATATCTTAAGAAAATATTCATTTCAACCCATGTTACTTCTAATTTTACTATGGTATCACAGGTTCAAAAAATAACACTTTATATTAAATTTATAATACATTTAGTGTGACACACTGGGGGAAACATTGGCTCATTTATGTTTTATCTTCATATTCTCTATAACTTATTCAAAAAAAAAAACAAAACAACCCTTTGATACCAACCAATGTGACCTTAGTCACACACTATTAAATACAATGATAAAAATGAAAAACACACATTCATTATATGAAACCATCTAAGATGTCCTAAAATATTAACATGGTTATAATTAAAAATTTAATATCAAAACAAACACCCTTTCAAAAATTTATTAATATTATTCTAGATTAACATTTTTAATTTCATATTTAACAAAAAAAATCAACATCTCTAATAAAATATACCCAAAATTATTTCAACCTAGTTAAAACCCTTCCTATAAAATTATGCATCAATACAGAGACATAATAGTTGAATGAGTTTAAAGGATCAATAAGGGAAACCACATTTTAGGGTCATAGATTATTTGTTACTAAAAATAGAAAAAACATTAAAAAAATTTAAATACAAAAATATGTAATATGATCATAGGAAGTGATTATAAAACATTTTAGAATAATACTGTATTAAAATATAAGAATTCAGATCCATAATTAAAAATTTTGAGATGTAATAACCCTTTAAATTTAATAATAATATGAAATCAAAATACATATATCATGATCCATTGGAATAAAACATAAGAATGTGTCCAAATTCAAAAATATGGAAAAGGAATGTGGTGTAATCAAAAGTATTGTAAATAATATTTTATATTGGGACTCATTGCTAATATCATCATCAAATACTAGAAACTTAACTCAATATAGTTAATTAGGTTCCCTCCTCAATCCCTCAAGCCCAATTTATCATAAATCACTTCATTCATCCAATAGTGTATAATAATGTATTGCGTTACTCCCAATACATTTTGGATCAACCATCGTCACCCTCAAACCACAGTTATCACTTTTGACAAAAACCTTCCCAGAATACATTAGAGGGATATATTAGACCCATCCATCAAATAATGATATATCATATATTTTCTTTCTATATGAAATCATTCATAAATCATTTCATTAATAACACATGGAATGAATATTGGTAAAAAAAATTTCAAATTTCATCACATATAGTGATATAAATAATTCAGTCATTTCTTAAAGAAACAATCAAAAATTAATTATTTAAAAATGAAGTGATAATGTGATTTAGGAAACATAACTCAATAAAAGATATATATTTTAGAGTAAAAAATGGAAGAATATTTAATAAATGATTTTTCTTAAAACAATTGAAATATTTTCAAAAAAAACTCTATTTATATCACCCTGAAATCCATTTCAGGATGTGGAAATAAGATTTAAAAAAAATAATGACAATTAATTAGTCCTTCTGTGGAAACTATAATTATTTAATAAAATAGATATTGGATTTTATAAAATATAAAGAAACATAATTAGGTGTATTTTTACTTAATTTTTACTACAATAGTGAAAATACACATGTATTGAATGAATTGAAATTTTTAATTTTTTCAAATAGATAATTAAAATAATTATGGAATTTATGAAAATAAATTTATAAAATTTAATCTAAAAATGTTACAATTTTTCAAAATTAAAAATATATACGGGAAAATGAAAATGCCAATATAAAGGTTTATAATTACCCTTACCAGTTTATCATTTTGATGCAGTATGGGATTGATCAATGAAAAGGTTTTTGAAATGAAAAATTACTTTCCCGGTATATATTATAAAATGATGTATGAAAAATGTAAATTATTTTATATTACAACTATTGAAGAATATATTCAATTAATAATTATTTTGACCCTTGAAAATAAAATTTATATAAAAATAAAATTTTATTTCCATTTATCAGGATTCATGAATCAATAAAATATATTTTATATTAATGAAATGAAACCCCATAGAAATATAAAATGTAGATCAATATAATTTTATACCAATAAATAATTTATCCAAAATTGATGAAGAAATTTTAAAAAGAGTTATTATAACTAAATAAATAATGATTGGGTTAATTAAATCTATTACCTTTGATTCCTAGTTGATAATAAATTCTCTAACATCGTGTGTAATAAAGTAAGTCCCTTAAACCATTTATCTAATAACATGTTTCATTATTATTTCTATTTATGTGAATATATGAAATTTATTTATTACAAAAAATTTATATATTTCTAGTTTATATTAGCCATCACTTGTTATTAGATTCTATTATTACATGCCTTTATCAGAATGGATATCCCGATAATTGTACCATGTTCATTAGTTATAGATATAAAAAATAATTATTTTACTGATATAGTAGTTCCCAAATTTGTAGTTATGTTCTAGATTTTTTCGATGTGTGTTTTAGGTATGATTTGTATTGATGGAAACATAATTAACCAACATTTGGTCATTATTAACATACATGAGTTAATATATTAATAACGAGTTAACTATTAATATTAAAATTATAGAAAAATAACGAAAAAAATCCCTCACCATTAATATCATATATATCCCTTAATTATATTTCATTAGTGATCCATGATGATGAGGATTTATTCAAATGTCTATATAGATCATCATATCAGGAAAAACAAGTATCACCAATTGAATGGGTATGATTTTTATTTCATTTTATAATAATATAAATTTTTATAAATATAATTATCTTATTTTTATTTTATTAATTAGATAATGTTTTTTTATTTGAGGCATAATAAAATTACAATTGTTGAATAGGGAAAACATGTAATTATATACAATGATTATAATATATCTGCTCGTGGAATTCCCCTCTATTTCGAATGAATTTATAAATTCTATTCAGACTAGAATCTACCCAAAATGGTATATGAATATTTTGAATATAATTTGGATGATTATTTTTTATAAGATTAATTTATTCTTTTTAATTTAGGTTATAAATGGATAGTAAGTTCTAAAGGTGGGAAGGGGTTCTATTTTTTAAAATACACATTTGATAATGTGAATAAATTTCATCTATAGTGCAATGTTTATCCACATTTGGTAAATGATGGGAAATCGATAAGGGGTAAATAATTCTCATATAAAGCAATAAAAAGCTAATTATTTGTGATATTTTGTGACATAACATGTAATTTTAACTATTTCACCACATTCTCTCCTTCATCATAGTAATCAATTTCCCCTTAGTATATTATTTTTATTCCAAGAAAAAAATACCCATTATTAATTAAAATTTAATTGATGATTAAAAATCTGAAATAAATTTTATTAAATATAATTTATAATATTAAATGAAAATAATTTTTAAACCAAAATCTGAAAGCTAAGAAAATATTCTTTTTGGAAACATATTTTAACCACAAAAATAGATTTATTATTTTTTCTTATATATTAATAATAATTGTATGATGGTTATTTTTTTTAATAATATATATATATTATTTAATTAAAATATTTATTTAATGTTATCAATTAAATTTTTTGTGATAATAAAACCTTAAATAATGAAAAATCAATTATTAAAAATATCCCTCTTTTCCACTTATTAATTTTATTAGTTTAATAAATTAATAATCATTTTATGAATTATTATTTATTTATTTATATCTACCATATCTTTTCAAAATATTATTCAGAGAAATGTATCATTCAAATAATAATGTGAATTTTATAATGGATAAACTATTTTTTAATGAATCATATTTCCTTCTCTATGAGAATTTGGAAGGCTATTCTATATAGATCCATAATTATTTCATAAATAATATTTATTTAATTTTGAATTAAAATATTTTAATTTACCATTCTATTTTGTTAAAATCATATATTAAAATAAAAATGTTTAAAAAATAGATATTTATTAAAAAGTGTTTCCTCAAAAAATTAACTTTCATTAATGGATATGAATAATATTATTAAAGACTAAAATTATTTATCCTATTTCATGAAATATATTTATTATGTATATATTTATATTTTTGAAAACTATATACAAATTTTTTAATCAATCAATGAATGATATTTCCATTATAGAAAATTTTTAAAATGGGAAATATCTAAAAACTAGTGAACAACCCTTAGAAACACCACTAGATAGACCTTTACCAAGGATGATTTCCACATTCATAGTTGAGAATAAAATAGTTCCAAATATGAGAATGAATTCTATTCATACACATCAATAAGAACCCCAAACCAGCCATCAACTTTATTAAATGAAACTCTCCTATGAATGTAGTTAGAGACTACAATAAATGAGTACAACCAATGTATTTTCCAATAATAAAATCATAAGTTTATATCAATAGTAATAAAACGTCACCAAAAGGAATATTGTTCCATCATCATTATCTCAAATACCTATTGAACATCAAGAAATAAAGACTCCCTTATTATTAGCAATGTCACTATATAATCTAGAATCATCCCCACTCAATGTGGAAATGTCTAATCAAGTAAAAATCATAACTCTGATGTGGATTTTCCAATAAAGGATGAGGTATTACCATGATTCCTATAGTTTCTTTATTTGTTGAGGATGTCTGGTCAGGGAATGGTAACATTGATGGTTCTCTATTAGAGGTCCACAAAGAACCAATCTAGTCATCTCCTAGAAGATAGGCAGTTGATTTTGAGTTGGGTAACCATTTTGAAAGATTTTGTAATGATGATCTGGTGTAGGAGATTAAAATATATCAGGTAAAGTTTCCCTAGATGATCATAAGGTCTATGTTATTTAGACCAGTGATGATTATTCTAGCTAATTAGTAAGCGATTCAGACGAAAACGGTTGCAGAAAAAGGATTCAAATCCTGAGGAGAAGAAATATCTTTAGGGAATTTAAAAATAGGGAAAGGACTAATAATATTTTCCACTACCTATGGATTATAGATCCATGAAGATGTTGAAATATAATATGGTGGAAATATGACCCCTCGATGTTTTTTACTAGTAGGTGTATTCTGGTGAAGGGCTTGAAGAATCTTTGGAATTCATTATGTACTAAGGATAAGAGATAAAAAATCTATTTTGATGATTAAAGCTAACGATAAATATTTCAATAGGATGATGAGTAGGTTATTTAATTTGAATCATATTGAGTAGTAGTGTACATGGATTGACATTTAAGATCTGATAATGATAAAGGGGTTCAATGATGGTAAGATCAATGTTGAGGAGAACATCTAGTCCTAGGAAAAGCTGGTGTTCGAGTTTTAAGATCTCATAATAGAAGAACCAGATATGCAAGTAAACACATTCTATGATAAATTATTTTGGGAGATTAAATATGGTAGAATTAATTTTTCATTTAAGGGATCCATTATTTTCTTTTATGGTTGAACTTTTGGTTTCTCAATTTTCCCACAAAAGTGTTTGATAATTAAAAAATTAATTTTCAGTCTTGAATCCTCTCTATGATATATCCTATATCTTAAACTAAACCGTATTATTATGGGGAATTCCATTTCTCATATCTAGGTTTAAAGTTTCTTCACCAAAATGACAGCACTCATGGAATATCATTCAACCCTCATTAGATTATTCACACTATCCATTAGTGGATATGGCTTCTCATCTTTATCCTTTGTCATATCTCCTCCTCTTATATTGTACTTCATTAGTTTTTACCTTCCCTTGGGAATTGATTTATATATTTTATTTGGTTTTTCTCTCCACTGGTATTTAGGTTCTTATTTTAGGTTCCTACACTCTCGATGGTTATTAAATATCTAATGATTCACTCTATCCTTGAACAGCTGTTTTGGAACTCTGTATCACTTTAGAAAATAGGTATTCACAATATCGTGTTAGTGTTAGTTGTATCTTATAGATTAAAATTCCCTTTCAGTTTATAGTTTTTATAGATATTTTTTGTTCTAATCCTCTATCTCAAATGAAGATTATTCTTGACCCATTCCTATTTAATTACAACCTAGACCAGTATGTTTTTCTTCATCAGGGGTTGATATAATTTTATTTTTAGAGTTATGAAATATTAATAGTTTATGGTATATTTTCTAACCAATAGATGTTCCCTATGGTTTTTTTATATTGGTGGTTTATTGGTCACAATAGTCCTTTTATATGATTATTTCTCTAATTTTGTTTTCTTCCCCGTTCTGATTTTCTCCATCATGATTCATTCTATTCGAATTTCATTCATCATTCCAAATATGAATAAAGCTTATTACAAACTTTTAAATTCAACTTATGTGTTTCATTTATTTTATTTTCCAATCTATTTTTTCCAAGGATAGGTGTGTAGTAGTCTACTATTTTGTCAGTTCTATTAAAAAAATGGTTTCTATTAGGAATTCCTTTTTCGTGGTGATCATCCCAATTTCTCTTATAGGTGAATTTGTGATGATTTCTTCCATTGGATATACCGAATTTTTATAGATCTACATTCATGAGGGATTATTGGAATTAGGATTGTTTTTCATTAATTTATATTATTTCTAATCCAAATAATCATTTTGACTTATGAAGCCTGAGGTCATAGTTCTCTTCAAGGAGGGTGGCTCAACATGTTATGCTAAAATTGGTATATTATTCAAAACATTTAATTTTCAGGTTTTCAATATTATATTATTTTAAAATTGTAATATGAATTTATTTTTCATGTCTTATTATTTCTTTAAACCCTATATTTCTAATGTTATTGAACTTTCGGTTTTTTACTCTCAAGTAATGAAACATACATTACTTGTAAAATAAATAAAGTATTAGTAAAGTTAAATGTATCAGACTATGAATTAATATAAATTTCATGAATCAATAATGGAATTAAATAAATGTATAAAGTAATCATATGGGTACTCCAATGATATTAGGACTACATTACACATATATCTATGAATAAAATAAATGTATGTGCTTGGATTTATTTTTTAATCTTTTTTGGTGTTGTGGATCAGTTGGGAATCGTTTTTACCTATCTTGTACGATGGTTCTACAATTGGGTTGGATCTTGTTCTCTAAGAAGTTGTGTTTGTGAGGTTCCCACTAATGCAAAAAGTGGTTTATTTGAAAAATAAAATAAATGGATTTGGAGGAGTTGACCCCATTGACCCTATAGATAGCTAATATCATGTATGAAATCAATATTATCCCCCTATGTATGGAGTGAATAATGTGGATATGATCTTCCTACTCTATCTTCAAAATATGCAGTGAAAGTTTATAGGTATTTCATTTAGAATGTCCTTTGAATAAATGAATTATAAGGCTGATCTTCAAATTTCTCACTTATGATGTGTTTTCCAATAAAAAATATAGGGAACTAGAACTAATGAATTCCATGACAACAATTTAAAGCACAATAAAATATTAATCTTGATATAGAAATGAGAAATACTGTCTCCGGTGGAGTGTGAAGAAGTATAGATGGACTAACTCTATACCGATCAAAACCTCAACTTGCAAGAAATCCTTGATCCACCTTCTAAAACATGGATCCATGAATAATTTGATGATTGGACTCTCAATATTTCCCTGAAAAACTTTAGTGTCCAGTTTTAGAATTGATGATAATAATTCGTGAATATATTTTTATCCATTATATGTAAATATTTATTTTATGTTCCATATTTTATTTCCTATTTATGCAATTATTTAAGGAATTAGAATTCACATTAGAGAACAAATTGAATCATAAAATTTTGGAACACATGGATAGAAACTCACATCTAATGATAGTTTAATGTGTGAATTTGTAAAACTGAAGTCGTTGAAGGTGATAGTTTCAATTTTTAATATGAAAATCCAATGAAATATTTTATGTTTTTTTTGAATTATATTGTGAGGATAAGATTAATGTACATTATCACTCATTGTGGGTGAGGTTTTTCCTAGATAATGGTGTTTTTAGTGAATCCAAATTTAAAAGTTATTCTAGGTTCTGAGTTTTATTTTCAATATCCTATACTTACATTTCTAAGGTAAGAGAGCATTAAGAAAAATAAAAACCTTTATATGGAAATGATGATGTCCGAAATTACATAAGATCTTATTACTTAGAAGTTCTTAATGTTTTTGTTGACATTATTATTGAAATAGAATAAATGTAATTATTTATTGTTCAATAGATAGAGGATCCTCATATAAATATGGATTTTAACTATTTAACTGATATTAGAAAAATTATGGAATCCCGCAAATGTTTTGTCTAGTATTATATGTATTTATGAAGTATATTTTCATGAATACAAAATTTTAGTATTTCTTTAAGATTTATATTTTTTATTAATATCCAATCCCTGAAGTAGAAGATGATAGAGAGTGGTAGGAAATAGACAAATAGTTTGAATAGAAAAAAATGTGAATTCACATAATGTTTTACAATGATACACTGTTAGTAAGAAATGATAAAATATTTATTTAATCACGAATGAATGATAAAAATTTGGATTTATAATTTATTTTGAAATAATATCCTTAATATAGACACACTACAGATAATAAATATAGGTGAAAAAAAATTATATAAAATAAGAATAAATTTTCTAAAATTTATACATTATAGAGTAGTTTTACATTTTCAATAAACCTAAGTTTCAAAATGAGCCTTTATTACTATGTAAAAATTCAACCATGAATTACATCATTCAATGTTTTATATATGGAAATGGTGGGTTCACATATTTGGAGACGTATTTTTAGTTCCTCAATTGGATTTTGTGCTTAAATATTTTCCTCTCCTTCGTGATGAATAAATATATAGGAGTTAAGGAATCAATCTTTGGAGGTAGCTCATTATCATTATAACATTAAATGGGAGTGACATCATATTTTCCGTGATCATAAAAACACCCTTTAACAAATAATTCATTTATGGATTATATTACATTATTATTATATCATTGAATTGTACATATCGTTTCCCTACAAAGGTGAACCAATTAATATTTGGGTTCCTTATACACATGATTTACTTGAATTATTAAAAAAAAAATTTCTTTCCTTATTTAGGTAATAAGTAAAATTATTATTCTAAAAAATTATAAGTGACAAAAAAATTAGACTAGCATCAAAAGAAAAAGATATCAGTGGATCTACTAATAATTAACTCAAAATATATATTTTTTGATTGTTTTAGGACTATTTGATCTGAATTTGAGTGGTTTTCATTCCATTATTATTTGTATCTTCTAAAAATATGTCTTACAAATGAATCTAATTGGTTGAAAGTGTAATACCAAATAAATTTTAGGAAAATATAAGTAATATGCTACCTAATATCTGATTAATTTGAACCATTTTACATGATTTAAAGGCTTATAATTTTTCTCCTCCCAATTACTCTCTAAATGTTTAATACCTCCTAATATAAATTATAATAATTTAAACACTATCATTTCAATATAAAAACTACATCTTCTAGATGATTATTCTGTCCATATCATGAATAAGCTCTATAGGATCAAAAAAAATTATTTCATTTGTGACTAAAAACCCAACCCCTTTATTTTATAAAATATCATAAAAATATCCCACAAATATATTCTATAATGTTTTTATTCCTTTAAATAACCAACATAATCCTTTCATCATAACATGTAGAAAAGGAATATAAGAAAGGGTGAGCTCATATGCAAAATAAGGGTTAAATGGGAGAAACATATCAATGATAATTTGAAAGAATAAGATAATAATATGGGTATTAGATAAAAAAATAACATAAAATTTAATTTCCAAATCCTTCATTGATCCTAACAATGATTCGTGGAACAAAACATCATCATTTCAAAATAGAATAATCAAAAGGGTTATAAATACTCATTAATTATGATCTATAAGTTCATTTCATAATGTTTTGGAACCATAATATTTAAATAAACCATTTAATATGTCATGTTTTACAACCGACAGACCCCTAATAATAATATATTAGGCATCAAAAACTCATTTCCCATAAATGATCATATGGATCAACTTGTTTCCCATAATGGATCGATCTCATAGACGTGATTCATGTAATGGATTAGGCATATCAACTTTTTTCCTATAATAAATAAGAAGATAGACTTTTTTTGAACATTTATCTAATTTGGTTTATCAAATAACCCAATTAATTGGTGGGTTATATTATTTAGGGCCCACCAGTTTTGTAAATACAATGGCATTTATAAATGAAGTTCCTTTTTTAAATGAATAAATTCCTTATTGATATAATTTGGCTATAGAGTTCACATGATACTATTTGGATATATCATATCATATTTAAAATACTATTAATCATAATTAATATTTATAATATACTTATTGAATCTATATCACATGATTATCATATATTATGAGTTTTGAATAAGTTAGATTGACATTGACAAAAGAGGTTATGGCCTTCACCTATAGGATCACACACTATGAAGTCCATTTATTATAGCTCATTAGGGATATATAATTTTAGTATATTCCCTATACCATAAAAAAAATTATATTCAAAAAATAATTAATTAGAACCCCTTCTATGGTATACATTTATGCTCATTGAGAACATATCCCAAACCTTGTTTTCAATACCTCCTAATGAAAATCTCACCATTGCACACATTAACCCATGACCATTCACTATTTGGATAATAGGATATTTATCTCAGTCTTAATAGTATAAATATATATCTATTTTCTTTCCAATAAAATAATGATTATATTTATTAATAACTATTTTTAATTTATAATGTTTTAGGGAATTAGTTTGGTGAAAATCATATTTTAATACAAAAAAATCATATTTTTGGGTAATATGAAATTTCATTAAATATATTTGTTTTTGTGTTTTCATGAATTTTTAAAAGTAATTATATTTTAATTAAATATTGTTATTAAATATTATATTTCAAATATAAAGCATAATATACCTTTTAAAATACAAAATTGTAATTTTTAGATGGGATAGAAAACTTTTATTGTAAAAAACTAGTATTTTCAATAAAAGGATTATATTATAAAATTGTAACTTATAATATTTAGATAATAATTATTATAAAATAAAAAATATTTTTTTAATCATTAGGTAGAAATTATCTAATGGTGTATTTTTCATAATTTTATGATAATGGAGTTGTTTTGGTTGAAAATTAAATATTGTATAAATATATTGTCTCAATTATGATATATTAATGACCAAAAGGTTATTAAATATGTTCCATACAAGTTTTAAAATTCAAATAAAATTATTTACATTTAAAATATTTTGTTTTTAGACTATTTTAATAATTTATAAACCCATAATCAATCCTCCAAAACCAATATTATATTTGAAGGCTATAAAACAAATTCTTTATAATCATGACTCGCTTACAAATTACCAATGGTATTATATTAAAATGAATGCTTTATGGTCATATAAAATAATTAAAATTACTCCAAATTGGATTAAAATATGTTCAAATACCATGGTATGGTTTGTGGATTTTATTACTTTATTTATTAGATCCAAAAGTAATGTTTGGAAAATAGTAACCAGATCCCCTCTATCTTCCAATATAAACCCACCCAAGTTCCCAAAATTACATAAAATGCTTTCATAATGACTATTATCTTCCATTTCTAATCTATATCCATCCCTAGTTTACCCATGATCTCAATAATGTCATCGAACTATTTTGGAATAACCCTCTCAAGGTAAGAGACCATACTCTCTTCTTTTACTTTCAAGAACATTCATTGTACTTATCATTTTTAATCTTAATTGGTTATGATTTAATGAATTTATAAACAAAACCTTACTATCCAGTTGATTTTATAATAATTGCATATCATTTATCCCTTCATTTGGTGATATTTATCAAATCTATTACATTCTAAAATTAAGACATCCTCCACATCTCCTCTTTTTTATAACTATTTTTTTATGTTATGCCTTTTTTCATATAGTTACCATTAACTGGATATAAATGTATACATCCCTACTACAACCCTTGTAATATACAAATGATGAGATATCAATTTCTTTCTCATTAATCATTCTGATGATTCATTATGTTCCCCTATTATGGTATAAAAATTAGAATATTTTTTTCCTAGACAAACATATATTCAAGCACCATTTTTGTATTATTCCTTAAATTCGAAATCTTTCTTATGAGATTATGTTTTCTAGATATCCCACATATTCGGCTTATAATTTTCATGTAATTTAAGACCTCATTTGTAACATCCCATGTGAATAAAGAATATGGAATTTTCAAATTTATTAAAATTTTTGAATTAAATATAATTTTCACTTTAAAGTGGATGCCATGTCTGATGGCGTGCCCAATACATAACAATGGGTTTCTTTGAAATCTTAAGTTATAGAAAATGTTATGTTATATTGAAAAATATTATAAAAATATTATTATTTTAAATAGTAGTTAACACATAGTCATTTTGTTAGCGGGAAATAACAGGACTAACTAAAATATGATTATACATTTTATTTAAATGTTTTTATATTTATCTAATAAAATTTAGAATCTTTAAATATGAATGAATCAAATTTTATCATTAACACTCTAATATTCTTTAAAAGATCGATTTAATGCCTTTTAATGATGAACCCTTTTTAAATATATATTTTTTCATTTTTACATGTTCTATTTGACAAAATAATATTCTTATTTAGAATTAGGACATCAAAATTTACTTTGGATGAAATTTTGGTATTTTTCTGATAATGTTCATTTTTAATGAATAGTAAAAAATACTGCATTTTAATTCAAAACTTAAAGTGTAATTTTTTTTAACATTTAATACAATTTTGGTCATTGTCTGTAATTTCATTCTTAAATTGAAAATAAATAGGTTCCAATATTTTTATTGATATTATTTCTTAAAAAACACTTTTTGTTTTGACGATAGAAATTAATTTTAAATTAATTTCTACCACTAATGTTTTTTGAATTAGGAAAAATGAATTCCATAATTGGAATAAAGAGTTGCAAATTGTATTAATGTGTATCTTTTATTTTTATACATTATGTATATTTACTTTAGTTAATATTTAATTTACCGTGGTTAAAAGGTAAATATGGTAAATAAGGGTAAAAAAATATTATAATAATATTAAATTACCCTAACACATGTTATAATCCTATTTTTTGATACTTTTCCGACCATTTTGAACCTTGGGATGGTTTTGGGACCCCATGGAGCCACATAGGAGTGATAATTACTCTTTATATTAATTAATTTAAAGTAAAGACCAAAATTACATAAACATATATCTTTTAGTAAATAAATTTTTACATGGGGTTATTTAAATTATCTCATTTTCTATAAATATTAATTTTATATCTAAAAATATTTCCTAAATCATGTTATTTTATTTATAATTTTTAAACAGCATATAAATAAAATTATTTATGACACGATGATGCAGTTATTACCATATTAATAAATGATTTAAATAAATGAGATTGTAAAATTCACAGAAACTATACAAAACCTCTCCAATTAATATTGGATGGTTTTAATTAGAACAATATTAATCAAATATTTGAATTTAGTGAGTTGTGGACATTTTGAAACCAAATATAAGTATGTAATAAAATAATGCTTTCAAACATTCCTAAAGAGACCCTCCTTCCCCTTATAAAAAGCCATCACCTCTAACCCATTAATCACACCTCTCAATCCCCATGGATCGTCCAACCTATTTCTAAATAATCTACCAACATCCCTCTATTCTACCTAGATGCCTTACCTTAGGCATAAATCACTTTGACAAATCATATTTGTTCAAACCAATGGGAGTTACCTTATTTAATGGTAATGTCTTCCATCAAGTTATATTATTTTATTTTTATTCTCCACTAACTATGCTATTATTAATAATTTTTTACATAAAAAAAACAATATCTAAAATAAACTAGGTTGTTATTATGAGATGTATCTGAACTACACTAACAAACACCTCTGTTTAATGCGTAAAGAACATACTGTTTCTGTGGACACCGAACAATTGCCTCATGAAACGATGATTGTTCAATATTCTCCTACCACCTCTTATAGAGGCTATAATGATGGAACTATATTTATATGTTATATATATTATTTTTATATCGTCTCTTAACTTATTTATTTATTTCATTTATATAATACCTTTATGGATTCCATAATGGGTAAATATGGTAATTTCATTTTGGAAATGCAGACTAACGTCCCCTCAAAGTGATATGACTTGTTCATTCCATACATGGGACGTATAAAAGATGAAGTTAATGAAATTATCTATTATATAATACTTTAATTATAACATAAATATGTATCATTAAGTTTTCATTCCATTAAAATATGAAATATAAATGAAAGTAGTGTTCATGCATATATACAACTTACCATATCCATGAACATTACATTTCATTTCTTATCTCCAAAATTTATGTACTTTTATAAATACATATATATACTGGATATATATGATATATATGATATCTAAATCATGAATTTAATTCTAGATAAAATTTACTTTTGACCACATAGAAACATTAAATTATTGGAAGTTCATTTTTGACCGAAGTACCAAAAATCAACAAAATGACCATTATTAACTTAAATGATTATATAATGTTTATAACATGTAAAAAAGTTATAGAAAATGAATAATAAACTTTAAATAGGTTCTAGAGTGAGTGGAAATTAACATTTTTTTATTATTCAGAAGATTAAAGAACAAACGAATCAATTCGGACATGAGGTAAGGGGCTTTTCCTCAATCGCCTTTCTTAGAGGGATAATTTGGTTTATACATGAATTTATTTTATACGGTGTATAATAACCTTTTACTATTCATTAAATTCAATGGGAATATTTTTATATGAAGCATTTCACTAAACAACAAAAATTAATGTTTCTTTTTAATGTATAGAGTGACAAATACCTTTCTACTGCCATGAGTGTTATTTTATATTGAGCTTCCATTACAAGCATAATGTTTTTAAAAGGTAAATAAATACCATAAACTCTTTTATGTATTTTGGTATTGAAGATGGTTTTGATAATGGATTGGTTATCACAATATATTTAAAAAATATATTGTGATAGAAATATGGAAATGGTATCTTTCATTTGGGATTATTTTATGTGTTATGAATATTTTGTCATTCTTGGGCATTATTTACGTATACGGGATGTTCCGTTATAAACCTAGGGTGGGTGAGCCCAATATATCTCTCAAATGCATTGAGTAACATGACTAATGTAAATTTTAATTTTCATCCTTAGAGATTTAGGGAATATACTGTGATAGGTATTCCAAATGTATCTCCCTATGAAGTTGTGAAAGCTACAATGTAAGTATGTTATGTATGCCGTAAGTTACCTTTATGATTTATGATTTCTGTGTGTTATTCATAAATCCAGTGATTTCATAAGGTATGTTATGACTAAAAAATTTGGTTTTATTGATTATAATTTACAAATGGGTTTATGTTTTCTTTCTTTATTTTATAACCCTTACTGATCTTTTTATGCTCATCCCATGTTTTGAAATGTTTTTCAGGGGAATTTAAGATGAATAAGGTCAAGTATGGGATCAAGGAAAAGCCATCTATTTTAAAACATGGAACTAGACATGTTTCTTTTTAAGAGTTTTTATTTTATAAAATAAATGTATACTAAGTTGTAGTGTCTACATGTAATATTCAACTTGTTATGTAATAGTTATGGCCTAATTCTCTAAAACTCTAAACTTGAAAAGACCATCAATGTGAATTCATGACAAAATTCAAGATTATGTAAGGTTTGTGGTCGGGTCCTTATACCATTATATCTCATAATTCATTTCCGTGATTCATTATTTATACCTCTTATGTCGTCCGAATTGTCTTTCAATATTCCCATGATAAACCTTTTTTATAAATACCATCACTATTTCAAATCAAGGGAGTTCCACTATAAATGAATTTATCTATTTGATTGGGTAATTCCTTGTATCTATTATACACTCCTTAATAAAGCGATTTGATGACATGAAATATTATCTTTAAATGAATTATCTTTGTGGAACACTTATAAATGTACATAATATGATGGTGAAGGGTGTGTTAAGAATTATATAATGGTATAATGTACTAGTTAATGGTTTTTTTCCTGACAATTAATGTATGGGATTAGTGAGTAACCCTAATCCATTGTTGAACATTTTCCACCATGTTATGATGCCTGGGTGGTTATTCTTGACTTATGATTGTGATTTCAAGTTTAATATTTTTCCACAATCCCGTGTTTCTTTTATGTTATCATGTTTTATCATTACAAATTGCCCTATATTATGATTATCACCACTTTAATTTCCCATTTAAAGGCCTATTTACTTAAATTTTATACATTCATCATATTATTCTATGAATATTTACTTTATGGGATTTAATAATATCCCATTTCAAATATATGTCTCCAGGTTATCCCATAGTGTTTAAACTGAGAAATAGAATATTAAAATTAAGTTCGGTTTGTTTTTTGTAATGATGTCATATCCATGAGTCATTTTTGTGTTCAATGTACTTAATCATAAAAAGACACTAGGCCTCTCTATCTTCTAGGTTGTACTATATGTGTTTCTATGTAATAAATCGTGAAATTATGGGTATTAATGACAAGGTTTTTCATTGTTGAAAATAAAGGATATTCATAGTTTTTGCGGATTAAGATTAGAGATATCTAGAGAAATCCAAGGCATACAGAAAAAAATATACAGAAATTTTGGTAATTTATTTTGTATGTTGTTTCATGGAAAATACATCCCAATATATATTCTACATGTTGATGTAGGTCTGGTAAAGAGGTAAATATTTTATAAATACTGAAAACAATGCATTCATTTAGTCTCAATCATTTCTTGGAGTAAAAAAATGGGAATTATTGTACACATGGTATGACAATCCAAGAGGACATTCTTTTGAAAATTTAAAAGGTCATTAGAAACAATTATTAAGGGGCCAAGAAATCCTATAATATTAAATATTTGGATAAAGATCATATATAACTTATATTGAATCCTTAAAATTCAATGGTTAATGAAAATATATTATTCATTAAATATCAATTTAATTGTCATATTTTACTTTTTATGTGATTAATAATATAAAAATTATCATCCATAATTTTTTCTTCTATACTAGTTAATTTATATATATAGGAGGAACCAATTCAACAACCATCGTCAGGGGAAGTTTGATGACTGCCCAAGTGAGACATGCTAACTAATAAGAGTATAAATTTCAATCTTTATGAGTACAGTTTCTAAATTTAATCTAGTTTTGAATTGAAAGGTTAATTCATATTAATTAAAAAATCTTGCTATGAATGTGGAAGTTGAAATTTGTATCTTTTGGTGATAATGTACTCTAACTTTTAGTGGATCATCTCATCCCCTCATTACATAATAATAGATCAACTTGATTGATTTGATATTCACTAACCTTCAATTCTCTGATAAATAAAATTCCATGTTGTACTTTTAGCATATGGAAGGAAAATCTGATCAATTATGGATGTAATTTAATAATATGAATCCCTAAGAGGATATCAAATGGATTAAGTTAAATTATTTTATGAAAAGTTTTTTGATAAATATTTTCCTCAAAAAATCAATCTAAAAATTGAGAGGGACTTCCTTAGTCTAACGAAAAAAGATGATAAATCTTATCATGTTGTCTGAAGAAAACATTATAAGAATTTCATAATAAACCTACAACTTTATTGTTTCACCCAAATGAAAATTCAATGATTTATTTTTTAAAATAATTACATGTATACAAAGAAACCTTATTTATTTGTGGGGTTTATTGTAATGAGGGAATTTTATGATGTTCCCTCATTTTCAAAATGGTTTTTTGCAAATATCTAGGGTCACATAGAAATACGATGTTGAAATTTGAGATTAATTCAGATACTCTGATGGAGGAATATAATGTTTGTAATAAATCTCATAATACCAATTTTCATTTATTAGGAATTAATTCCCTAGAATATTTATTGATGTAGTTTAGGAAATACATTAGTTACAAGAGGGAAGGGCACATAGCTTGTGATTTTTGATAAGGAAATATAACGAATGTGATGGAAAAATTATTGTTTTAGTCAACCATCGTCACATTTTTTAAATTTCCCAACTACAAGAAACATGGGAACTATGAGAGAAAATAACATATGTCAACAGTTATTGATTATAACCGATGATAATAACCCCCAAGGCTTGGAGAGTAAGGGTGATCTTATTCCATCACAATTGTGGAGGTGGATCAAGATAAATAAGTGGAGATAGGTAAGAAAGTTATTAATTTAAGAATAGATATCATGTTGTCTTATTATAGTCTTTCCAATTATTTCTTATATCACATGTTTGGTATAACTATTCAGACACCACCATAAATAATAGAGGAGTACTTTTTAGTAAAAATAGAAAATGGGGCAATTATTACATCCTAAAAAAATAATAGTCCCCAATTAAAAAATGCGGGTTAAACTTCCTAGTTAACCTTGTTATAATTCCTTTTGAGGGAATTGAAATAATTTGGAATATGTATGAGATTTAATTATATATAGACAATAATAATTAAGGATAGAAGGAAATAAACCTTTGTATAGAAATATTCCCTTAGATTCTACACATGGGAAAGGAGGATAATGAATCAACATTACTGCCAATATCATAACCATGGTACTATGAATTATTAATTATGATCTCAATAAAATAAATATAAATAATATGTATCCTATAATATGGATTGATTACTTCCATGATTAGATACTTATAACCTAGGATTTCTCTTTGATATATTTTTGGTTAGGATATTACCATGTCGTGGTAAAGAAGAAGGATATCCCTATGGTAGGTTTTCATAGAAGTTATAGGCCCCATGATACCATTGTGGTGAAATTTGGACTCATTAATACTCAATAAATCATAATAGATTTAATGAATATTTCATTTATATATTACCCCGAAAATTTTAGGGTAGTCATTTTTGAGAATATTATAATCCACATCTACTGAAAGGTGGTACATGATGATAATTATAATAATCTACTAAAGAAATTAAAAAATATATAACATGAATTCAATGTAATGTAATTGAAATAATGGTTGGATAAATTGAAATTCCTATGAATTATAATCCCCAATGATAGGATTCCTATATATCCTTCAAAAATTGATAATATTGAAGTGTGTCTTAGACCATGCTATGGGACAAATATTCATTGTTTCCTTACATTAGTTGGATACTAAAATTTATTTTTGAGTATATTCTCACAATGTTTAATAAAAATAACCAATATAACTAGGAATGGAGTGAATTATTTCTCAAATCATGAATTTGTTAAGTCTTTTAAATATCTTATGAAGAGACTAATCATTGCATCTATGGTCAGATTTCCCACCAATGTGTACAGATTTGGGATCTATAGTGATGATTCTAAAAATGGTTTGGGTCTTATACTAATGAAAACGGAAAATTTGATAGAGAATACCCCCTCTAATTAATTATATATGACCATAACCACACAACTCATGATCTATAACTGTTTTAGTTGTCTTTATGATAATTTATTGGAAACATTTTATGTATGGTGATACATGTGATGTATATATGAACTATAACAGACTCATTAATATATTTGTAAAAAGGAAAATAATATAATCCAATGGATGTGGTTAGATATTACCAATGATTAATATTTTTTTAATCCAAAAAATCATAACAATGAAAAGAAAGTTGTAGATAATCTGATTAGAAAGGATCTCACAACTCTTTCCATGTATAGGGTTTTAATGGATCCAATCATCTTGGAAATGAAATGGGTTGATATGGGAATAATAAAGGACTTTTCATCCAACCATGAAAAAATAAATTATCTAACATATCTAATTGAGATCATATAGATGTCTCATAAACATGATGGGTCACTACATAAAAAGGCATTGATTATTTTGGAGTTAAACATTGATGATAATTGAGTTATATGGTTTATAACCTAGATATGTGACCCATCTAAAAAATAATTGATGTGGTAACATATATATGATTAATATATAAAAAAATACTCAATTTAACCACGAATTTTTAATAGATTTATATATTTGATGCAAAATTACATGTATTATAACATGAAGTGATAAATTACAAAGTTTTTATCTCAATTATTGGTTTGACAAAAATTCATTGTGGAGGTATATAAGTCAATGTGTATGATGCAACCATTTCCTGTACCTTTATAGAGATGTGATAAATTAACCATGTATATCATTATAGGATTCTTCAGGTCACCAAAAGTAAATGACTCTATTTTCATGGTTGTCAATGTCCATACCAAGTCGAAACATTTAATTTTTTTGGAAGAAGATTTCTCCCTTGACTAAATCCACAAGATATAAATATGATATTTAGTGAGACATCATGGATTTCCTCTCTATATTATATCTGATTGATATCCAAGTCTTACCCCATGGATTTGGAGGAGCCTTCATAAGGAATTGAATTATGAATTGATATTCTACTATACTCATCACTCTCAATTAGAGAGTTAGTCTGAAAAGACAATTCAAAGACATAGGGAAATGTTGATATCATATTCAACGGATCCTTAATGATGTTGGAATCTTCACATTACCATTGTGCAGTCTTCTATAAAAAATTCAGTTCATTCAATAATTTAAATGAAACCATACACAGATCTATATGTGAAGATGTATCTGATTCTAACAAGCTATGATGACGTTGGAGTGTGGAAGCTTACATAACCTCACATTGTCAAAAAGAAGATATAAAATATTAAAACCATTCAACAGCATGTTAAATCCACAAAATTTTACCATAAAAGCTACACATAGAATCATCAATGAGTCAAAGATTTTTTGATTAACTATAATGTGTTCCTTCATATATATCAATGCAAAAATGTAATGAGGTTGGATTAAAGGGATTTATTAGTCTTTAATACAGAATCCCTTGGATATCTCTAGTCACATAAATATAGTGTCATGTCTACTAGGTTTACCACAAAAACTATTTCAAATAATTGTTTTCTTCAATATAACCGTATTGATAATGTTCATACCAAACTCTTCACATGTACTAATTCTAAAGGTGGTTCCATTTGAGAATGAAATTTCATACGAGGAGAAACCATTGAAGATCTTAGAACTGAGAGAAACTTTTCTATGAAACAATACATCACACCTTGTCAAAGTGTTGTGGTTGAATCCAATGTTTGAAGATGTAACTTGGGAACCAGAATATGTGATGAAAATAAATATCCATAAAATATTTAATTTCATGAAATGAAAACTTTTTTGGTAAAATTTATGAAGTGATAACAATGTAATGAAATGAACTTTTATAAATGAAATTCCCTTTTTAAACGAATAAATTCCTTATTTATGTAATGTTTTTATATAAAACACAAGATCTTATATAGTTATATTCTATTGGATTTAAAATACTATTTAGATTCATGACCAAAAATATATATATGTCAAATATTGATCAAATGATTTGTATACATTAAGGGTTACGATAAAGTCCTATTAACCCAGTCCAAATAGGCAATTTCTTTGACCAGTAGGATCAAACCATATGAAACTATTTTATCAGATCATTCAAGGGAGATAAATCTCTATGGTTTTAAATTGACTATTCAAAGTATAAGAATCAAAAAATAAAGCATTATTGAGTTAATTTATGTGATAAATTCATGTTAATCTAGATCAAGACTAAAAACGGGCTCACCAAACCATCCTAATAAAATCTTATTGGCACACGCCATACCATTAGAGAATTTTATGGTTGTATAAAATGTTATGTATATCGAACATAAAAGTATGAATATGTATATATTATTTACAATAAAATATTTTTTACATTTATTTATTATTATTTATATTTTATAATGGGTTCACTAATTAGTTGGGTAAAAATTGAATTTTAATACGACAAACCTTGAGAAGTTTTTTAGGAAATATTAAATATCAATTAATACATTCATTTTTTTGATTTCATGAATTGAAAGAATATATTTTATTTTTATAAATTATTATTATAAAAAGGATTATATTAAATATAAATGATAATATATCTAAAAATGTAAAAAATTGATATACATGTTATATTTATTTATTATTATCTTATTCCTCTTATTTCCCAAGTACTTATGTTTTATTATATTATTAATAATCCCAATCACTATCCATATGATATCCATGTGATTATAGTACCTTTTCTCTCTCATTTATCCCTCCTATTATTAATTAGGTACCCCAGATATGCCACCCATATTATACTGTAAATTATACAAGGAAAAAATTTTAATTGTCAATATGATCACTGTTTCCAATCTAGGATATTGACTATATTATAAATATCTATATTTGATTGGTGAATTCTTAGTTTTTATTCCACACTCCTTAGTTCTGAAATTAGATGTTCTAAAATATGATCAAATTTTAAATTATCTATGTGGGACACTTATTCACATACATGATATAAAAGCGATAGGTGAAACAAGAATTATATAGTGCTACAATGCATTGGGTAATGTTTTATCTCATTAGACATAATATATTTGAGTAAGGACAATAATAAATACATTTTGGGACTATTTACAACATCTTTTAATTTCTTGGTTTTTATCCTCTACAAATGTTTATAATGTCATGTTAAATTTTTTTTACACTTTCCCATGATGATTTTATGATATCATGTTATATCATTCCTATTTATTTAATATTGTGATTATCACCCATTTTATGTCCCATTGAAATTCCTATTTAGTAAACTTGATGTACATTTATCTTGTTCATATTTTTTATTCTCTATTTCAGATTTGTGACTCAAACATTTTTTTATGTCCCCATATTATCCCTTGATGTTCTAAATGAGTAATGGATTATTAAAACCATTTTATATACATTTAAATAATATTGTTGTATCCAAGTATCTTGTTGATGTTCTATGTACCTAGTCTACCAAATTCATTGGGATTCTCTATCTTTAGGTTTTTAATAACTATGTTTTTGGTTATTAAATGTGATATAATATATATAAAATACAAGGGTTTTCATGTGTTATTGAAACATAAAAAAGAATATTTCCATTGGAAAATCCATAATCATTTTGAAATAACTAATGAAAAATATAAAAAATTCCAAAATAATTAAGAAAAAACATTCATTGAAAAAAATCATTGAAACTTGTAAAGGAGTATTTAATGAATTGAGTGGTATTTAATTTTTGAAATTAAAGTCATGTTGTTTAAGTTAAAAAAATTCAACTTTCAATTTTTTTCATAAATTGTAAAAATTTACTTCATTGGTAGAAAGACAAAAATATTACACATAAATAATTTAGTCTAATGTAAATCATAATTCAAAAAACATTAACATAATAAGGAAATGTTAAAATAATCTATTGTAAAATGTTTAGTAAACATTGATATTAAAGAAAAAATGTGTTTTGATTTAAATGTGAAATAAATTTTGTATTCCCTTAAGAATATTATTTTAATTTCTTGAGTATATAATTTCAGTACAATTGAAGAAAAAAATATATTATATAGAAGTATCTAAAGGATAAAAAAATATGGTATTTATGATATATGTATCATATAAAATAATTTAATTAAATATGATCTTTAATATTCATGAATAAAATTATTTTTAAGGATTAATATCATATCAAAAGTATCACCTTCTTCTTATATGTGCAGACCTCTTATTCATTGAAAAGGCTATTTAAATCTATGTTTAGCGACAATTGGGTTATTATTTTGGGAATACTAACACCTCTACAATGTTTTTATAGGAGTGAATGAGTGAATTTTATTAGGTATTATTTAGATAGAGGGATTAAAGTGGTGTGAGGAAGAGAAAATACTGGAAGACTATTATAATTGAGGTAAGGGGAAGTCTATGAATTTCTTAAACAATTCAAATACAGTAACATAACTTTCTTGATAAATTAGTCCATATAGAAAAGGATTCTAATAAATGATATAATAGGGGTTAATTCCCAATAACTAATAAAATATATAAATGTTTATGTGGTGTTTAAACCATAAATTTGGGTTTATCAACTTAGTAAGCCAATTTTAACCTTAACATCATAAATATATTTTTTCAATCTTAATGAATTCTAATTATAATTATAAGGATATAATTATATCACAAATGGACAAGGGATGAAATTTTCAACCATATATAATGTTCTATTTAGGATCTCAATAGATAAAATATCTTAGTACTGTAGCAGTGGTGGAATTTTAGATCCATTAACATTGAATTGGTGGAATAAATTATTATACAAAATGTAGCAATATTGATACTGTAGTAGGTACTGTAGCAACATTGTTATTATAAAAGTTCAATGCACAAGAAGGTTCATTCTGTTTAAATATAAGACTTATGTCCATGTAATTGGAATTAATTCCCTCTGGGCTTATGGTCCATGTAATGGGTCTCCACTACAAAAAACCCGTTATTTCTATAAAAAGAGAATTAATTCACATATTTGTTTGGAATATATAATATTATTTGTATAAATTCTCATTAATTTTAATTATTTCGTAATTAATTTAATATTACATAAAATTTTGATTGAAAAATTTGGAATTAAAATATATTCCATTAAAAAAAATAACTTTACAACCTCATCTATAAAATTTATGAAACACTATAACTCATTCAGACTATATTTCATTCTATATTTTAAATATAAATTATTATATTATTCAACTAATTAAAGTCATAATGAATATGTATTTCATAAGTATTTATAGAAAATATATATTATTTAATAATATTAAAAAATTTCCATGATTAAAATAATATCATTATTCTCAATATAGACATTTTGATTGATTGAAATTTTTTTCCCTTTGTAGAAACATAATAGATATTTAAGTTTATGGTAGTGAAATTTTGTATTATTCATTTAATTGAATATTTAGTAGTAATTTTCAAGGAAATGTTTCCCTTAAAAAATTAAATTGAGGGCCTAAGGTTATTACTATTTAATTCCATTAATCTAATAATAATTTAGAAGAAAAATAGTTTCCATGACACTTAATTTTATAGAATAATAAATGAATTTACACAAATATAGAGGTGAAATAGTTTACAATGATTTTTATTTAGAATGATAAAAATTAAATGGGTATATTTACAAAATATTAACATCATACTTATATCTATTGAATCAATTTTCATTATTCAATGTCACTATGTCATATAAATAAATTTTTAATATAAGTACGCAAAAACTAATGAAAAACACTTCTTATAAAAAAATATTCAAAGTACATGGTATATTCTTATACCATAATATGAAAAAAAGATAAATGATATTTTTTAAAAATGAAGATATATATATATATATATATATTTCAACAAAATAATTCATCATTTATTTTAAATTTATTTTATTATGAAAAAAAATGTTCATAAACACACTTTTCTAGAAATATATTTCTTTTATTCTCAAAAAAATCCATTAATCACTTGAAAATCAATTAATTCATGTCATATATATGTAAATCATCCATATTTCATATTTAGTTATTCTAATTCATTCACACTAATCTAATGAATAGGTGATACCTATCACATTAAATAATTATATTTTAATTGTATATAGGGGTTCATTTAACTCGGTGTTGTGTTAATCACAACCTTTCAAATTCCTAAAAATATTTATTGAGAAATATTTTACAAAAAATGTGGATATTACATTTTACGCCCCATAAAAAATTTCTCCCTTAAAAATATATCAATCTGAAAGAAAATTATGAGGGTACATCATCCTTTTCACCTCGTCCATTTCACATGTAAAATCCACAAATTTGTATTTTTGTGAAAAAAATTCCTAATAAGTGGTGTTTTTTATTTTACTTTATCTATATGATATAGAATATCCCTTTTTTATTCATTATAAGGGAGATCTTGTTATAGTTTTATGAACTCTGAGTTCTATACAAGTGAAGGATCAAGTATGTACATCCTCTAGAAAGATGCATTAAACATTTCATGAACTTAGATACATTCTGTGGAAGAACCAAATTATAAGAAATCATTTTGAAATGACTAATAATTTCAATGTTACAAATATATATAGGACAAAAATCACGTTATTCCAAACCTCATTAAGAAATTTTATGAATATATTATTTTGAATAACTTTGGACTCATTTAAAATTCACGATCTCAATGATGATTATCATTATACAATTTTTTTATACTTTTTGATACCCATAAGTGATGTTGAATGGAACTAATTCTATGTGTCTTTTATTCTTTTTTTAGGTCCCAATATATTTTTTTCTCTAACTTCATCCCAACATGTAATAGTTCTTCACTTCATCAAATAGATGGAATCATAAGGATTTATCTTAATTCATTAGTGAATACTACTATTATAATAATATTACACTAAATAATAGTGTTATCCAAACAACCTCTGAATTCCATATATAAATCTCTTGACATGTGTTGTATTTTCTGAATAGTCCTCTCAGAAAGACCACTTTTCTAATGATTATATATAGTTCTGAAACTCAGCTCTATATCCATTTATTGTAGAACTCTTCTCCAAAAAATATAGAAAAACCTCATATCATAATTATATACAATAAAATGTGGTACTTCATGAAATCTCAAAAATTCATTAATGTATAACCTGGAAATCTAATCAAGATATATTTCTTCTCTGAAGGTAATTATGAGAGTTGAATTTGTAAGAATAATGAATTCTAATTAAATATCATTGGTATTTTTTTAGGTTGTCTAATGAAACATACCATGGTGATATTTTCCTATTTTCAATATGGTATATTAATGGTTAAAAAATCACCATAAACTTTTGTGTCATATCATTAACTATTTAATAATCTATGAATCAAGATAAATACTCTCTTATATATATATTCCGGTTTCATCACTAGAAATAATTTTTATTGTTTCATTATAACTTCATATAACCAAAAATAATATAAACTAGTTAACCATGTGCATTATCCAATAGATCAATCAAATTGACGTTATTGACTGGATACATACATGGTTCGTAAGAATTATTATTACTTCATAATAATGTTTGAACATAGGACCATTTTTGTTCTATTGTTCAACATCTTCTATCTTCACCTCTTTAATTCTCACATGTTTTTATAGTTAAACATTCATTAATTAATTATTTAATTTTCCCCTACCATCAAAGTTTTGAGATCCATAATTTTAATATCCATTATTATTTAATCTTTTGTGATCCTTATCATATATAAATAGCATTATTATTTTATCTTTGAGCCTCCACCACCTGGTTTTCATTCCATGGGTGGTAATATATCGATTGTTTATAATTTATATTCAACTTCATCCATATTATTTTGAATAAATTCAAGTATTATTTTAAAAATATATACATTAAACATTTATGATCCACATATATGCCTCACTTTTCACTATTAATATAATGCATCCATATCTTTAGTGAAATAATTAATCCTTATATCTCAAAATCAATAGTACGGTAGTTTTTTATAAGTCTTTTAAATTAGAGTATTCCATGAGAAATCACCATATAATTATCCAAAAGGAAAGATATGTTGATAGATAGTTATTTATCATAATTTGTTCCCTACTAAAGGGGATTGTGAGAACAGTTTCTTGGACCAAACTTCTCCTTGGATCCATGGAATTATCATTATATTCCTCTATACATCGAAACATAATACTCATTCGAGTCAAAATAGTGAGTGGATCATATAAAAATAAAAATTTTCTTAAAATAATCAATAATTTATATCCCAACCATGAATACTATAGATATCAGTCACCATGGTCGATCTAAGACATTTAAAAATTACATCCTTCATTAAAGGATCTGCCTATATACCCTTACATGATATTATATTTCTTAATGATGAATCCTTTTGTAGCCAAAATTTGGAATTTTAAAATTGTTTGAAATGATTCTCCTTCATCAAGGTCATTATCACAATTCATAAAACAAATCATGATATTCCATGCTCGTTTAATAAATAAGAATGTCATCTATAAACACCACTACAAAAAAATCATTTTTATCACTATAGAAATTATTTCATAAATCTATGAAGATATTTTTGGAATTAGGAAGAACATGTGGAATCACTATATATTCATTGTTTCCATTCCTTATATTGAATGATATCACTGGTATATCCTCCATGTTGACCATAAATGGATGATATATATAATGAAGGCTAATATTGGAAAGGTGTAACGCCCCAACCCCAGCTACCCGGAGTCGGTGCATTACTTCGTAACATTGGCATGATCACAAAAGATCATGTCTCGAAAGACCGATTAGTTTAGTAGCCTTGGAAACACTAGATACATTCATAAACGTTACATTACATCATAAAGTGAAAAACTTCAATAACAAAGTCTCCATAGACCACACTCATATCCTCTTCTGACAATCCCTGTGGGTCATTCATAAAATATTTCTTCACATTCTAGAAAATATTAAAACATTGAAAGGGGTGAGCTCAAATGCTCAGTAAGGATAACAATATTGCGGAAGCTTTCGTAAATAAACATTAACATTTAAGGCAATGTATAACTAAAACAAAAGCCTTTTAAACATGAACTTCAACATAATATGGAAAAAGTAAAATGCGATAATGCCATTTACTTATTCACATGGATATTCTACTCGTCAAATAATCACATGCAATATCAATAACCACTTTCATAATGATGGAATGCATAATGCCAGACTATCATAACCACGTAGTCAAGGCCTCGTGCCAAGAACACAAATAAGATTTTTTCAAGGCCTCGTGCCAAGACACTAGTTTGTCTCATGAGACCTGTCGATGCATCGAGGAGCTATAGCAGGCTCCACCCGTCACTTATTAAGTCTAATGCATTCCTCATATGAATAGGTTTAAACATATCATAAACCATAACATAATTGTATCACATAAAACATGCGTAAAGGAAACATAAAATTTCCACATTTCAATCACAAGATGTCAATACAACACATTGATATAATAAAAACGCTTTCAAAACCATTTTCAATACCAAAATAAAAGCATGTTAAAACTTTGTATTTATTTTTCATTAAAAAAAGTGATGGATTGTAGAGGAAGCCGAAACTCAAATAATGGTCACGGTGGCGGAGAAGTCATTGTCGCCGCATAAGTACGGAAAGGAAAACATTCCCTTTTTGTCGTTTAGTAAAACTCTTCGTATAAAAAATATTCCTTTTGAATAAACGTAAAAGTCAAAGGGGTTTATACACCGTATAAAAGAAAGTTGTGTATAAAACCAAATATGCCTCAATGAAAGGAGATTGAGACAAAGTCCTTAAAAAGGTCATTTTTAAAATAAAATAGATCTATTATGTGTATTCACTATAAGTACACATAAAGAAATTACAAATACAAGATAGGACATAATAATATCATGACATAATTTGAAAGTAGGAGATTAACCCAAAGAATGGAAATTGGGTTAAGAAGTTCCCTTACCCTACGTCCTGTCCTGACTCGACTGTTCTTTAACCTCCTGAATAATAAACTAGAGTTAATTTCTATTTACTTAAGAACATTTTTCATGTTCATTATTCCTTTTATATCCCTTATTACCATGTTATGAACATTATGTAATTATTTAATTTTATAACGGTCATTTTGTCGATCTTAGGTACTCGAGTCGAAAATAAAATTCTTATAATTACAAGTTGTTCATGTGGTGATATATCCATTATATCTAGAATTATTTTCATGATGTAGATATCATATATATCATATATATCCAGTATATACATGCATTTATAATATTACATAACATTTAAAGGTAAGAAATGAAATTCACCATTCATGGAGACGGTAAGCCGTACGTACGCATGAACGCTACTTTCATTTCTATTTCGTATTTAATGGAATGAAATCATAATTATATAAAGTTATAATATATATCCAGTATAATATCATATATAATATCATTTACTCCATCCTTTATACATCCCACATATGGCATTAACGATTCACATCACTTTGAGGCGGCGGTAGTCCGCACTTCCTAAAATGAAATTATCGCGTTTACCCATAATAGAAATCATAAAGTATGCCATAAATTATAAATACAGAAGCATAAGTAAAACATAAACATATTATATATCATATATAAATATAGTGACATCTTAATGGCCACCTTTGAAGGTGTTATATGAGTGTTGAACAATCATCGTTTCGTGAGGCCGAAATTCGCCATCCACAGAAACCGTATGTTCTTTAACCATTAGATGTAGGTGTGTGTAATTGTAGCTCTAATCCTTCTTATAACAACATCCTAGTATATTGACGATACTGGTGTTGTTACAAAAGAAATGAATAAAAAGAGTTTATGGGGTTGGAGAAGAAAAATAAAACAAAACAACATTAGAAAAGACATTACCTCAAAATCGGGTAAATCTTTTTGATTTGATCCAAAGGCTTCCTTGGGAAGAGTTCTTCCAAAAGTGAGGCTTCTAGGAGTAATAGGGGGAAGTTGGGAGAGTATTTGGGCAGAGTTTGGCCGAGCTAAATGTCTTGAAAGTGTGAATGAAGTGGTAGAGGTGGGGGCCTTTTATAAGTGGAGAGGAGGGGCACTCTTGGAATGTAAAGAAAAGTCACTTTATTATAAAATGAGTTTCGGATTTTAGAGGTAACACACTTATATAATTAGAGGATAAGGTGATAATGATTCGAAATATACTCATCCAATAGGTTTTTGACAAGTGTAAGCCGTGGAGTTTACATTATCTTCTCATTTTATTTAAATCGTTAATTAATGAGGTCATCGCTGCATCATAATGATGTCATACATAATTTAATTTATTTAATGTCTAAAAATTATAAAAAAAACTATGTTGTAGGAAATCTTTTTATCTTTCCAATGACTATTTATAGTCAAAAATCTTACTTGTATAACCCCATGTAAAAAGTGTTTTAGTAAAACATTTCATGTTTGTGTCATTTTTTTACTTTAACATTAAATAAAAGGTATTTATGTCATTTTCTAACTAAAGTGGCTCCATGGGGTCCCCAAGTTGACCAATGGATTTTATTGGTCGTCCATGGCACATCTAATGAGGGTTGGACATGTTTCAAGCTCATCTCATATTATTAAAACATTATTTTTACCTTAAACTACACTAATTACCTCTAACCGCGATTAAGAACTTAAAAGTTACTATTCACCAAAAATTATTTTAATCTCATTGAACCACATTTTACTTCTTAATGACAACCATGTATGTCGGATTTATGAAAATCAAATCACAGAAGTGATAATATTTCATTTAAACGAAAAATCAGTTATTTAACTACCACTTAGTGGTTTCACTATTCATCAAAAATTGAAGTTTTTCAGAACAATGCCAAAATTTCACCCTAAGCTATAATTGATATTCCGAATTCAAAAATGATGTCTATTTTACAAAATTACAAACATATAAGTTTAATTAATTAATTTTATAATTAATTCCCGCCGTCACAACAAATAGCGTGTTTTTAAGAAACAATATATATCAAAAGATTAACAATTGTTTATGTCCAATTTCAAAGTGAAATTAATTCTAATGAACACCATTGGATAAAATGGTAAAAATATATTATAATTATACTTTAAAACCACTAAATAGTATAATTTATCACTATAAATTATTTTGATTAAAAAGTTGTTTTTAAGTATTTTTCACTATTCATAAAAAATAGGAATTTCTCGGAGAAATACCAAAAATTCAACATAGGCTAATTTCAATATTCTGAATCCAAAAATGAAGTCCATTTTAAAATATAAAATTTCTATAATTTTAAAAAGTGGTTATTACTATTCATAATGGCTACTTTGATTAGTCATGGTGTTTTAGAACTCGAAGTTACGTACAATGCAAGCTATTGCATTATTGATTGAGAAGTGTATCGTGGAAACTCGGGGTGTTACATTCTCCCCTCCTTCAATAAATTGCGTCCTCACAATTTGAAATTTTTCTTTGAAAATAAAAGGTTGAAAATAAAAAATACCTTTGTGGAAAACCCACATCAGAAATAAGGTTAATAAAATTTACCCTTAATAAGAGGGAAAGGGAAATGAAAAAGTCACCACCAAATTATGATCTTGATAAGGAGAACATTGGTGGCAATTAGAGACATATAATTGGAGGAAAATGTAAATATTTGTAGGGAGTGATTGAGGTCATCAATCACAATCAACTGTCAAATTGAGGGCCTCAAAGACTTCATTCAATGTTGATTTAAAATATCATCAGTTCAACAAGACATAAGGTATTAGGATAACACATTTTTTTGTTTTAATATCCCTTTACTAAAGTTTAAGAATTAATTTATTCATTGAATAAGAGATAGGTATATATATATTTATGCTTGACAATTAGAGTTTCAACCTTCAACTCATCTTTCACTCAAAAAGAAAATATAACTCAAAAATATTATACTTATCCTAATTGTATAAGGTTCCAAATTTTAACACATACCATTTAGATTAGAAAAACTATTTTGTAAAAACCAGGGACTTCACGTAGTCCAGTGGTAGGCGATTAATCCCAATCGCACTATGGTTGTGGGTTCGATTCCCACAGCTTTGTCCGACGCGATGGGTTTCCACTCGGTCTGCGTGTTTTCCTTTTTATAAATATCCAAAAATAACCTTAACAATAGTATCCAATGTAAAATATAATCCATTCCAACCTTTATAGTTATCCAAAACACTTCTTTCGAACTCACAGTCCAGATTTTATGAGGAAGGTAAACATAATGAAGCTCTTTTTTTTCTGCGTAACAACATGTGAACACCTTAATCATGTATCCTTTTAAAACACTGCAACATACTGTATTACCATAAATCCTTATTGATTACATTCATGATCCCTTATTCCTTATAGAAAACTAGATATACTCCTTCTATCCAAAAATGTATACAAATCATTAATCAGTTTCAAGGATGTTAAGAATATCCAACATGATTTATCCAAATCAATCATGTCTTATTCCAAATTCACTATCTCGTTATCAGAACCATATTATGGTTTATCTTTCTCTCAACCATATATTTTCAAAAAACATAACCTACTGTGGAGTCACTTTTCTTGGTTCCACACAATCTCAAGTCCTAGATGAAATAGTACTGCAGTACAGTCCTTATATACTCCATAATTATTATAACCAGTACATCATTGATGCAACACTCAAATTACAAAATTCTTTAATAACAACATAATAACTCTAATCATTCCTCCTCATCTGTGGTAGTATCATAACATGATTATTATCCAATAACATCACTTGGGGCATACTCTGATGATTTGAACATTGGTTTGCGTAGTGTCCCCACTCCTTGCAGATGAAGCATTGTACATTTGAAACCTTTTTCTTACCCTGGCAGTCACGCACTTGGTGTCCTTTTTCGCCACACTTATAACAAACTCCCATTCCCTTCAGGCAAATTCCAAGGTGTTTCTTCACAAAGTTATCACATATTGGAAAAATTTTCTTTTCCCTTGTCCCTTTATCCATCATTCTCTCTTCCATCCTTTTCTTCTCTTTCATCCCTTAAAATCCATAAGACTCAGAGAATTGTCTACTTATCTTATTAACACATGATAATATTTCTTCATATGTTGATAACACATCGGAGAATATTTCCCTTCTAAATGTTGGCTTAATACCATGAAGGATATGAACCTTCTTACTCTTTGGATCATACGTATTGATGGAGTTCACATTCCTTCTACTCGGTTCCATTTCTATACAATGCCATAAACTAGATTAGTTTATGAATCAAAATGAATAATTCCATAATTATAAAATACTTAACATAAATTGAACTATTTATGGATATAATCCATAATTATAAAAAGGTTTTCTTGGAGGAAGTATATACTCATAACCGTTTATAGTGGTTTGTAAAGAAAACGAGAATTATCCTAAGCATATCCCCCGGGAGTGTCGTAACCAAGAGTGCATCAAGGCCCGTTGTCATGCACCAGTTCCCGTTCGAGTCTAGCTCAAATCGGTGTTTTCGGGTTTTACCCCTAGGTACATCTGTGCCAAAGCCGCCTCTACCTGCTCGTATCCAGACAGGGATGTATTGCTCGGAAAACTCACAAAATCTCTATAATACCAAAATTCTAGGAAGTTCATCTATACTAATCCTTAAAGTCTATCTTCGGACTATGTGCTCTAATCAGAGTTTATCTAAATCTAGCTTCCAAGGTTAGTACTAAACTGCCTCTAATACCAACTGTAACGCCCCGACCCCAGCTACCCGGAGTCGGTGCATTACTTCGTAACATTGGCATGATCACAAAAGATCAAGTCTCGAAAGATCGATTAGTTTAGTATCCTTGGAAACACTAGATACATTCATAAACGTTACATTACATCATAAAGTGAAAAACTTCAATAAAAAATTCTCCATATACCACACTCATATCCTCTTCTGACAATCCCTGCGGGTCATTCATAAAATACTTCTTCACATCCTAGAAAATATTAAAACATTGAAAGGGGTGAGCTCAGATGCTCAGTAAGGATAACAATATTGCAGAAGCTTTCGTAAATAAACATTATCATTTAAGGCAATGTATAACTAAAACAAAAGCCTTTTAAACATGAACTTCAACATAATATGGCAAAAGTAAAATGAGATAATTCCATTTACTTATTCACATGGATATTCTACTCGTCGAATAATCACATGCAATATCAATAACCACTTTCATAATGATGGAATGCATAATGCCAGACTATCATAACCACGTAGTCAATGCCTCGTGCCAAGACCACAAATAGGATTTGGTCAAGGCCTCGTGCCAAGACACTAGTTTGTCTCATGATACCTGTCGATGCATCGAGGAGCTATAGCGGGCTCCACCCGTCACTTATTAAGTCCAATGCATTCCTCAGATGAATAGGTTTAAACATATCATAAACCATAACATAATCGTATCACATAAGACATGCGTAAAGGAAACATAACATTTCCACATTTCAATAACAAGATGTCAATACAACACATTGACATAATAAAAACGCTTTCAAAACCATTTTCAATACCAAAATAAAAGCAAGTTAAAACTTTGTATTTATTTTTCATAAAAAAAAGTGATGGCTTGTAGAGGAAGCTGAAACTCAAATAATGGTCACGGCGGCAGAGAAGTCGTTGTCGCCACATAAGTACGGAATGAAAAACATTCCCTTTTTGTCATTAAGTAAAACGCTTCATATAAAAAAGATTCCTTTTGAATAAATGTAAAAGTCAAAGGGGTTTATACACCATATAAAAGAAAGTTGTGTATAAAACCAAATATGCCTCAATGAAAGGAGATTGAGACAAAGTCCTTAAAAAGATCATTTTTAAAATAAAATAGATCTATTATGTGTATTCACTATAATTACACATAAAGAAAGTACAAATACAAGATAGGACATAATAATATCATGACATAATTTGAAAGTAGGAGATTAACCCAAAGAATGGAAATTGGGTTAAGAAGTTCCCTTACCTTGCGTCCTGTCCTGACTCGACTGTTCTTTAACCTCCTGAATAATAAACTAGAGTTACTTTCTATTTACTTAAGAACCTTTTTCATGTTCATTATTCCATTTATATCCCTTATTACCATGTTATGAACATTATGTAATTATTTAAGTTTATAACGGTCATTTTGTCGATATTAGGTACTTGAGTCAAAAATAAAATTCTTATAATTACAAGTTGTTCATGTGGTGATATATCCATTATATCCAGAATTATTTTCATTATGTAGATATCATATATATCATATATATCCAGTATATACATGCATTTATAATATTACATAACATTTAGAGGTAAGAAATGAAATTCATCGTTCATGGAGACGGTAAGTCGTACGTACGCATGAACGCTACTTTCATTTCTATTTCTTATTTAATGGAATGAAATCATAATTATATAAAGGTATAATATATATCCAGTATAATATCATATATAATATCATTTAATCTATCCTTTATACATCCCACATATGGCATTAACGATTCACATCACTTTGAGTGGGCGGTAGTCCGCACTTCCTAAAATGAAATTGTCACATTTACCCATAATGGAAATCATAAAGTATGCCATAAATGAGAAATACAGAAGCATAAGTAAAACATAAACATATTATATATCATATATAAATATAGTGACATCTTAATGGCCACCTTTGAAGGTGTTATATGAGTGTTGAACAATCATCGTTTCGTGAGGCAGAAATTCGCCATCCACAGAAACCATATGTTCTTTAACCATTAGATGTAGGTGTGTGTAATTTTAGCTCGAATCCTTTTTATAACAACATCCTAGTATATTGAGGATAATTTTGTTGTTACAAAAGAAATTAATAAAAAGAGTTTAGGGGGTTGGAGAAGAAAAATAAAACAAAACAACATTAGAGAAGACCTTACCTCAAAATCGGGTAACTCTTTTTGATTTGAGCGAAAGGCTTCCTTGGGAAACGTTCTGTCAAAAGTGAGGCTTCTAGGAGTAAGAGGGGGAAGTTGGGAGATTATTTGCGCAGAGTTTGGCCAAGCCAAATGGCTTGAAAGTGTGAATGAGGTGGTAGAGGTGGGGGCCTTTTATAAGTGGAGAGGAGGGGCACTCTTGGAATGTAAAGAAAAATCACTTTATAATTAAATGAGTTTCGGATTTTAGAGGTCCCACACTTATATAATTCGAGGATAAGGTGATAAGTATTCAAAAGCTACTCATCCAATAGGTTTTTGACAAGTGTAAGCCTTGTATTTTACATTATCTTCTCATTTTATATAAATCGTTAATTAATGATGTCATCGCTGCATCATAATGATGTCATACATAATTTAATTTATTTAATGTCTAAAAATTATAAAAAAAATACTATGTTGTAAGAAATATTTTTAGATTTCCAATGACTATTTATAGTCAAAACTATGACCTGTATAACCCCTTATAAAAATTGTTTTAGTAAAACATTTCTTGTTTGTGTCATTTTTTTACTTTAACATTAAATAAAAGGTATTTATGTCATTTTCTAAATAAAGTGGCTCCGTGGGGTCCCCAAGTTGACACATGGATTTTATTGGTCGGACATGGCACATCCAATGAGGGTAGGACATGTTTCAAGCTCATCCCATATTATTAAAACATTATTTTTACCTTAAACTACACTAATTACCTCTAATCGCGATTAAGAACTTAAAAGTTACTATTCACAAAAAATTATTTTAATCTCATTGAACCACATTTTACTTCTTAATTACAACCATGTATGTCGGATTTTTGAAAATCAAATCACAGAAGTGGTAATATTTCATTTAAATGAAAAATCAGTTATTTAACTACCACTTAGTGGTTTCACTATTCATCAAAAATTGAAGTTTTTCAGAACAATGCCAAAATTTCACCATAAGCTATAATTGATATTCCGAATTCAAAAATGATGTATATTTTACAAAATTCAAAACATATAAGTTTCATTATTTAATTTTATAATTAATTCCCGCCGTCACAACAAATAGCGTGTTTTTAAGAAACAATATATATCAAAAGATTAACAATTGTTTATGTCCAATTTCAAAGTGAAATTAATTCTAATAAACACCATTGGATAAAATGGTAAAAATATATTCTAATTATACTTTAAAACCACTAAATAGTATAATTTACCACTATAAATTATTTTTATTAAAAAAGTTGTTTTTAAGTATTTTTCACTATTCATAAAAAATTAGAAGTTCTCAGAAAAATACCAAAAATTCAACATAGGCTAATTTCGATATTCCAAATCCAAAAATGAAGTCCATTTTGAAATATAAAATTTCTATAATTTTAAAAAGTGGTTATTACTATTCATAACGGATACTTTGATTAGTCGCGGTGTTTTAGAACTTGAAGTTGCGTACAATGCAAGCTATTGCATTATTGAATGAGAAGCGTATCGTGGAAGCTCGGGGTGTTACAAAAGGTATTAAGAAAAACACATTTTATGAAACAAGACATCAATATTGGTGTGGAAAAACTTATTTGTGATTTTGATCTTTTTCATTTCCATATAAGTAATGCATAATAATATCGATGAAAATTTATTATTAATCTATATAGAAAGATCACCATAATGTGATACATATGGATAAATCTATCTTCCATCAGGTTATCCTAGAGTTTATTCTTATATTCCTATAACTCAACTAGGGATACTATATATAAACACTTTATATTGGTATAGCACCTTGTATAAGTTCAATTGAGAACATAACATCATGTTTCAGTAGACGGCCATAAAATACATTTGTAAATTCATCCAAAAACCCCTATACAATAGTCATATCTATTATTTTCCATGTCTACCATACCACATAATATAAAAATAACTTTTCAATTGGAATCAAGACCCATACGTTCGATTAGATTTCCTTTGTAGGTTAATATTTTCATCAAACACATAAAATATCATAGGTTGGTTAGAATGTTAAATTCATCAACAATTGAAGTGGAGATTTTTATATCCAATTTAATTACATACCCATAATAACATCAAATTAAACCAGTGATAGAATAACCTAATTTTCAAGAATCACACTCACACAAACATAAACTAGAAAAGAATCATTGGCATTTGATGATATCGTCAAACCATTAGATGTTTTTACTAAAATCCAACTTCAAATCATTGATGATATTAATTGAAATTCCTGGATTGTTTTAAAAATATATATGATTTCCTATAACTTTGATAAAATAATGTACTTTAATATTTTTTCAAAACTATAACCAAAAAAACATTAGGATTCTATATTCAAAACTTTTGTAAAAATATGGTTTCATGACTATAAAGAATCCTTAATTGTTATGATGAAATATGAAAAATAATTCCTAGGATTCCTAAATCACGTCACTTTTTTCAATCAATGTTGCCTTATTTTTAACCTAGGTTGTTCATGATCATAATTTATCTAATATCCTTCATTATTGTTTGTAATGAAAATTAAAATTAACCTAAGAATCTCCCGAGGATGTTTCAAACTAGGTGCACTGTAACAACACACTCTCCTTGAAAAATAAAGTCCAATGATATATACTCAAGCAACTATTATCAGGGAATTTAACCCTAGATGCATATGTTCCAAAACAATTTCTATTCGTAATAAATAGAATGGATTATTTTTCTATGAAATCCAAAATCTTTTATGAACCATTGCATAAAACATTATCTTGTACATAGGATTACAGGCTCTCACTTTTGAAATCTTGTCTTATCTTACCATGAATAATAAATCTTCTCGTTTCAAACTAACTATAGAGAATAAATATTTTATACACAAATGTGAATTATTTTAGTTGAATATTCAATTCATTTCACGAATATCTTTTTTACAATCTTAAAGATTTAGTGTTTTGGAAAATAGAAACAAAACCTTCTGATTTAATGAAAGATATTATTCTTATCCCATATAAATTATTCCACACTATATTATTAATAGAAATACCCAACCTAAACCATTTTTCATCACCGAGGGAAAGAAAAAATAAAAAAGGGTTCGCATCTATACTTTGTAATGGTAAAAATGGGATATATTAATCGATCATCACATAAATGTATAGGATTAGAATTAGTGTATGAGTTTAAGAAAAATAATATAAAATTTTTCTAATAAATCTATCATTTATCATAGACATGGTTTATGAAAAAAAACATTATCTTTAAAAAATACAATAATCATAAGAGTGAGAAATCATCACTAATCCGAAATTATGTATTCATGTCTGTTTGTCAGAGTGGAATCTCAAGAGGGGGGTGAATTAAGTGCCTACTTAAAATTTCTATTAAAAACATTATCATAAAGATCCCCTAAAATTTTAAAATGGTCCAGTTAATTAAAGGAGTAGAGATATAGATGTCTACTTGGTCAACAGGTTTCTCAAAGCGTGATTATTCCTCAATTGAATTAGTGTATAACACTTATTCAAATTTTGAAACAAGTTTAATGAATTAAAAACATACACACACTTTCCTAAACTAACTATCACAGTGAATGAAAAATAGATTTATCTTTTATAAATAAGAAACATAAAAAATATAAAATAGAGTAAAACAAAATATAGAACACAAAAAAGTTAAAAAATAGGTTCAGTCTCAGGATGAGACTTAATCCTCTCCACTTGGTGATCACTTACCACCAAGAAGTTTATATTAACAATAAACTTGATATGCTACCTGTATCAGGCTTTACAAGAGTTTTCACAAATTGTCCAAGGTTCACACCCTCTACCACTATTTTTTATGGGAATTTCAAACAATAAAGAACACAAACATTCTCTTCCATAGTTATACATGGAAACAAAAAGTAAGTGAGGTTTGATCTAAGGATATTCAGTATCCTCTAGTTTAATCATAGAGAAAACGTGTGTAAAAGACAGACACACACTTATCACCAAAGTAAAATGAATGAACACAATAGATAAAATATGATGATATAGTGTTTATAAGCCTCTATGGGTTTGCAGTTCCACTCTTGACTGCTTGAAGTGAAGAATTTGAAGATAGATTATTTATTTGGAAGTTGTCTCCAAAAAAGAGTGTCACAACTCCAGGTTCTAGCTTTCATGAATTGAATAGTATGCTTCTTGAGTTGATTAAAATTTTATGAGACACAGAAGGAAGCCTAAAGTATTTTTCCCTAAATTATCTTCTTAATGTTCTTGGTGTTTGCAGTGAAGGTTCTTGAATGGTTCTTCCTTGTTTTTCAATAGTTTCTTCCTCATGCATTTCACTTCTAGACTTGTATTACTCATTTTTCCTGGTGCCTCATTACATATTTATTCATAGGTCTTCTCTTTTTTATTTGATTTCTGAAAATAAGAGTAATTACATCACATGAAATCTTTCTCATACCTCGTACTATCAAGATATGGTCTCTTGATATGTCTACAAATATCATTAATTAATGTCAGAAGCATTAATGTTAGAAAATATGACCGTTAGAATAATATTAATAATTTGAAAATGTATGGAGTAAAAAAGTACGGTAGAATAGTAATGGTAGTCTTCACAATGGTAGGCAGTGCACATCGATCAGCATTCATCGATATCCTTTCCAATGTTAACCTTACATCAATAACTCTCTATTGGTCGCATTTCATTGGTCTCTCCATCGGTAACCTTTCATCGGTGATTCTCAATCGGTAACCTTTCATCGGGGAACCTTCATCGGTAACCTTTCATCGGTGACTCTCCATCGGTAACCTTTCATCGGTGACCTTCATCAGTAGCCTTTCATCAGTGACCCTTCAGTAGTAGGCTCACATCAATGACATTGCATCGGTAACCTTTGCATTGATAACCTTTGCATCGGTGACCTTTTCATAAGTGACCTTTTCACTTAGATAAATTTTGTATTGTATACTTAAGCCAACTAGTAGTGAGATTAAAATTATATGAATATTACTTTGTTATAAACAATATTTACACATAAATGATTATCTTGTAATAGAAACATAATTATCACATAAAGAAAACAAGATTTGGGATTATTGAAAAATAATTAGGGACTATTAGAATGTGATTTGGGATTATCAAAACATGATTTTGTATTATCAGAACATGTGAGTCCAAAAATCCCCCCCTTTTTGATAATCACAAAATATGTTAGTATATTTCGAATTAGGGTTAAGCACATCTACTAATTTCATCAGTGATGTTAGCATAAAAATTCTATTATGTCATTACAACTAAATTGAAGATAGACAACTAAAACACTAAACAATACACATACTATTATATCATTACAAATAAATTGAGGATAAACAATTGAAACACTAAACACTTATCCCCCTTTAGGTAACTATGAGATTCAAGATTCAAGTTTAAATATTTCTCCCCCTTTGTGATTACACAAAATAATACACAACAAAAAGAGAGAAAAATCGAGTGTTTGTATTAACAAAATAGTATTTCAATATACAGAAAGAAATACATTGACCTCTATTAGCTAGGTTAGTCCACACTCAATCCACATCTGATATGTCTATTAGAGCTTTGTATTTGAAAGATGAGGATGCAGGTTGTGAATGTGGAGGGAGAGGCCAAGGGATGGCAGTTAGCAGTGTAGGAGGAGCTGCAACAGAAGAATCCGTAGACATGTAATGATTCGATCTCTGAACAATGGTGGGGGTCAAGCTTCTGATGGCATGTGCAGGAGTTGTCATAGGTGCAGCACAGGTTGATCCTGAGGCACTTGAGGTAGAAGGCAAGGCTGGAGGAATAATGATGTGAGTGTAGTCCACATGCAAGAAAGGAAAAATATTATTCCTGAAGACCATAACAATACTTTTTCCACTTTCCATAGTAGAGATAAAATCATCCTTATTCTCCATAACTTTCTCTAAGGAAATATTCAAATCCTTGATCCTGCTAACATGATCTTTAAAGGATTGAGTGATAGGTGGAATCCTCAAGTTCTCAAATAACAACCTGAAGTGGCCATCCATCTGATGCTTAGTATAGACCCACTTGTAGTAGAAATACACTTTCTCTTTGATGGCCTTCTGATCTTAAGCAGCTTCCCTTCGATAATTTCACACACGGTTATGAATTTCCCTGGTAGTGGAAATGAAATGAGAGTATGAGAAACTAACACTAGATAAATTTTCCTCTTCTTCTCTAATAAAGGTCTTGAATGCTTCAATGTCAATTGGAGGAGAGGCTGAAGAAGATACAGATGCACTTATAGGTTCTACAGTGAAAGGCACGGTCTCCTTGAACTATTTGGTTAACCAACTGATCATCCTTTTCACATAATCATCTTAGGATTTCACATGTGTTTCCATGGACTTCTTAAAATTCTCAAACACTATGACCATTTTCTAAACCACACTTTGAACATAAATAAGATATTTTTCCACCTGAGCCCTTTAGGCCATATATGTATCTAGGATAGAAATAAACTTCTTCACTAATTCCATAGAATCATCCAATGCTTATACCTGATTCTGACATTCTTTGACCACATGTAACACAACTGAGTGAGAGGTTGAAACTAGACTTTCCATTTTAGATGCAACGTCTTCTTGATTTGGAGTCACAGACCTCTCTAAACCAACCAATCTCACATCAACGTGGCTCTTCATATCTGACTTTATTGATTCCAAGTATTTCTTATTCATATAGTCTCAAGGTAAAATAACCAATGGCTTCACAATGGTAGTTTCTGTAATAGTATGAATTGGAGGACTTCTTTTTGGCTGGTTATCTTGAGAATATTCATAATATAATCCTAAGAACACAAATCCAGGAGCTTATGTCCAGTCCTCTATTCTATGAGAAACAATAACTGATTCTGTAGCAACAGGTTCTTCCCCATCACTTGCAACATTTTACTGATTAAAAACCTCTATTTCTACCAAACCTCATTGATCAACTTCATCAATAAGAATATCTACTACCTCTTCTTCTTTTGAATCCTCCACTACAACCATTTCAACTCCAGATTCAGCCGAATAAGAAACTTCTTCATCTAAACCTTCAATAATTTCCGTATGTCCTATTAGAGGACTGAGACTCAGACATTCCTCCTCACTTTCAGTAGCAGCTGTCTCAAAGTCATCATGACTTGAATCGGTGTCCTCATCATCATCTGAGGTTCCTCTAATGTCTCTTAAGACATTTTCTACCTCTTCTTCATCACCGGTCTCCTCATCATCATTGTCTCTTAGGACAGTCTCTCTTCAAGGAAAACTCTTTGGTGGGATAGGCTCACCAAAAGAAGGTGTATTAGCACAAGGATCCGAGGGAAGGTCTGGATCGCTCCTGTCATCTATATGAGAGTCCTCTCTTTCTAGAATAGCAATAGCTTCACCTTCTTCATCTGAATATGCAGATTCTACTTCACCAGGATTAAGACTCGGGTCTCTCTTATTTTTAGGCCTAGTAGGATGATAAACAGCGTTAAAGTCTTCATATACCATAGCCTCATCATTCACCTATTTCCTCATCCATGGATTCTAGACAATATTCATCATCTTTAAAATAAATTTGGCGATGCAATGGTTATCCCTCACAATAGAAGTTTCCTCTTTATCCCCAGTAACTCCTTTCTCTTTCAACATAAGGGATATCAACTTAGCATGAAATAGGGCATTGGATTTGGAACTGAGCTTGGACATATCTTCTATTTAAATCCTCAATAGCCTACATAAATTTATTTTATGTCCATGATTTAACAGATATAAAAGAAATACATCTTGAAATTTTAGTGTAGAAAAGTATCCTCTCCTGGGACTTAAAACATGCTGGATAAACTTGAATAGTAGCTTATCTTCTCCTTCTATCTCCGCAGTAATGACTTTCATAGGGATCCCCCTCCCTGTCTTTTTATCCAAGGCTTCCTCATAATATAAGAACTCAGTCATGGGAGGTACCACACCAGAGTAGTAATCATAAATCACTTCATGTGGTACTCTCATACATTCAACCCATTCAATAGAGGAGAAGCTCACACTAACTCCATTTACTCTAGAAGTCATCTGGTTCTCATTATCAGATTTCTAAAATCAAAGATATTTATAAAACTCTTTCACAAGATTTGGATAATATGGTCCATCATTTTTTTCAAAGAACTCAACCCAACCTTGAGCTTCAAGTGCCTTCAGCACTAATGATCGGCTCGTTAGCAGCCATTTTGAGATAAGCTCCATCTCCATCACTATTTTCCTCTTCGGTAAATGTAGGCTAAGATCCATTTCCACTGTCTAGATTCCACTACTAGACTTAGCTCTAGGTCTCTTAGGATCTAGCGTATCTCCTTCATCAGCAACCAATAGCGTTTTGACTCCTTCCATTGATCTGGAGTAGTTAGAAGGTTTCAGAAGAAGGTTGGGTTCCGGATTAGGGAGCAAAAGGTTTGGGAGAGAGTTTGATATGGAATGAAATGTGGTCTATGTTTTAATTTTATCATTTAGGGATTTAGAAAACAAATGATGTAAAAGAATAAATAAAACAGAAAATTTTTCAACTTCAGGTAGAAAGAAAACACGAAGTCCCGAAAAATATCGACAATCAGTCAGATGTCATGAGTAAGGTCCTATCGGTAATGTCTAATGGTAGGGTCCTATCGGTAAGTTCTGACAGTAAGGTCCAACAGTGAGGTTCTATTGGTAAAGTACAATGGTGAGGTTCTATCGATAAGTTCTAAAGATGAGGTTATATCGGTATGGTCCAACAGTGAGGTTCTATAGGTAAGGTCCAACGGTGAGGTTCAATAGTAAGGTCCAATGGTGAGGACCATCAGTGAGGACATATCAGTAAGGTCCAACAGTGAGGTCCAATAGTAAGGTCCAACAGTGAGGTTATATCAGTAAGGTCCAATGGTAAGGTCAAACGAGGAGGTTCTATTGGTAAGGTCTCCTGCTTGGCATCCAAGAGACCCGGGTTCAAAACCGGGTGAAGGCGAATTTCTGGGTTACTGTAGCAGTACTGTGGCAGTCACTATAGTAGTACTGCGGCAGTCACTATAGTAGTATTGTTCAGTACTGTAGCAACCAGAACTATTCACCTGATTTGGGCCTTCAAGCCACCAGTTTGTGCCTATGGGTATTCAGGGCCTTCGGGTCATCAATGGCCTTCCGGACACAGGGCCTTCAAGTCACGTAGACCATAGAGTATCCCAGTTCACATAGAACAGGCCCCGGAATAGGATCAATGCAACAGGAGTAGCAGCCACCAGATGAAGAGCTAACCGGATTGGAAGAATGAGAGGGTATGGTAGCCGCCATCGGGACCAAGCACCGTGCAGCTTTGTACGGGGCAATGCTAGACGATTAGCAATGCAAGGTGGGGATCAAGGTGATCAATGATGCAGAAAGCTAGGGAGGGGCAGTTCAAGTGGGCTGGGCCTACAGGTCATGTATTGGGCATGGTATGCCTCTGGGCCTTCGGGTCATGTATTGCGAGTTTTTCGGGCCTTGTGCCTTAGGCCTATGTGTCATGTACGGGTTCCCCTTAAACACTTAAAAGGAGTATTATCCATAATAAAAATAAAAAAAGAAGGCCTTTGGGCCATTCGGACTATCGGCAAGGTCTAATAGTGAGGTCTAATAGTAAGGTCCATTGGCGAGGTTCTATCGGTAAGGTCCAATAGTGAGGTTCTATCTGTAAGCTCCAAAACCTTAACAGTTAATCATTCCTAACTCATGTTTGATGTAATTTAACCTCTAATAATTCAATGGATTTGTGATCAAATCATCCAATTGGTGTTCAGTGCTAATGAATTCAAGAGTGATATCACCTCTTTGACAATGATTTCTCAAGAAGTGATGTCTCGCAACAATATGCTTTGTCCTAGCATGATATACTGTATTTTTAGAGATGTTAATAGCCCTTGTCTTGTCACGGTTTATAGAGCCATGTTTGAGTTGATATCCATAGTCTAGTAAAGTGTGATTCATCCACAGAATTTGGGCACAAGAACTGCCAACAGCAATATATTAAGCTTTGGCAGCAGAAAATGCAACAGAATTATGTTTCTTACTACACCATGATACTAGTGACTTCCCTAACATTTGGCATGTTCTAGAGGTTCTTTTTCTATCTAACTTACAACCAGAAAAGTCAGCATCGGAATAATGTATTTAATCAAATGGTTGTCCTCTTGGATAAAATAGCCCTGAAATTATAGTAAACTTGAGATATTTAAAAATCCTTTTAACAGCAGTTAAATGAAATTATTTGGGATTGGCTTGAAAACAAGCACACATGCATAAACTGAACAAAATTTCTGGCCTTCTAGTAGTAAGGTATAGCAGACTCCCAATTATACCTCGGTAATTGGTTTGATCCACTGGTTTCCCATTTTCAATAGCATCCAACTTACAAGTGGTACTCATATGTGTATCATTACCATTATTACTATCCAAACCAAAATGTTTCAAAATATCCTTATTATATTTACTTTTATTGAAAATAATACCATTTTTATTTTGAAAATTTTAATTCCAAGAAAAAATTTAAGTTCCCCCATTAAACTCATTTTAAATTCATCTTGTATCATTTTTGAAAAATCAACACCTAATGAGTTTTTAGAGGACCCAAAAATTATATCATCTATATAAATTTGTACTATTAAAACATCTTTGGAAATCCTTTTAATAAACAAATTAGGATCTGCTATCCCTTTACTAAAACTTTTTGAAATAAGGAATGAATTAAGTCTGTCATACCAAGCTCTTGGAACTTATTTTAGACCATATAGGGCATTTGATAGTTTAAAACCCGATTTGAAAAATGGGGATCTGTAAAACCAGGGGGTTGTTCAACAAATATATCTTCAACTATGTACGCATTAAAAAATGGACTTTTGACATCAAATTGATAAATATGGAAATTTGTATGAGCTTCATAAGCAAGTAGTATCTTAATGGATTTTAGTTTAGCTACTGGAGAAAAGGTTTCTTCATTGTCTATTACTTCTTCTTGACTATTTCCTTATGCTACTAGTCTATCCTTGTTTTTAACTATGTTTCCAGATTCATCGACTTTATTTCTAAAAACCCATTTAGTGACTATGGTCAAATTTTGTTTAGGTCTGTCAACTAATTCCCAAACATTGTTTCTTTCAATGTGATTAAATTCTTCTTTCATTGCTATCACCCAAAATTCATCACGGATTTCATCATTAATATTTTTGGGTTCATGCTGGGAAAGAAAAGTTTGATGTTCAACATTGTTTTTTAGAGAAGCTCTAGTTTGAGACCCTCTATTTAAATCAACAACTACAGCATCCAAAGAATGATTTTTGAGAGTTCTAATACCTCTAGAAAAAGTTGAACTGGACTCCTCTTGAATGTCTACAAGTTCATATTCACTAGGCTCAGATTCTAGAAAATTTCCAGAACTGGTTGTTTTCACAGGGATATTACTGTCTTTATCATTGAGATCTAGAATTGACATGTCTTCCTAAAGATGTTGAAGAGTGGTTTTGGGTTCATGTGAATCAGTCTCATCAACTTTGACATGAACTAAATCTTCCAAATATTTGGTTCTATTATTGAATACTCTATAGGATTTACTAGATATGGAGTAACCTAGGATAATTCCTTCATCACTTTTTGAAGCAAATTTGTTTAGATTATCTATAATGTTAAAGATAAATACCTTGCAACCAAAAACTCTAATGTAACTAAACTTAATCTTTCTATTATTTCAAATCTCATAAGGGGTCTTCTTAAGAACATGTATAATTAAGGATCTATTGATAATTTAACAAGCTGTCTTAACAACTTCAGCCCAAAAATAGATAGGTATATTATAATCATTAAGCATAGTTTGGGAAATCTCTTGAAGTGTGCTATTTATTCTTTCTATGACTCCATTTTGATGAGGTGTTCTAGGAGTAGAGAAATTGTTAGTATATCCATTCTGTGAGAAAAATGATTCAAATTACTGATTTTCAAACACATGACCATGATCACTTCTTAATATCATAATTCTAAGTCCACTAAGATTCTCTACCGATGTGGAATATTTAATAAAGAAATAACATGCTTCACTTTTGTGAGATAGAAATAATACCCAAGTATATCTAGGAAAATCATCTACAAGAACATAAACATAGTGATTCCTATTTAAAATTGAAACTCTAGATGTTCTGAACAAATCCATGTGAACCAACTCAAGCGGTTGAGAAGTAGAAACTTATTTCTTTGGTTTGAAAGAGACTTTGTGTTGTTTTCCCTTTTGATAGGTATTAAAAACTTTGTTAAGAGAGAATTCCAATTTAGGTATGTCTCTAACTAAACCATTCCTTGTTAGTTTACTAAGTGAGTGCACATTGCAGTGTCCTAATATTCTGTTCAAAAACCAGGATTCCTTAGTAAATAAATTTAAACAAGAAACATTTTCCTTAGCTAATGAATCAGAATCTATAGCATATACATTCTCATTTCTAAGAGTAGAAAATATTAAATCATTTGTAGAGTTAAAAAAATTTCATGCACCATTTTCAAATTTAACATTGAAACCATCATCAAACAACTGAGAGATACTTAGATTATTGTATTTAAACCCATAAAAAAGTAATTTTGAAATTAATACAGCATTAGTGTTACCAATTTGGCCTAAACTAACGATCTACCTTTTGCATTATCACCGAATGTGACATGTCCATAATTAACTTTAAATAGGATTTTGAAGCATGATTAGTCTCTTGACATGTGTCCTGAACATCCATGGTCCACGTACCATAGAGTTTTATAGGATCTCTTTAGACAATCTTCCTGCAAAATAGATTAAGTGTAGGGTAACTTTGGTACCCAAATTTTCTTGGGTCCAGAGAGGTTAGAGAGTAAAAATTTAGAAACCCATACTTATCTCACAGATTTCCTATAATCAATAGATATATTTTGAGACATAAACACTTTGTTTGGCCCTTCATGGATTTTTTTTTCAAGAAATGGTCTACAACTGGAACTAGCAGTGAACTGTCCAGATTTTGGAACAAATTTGTTCTTAATAATTCTTCTCTTTTGTAACTAATATTCTAGTCCAGTTGTATTTTTTGGTGCAATTTATTTTCCTAGTAACTGAGTCAAGGTATCTCTACCTACATTAAACATCTCAAGATTACTCTTTAATTTCTCATTGGATAATTTGAGTTTGGGATTTATTTTAACAACTGAGCACATTTTTCTTTCTCAATATCCAGATCAGAGTTATAATTGGCATTTAAATAATTTTTGCTTTTCAATAATTTATATTTATCCTTGAGTTCATTAAAGGTATCCTCATGAATTCCACAATATTCAAATAGTTCATCCATAGTCATATTTTCTTCATTGTTTGATTCACTTTCATTCTCAAAATAGTAAGCATTATGTATAGGAGAATTGGTATTACCTCAGATGTTTCTATCATGAAACACAGGTTTGCATGATTGTTATTCACACTATAAGAAGTGTCAGATCCACTAGGGCTATCTATTGAGGCACTCCAAGTAGCTTTAATAGCCTTTTTATAACTGTTTCCCTTGTCTTCATACTTCTTCTTAAATTTCAGCTTGGGGAAATCAACTTTCACATGAACTTTTCATTTAGAATCATAACAGACTATATCATTTGTGTTATCATTCCATTTTCTGTCCTTTTTTCACTGTCCTTTATTATCGTACCTTACTTTGTAGTTTGATTTTCTAAATAACCTTTTCTTTCTGTATATTTTCTTGAATCTCCTAGAAATATAAGTCATCTCATAATCATTGTCAGAGTCTGATTCTTCACTGCTGGAAGTGTCTATAAGAGCGTGAACGTTTTCTTTTTTTATGTTCTTCGAGGTAACTGTCTTGAATGATATAGATTTTTTCCTTGGTTATTCATATACTTATTGATTCACCTTAATCACTACTTAGTATATCATACTATTTCTAATTATTTCCTTCACTGGTAGCTTGCCAATGTCAAAAGATTCTTGGATAGAAACAGAAGTTCCTCTCTATCTATCAGGTTGGCATCGATGAAATCTCGTAATCTCTTCCTTGTTGTCCACTGGTTTCCCAAGAAGACTCATGGTATTCAATATTTCATTGAACCTGAGATACATTTCATAAATAAGTTCATCAGGCTTCATTTTAAAATTATCATATTTTATAGTGTAAGTATTTAATCTCATTTATTTTACATTGGTTGTTCTCTCATGAGAAATTTCTAAAGTATCCCAAATTTCATAACCTGTTTTGCATGTAGAAATTCTATTGAATTATTCATCACCAAGAGAATAGTACAAAGAATTCATTTCATTACAGTTATTATTATATGTAGCTTTAGTCAACTGAGACCATGTGTCTCTAGAAGTAGAAAGAAATACATGTTGTTCCTCAATTATGTACCAGAATTCAGGTCTCATGCTCTATAAATACATTTTCATTTTTAGTTTCCACTGAGCATAGTTATTACCATTAAAGAAAGGTGTCATGTTAGTAGTAGCACCATCAACTCTGTTATCCATTGTTAATTAGAATTTAAATAACTGAAAATTTAGATATGATAGAAATTTTAAGATCTTTAAGATACAAAAAATCATGTTTGAAAAGAATTTGAAAACATGAAAATAAATTATCCCTCTAATTCCAAATTTTGGTCAGAGTGGAATCTCAAGAGTTGGGTGAATTGAGTTCCTACATAAATTTTTTGTTAAAATCATTATTATAAAGATCCCCCAAAATTTGAAAATGGACCAGATAATTTATGGAGTAGAGATATAGATGTCTAATTGGTCAACAGGTTTCTTAAAGGGTCATTAGTCCTTAGTTGAATTAGTGTATAACAATTAGTCAAATTTTGAAAGAAGTTTAATGAATTAAACACATACACACACATACCTAAACTAACTATCAAAGTAAATGAAAAAAAGATTTATGTTTTAGCAATAAGAAGTGGAAAAATGATAAAACAGAGTAAAAAAAATATAGATCATAGAAAAGTTACACAAAAGTTTCAGTTTCATGCCAAGACTTAATCCTCCTCACTTGGTAATCACTTTCCACCACGAAGTTTATATTAACAATAAACTTGACACATATCATGTATCGGTCTTTACAACAGTTTCCACAAACATTCTTGGGATTACACCCTCTAACTCCATTTTTCATGGGGAAGTCAAAAAATATAGACCAGACATGGTCTCTTCCATAGTTATACATGGGAATAAAATTTAAGTGAGTCTTGATGTGAAGATATTCAATATGATCTAGTTTAAGCACAAAGACAGTGTGTGTAACAGAAAGACACACAGAATTATCAAAAATGTAAAATGAAGTAAAAAAATAGAGTAAATATGATGATATAGAGTTTATAAAGCTCTATGTGGTTGAAATTAATCTTTTGACTCCTTGATGTGAAGAATTTGAAGAGGGAGTCTTCTTCAGGAAGTTCTCTCCAAAACAGAGTGTTGCACCACCAGGTTCTAGCTTTCAGGAATTGAATGTTTTTATTCTTGAGTTATTTGAATGTTTATGAGGCACAGAAGGCATCCTCATGTTGTTTTCCAAAAATTATATTCTTGATGTTCTTGGGGTTCGCAGTGAAGGTGCTCGAATGGTTCTTCCTTGTTCTTCAGTAGTTTCTTCCTCATACATTTCACTTCTGAACATGCATTACTCATTTTTCTTTGTGGATCGTTATATCTTTCTTCCTTGGTCTTCACTTTTATATTCGAAGTCTGACAATATAAGTAAGTACATCACATGAAATCATTCTCATACCTCATACTGTCAAGATATGGTCTCCTAATATGTCTACAATAAGCATTAATTAACGTCAATAGATTAAAGTTAGAAAACATGACTGTTAGAATAATCTTAATAATTTGACAAAGTATGGAGTATAAAAGTATGAAAGTCTTGTAACGGTATCCTTCACAATGGTAGGTAGTGCACATCGGTTAGCATTCATCGGTAACCTTTCCAATGATAACCTTCCATCAATAACACTCCATTGGTAGCCTTTCATCAGTCTCTCTATTGGTAACCTTTCATTGGTGACTCTCTATTGGTAACCATTCATCAGTGGCCCTTCATCAGTAAGCTTTCATCGGTGACCCACCATCGGTAGAATTTCATCGGTGACCCATCATCAGTATCCTTTGATTGGTGACCCTTCATCTGTAGGCTCACATCGGTGACTTTGCATCAGTAGCCTTTGCATCTTTAACCTTTCCATCAACGGCCTTTGCTTTAATGACCCTTTCACTTAGATAAATTTTCCACTGTAATCTTAAACCAAAAAGCAGTGAGATTAAAAGTATATGAATATTTCTTTGATATAAACATGATTTTCACATAAATGATTATCTTGTAAGAGAAACAAAATTATCACAAAAAAGAAAACATGATATGGGATTATCAAAACATGATTTTGAACTATCAAAACATGATTTGGGAAAATCAAAACATTATTTGGGATTATCAAAAAAGGTGAGTACAATAATGTCCTAATAGTGTGTTGCCATTATTGGTATTGAAACAACATTATATTTCATGGTTAACAAATCGGACATTTAAATCAGAATATATCTAGTCTCAATAACCCTTTACCATATTATTTTAAGAATAACAATTTTTATCATAATAGACAAATAACATTGAAATCTTTCCCATAACAGATCATGAACATTTACTTTTATCCTATAATTGATGAAGATATTTGCCTATTTTCTCATATTTATCTATTGAGATATAAAAATCACCCAATGCATTTTAGGGATATATAATTTTATTAGAAACCATTTCATAATGAAAACAATACATATGTGTGCTATAATATCAAAAATTATTCATCATTTCAAAACCCATTAAAAATGGGGTTCATAAACATTTTATCATCTCATGGTTGCATAACCCATAAAAAATGAAATGGTTTTGTAAACATCCCATCACTACAATCATAAACCATCCTATAAAATAATAAATATGTTAGCATTGTATCATATCTCTAGTGAAACAGAATGAACATCAAAGGACATTATCATAGTTGAAAATTTTATTAATTGAATCGCTTAAATATTTGAGGATGAATTTTCCCTTAAAATTTTAAATTCATAATTTCATTATACATAAAATTAAAAAATATTTAGGAAAAAATTATTCAAGAGAACCTTGAAACCCATTATATGAATATTGACATAATTTATCAATCATAAAGAACTGATATTCCATTCGGGATGTGTATGTTAAAATAAAATATTTCTTTTAAACTTTCTTAGAAAAAATTCATGAACTAAGACATTAAAAAAATGAAAAAAGTAATCCTTTAAAACATTATTATTAAAAGTTATTCTTGAGTAAAAATGAAAATAAAAAATCAAAAGGAAATATTAGGAAAATTAATGAAACACATTTAAAAAACATGGATATAAGAGTAAACTTTTTTCCCCTGAAAAGAGAAATAATGTCAAGTTTCCATTAAAAAAATTCTATCAATATCATGAATTATTCATGAAAATGAAAGGAAAACATATATTCTGTAAAAGGAACTAGAGGATATGTATAATGGATGTTATTAATCACATATGGATCATATGATTTCCCCATTAAAAATTCAAGCATAAAAAATATCTATTAATAAATTATTTAAATATATATTCCTTACCTTGATTCTTGCATTTCAGCATACGCATTTAACCTTTTCATCATTGAAAAAAATAAATTAGATATATTCTTTTGGGCCAAAAGGTTTGTCTTTTGTGAAGAACAACACCTCTATAGTTTTTATAAATCATTGGAGATGATAATATTAATGTGGGTGGTCATGCTAGAAGGATCAAATCAATGTGAGTTAGAGAAAATAGGTGTTCCATTTTTTAATTTGGGAGAGGGTCACTCTTGAGAATTCATAAGAGATAAATATATAATATATTCAATTTCAAATCAAATGATTCTAAATATCATGTGAATCAATGATAATATAGGATGATGTATAACTCCTAACAACCAATAAATTTTGAATGGGTATTTTTGATTTATAATCCTTACATTATTGTTTAACTCATTAGTTAACCTATTTTAAACATAAGATTTGTAACATATTTTTCACTATTCAAGGGTTATGTTCATACATATAAGTTTACAATTAGCATAAAAGTGGCCATGGGATTACATTTTTGACCATATTGTATTGTACTTTTCCACATTCAAGAAGTATATAATTTTTAAATAATATAATAAAATATTATATTGAAAAATAACTATATTTTCAATTTTGACACATTTCATTTAATTAGACTAAAAATATATAAATAAATTTTTGTAACTCAAATCAAATAATTTAACATATAACTAAAACTTCATACTCATATATAATATTTGGGGAAAAATATTACTCAAAAAAAGATATATCATTATATATTTCTAGTATTACTTATTTTCTTTTTTTATTGCATTGAAGTAATACTACATTGTAATTCCACATTAATTTAAAGAAAATATATAATTAATAAAAATTATAAATAAATATCCATCATGAAAATAATTAAATATTTCAAAATTGTAATTTATTTTCAATAATAACTTTCTTCTATCACTATATGGAAAAATAAATTTTATATTTATATATAAATGGCTGACATTTTATATTGTTATTACCCTTAAATATTAGATATGTAAGTTTTATTCACAATTGTCCCTTAAACAATTAAATTTCTTTTGAAAGTTGTGAAGCAGAAAATTTCTTTAATTCCGTATATTTTTCATAAAATGGTGAGCTTGACGCTTTGTTTTAACCTAGATTAACCATATTTATCCAATACTAAAGATATAAATGATACCATAGTTACTATTCATAATACGTAAAAATTAAAGGGAGTATTTATAAAATTAGGACCTCCAAAATCCAAATATTGAATCTATTTTTTGATATTAAATTTTTATAAGTTTTGGAAATTAATTTTAAAAATAGTGCATCAAACTCTTTGAAAACTACCTATCTAGAAAGGTATATTTTCAATCATAAAAAATTATTTATTCTTATCCCATGACATGAAAAAATATTAAATTAATGTTTAAAATTATATTTTAACATATGATATATAAATTTAATTAATAAAATTCAGTAATAGCTATTCATTTCATTTATTGATAAAAACATAATTGGTCACATAAAAATATTTATCCAGAATTACATATCCATTATTCTCAAATGAATTTTTTATTTCAATTTAATTAATTTAAAACTAGTGAATTCATTTTATATATATGTAAACCATCAATTTTCCTACATTTATATAGTCATATTCATACCCTCCAATCCAACTACTATGAGATAACTGTTAGAATAAATAATAATATTTGAAAATTATATCAATGTTCTTCTGAACATGGTGATGCATGGAATACAGACTATCAAGGAGAAAAATTTATTTATATAGAACTATTTCCAAAAGTATTTTGGTTTTATGGGATTTAATCTTTCCCAAAAGGATTCAAGGGAAGTGAATATGATCCTATACTTATGTAGATCTCCTTTCATAAAATTATCTAATTGGTACAATTTTTTTACATTAGTAGAAAAACAAAGTGTATAAAAAAAATTAATTTTTTTTATTTTCAAAACTAATGAAAAAATTACTTGGGGGGATGTTTCATTTATCAATTTCAATTTTTAAATTTTATAGAAATAAAAATTAGTTTAATGATATATCATATCTTTTAGGTAGTTCAATATAATTGAAAAGTTCTTGGTGATTATGTATTTAAATAGAATATTCCAACTGTTTTTGAATGAATGGTATAATTTTTTATGATTTTGAACCTATGAATTAATTTGATGACATTATATGATTTTTTTATATATAATTAAATAAATGTGTTTTCAAAAATACTAATTATTATTAAATATGAACAACTCCATGTGTGTTTTTTATCAAATGATCATAGGATAAAGAATCATTTCGGTTAGAATAAATCTTGAATCCTTGAAAAATAATTTTTCCTGGAGTACCGTGTCAAATTACTAATGACTAAAAGGGATAAATATAATTTTTAAAAATATATATTTATTGATTTGGATACAAATATGAGTGAAGATAATGACTCTTTGATCGATGAATTGATTTATATATCTTCTAAATGATTTGAATCATAATGATTGTTATAAAGAGATGATCCTTTTATATAATTAAATAAATATTGAAAGGAAAATTTGGATTGAATTTTTGTACATAAGGATGTATGTATTTTTGAGTTTAATAGGATGTAACAATATAAGGGGAGCCTTAAAGACTACATTTTACTCATAAACACAAAGATGGAGGAATAAAGTGACATGATGAATGATATATTTGAAGCACTGGAGGATGGAATTAGAAAACAGAAGGACTCTAAAGAAATGTATGTTTTATCCAGTTTATTAGATAAGAAAAAATTATCCAATAACTAGATGTTGAGTAAGACTTCTAAAATAGAAATTTGAATTGATAATATCTAAAGTACATCCTACTCTAACAGGTTATTAGCATATTTTATTTTATTATCAATAGATAGGTGAGAGTGATATGAAGAGATAATATGCTAAATTAGTATAAAATTAGGAAAAATTATTGATGGTATTAACATTGAATTTCATGGAATGACCCATCATCATCCATGATGGAACTCTTTTTATGTTTGAGATAAATAGATATATGGGAATTCAAAAAAATGGAAAATAGTGGATACCATTACCTCACATAATGGATGTTCCCTACCAAGAGTTGGTTTAAAATGATTACCATTAAGTCGAGGTATATAGTATTTTTATATTTGATAAATTATTTTGAATAATTATATTATATTTCTCTCAATGAATTTGATGGATGTCTTATGAAATGAGGTTTCCTTCCATAGTAACAAAGCCCCCTTTTTTATTCCTATAATTCCCAAAATAAAATTCATGACTCTTATAGATATCATATTTTAATTTAATATAGAATCAATAATATAAATTTTTATTTAATTAAATAAAAACAATTATTTTGAAATATTTTATAGGCATATACTGAGTCGGGTCACTAGAATAAAAGTGATAAAAATAGTTGTTCTCAATCTAATTTTGATCCAATGTTTTCCAAGAAAAATATATTTATAAATATGATAAAATTCAAAATTTTATTCCTATAACTATTTTATCTTAAAACGGGGTTTATTCTTTGAATGAAAATGATTTATATAGGGATATATATGGTATAAATATGTGTGATATTATAAAATTTTAGTCACCAATGTCTTGGGTGATTTTTGTTTTCAAAATAGTACCCAGTAATGGAATAAATGTTATTTGGGAAATTATTGAACGTATATTGACAATAAAATAATAGATAATACATATTCTATAAAAAACCACTACATATCATAATATTTTATGTTAATTAAAATTTAATGTAATTGAAGTGGATACATGTGACCCAATAACTTCCTCAACATTAGGAAATTGTAAGATATCATCTACCTACATATATAAAATATAAAAATATTTTTGTTATGAATTATGTTTAATGGTAGATATGATCCATGGATAGATTTCAATTAATAATTAATTTGGTATCGATGCATGATATTAATCCCCAATTGAGTTTTGAGTATTGAAAGTTATGAATTTTTTAATCTGGAATAGAAATATGTGTGCGATAAGAAGAATAAAAAATCTTAAAAGCATTCAAAGATCAATTGATGTTTTGGATTAAATAGTACATCATATTTAATTGAAATAATTCCTTTTATATAGATGATACAATACAAAAAATAATCCATAATAAAAGGAATTAAATTATATTTATGATGGTTTCAAATATGTCATAGCAATTGATTATTATCCTCGTATACAAATATGTTATATATAGAATTATATAATTCTAAATAATTATTCTATATTTGTTGATGTAGTTGAGAAACTCATGGGGATGTTTTTATTTGAATATTAATATTGGATTCATCACAATTAAAAACATAATGAGACATTGGGGAGTAATGATTAAGTATATTTTATCAAATTGGTTTCAAGAACATATCCCTGAAATGGATATGTATTATTACTCACTTATTCATTAATTAATTTTTATTCACTAATAGTTTTGTCGAAATCTGGATTAGTTCACCTAGAGAATTTTGTTGTTTGTTATCTTCTCATTTCACATGAAATTCTGGAAGTCATGTGGTTATATGTATAGTATTTGATTAATAAATATATACTCTTTCTTCCTACACAGTTTTCTGATATAGTTGTATTTGGTGTACTGTTAATGTCTCTTTGTTATGTGGTATGTTGACTATTTTAAAATAATTTAAAATCTATTTATAGTTAAAATATTATTCATATATCTTTTGGTAAATATAAAATTAGAAATGATGATATTTTATTTGTGTAATGAAGTTAGAGTATATGACTACCTAAATGAATATAAATTATATCAAGATGGATTCCTTAACAATGTAATAATGTGATTTTTGCACCCTCACTCCCCTAGTGAAAATTAATTTTCCTTTATGTGTTTAGTCGATAATGGAGTAACTATTGTGATAATTAATAGAGTTCGAGTTTACATCAATGATTATTTAGGGGGAGAAATGAGAGAGAAGATAGTGCATTTTTAGCTACATTGGTATTCAATGACTAATTGATTGATTGATACGTAGGGTGTGTATGATTTACATAAGTATAATGAATCTGGGTTAATCTTAATATCAATCATATACAATGTGAGAAAAAAGGGAGAATATACACTTTGAATAAATATATTCAAATTATTGATCATGAATATAGAGTCAATTAATATATTGCATTGCTTCAGTGATATTAGAGACATCAAATAATTCAGATCGTAGACATCACCAGATAGGGGAATTTTTTTTATTTGGTATGATTCCAAACCATTATTTCCCTTTTTCTTTTATTTTTCAATCATTATACATTTTTCATTTTTGTAGTGGTTTTTGACTTCAAAAGTGGGTATTAGAAGCATAATTAATAATTGAATATTATTTTCCTTATAAGGGGTGAAATAATTGTCTTTATTAGAATGATATTTTAAAAATAAAAAATTTATTAGTGGATATTCATTATAGGTTGATGTGGGGTGTTTGGATTCATGGTAGGTTTGCTAGAAAATCCAAATGGAGGGTTTTTTATCATCTAGTATGAGAATTTCTCTTACTATACGTTGATTTTTTCTAAATCATTTATATAGAGAGTCAAATTATATTATATTTTTATTCTATATTTCATATATTATATAATGAATGGTATTTTACATTAAATAAAACATTATAGTGAAAACATTTGTAACACATGTGATGGATCTCATGGATATTGATTATTGAAGGTGTGAAGATGGAATTCTAAAGTCGTTCCTAGTGATAGATATCATGTTAGAATAATTATAAGGGATGGTTTCATAATATTTAGTGCTTCATATTTTTAGAATCAGATGATAATCATTGGTATGATATATTGAAATTGGATAAATCTATATAATCCATGTATTTTTTAGCTTCCATTGATAGGAGGGGGAGAGTTGGTGGTAAAATAATTTTACAAATTATCCTTAAATTCATACTCTAGTTTTTTTGTTTCTCAATCCATTCCAAAATAATTCAAATCCTTGCCTCATATATAGTAATATAAGAATAAATTATCACATTTTATTTAAAAGTATCATATACAAGGAATATTTCTCTTAAAGTTTGTTATTACCTACAAAATGGATTGTACACTATACCCAACACAGTTTCTATAATATAGAATCCATTTTTCCCTTTATTCTTCCAATGTCCATTATAAGTAATTACTACACATAAAAAAGATGAAGAAAAAAGAATCATGTAAGATCATAAGGATCTCTACACCTACTATTGTTAATCATTGTCCACGTGCAGAAGGATGGGAAAATCATTAACAGTACCACAACTTCTTGATTTTCAAAAATCTATTATTGGTCTTGTAACTATCATCAAATTTTTATATAATGTTGTATAAAATTAACTCATGATTATTTCCTCATAAGATATATTTTTTACATGAATAAAATCATTTATATTCACAATATTTTGTTGAATAATGTTCTCATAAATATTGGATTAAATATCTACAAATTTGATTACTGTATATCCCCTAATTTTTGGATTTATTCATCTCTTGTTCAAATCATATTATCATTTAATGATTTATGTTTCATTTTAATATAACATCTATGTCCCATAAAAATATTCACATAAATATTTTAAAGAAGCATCCTTTATTCCAACTATCATTTCATATTTCAATATCAATGACCTTAGTGATTCCTCATTTCTCACATTGAATACAAGTATGTTTATAATGTAATAGATCTTTGTTTTGTAGTGTCACACAAAAACCCTTACATTATTTTTCTTCTTCCATAGTTTGACATGCATTTATTTACAAAAATAATAATAAATAAATATTTTTCATGTGGTCTTAATATATATAATAAATCATATCTTCAAAATAGATTTTAGAATATGATTTGATAAAATTTGAGGCTTCCACTATGAAATATGAAGATGAGGTGTAATATTTTTTATTTTCTATGGAGATAACAGCGATTTGATATTCCCAAGGGAATTTCTTTTTCGTCACACATCCCTTTCATCATTGTTTTAAAACGACTAAGTTAATTTTCTCATTAAATAAATATTTATTCATTTGAAACATCATAAATATATTATTTTGATCATAATTTTCAATTAAAAATGCTTTTACTTCGTCTAAAGACTCCTCTTTATTGAGCAATATCACATTCCAATGTTTTCAAATTCATTCCATGAACATGCATGAAAAAGCTATAAAACATATATATCATACTCTACTAATATTTATGATGTATGTTACACATTGATATTTTCGAAGACTAGTATGTTCCATAGATATTCAAAAAGCAACAGTGAGTTTAAAAGAACCATTACGTAATACGAAAATGATATTATTTTAACAAGGTCAAATTAACCATTATGTTAAATTTAATGGTATGAATAGTTTCAACTTCATAATGAAATTAATATGAATACTCTACTTAGTATTAATTTAATAGAAAAATTTCTAATAAATAAGTACTCTCCATTTGATTAAAATATTTAATTCTATAAAATAAAATGTATCCTTCAAAAATGATTTTCATTTTTTGGGAAAAACCCATAAAACTAATTTATGGAAATATTATAAATTTTAAATTTTAAAAAATTTAATCATTTCATAATTCATCATATAAAAATAAATTAGTCTAAAAATTATGTATTTTTGTGAAATTTTTGATTTTTTAATGAACATAGAAAATTTAAAAAATTAAAAATACAATCATCTATTTTCATTAAATAAAATAACATAAAAGTTCCATTATATTTTAGATTCAGTATAAATGTGAAATATTAAAATTTTAACTTATAATTATATATTTAAATTAATTTTAATCATCAGTTTTCATGATTTTAATATAATTTAATTTTAATCCTCAAAACTGTGGGTTTTTTCAACTATTTTAAAATACATAAATTTCATTAAATTTAATTAATTAAAATAATATATAATACATAATGATATAAATGAAATTTATGCATTAAAAATCGTTTCATGTGAATTTATATTCATATATTTATGGTTTTATGTCATAATGTTAATATCATATCATCTATTGCTTGAAAAATGCATTACTTCTAAACCTGTTTCGAACCATTCATTATTATTATTAAAAAATTAAAAAATATAAATTATATGTTTTAAATTTTATAAAATAAATTCCTTATTTATAATATGATTAATTAACATTATGAAATAATTTCAACACAATATTTCAAAAAATATATATTAAAATCATAAAGAAACTATTTACCATGGGGAAAAACTAAAATAGTAAAAGTGAAAACTATAGAGGTTAAGAGAAGATCATGATTGAAACTTATTAATTTTTTCATTTGGGGTATTTATAGACCAAACTATACTATAAATTATTTATTTATAAATTTTCTAGGCACCTATAATTATATTTAACTTACATTATTAAATAGATTTTATTATTTACAAAAAATGTCACACCTCCTCGATTATAAAAAGGGCACTCCCCCATACTCATATTTTCACACATATTAACTTATGGCTCGAAATAACCTTACCAAAATCTACCCTCAACTTATTTATCCACATTCTCAATATTATTTTCTTATAATTGTAATAACCATAAAATATATTATAATAGATCTAAATGATGTTCTTATAAGTGTATCTAGTCATCTTCGTTAAGATTAGTCTTTTTTACTTCTTATTTTTTTCACTTTAAATTATTTCAGAATGATTTGTATATAATAACTCTAATATCTACTATATTCTACTATTTTATTATATTTATGGAAGAGTAGTTATGCATAACCTCTTTAATCTAATTGAAAGGAAATAATAATTTGTGTGTACTGCAGGCTATCACCTCAGGAACTGATGTAATTCGCTTTCTACCATCCCTCTAACAGATGTTCATAACTATGGATTTAATTTTTATATATGATATTATGGAATTATAAATTATTTTCTAAAAGTAACAAATCATATATATTATTACCTTACCAACCATTGACAATTGATAAAATCATTCTTATGTGTGGAGAACTATAACCTCATGAAGTAATGTGAGTCGTTTTTTTACAAATCACCTGAATGGTATATATAATTGAATTTAAAGAAATAATATTATATTTAGGGTATAATAATCAACTATTAATTTTAAATTAATATATTTATTATTCCCATCTGAATCATTTAAAAATAAAAATGTTACTCATGCATATGTATGACCTACTGTCTCTATTATTTTATCATAGTATATTTTTCATAACCCTTTTTAATGGTTTTTTTGGAAACCATAATTTTTTTTATAAAATTGGTATAATTCATTGATTATTATTCAATATATGGTGTAATAATTTTTACTTTGACCATAGTCAACATATCGATTCTATTTCGAAATAATGAACCGAGTGTCCTAAAAAACATAACGTGGACACAAGTAAATAATTAGTTAAACATGTCATTAAAAAAAGAATTACATGGTTTAATAATAAGGGATTAAAAATTTAAAAAATTGAAAATATTAATTGATATATTATTATTATATGGTTTATATAGTACATACATGACAATCTTATACCTGTGGTAATTGAATTCATGACTCATTTTTTCTTCTATGAGACATGTGTTACATTCACCACCGATATTCTTTTTCTTGTGTACATAATCCCACCTTTTAATTTTATATCAGAAATATATTTATCTTCATGGTATTTAATTTTTCACATTTTGTTAATTATTTAATGAGCGTTGTGATTCAAATGTTATGAAAGTGTACTCGGTTTCTTTCAAAATATCATCATTATTGATCCCTTAAAGGTATTTTTTGATATTTATATAATAATAAAAATATATTTTATTTTACTCTAATTATTCATAGAATATAAATTTAGTAATAAAATTTTATACACTTTTTAGTTTAAAACATATTATTTAAAAAAAATCATACTTTCAATAAAAAATATTTTTTCTATTTCCATGTTTTTTTAAATTATTTTCACGGTTTTTTAACATTTTACTATTTTTTTCTTAATGAAATGTTTTCCAATGTTTTAATTTAAAAAAATGTTATTAATGGAATCTTCATCTCTTTTACCAAATGAAGTACTTTTTATTCTTTTACAAAAATGGTTAAAGAAATGCCTTTTGTATTATATGGCATGTGTATAATTACAAACATCAATTACCACTTAATTTTTTTAATAATCATTTATATGTTTCCTTAGCTTGTATTAAAATAATTGTTTTTGTAATATTTTAAAATTTTATGGATATGGATAAATATATTTCAAAGTAGAAAGTGAATTTTCCTCATTAAATTTTACATGTAATCTTTTATGTAAAATTTCGTCAATGATGAAAAATTTGACTATGATAATTTATATTAAATTATTTATATAGGTATTTCACATATTAACCTATATTATTCTCCCTTTCATTTATGGGGAATCAAATTTCTTATGATAATATCTAAAATTACATAATTATGAAATTTCAACAAAATATGATATGAGAGAAGAATATCCTACCCATTTCCTACCATGCATAAGTGTTACATTTATTCCTTGTGATTGATTTCATTTTGGGGAACAAATAATCATGATCATTTACGGATGGGTTTTCCTAGACAATTATCTAATGCATTGTGTATTATTTCATTTTATAAGGCATCTTTTATGGGATTTGGTAGTAAACCTAATACATTGTGGGACTTTTTCTACCATGTCACATTATCTAAGAATTTAGCCGTGAATATTGTTTATTTCAGGATATATATTTTTTCACATTTTCTAGGATGATGAAATATTTTGATTATATTATCCAAATGTTATTCTCCCATGTAATTACACATGATCCATCCCTTTTATGATATCTTGTTATACCTTTGAATCACATGTTACTATTCCTTGTCATGTCTATTCCCTTAATAATATATTTAGATCACACCATTATTTAAGTATTCCTCATATTATCCTATTACATTTTATGAACTCAAATTGATTTAAGAGATTTTTATGGTGAATAAAATAATGTCATTATAATTTAAAATCCCATAAATGCATTATTAACTTAGTCTTTGAAATACCCTTGGGATTTTCGATCTATGTTTTGTAGTAATGTATATTTACGTTAAAGATCATTTAATAATTTCATTATAATATTATTGGGTAACACTATTTTCATTGTGGTATTATAAATTATGAAATAGGAATTACTTAAATCCTAATGATGTGTGCTCCAAAAATCATGTGCGTCGAATTGGTGAAGGTTGGGCGAGGGTTTCAATGGAGAAATATCTTTATTGAGCTTTATTGGATGAATTTCATCAGTTAGATACGACGGATACGCTTTTTCCATGTCATTATATATTGAGGAATTATGTTTCACTTCCATAGTCCAATATGTGAATTTATCCTACCTTATATGCAGTATATAATACTCAATTTCCATTCTGATTATTTAAGTTGACACCTTCATGAGAACCTAGATACACTTTGAACTCTTATTCATCATGTTTGATGCATCACTTGCACTGGCACACTACCCCACTCCTAATTTTTCTCACTTGAGTGCACTCTTACAGGAACTATGTATCTAACAATGCATATCCCTCCATGACAACACATGTAGACACTCACTCACTCAAGTCATATTGCCTTCCTGGAAACATGTTGACCCTCCCCAAATAATTCAATATAGGTACAATCAATATGGTTAGATTTTTGTCCTATTTTTTGTTAAATACCATAAAACTAATTGCCAATACTCTCAACATAGTATTCAGAAAATATTTCTTCAAATTATCCATGAGAAGTATAATGAGATTCTTCATGTCCTTCTCAATTATAAATAACCCTTCACTATTTTTTTCAATATTGTGTCAACTATACAATTATAAATGAAAAATACCTTCCACATTTAAGATAATAAAAAAAATAAGCCAATTTTTCACAATGAGAATTTTTCATTCATGAAATCCAATATCAATAAATGAATTCAAAAAAAATATACAATAATTACAACTTAAAATATTGATCCCTTAAAAAAATCTAGCACTTAGCATAAAAATTCTACCCCATTGTATTTTTTTATCAATATCTCCTCATAACATAAAATTTAATATGTAGGGAAAATTTTATTTTCTCTATATTATTGATAGTCAAATTAAAATTATGTTTTGGGGACTTCACATTAAATTTTTCATATTAAAATAAACATCCATTGTTTTATAAAATAATGAATGATATAACATGATAATTTTCAAATTGACTTTAATTTTTCAACTCTAAGTCCACATGGGACAAAATGATGTATAAAGTAGGATTGATATAATGAAATTAGTCTTGGTTTTCCATAAAATTATTCAAATGATAAATCATGCTTATAAATGATGAAAACTAACGATAGGGGTTTTTATGAAAGGAAATAAAATATCCTTCACCTCCATGAAGAAGCACATAAAAATAATTCAGGTGGAAGAAAAATTCTCTCCCAATTTATTATATCAAATAATCAATCATCATCCCCCAAAAATTAACATAATTAATTAAATGAATAATGGGAATAATGTTTTGTGTGATTAAATCAAATCTCATTAAATTTTCCCATCAAGGGAATCCCTAATTCATCATCCTATAAATTTATGAAATTTATAATAAAACACGCATACATCTCCATTTATTTTTATCTCAAAACATATTTAATAGTATGTAATAAATATAATCCTCATTTTTCTTTTTAAATGCATAATATATTTAATAAATTCCCTTTAACAATTCAATTTTTTTTATTTACAAAATCATCTTTTCTAATCCATTCATATTTTTCCTCAAAAACCAATATAGATTATTCAATTAATTATTCATTCTAATTCCCCAAAAATTAATCTTAGATGGGAAGAATAATCATGATAATTTTAAATTCATGACCAATTTTCTCACATAACATTGTTTTCTTTTGAATGTTTGGACTCATTTTCAGATAAAATATCCATCTTTACTCATTCCTCTATACTGGTAATAAAATATTATACCAAAATATAATATATGGGACCATGCATTCTGTAACCTGATAAATAACATCTAAAAAATATTTATATATTGGTTATATCTCATCCCATAAATGTTTTTGTTATTTTACTATAATAGAATAAGCTTTATTTTTTATAAGATGAGAATATTTTTTGGGAACATTCATCTCCACCATTTGTGTAAATTATTGAATCATAATCTGAACCTCATTGGAATTTCCTATACTATTAGGAATAACATATATATTTTCAAAAAGAATGGGTGCACATTTATATTTCATCATTCTATTTTTAGAATATTTTCCATTTATCTCAATATATTATTTAAAAAATATGAAATTATTTAACAATTTCTATATTGTGACATATATATATTGTATCTCAATAAAATATTCTTCCCTAGTATATAAAAACACTTCAGTATTACATATCATGTCATTTTATTTCAAAATACATCCTTTGATTAATGAACTCATTAATATAATCTCTCTCCTTCATGATCAACTCTTACTTTTCCTTATCAACAAGAGATATGTCATTATTATAATGTTATGACCCTCACCTATTGGTTTGGTAAAAGGAGGGGGGTGTTTTACTAGTCCTTACATAACATTTCCCAAGAAATAAAGGATCGAAATAAATTTTAAGGGATTTATAAAAATTGGGGGATGATTATCCCTTTTTAATATAAATAATCCATAAATGATCATCACAACAAAACAACCACTATGTATTGCATGAGTAAAATTTAATAAAACACAAAGTAAACCAAACAAAATCAAAACCCAAACACAGCCATGAAAAATATTGGTGTATAAAGTGGGAAAAGGGACAAACAACTTAAAAAGAACCATGACACCAAACAGAAAAAACCCAAAACCATTAAAATCCATCTCTATAATCCAAAGACAAGGTATCATGATGCATCGATAAAAAGTTCATATACCTTTCCTTTACATGTGTCCCGATATACAATATATGGAAATTCTCCAAATTCCTCAAGAAGGAGTTGTGTATAAAACATAGTCGTATTTACCCAATGACTTACCAACATCAGGACACATGGATAGAACATGTTTTAAAAATTATATAAAGTAGTTTATGAAAATATTAATAAGTTTATATCAATGCCAAAACCATTTATATGATAAAAAATTTCTAAGTAATGTAACCAAAAAACTATTTCACCCATTTCTAAAATCCATTTTGGAATACCCATTCACAACATCCACACACCAACACAACTACACTTTCATTACCATGTGATATTTCTATAGTCATGAGGGGTCTCATGTTGATCTGAAAATTCACTTTAAGGAAACCATATACCATATTCCAAAATGGCACACACCACTTCCATAAGACCGTGTAAATGAAAATTAACTCACAAAAACCATGTATGCCAAAGTCCATGCCAAATTATTCCAATACATTTTAAAAACATTTATTTTATTGAAAAAAAATCCACAACCTTGGATAGATTCTCCAAAAAATATGGTCACTCATTTATAATGAAAATTGTTGTCGATGATGACCTGCATATGATTTTTGATGACTCTAATCCATCTCCATCCTTTTCTTGGTCAACTAAATATTTTTTGTTGTCTTATTCAAAAAGCTCAACCAAGCTAGTTATATCTCACATGTTTCCACCCAATAAAGTGGAAAAGAATAAGGACACCCATATTATTCATAAAAATAATCCATTTTAATTTAGGCCTGGTGGTTTTTTATTAAAAGATCTCCACAAATGGTATGTGATCCTCCCATGATCTACCAAAATACATTACAATCATTAAGCATGTCTTCCAATGTTTCTGTTGTTCATTTCTGTGTTTTATCCATTTTGAGGATGATACACCATACTAATAGCCTATGGAGCCCTAATACCTTTCTATAAGGATTTCCAAAAGAGTGATTTAAACCTCATATCCCAGCCTGATACTATAAAAACTATTTCTAGATAAATTTTTACCACATCATGCATATATCTATATATATGAAAAGTAATCCATTTTAAGATATTCCTAAAAAAGGATAAAATGGGATGAATCTATGAGATGATATACTATCATCTATATGGAATCATTTTTCTAAACCATACTTGGTATAACTATTACAAAATTTATATCCATCTTCTCTCATTTCCTTATAGGAATTAGTTAGGGCTGCAATATACCTGCTGGTCATTAGTCCTATTCATTAACCTGATAACATATAAGGCATATCCAAAAATACTAATCCAATTTAATTTTCATATGATCCAACTAAAGCATCAAATTCATTTCATTATACATATTTTGAATGCTTAGATTTACATTCTATCATGGATGGTTGTAAGAATGAATCATTTGTTCTTAATAAGTTATAGGTACACCCATATGATCTTGAAACCAAAAAAACTATCATAAATATTTGACCCATCAATGGACACCCAATGATTGATTTTTTACACTGTAGATATAAATTCAGAATTAGATTTTTAATCCTCCTTATCCTTCTAAACAAAATCAGGAACAAAAGAAATTGGAATGAAAACCGTAACACTACCTCTATCATCACAGTCCAATTTCATGTCATATAGAAATGAAATAAGCTACAACTAATCTGAATATCTTTTTCCAAAATTCAATATGACTTTATATTTTATGCATGTACCATCAAATTTCCTTTTACTACTGTGTACATGAAGTAATAGATATGGTGATACTCTATTAAACTCCATTGTATCATATTTAAATCTCTTTGTTTCGATTTTTTTTGAAGATAATGTGTTCCATTAACACAGTGAATATCTCACCAAAAAATAATGATTCCATTTCTTTATGGAATAGATAAATATTTATAACTCTAAATAGTTTATTGGGTAATTATTCTCATGAAACCATAACGACCATGAGATAAGAAAAAACATGATCTCTTTTCTTGATAACACACCCCAAACCAGTTCTCAAAATATCACAATAGACCATATATCCTTGACTTGAATCAAGATAAATCACAATTTGTGGTAATATAAGGAGAACATAATTCTCTTGAAAACAATCCTCACACTCAATATTCCATTATTATAGAAAATTTTTCATTTTCAAAGCTTATGTTAGTGAATTTATTCATGAATATTCTAGAGAAAAATATCAGTAATAACCAACCAATACAAAGAAATTTTGTATCTAAAAGGAATTCTTTGGAGGTTTATAATATATCAAAACCTCTATATTTTTAGGATCCACAGAATCACCTATTTAAGAGATAAAATTTCCAAGGAAACGTATCACTTTAATGAAAACATCAAACAATGAAATTTTTTCATACACGTGTTAATATTTCAAGACAGCCAACCCGATCACCCAAGGTTTCTCATACTTTACCTTTTTCCTCTAATAAATTAGTATGTCATCTAAAAATAGCCGTATAAAATAATCTAAATACCATTGAAATATTCAGTTCATTAATCACATAAAGATATCTTGTTCATTTTTTGATATAATGTCCTAGCCATATCCTCACAATGTCCATATATACTTCAATAAGTTTTCATTTGAGTATCCACCTTCTGAACATTAAATTTTCGATATCCCTATCGCAAGTCAATTTTAGAAAACCATATATTTCCCTCAACTGATCAAACTTTTCAACAATATATTAATGTGGATACTGATTATTAATGGTAACATGATTAATATTGTGATGATTTGTATACAGCTAATGATTTCCATCAACCTTTTCTCAAAAAAGAACAGGTGTTTCCCACAGAGAGGTTCTTAGACGAATGAACCATTTTTTGTCCTTATTTTTAAATTGGGCATTCAATTCCCTTTATTCATTAATTCATATCTGATAAAATTGATGTTTGATACAATAGGTCTGTGGTCAGATATTAGTCAGAAGCACCAATTATATCCAACTGTTGGTTGCAAACAGCATGTTACACCTACCATTACATACAGATCTCTTCAAAAGAGATTTATAAAGACTTCATCACTTGTAAAACCAAAAATAATTATATAACACATGATTTTGATCATTAATCATTGTGAACAAATAAACACCCGGAAATATGTCACAGACATACACCTCAAGAACCAAGAAATACCAATTCAATTATTTACCATTTATAGTTATAAAACATTTTTTCCACAAAGGATTGGAATTATCATTTTCCATGATGTGTTAGATGTTTCAAATTAGAAGGCATCATATCAAAATGTAATCTGAGAAGCTAAACAACAGAAGAAGCAATAAAAAATTGGGATTCAAATGAATTAAAAAATTATTTCATAACGGTACAATACAAAATAATCACACATCCCACCATTAAAGGTATATATTGGTCATCCAAGACCACTTTCTCATCCTCATTAAACTACTTAATATATCTTTATTCCATTTTATTACCATTTCAAGTGTTCACTAGTTGAATAGTCATGGGATTCCTTGAACCATCACTGTTAGCTCAGTTTTTGTTATGAGAATTATTCTACTGCCTTTATCCAGTCAAAGCATATGATGTCTGTGAAAAATGAGATGTGTCCCAACCATCCGAGCATGAAGCATAATGAAAATATCACTAATGTTTTCCCATCTTGTTGCAATTTTTAAATGATGTAGGTGGATCCAGAAAATATTAATTCATGTTATTGCAAGAACAATATTGAAAATATCCCAGGTTTCCCTATGATTTAGGAGTAAGATTCATTAATTTTGTTGTCTAGTTTTGATTCATACCCCTGCCTTTCCAAAAGATTTCACTCTTCCACTTGATCCCAACATTAGATTCCCCATCATTTCCTATTAGTATCGATATTCTTCCTCCATCTGCATTACCAGAGATGAATCATTCTTCTAATCTACCTCTAATAACCATATTCATATAATCCTTTATACAACTAAGTAAAATATATCAAAGAATATCCTATAAAATCTTTGATTCATAAATGTGTTTATTCAAGGATGCACATCCAGTAACATGGGGTGAAAAGATGACTACATTATTGAATTTATCTGAATACTCTATCACCGTGAGTTGATCTTACTAAAAATTGAAAATGATAATTCTTTTATAAATAATGAATGTGTGAGGATGTAATTTTTTTTACAATTAATCATTATTCCCTCATGAATTTCCTTGGTCTAATTTAGTCTAAATGTCTAAATCACTCCATGGAATAAAAAATTATCCAACATGTACATTTCCAACATGGATATCAGTTCAGTTGGTGTTCCTACAAAATTAATAATTTTATTCATCCTATTTATGGACAACTTGTTTTCTATATTTAAATCACCACGAATGATTGGTGGATTTTAATTTTTGAACTGAATGTAATGATCTAATTTCCATGGTTTGTTCCTTCTTCTCCCTCTATCCGTGGCCTAAAAAGATAAGACAATACTCTAAAACAATCGTTGGTTCATCTAGGTCTCATGTGTAACAACATTCTTAGCATCCACTTTGGATTGGTTTCTTCTAAATCCAACTTGTGAAATTTTTCTATAATAAATACGAACTCCATTTAGTCTCACTCTATAGAAATTGAAGACATAGAAACTTAATATTTATGACATTATACATATCACAACAAGTCTTTCAAATATTTAACAATTTCCACATAAAACCCATTTCAAAAAATTTCACCGTGATTTTTGAAAATGAAACAATTTTTAACTATTTTCAATAATCAATACCCTTTCAAAAAATTGAAAAATCGAAACTAAAAATTAATTATAAACACCTAGTGGGAAGTCATTACTATCAATGATTTTTCATGATCTTAATATTGACTGTACCCATAATTAAGAGCTAAAAACTCCTAGAATTTTCTCCAAAAATCCTGTAAAAAACTCCTTGGTAACTTCAAGTTTTGAAAAAAATATGTTAGAGGGGCATTTTTATGCTCTTCATTCCATATTTCAATGATCCTACTCCTTTCCGCCATAAAAAAGAAATAACAAAAAGAACGATTTCCACTCAAGGACTTAACAAAACAATTCCCATTGTTCCTAAAATATATTTTTTCCAACCAAGTCTAATACCATTTTTATCATCTCTCCCGTAACCCATAGGCTTGGGAAGAGTTATAGGGTGTGTTTCTAGGCCTTAGGAGTTATTCCTAAGGCACCAAAGGCTGTAAATAAATGTTGAGGGCTTCATAAAAATTGGGGGAATATTTCCTATTTTTAAAATATAATAATTAAACTAGATTATCATAAACTAAAAATCACTATAGGATCCATGAGTATAATATAATACAACTCAAAGAAAAACAACTGACAAAAAAACTAAAATACATCCATTAAATATATTCGAGTAATAAGTGGAGGACAGAACCAACAACTCAAAGACAACAAACAAATTCAGCACCAACTATAAAAAAAACTCCAAGTCCAATCTCAATAATCCAATCTCATTGTTTCATGATTCGTCCCTAAAGAAATGAAATACATTTCCTTTACCTATTTCCCAATATTCAATATATATAGAGTTACCAAAGTTACCAAGAAACCTACGAGTATAAAATAGTGTAAGATTTCCCTGATGAATTCCCAAAAAATTCCACTAAGATAAAACATATTAGAATATTTTTATAAAAAAATTTAAAACAATTTTTATCCCTTTTTATCAAATCCAAAACTAAATTTATGAAAAATAGTTTTCAATGGAATGAAACAAAAAAACCATTGAATTCATTTATGGAAAAATAAATTTTGACATACCCTTTCCACACATCTATATATCGTTAAATTCATGCCCAGGTGACAATTTGATACTAATTGTGTTCTCACATATATCGTCAATGTCATCGCATGGTAACCCTATACCAAGTTCCTAAATGGAAAACACCCCTTCCAAAGGGTCACCTCTATGAAAATGAACTCACGTTGTCCACATCTTCCCAAAACCATGCCAATTCATGTCAATCCATTTTAATAAAAAAAATCTTTTAATGAATAATATTACTCATTCATTTTTAAAAGAATCATATCCAAAAAATAATTTTCATTTATCATTTTAAAAACTCAACAAAATTAATTTTTTAAAAATCCAACCATTTTCCAAAGTTCAATGAAAACAATGCTAATGATTTTTTCAACAAGGAATCACACATCAATTAAAGAATTAAACTCGATCAGTTCAATAAATTTGAACTCAAAACTTCATATTCCAATAAGAGGTGTCTAGAGTGAATACACCTACATATCCATGTTTTTGAAAATGAGGAATGTACAGAAACGTCAAAAACACATCTAGAAACTCTATAAAACTTTCTTATATCTTATTCCCTTTACACAAAACACCATATCTCAAAATTTTGTGAATCACACAACATGGATATATCCAAAATGGATTAGATCTAGGATTTCAAGATAGGGAAAATGAAGAAATATAAGGAATTCAACCAAGAATTATCACTCACAAAGGAATCCAGGCCTCTAAAACACTTAGATTCACCAACAAATCACTCACGGATCAAGAGGAAAATTTTCACCAGCCTAGGGAAGGAGTTTAATTATTTGTTGGGGTAGGTTAGGGGAAAAATTCATTAAGTGGATAAACCAATTTAGATAAATAATTTTCAAAACTAACCTTTCATAGTGAAAGGTTAACATGCGCATTTAGGAAAACCATATGCTAATTGTGGGCTCTCCTCTAGCTCTAAATATCTCTCACACGGTTTCCTTACTTTGTTATGAAAAAAGGTGATAACCATGGAAAAAACCAATATCCTACATAACTCATTTTCTCTAGTGTGGTTTTATCATTCTGAAAAATAGTGTTCCTAACTATACTGCTTCATAGAACCCACTATTTTGGTTGAAAGGTTACCAAGAAGGTTTTTCAGAGTTTCTAAAAACTATTCTCAAATCATGACCTATTATAAAATTTCAAAAAAAAACGAAAACTCACCCATACCAAATAAAATAGAACCCAAAAAAAATATATATTTAAAATAAATAAATAAATATTTAATTACCTAAAACTAATGGTGTGATATTTCTCATTCATTTCAGTATAAAATATCTCTAATTATTTGAACTAATTATTCATTTTTTTTGTTTAATAATTTAATCATCCCATGACATGATTCCATAATAATTTTAAATTATTTTTCAATCAAATTAATTTCTTCTCTTTCATTATCCTTATATGATGAATCAAATCCTTTACCAATATAATTATAGATAGCGACTTCGTTATATGAATTATTAGATTCATTATGCTTTTAGTTATTTCACCTAAAACATCACCTTAGTGTGGATTACATATTATTAAAATACACTTTATTCCTATAGGATCTCCCATCATGTTTTTTATATTCATTAACCCTTTTTTTGAAAATGGCTTGTAATGTGACTCATATTATCATAAATATAATTTCTTAAAAATAGTATACCTTTCCATTTTCAATTCTTCAATCCATTGTAGAGAATATCTACAATAATATTGATGTATACTTTATCATATCTAGTGTTTGAATCAAATAACTTTTCAACCTCTTCTTTATCTATTACTTTTCCTTTTCTCAATGATTTGTTGTACATATTCTATTTTTCTTTCTGTTTGATATAATGAGCCATTATTATTTCTTATGTAATGAGTATATTATATATCTCTTCAATAGTCAATTCTTCTCCATAATTAAAGGATGACATTTGTCAGTAATGTCAATCTAGACACTTACACCGTAGTTTTTTTAACAAAAAATGAATCATTATTCATATCACCAAACCCCTAGATATATCCCACAATCTCATTAACTCATATGAAATAATAAAAAATGTTTTTATCATCTACCATTTTTATCTTTATTTACACTACACTATAACTCTACCATGTATTCCACGACATTGATTTAACTCTAATAACTACTCCTAGATTTATATGGAATTTCATTACTAGTTTTATAACCCATAACTGATGTGAAAATTAATTTTGGCAAAGATATCCAAATTTTATGTTATGACATTCCATCCATCTCCATATTCCTCTTATCCCTATGAGTTATATAAACATCCTATGAAATATTTGAAACACCATGATGAAAGTATCTATAACATAAAAACAAATTGAATGAGGTTAATTTAGAATCGCATTCCTCAAAATAGTGTAGTTGTCACAAACCAAGCCGGGATGTCGTCCAACTCAGACACCCAACCTGGTATGTGGCATGGCCCGAAGGGATTTCTTAATCCTAATAAGTTGAAACTAGTGTAGGGAATCATGATAAACTAGGGGAACAATTTATCCCAATAAATACCAATTTCAAATAAAGAAACTAAATACAAAAAAGAACAATTAATAAAATAATTTTAATAAATATCCAAATCGTCTTATATACAAAAATGGTTGAACAAAAAGAATACTAAACATAAGAGTACAAATTGGACCATGATCTCTACGTGACCTCTTGGTCACCGCCAAACACATTACCAACCTTCTACAAAGTTGGCAACACAAAAAAGAAACTTGAACTTGAAATCTGAACCTGCAAAACATCTCTGGTCTAAAAACTCTGAATGTTACAAGTAGGGTGTGATCTTTACAGCTTGGTATGTAATCACCCCAGAATCCATAAATTTTATTTCATGAAACATTCCACAAAACTTGTTTTAAAAAACCATATGAAAATAATATTTAATCATTTTGAAAAAACAAACACAAATTTCTTATATATCAGAACAACACACACCAGATTCCCATTTTCAAACAGTTTCTCTTTTTCAAAACCAAATCCCAGACAAGAATGCAAACCATGAAATTTAAACCATGCTAAACATAAATACATAGTGTAAAAGAGAAAATACGAATATCCAAATGTATATATATATATATATATAATAAACCATGGGAATACCTAAACATCCCAAGAGAGATCGTTAGATCTACTCGAGTTGGACTCACCTAACAACATATGGTGCAGCTCTAAATTCAATAACCAACTAGTTGTTCTAACTGTAAATATATTGGCACTTCCCACATGTGCAATAAAACATCCAAGGTATAGAAACTCGTCTAATAAGGGTTGATAACATCCATCACTCAAACCTAAAAAATATGCCTATGAAACCCATGGTAATAGAAAACTGTGTAAGTAGGAGGCCCTCACACACGTGGCTCACCTTACATTCTACTGCCACACTTAACTACCCCAAACACAAACATTGATCAAGAAATTACCCATCTCAAGAAATATTATATAGGGGTTTCTATCATATCATAATCAATTTTAAAGTTACAACTGATCTATCAAAAAATTTATGATTTCAAATCATTTCTAAAAATAAGTGAAGATTACAACTGAATATTTGTAGTTTCATAACCAATATCTTTTCACAAACATCAAAAAGAGCCAACCAGACCAATTTCAACTTCAATCTCAACTCAAATTCCAAACTATTTCAAAAATAATATAAATCACTACTCTTAAATATATAATTCCAAATAGTCATTTACCTTTCATTACTCCCTAAATCATATTTCAAATTCCAAATGGGACAAGTGTAAATGTACACTTCCAAAATCACCTTTAAATTTTCATTTAGAATACAAGGAACTATTTTATAAAGAGAGAGAATAAAGTTGGTGTGAAAGAATAACCATTTAAAAACTGAGGTTTAAGGATAAGATTGTTTTCAAATGAAATCTACATTTGAATTCCCATCCAACTAAGCTCCAAGTGCACCCATGGATGTTCTAATATCCAATTTCACACTAGAAGGTCCTTGAAGGGACTAAAAATACATTTTTCAGAATTTCTACTTACCTTGAAACCAAACCCATTAACTTAGCATAGTTTCCCGAACATAATAAAGAATTTAAAACTGTGATAATCATTCTAAAACATTATACCACACACCATCAGGACACAATTAGCCATATAAATAAAAAATTAATTCCAAGTCATAATTTCCATTAATATATGAAATACTACCACCTAAAACTATTTCCAAAAGTGCTCAATTTTTTAATTATTAATCAATTTACATTTTTTCAAAAACGATTCATTCATATACACTTATACATATATAAGAAATCCCTTGGAAAACCATTTCACAACCATTTATCAATATAAAAATACCCAATAAAATCATTCCCTAGCATCATAAGGCTAAAAATAATATTAAAAATTATTTTGAAAAGATCAAACATCAAATGGAATGTACTAGAAAGGAAATGGATGGAAACACCTTCCTCAAAAATGTGTGAATGCGATGGAACTTCTCAGGAAGGAAGAATAGGAACCAACTAACAATCTACATACCCAAAATTCAAAATAAACAACCAAAATTGATGAAGCATCATCCTAATGTTTTACCAATATATTTCACCCCAAGGAAACAACAAGAAACTATAAGATTGAGGAAGTGGAAAATCACCTTAAAATTAAAGGAAACTCTCCTTGAGAGTTTGGAGGGGAATATATGGAGGAGGGAGAACCATAGAGAGGGTGTTCTAAGAGCCCCTAGGTGCACCAAGGTCGGAAAAGAGTCATGGGGAAGAACCCACATGGAAAAACCCACTAGCATAGTTTTCACATGTTTCCCAAAACCATGAAAATATCGTGTGCTTCACCCATTGACCAGGGGTCAAACCAAACATCAACCAAAAAGACCCAAGATAATAAATGAAAAAATAAAAGAGAATCCATGGTTGGGGTGTGAAAATTCTCCCCACCACTCACACTTTCTTCCCACAGTAAGTCACTCATTGAAAAGGTAAGAAATACCTGAATCAATGGCCAATCAATATTGAGAGAAATCATGAACCTCATAGTGTAATTTCACTCACCAAGTCAAACCCACCCCATTAATAAGAATCCAGATAACAATAATGAGGGGAGAACATGGGAGGGTTCTACCCACTACAAGAACTCAACTAACATGTTGAAATTTTTAAACATCGATCACGATGAAACCTAAATAGGAACTCCAACCACTCTACCTTGAGATATCTAATGCAGAGACAAGGGAACTCCCAACAAAAATAAGAAATATCTAACACAGATCTAATTTCTAATGATAAGGGAGACACACAAAAATAACAATAACAAAATGGAGAACTGGAACCAGAACCATCAATTCTGAAAAACTTATGCATACTCAATAAGAACAACTAAAATTGAGACCAAATATCACAAGGTCTATGTAAAACATAGAAGAAAAAAAAGGTTCAAACAACCAAATTCCGGTGATATAACAACTCATGTTTCCAAAAAAAAGAAAACTACCAAATATATTATAAAAAACGAGATACCATAGTAGAAATAAGGACTAATATAGAAAACTTCAAACATATCCACACTAATTTGGTAGACAAAACTAGGAAAATTACTTCCACACCCTCAAAAATATCCTAATTATGCACAGGCTTCACTCTTAGCCATGTTGTAGGAGCCCTAATGACCAAAGCATCTACTTCCACATAGTAAGTCTTAAACATCATCTGGTCACAGTGTCTTCTTTTGTGCACCGTTTCCTATAAAATTTCTCCATTTCAGAAATATGTTCCTCTCATACACCCCTCCCTCCAGGTGGGGAACCTTCATGAGATTCAACCACCACTGACTACACCCAGGGAACTAACTCAGAAGAAAATGCCTCATTTACCAAACTCTTGAAATTAGTATCACTAAATGAGAGGAACCTTTCCAAGATCTCTAGATAATGTCCCCATAAGAAAAGAGGATCTTTCACGATATCCTCTGAAATTTCCTCCTCGGATAAGTATATCAACTCTATGAAGTATTCAATATGAGCTTTCACTGATCGTTATCCCTACTGGACATCTTACAGCTCTTCCACCTTCCCCAACTTCACCTCATTAGGTATGATCCATTGGATGAAAGTTATTCTAAACACTTCCCATTACATCCCAATTTTCATTGATTATGGGACAAAAAACATGAAATTATCTAAATATAGGCCCTTAAGAAAACCTATGTTAATGAAAACTCAAATAGATTCTGGAGTTATCATTAATTTGAAGACACCATCAACTTCCTCTATCCACTCCACTACTTCTAATGGACCTCAATCACCATTATGGATAGGAAACACTCAAGAAGAACCATAAACTATGCAATATTAAAAAGATTATTTGGGGACTATTCTAGGTGGAATATTTTGATCAACTCGGGAAACCAAAAAATGGAATCAATATCAACCCAAATCTCGGCAGAAAAGAACATCTCAAACCAATGCAATAGGCTCACAAGCAAAACAAATAAAAACATAACCAAAATTCCTTTTTTTAAAAATCACCACTTCCATTTTAATTTCAAAACTACATTCTTCCAAAGCCACATTCGAAAAATTGAAACCCATTTCTACCAAACAAAAACAACTTTTTAAAAACTCACCCATAGCTTTATTTGAACTGTTGCATATGTGTTATCCCACTTTTTTTCATATCATCCATGAATATGTTCCCCTATTCATGTCCCACACAAACATATATACATATATACGATTGTTCACAAAGAACAACAAGGTCAACACAATCTATTTCCTCATTAAACTCAAGAATTTTCCAAACTATTAAATCAAATTAGTTTCTTTTAAATACCCATTCAAATTTTCTATCTAAAACCATTTGATAAAAAAAAATATTTTTTATAATTTTCTCTTATTTCAAAATCCCGCTCAAAACAACAAAAAGAAAGATAGAAAACAACTCGCCCAAAACCTATAGAATGAGGAACTATTATCTATTCATAACTTGATGAAATGGTAGTAGTTCATGCCCCAACAAACTATGAACACTTAAAGAACCTTGGACAATGAATTAGAAATCCACAAGGGTCACTACTCTATGTGAGATCAAGACATGTCACTGGATCACCTCTATTGATATTCCCCAATCCAAAACAAACCAAAATAAGAAAAAGAATCCATTCCAAAACCACCCTTGAAAACTCAGGTCTCGTCATGAGTGGTGCTGATTAGGAACAAACCCATAAGAAACCTTCTAGCCCCAAGAATCCTAGTCTTCAACTATCTAACTCCCCAAATAGCAAGGTCTTTCTCTAATACATTTTTTCACAAATCATGTTTGGATACCATCGAACCTGAACTGCCTACCTAGTCCATGGAATTTCCTGAAGGGAAATCTGAATCCCTACAAGTTGGAAACTAGTGTAAGGAATCAAGATAAACCAGTCGGAACAATTTTGAGAAAACAATAACAGGATCAAATAAACAAACTAAAAAATAGTACTAACAGTAACAGTATCTTAATAAATATCCAAACCTATCCAAATAAAATATCTGCTGAACAAAAACAATGTTAAATACAAAAATAAAAAATATACCATGCTACCATAATCTCCATGTGATATCTTATTCACAACCAAACACAAGACCAACCAAATCTATGTGTGATCACACAAACAAGAAACACTAAATTGAATCCTAAACCCTTAAAATATCTCAGGCCTACTGACAAAAAATGGTACAATTAGGGTGTAAGTTAATATCTAAATAGGTAATCACTATAGAATCCATGCATTTTATTTTACAAAACAAAGAAAAAGTAAAATGGTTTAAAATACCCATATGAAAAGAGGATTTAATATTTTTGAATAAAAACCAAAAAAATGGAACAATTAGGGTGTATGTTATTATCTAAATGGGTAATCACTAGAGAATCCATGAATTTTATTTCTCAAAACATAGAAAAAACAAATGTTTTAAAATACCCATTTGAAAATAGGATTTATTATTTTTGAATAAAAACCACAACTGTCCCTTTTTTAAAATAACAATCTCTATATTCTCATTTTTATACAGTTCATCCTTTCTAAAACCCAAACACAAATAAGAATCCAAATATGGAAATGTCAGTCCATTATGAATATAAATACATAGTGTAAATGAACAACCAACTGCAGCCAAATGTAAACAAGAACATATAAATAATAAACCATGGGCATTCCAAAACATACCTAGAGTGATCCCTAGATGTACTTTGGTCAGACTCACCTGCCAACATATGGTTCATCTCCAAAGTCAATAAAAAACTATTTGTTCTAACTGAAAATCTAGTTTTACTACCCAACTATCCTCTTAAACATATAATGGGTACTAATCCATCTAATCAAGAATTATATTAAAATATCTCACAACCCTCTAAGATATTCCCAATAAACAAATGTAAAAGTACATTATTTATGTAGGATGCACTCACACACATGGGTCACCTTACCTGCTGCCACCACACATACCAACTCCAAACTCCAAAACCACCCATGTGATAACGCATATTAGAAAATTCTATATAGGGGTTCATATCATATCACATGCTATTTACAAGGGCCAAATAGTCTATAACATCCTCTCTGATTTTAAAACATTTTTGAAAATAGGTAAACATTCTAACCAATCATTTGTAATTTCAAATCGATAAACATTACAAAAAAATTAAAATGATCTGACTGCGCCTTTTTCCAATTCAAACTAAATTCCAATTCCAAACCATTTCAAAAATAATATAAAACCCCACTTTCAAATAAAAAATACCAAACGGGCCTTTACCATTCATTATTCATCAAACCATATTTAAAATGCCAAAAAAGACATGTTAGATGAACATTTTAAACATCACCATTAAATTTAAATTTAGAATCTAAGGAACTATTTTGAAAAGATATTGAAGAAAGGGATAAGGTGAACGAAGAACCTTTTAATAATTGTGGTTTAAGGATGACATTATTTTCAATTGCCATCTTCATTTGAACGCCCAACCATGTGAGCACCATCTGAACCCATATATGTGACAACATCCCATGGCACACATGGAGATCCATGAAGGTTCCAAAAAATTCATTTTTTTGAATTACCACTAAACATCAAACCAAGACCATTAAAATCACACAATTACTCAAACACACACAAGCATTTAAAACTAAGAGAATATTTCATAAAAATTCCACCACACATCATAAAGTCATGAAGAGGCATCTAAATCACACATTAGGACCAAATAATCATTCCCATTAAAATATGGAATAAAACCACATCAAAGTAACACCACAAGTGATCAATTTTTTTAGAAATAAATTAGCATTTAATCAAACACGATGCATGCATTTACACATTGGAATATATAAGAAATGCCAATTAAAAGAATTGCACTGCCATTTTTCAATATAAAATTAAAAAATCAAATCACATCATATCATCACAAATAATAAAAAATAGATTTAAAATTATTTATTAATTCTCAAGCATCAAACGGAATGTTTCATAAAGGAAATGGATGGAAACACCTACTTCAACGACGTGTGGATCTGACGAAACTTCAAGGGAAGGAAAAATATTCCCCAATGAAAAATCAGCATACAATGACGTCAAAAGAATCAACCCAAAGTATCGAAACCTCATCCTAGGGATCATCCAAGAGTGGTTCCCTCAGGGAAATGCCAATATTCTAGAAGAGGAAGGAAGGAGAAGAGGACTTATTACCCAAAAATGAAAGAAAACTCACTTCGGGTGCTTGGAGGGGAATCTATGAAGGTGAGAGAACCAAGGAGAGTGGGTTACAAGAGTCCCATAGTGAATCTAGGTTAAACAAGAGGGGTGGTGGATGAATTAGGATCAAAATACAAGAGGGTTATTTTTGGAATTTCAAATATTTTATTGAACGGATTGATTGCACGGTTTGGTTTTACGGTTTTACAATCCACGCACAAATTGTGTGCCCCCTGTTATACAATTGTATAGAACCACTCACATATTTTTACACAGTGTCCAAAACCATTCATAACCCATGCGCCGCACCCATGGAAACCCAAGGCAAGAGATACTGTTACATGGGTAGGGTTTCATCATTTCCCTAAACCAGGTATAGGCTAAAAACTCACCTGAAACATACAAAATTAAAAAACATAGACCAGGGATCAAAATGAACCACAACTAAAAATATCCAAATATAATAAAATAATAAAATAAAGGATTATCAAAGGTCTCGGTAAAATAATAATTTATGAAATCGAAGATAAGAACATCTCTATTGCTGAAAAAAAATTGAATCAACATTTTCAAGTAATTCTTCAAATCCAATGAGACTTTCTTCCTATTGAACTCGTTTTAGAATTCAAGGATCAATTATCTTTCACTGAGGGGGTGATGAATCATTTTTACCATCGTTTGAAAATTTTAATTTAAATATAATCTCATGATTTCTTTTTAGTTCTTGATCCACTCAATGATAATTCATAGCCTTAACTCATATATAGTATAATGTAAATAGTGAAACACAGTGTATATATAGTTTTCAATGAAATTTTATACGTCATTCCATGACCTTTATTTCCTTAAATATAAATTCTTCACTATCTATTACAAAACTTCTATAACATATAATCAATTATTCCATTTCTACATCTAGTATCTACAAAATGTTACTACCACAATTTAAAAAATTAATATCCAACAAATGATTGATTCATGTAAGCTCATGGTAATATCTTAACCCCATTATAATAATAATTCTCCATGTGTATATGGGGTGTATAATTGATAAGTGCATAACTTGTTCATTTTCCATGGTAGCTTCTAGTTTTTATTAAAATTATTATGAAATTCATATATATAGTGTTTTATAAAATTCATTCATTAGTATTTTTTCAAATAATTATTTTTCACCTATAATCACTAATTTATATTAATTATTCTATCATGAATAATATAAATTAAAAATATAGAGATCCTATAAATATTATAAGTAGGATCATCTTCCTAAAATATGGTAATATTTTCCAAATAGAATTAGAATTTAAAACTAAATTTAATTACCATAAAAATATTCATATAAATCTTCTGAAGACTCAGCATTTTTCCTCTTTCACAAGGCATCTGAATATCTGTGATCTTAGTGATTCATCCATTATCATGTTGAATCCAGGCATGAATGCAATATTGTATCCTATTATTCTATGATGTATCACAGAATCCCTAGCAGCGTAGTTTTTTATCCATGGTATAGCACCCTCTTAAATTCTAGTGCAACAAAAAATAAATATTTTCCTGTTGTAAAAACTAAGATAAAATTTATAGATTCACTATAGGTTTAAAACCATTATTCTATAAATTTATAGCATTATAATATGTAAAATGAAACTATTTCATAAGTTACTTGATTATACATGGTGCATTCGATGAGTTGAAAACCCATACGGCATTTCTATCTCATCACACAACCTCATCATGAAAGATCCATGGGATTGAGTTAATATTCTAATAATATTTATATTTATTAAAGTGAAACTAAATGGATATATTATAACAATATTACTTGTGTATTGAAAATCATTACATCATCTAATTCCTTGGTTCCCTCGTGAAATATCACAAGATGGAGATCATCTATACCTGTAATGACGATGATTTAATACCATATAAAAATTTAATTTTAGACACTCACAGATATTATGAGGTTATTCTAGGATACAGAAATGTGGAATAAGATTTAGTAAAATCATAAATATGTAAATAAAAACATCCAACATACTGAACCTCTGAAGGAAAATTGGGGGTGTTAGTCATGGAAGAAGTTACCCTAGCATGATCATACAATTTGTATTGGATAGATCACATGGATACCCTTGTATTTATATCATTTCAAAAGGATATATAGTGAACCACATATATTGTACCACATTAGTCTTTCTCTTGCCTTATCCATGATATATAATAATCGTTGATCCCTCTTATCATTTATTCCATAATTGGGTTAAAGACCCAGATACATTATTCTCTAACGAGCTTCAATATTTGAACCTTAAATTTGTTTTCCATCTTTCCCACCCAAATTCTCTCTCAAATGGGAGATATCAAATGGGAAATATGTTTTTACCCACATTTCCTCCAACCACCCTTACCATACAGGTGCTTTCTCACCAATGACACACTACCTTCCAAGTTGGAGATTGACCATGCCACCTTTGTAGTGGATGTGGGGTCGCTTATTTTGGATAGGTATTTGTTCTATTTCTTAGTTACACTCACATAAAATATTTATTAATAATTATCAATACAGTATTCCAAAAATTGATACTCAAATTATTCCTTCAGTATGTAATTATATTTTTCATTACTATTACAATAAAAACACCTATTTTTATATGTGTTCAACATTATGTATGTCCTTTAATTACCTAAGACATTTATCTTTATAATTTAATATCAAATAAATAATATTGACTTTTTAAATAAATAGAATTATTAATTAATTAAATTTAATTCCATTAATATAATCCATGATAATCATCCAATAAACATTTCAACATATACTTACCCATTGTCAACAAATGATAATTTTTGTCTCAAAAATGTATTGTTGGAAGAGTATAGGAGGGAATAAAAAAGCAATATGTAGAAATTGTGGTTATTTTAGTCAATGAAAAATGTGATGACATTTCCAAGATATAAGATAATCAAGTCAATAAATCAAAAATAAAAAGTTTACAAATCTTTCTAGAATTATAATATGGTTTATGTTTGGGATGTGTGGGAACATTTTTAAATCATTTTATTGAAAATAAATGAAAAATACACATAATATAAATTACAATTTGATGCTCAATAGATTTTGGAGATTCATTAAATCATTTATATTATTGAAATGAATATTTAAATATAAGTAAACATTTAAAATGAGCTTCTTATAATTATTTGTGTTACAAAAAGAATAGATTTTATTTTGTGTGAAATCTCAACATTTTTAAATCAAATTCATAATCCTTGATAATGAAGAAGATATATAGTGATAAATGAAGAGATAATTGAGGTAAGATCTCAATGCAAAAAATTAATGTGTCCTTAAATGAGACACATATTGTTGGAATAAAAGTTATTCAATTTTCATGTTCATGAAATGTATATAAATATATTTTTTTTAGGACAAATTGTAAATAAAATTCAAAATTTTTCTTGAACAATAGTTATCATATATTGGGGAAAAAGATTAAAATTAAACCATAATATATTTCATAGAAGTAATATAGTAAATAAGAATTCATCTTAGTGATGAACGATAAGATTCAAGACATAGCAATGACAGTGGAAGAATATATGGCACTGATCGAGATCTTTTTGTGATTTTTCAAGTTGATTAGTAAGGTCACATCAATAGTTTAGAGTAGTATATTCATATTTTGTATTTTTTTTGAGAATTTTTAGTTCCTGAGTATTGAGTAATAAATGATAATTTATGTTGTGTCCCATAGATTTATATCATCTAACCTTATAAGTTTGATTTGCCCTATTATATTTGTGATATTACCTAAACACACAAATGAATAGTATAATTACTATATTATTGTACATCAAAAAAATATCATTGTATGATCATTGGGTTATCCTGATGTAGGTAAACCATATAAAATTCACTTTTATGTATGTGTGATTTATTTACTTAATGAAAGAAATAATTTAGTGCTTTTGGGATTGGTTATCATAGCTAAAATTGTTTTAAGGTAATGTTTGTAAAATTAAATTCAAATAATATTCAAAATAGAAACCATCATGTAACCCCTACAACAATGAGGTCATGATCATTTTTAGTAGTGACTGTTTGAGGAAAAAATGGTTGGAATTTTATTATTTCATTTCCCTCATTCTACCAACTTATCAAGGTTTCAATAACTAAATACCATTTTGGGCCTAATAGAAAATACATCATGTTAATCCAATTTTACATTGTAAGAACCTATAGATATACATGAAATATAAATAAGTTATCTAAATTTTGAATAGTAGGATGTATTATATCCTTAAAATATTATTATATATCCTCGTCATATGGAAACTTATCACATGGAAAACAATTATTATCATTGAATAAAATCATCAGATCCCATAGATTCTTACTACCTTATTGAAGAAAAAGAAACAAATTTACTGTCCCTTTATTCATTGGCATAGAAAGAACTATCTGTACTACTTTTTTTAGAATTCCTACCATCCAATGGATGACTAAAAGTGTTCCCAAAAAAATAGAATATGTCACTATTGCACTACTCCAATCAACTAAGTGGTTTCCAATGAGATCCAAGGATCCATTCTAGTAAGAACGACGATAAAATTAATCTCTACATCCAATGTTTTTTGTTTTATCTCTAGATCAAACACTCCAATCATTCATTATGAATCTCTAATATAAAATGTTTTTTCATTAATCTCAAAGACTATATATCCTCTAATAAATTAACCCATTAATAGTAAACTAGTCCATTTTGTTCCGCCATTCCATCCTAAACCATAAAAAATGATAACCACAAGTAATATATAAAAAATATAATAAGATTCTATTCAAGGAAAATGGAATTCATTTAGGATAATTCAATTAAAATCATTTTAATTTCCCAAGAATCATCTCATTTTAGAAAAATTAAAAAATAGAATGGTACATGTACCATCCCTATGTCTCTACAATAAAATCAACACCATCTTAACATGAATACTCACTAAGATTAAGGACTATTTGTATGATCACCGGGTACTTAGACTAATGTTTCTTTATTAGTAAATATTAATTGTTAGTATACAAGGCTAAATTACTATTGTTACACTACAAATCATATGTATCCTCACTTGTTATCAACTCAAATATCCACCCATATACTCATCCATATATTTGATATCAGTATATTGTGAACTACCCCAACTAGGAACCCATTTATTCCCTATACTAAATACTATATAAACCACTGAAGCATGCCTCCATTTTGAATCAGTTTTTGTGACTTTCTCTTATGATACAATTTCACATAGATGGAATGGACTACCCTTATTTTCAAAAATAATAAAAAATCCCCCAAAATCAACTAAAGAGTATGTAAAATAAATTTCAATCCATATATAATGTAAATTACTTATATAATATTAGTCCCAATGGATGCTACTAAAAATAAACTCCTTGGGAAGGGACAACAAAACCGATCTTGACCTCCCCAAACTAGAGTTGTCCAACTCAATTAGTAAATCTATATTTGAAAAAGATATGGAAAATAAAAGAAAGAATTTTTATATATAGGTCTAATAGTAAAATTATACACCGTAAGATCCTCTGTAAATCTGATTAGTAAAATGTGGAATAAGAAAACTATTACATTCACAAAATAACAAACACAACCAACACACACCTATAATAGGTCAACTATCAGTCAAAATCAATGAGTATCGGTTTCTTAATATTGAAATCATTTATAATAACATATATTAAAAACAATTTATTTCATGATGTTATATTACATCTTGTTGTTAACGGATATATTACCTCTCAAAAACCAATGGAATATAGTTTGTTCTTATACCCCTTTGGTATCTGTGTATCTTCATAACCATAAAATAAAACCAATTCATAAACACTTATTTATTATATATATTACATCACCATTTCACAACAGTGGATCATATCATCATCGTAATATAGCATCGTAGACAGGAAGGAATCTACCTAATGCATTCCCTATACAGTGTATGTTCCTCATCATGTATCTGTATAAAAAATATATTCCAATATATATATATATATATATATATATATATTATTGAGACTTTTAATTGCAACCCTTATATATAACATAAGTTCCTAATTCATTTTATACTATAAATTTTCAATAGTAGAGTGGGGAAGAAGAATAAATTATCCATTCATTCCCTCTAGAACATGGAAATTTGGGAAATATTTAGAACCCAATATTGTATAGAAATCAATATGTTTACCCAAATTCATTACTAATTTGATTGGAATATCATGAAAACAAATTATTGAAAAATCCTCACATATTCCAATCCTAATCACCAATTCATATCCAAGACTATTATCTACCACAACAGTGGATATAATATTTCTACCATGTTCTAACAACTACTTCCATCACAATTTCATGAACAAATCCCCTAAAATCACAAATTTGGGACATTAATATATTAGAAAAATTACATTATATAGTTCATTACATTTCTATATATTAACAATATTGCACCCCTTCAATCATTTGCAAATATTTAATACCAAACCATTCATTATTATATTTTACCATTCTAGAAATATATTATTACTTGTTAACATTTATTACATATTTCACCATTTATTATTCATAGCTATACTCACCATTATCAGTGTCTATTTAATATTTTATCATCCCAAATGAAAGAAATATATGTGTATCATCTTCAAAAAGAACTAACAACGATTAACAGGTATCACTATAATCAAGTATAGAATGATCTTACATAAAGTAGTGAAGATTGGAAATATTAATTTTGAATTACATTTGAAATATACTTCTTATTAATTCTAATATATCAAATATTTATTTATTATTTAAACATCACTCCTATAATTTTGTATTTCCACAAAATAAATTTATTACTAAATTTATATAGTTACAAAAAAAATAATGGTAATAAGACACATTAGTCATTAAGAAAACATGGGGTATCCTAGAACCATTAATATTAAAGAAAAAAATCCATTAAAATCACTTAATATCGTGTAACAAAAATTCAAATCAATACATTTAAAATTCAATATTTAAATTTAACTAGATGTCTTTAATATATTATTTCATTATTACTTCCAATAGAAAGAAAATTAATGATGTATTTATAATTTTACATAAATAAAGATGAATATATTTCTAATACCTAACATCATTTGAAGTTTGAATAATAATATGTATGGTTAATGATAATATGATTATCCCGTTATCAACAATCAAAAAATAAAACCATGAGAAATAATTCACCTTAAACAACCATAAAGAACATGGACTATGTGTGTCTGCATCTTGTGACCACTCACCAATGTGATGGACATCATTCCATATGACCATAGGGGAACCTCACAATAATCTATATAAAGATGATTATTAATAATTTTGTATATTGTTATCGAGGGGAGACTATACCCTCTTATTAGAGTAAAATACATTGGAAAGAACCAAAATATATCCACAAAAAATAAAAGGATAAAAATATAATAAAATATTATAGTGGGATATCAAATAAAATTATTTTAAAAAACATACATCCCATATAATCTCAAATCATGATGTTAATATATGAAAAATGTATAAAATCAAAATATGAGGCTCTACTATACTCAAAAAGGAAAAACTCCTCACTCTATCCAAGATTTCCAACATTATTATATAATATTGGGCCTCTTCCCTAACATTACCAATGATCATGAGGTATTCTCGTTTACTAAATATTTCGGGATGACAAAAAACTCTATTCATTAACTTAGTAAGACACAAAAAATGGTTCCAATAAAATAAAAATTTTATATAGAATATATTAATGATAAATTAATTCAATAATAATTAATGAATAGAATTTAATTTAAAAAATATGATCATTGACTAGGTTCTATAATGAAGCTTAATTTTGATAATATCTTCTTTTTCTTATGTTATAAGTCTTTGATCTGGTCATAAAACTATAATAGGTAACCATGTAAAATAATAATAAAAATTAGAACATCATCAAGGGGGTCTAAGTCCTACTCCACAACCAATAAAATAATAATTTACATTCAACATCATTTATTGAATGTATCTAATCATGTCAAAAAAAACTATATCAATTGGTGAGATAAGTTTCCACCTATAATTCCAATATATACCATCATGGGGAAGAATAAAACACTAGAATCAAATATCTTATATCATTAGGGATAATAGATACTACCCTATAATAACATATCATAAATATTGGGATACAATAAATCTTAGACGAGTGTTAGATATCATATCATTCTGGGTTAATATCATCCCTCAACTAAATACAATATCATATCATTAGGGAGGATAATATCCCACCATATGGACATATATTATACCATCAAGATGAAATAGAACACCTCCTTGTTACATATATCATATCATAAGGGAGTAATATAGGACCTTCTTATTATAATATATAATGTCATTAGGTGGAGTAATTCCTCTCTCTAGAATCATATATCAAATCAACATGGGGAATAATGAACAACCATTGAATCATTTATCTCATTATCTGGGGGAATAATCCCACTCCAAAAAAATCTTATATAATATTATTAGTTGAAAAATCAAAAAAACTATAAAAATATATCACCACATCAGGGAAGAATATCTACCCTCCAAGGAAACTCATATCATGTCATAAGTGGGAATAATAACACTCCATGGAATTATATATCTAGTCATAAAAGGGAATATAAACCTTCCTTGAAAATATATAACATAAAATAATTGGTAATAACACCCTTATTTAAAATCAAATATATTTCATACACCACGAAGGACGTATCCCACCCCAAAATTGTTTCCAAGACATCATTTACAAGGGGATACATCCTAATTAGATACTTGTAAATCTGTACACCCTAGTGAATAACCTCTCCTTGAAATCATATATATGATTAATCATGTCAAAGGATAGATGTTAAAAACTATTATATCCCTTTTTAGTCACCATAATATGAGATAGTCAGTCACCCAAATAGATCACACATTTATTGTGTTTTCCTCTCAAGTTCACAACTCATATTCATCATTGTATCAATGCTATTATATAACCATACCTTCCTAAATACACTAACCCTCATTGGGGATATCATATGATTGGGACACCCAAAAAAGTCCCATATGTCAATTTTTAATCCAAAATCCTTGTATGGGTGACTTCATCTCCCTCCCAAACATTAGGTAAACCCCATTTATTAAGGATCATAACTCTCCTTGAAATTTACAAGATCAAATCATGACATAATTGGTCACACTAGTGATACAGGTTAGCCATCAGAATATAGAGATGACATGGATACCATTTCACTTCCATAACAAACCTAAGTGGTTACTCCTAAAAATCCCATATAGAAATCCATTCCCAAGTATTATCCCCTGGATATGTACTCAGTTACTAGCATAGGATGAACACCCACACCACCCACCAATTATTAAACCAACTGGATCTAATGGATCTTCAGGTTTTTCTTTTGGTCTTTCCCCAATATAACCATTTCAATCTATCACCCTTCCCCTAAATGGTGCAATATAAGAGAATATATATAATAATGAATTTGATATTCATTAATCTCACTTTAACCCATCTATGTTCTTTGAATCTCATCACATGAATTTATAGTTCTTTTTCTATACATCATGGACTTGGGAACTATGCAATAGTTCTAGGTCCCATCATGTCCCTTCAATCTTTAACTATTTCCATACTAATTTTAAGGAATTTTTTTTTAAATCTATGTTCAACTGCACATATGTAGAGATAACACATGTAACATTATACATCACACAAATCTTATTCTTTATAGATATTTTCATAGAGTAGTTACCTCATCTATAGAGATTGAATCCTCACCACTACCTAATACTCCTCACCCAATGCTGTATCATCAATTTATCTCCTATATTAATCGGTTTGATGCTTATATAATAAATTAAAACAATTTATAACCATTTAATTTATTTTAACCAAGGGGTAACTGCCCAAAACCACACTAAGTGGATTCTACTCACAAAATCATCATATTATGAATATTTAATATAGTGTGAATTGCTCTAGGAATAACATGGAATAATGGGTCTATCACATGACATATGGTAACTCACTATTAATAGGAAACCTATTTGATAATCCTAGAAGAATTCATATAATGACATACACCAAATGAAATTGTTATAAATAGTAATAAGTAACCCCTTCAATATATCTTCTTGCAATGACATGAAAAATTATTATTATAATATTTTCACTATACCACGCCTCTATGGAATTTTATTAAAATTCAAAACATAAAGATACTAGAATAAAGGTACAAACATGGTAGATAAAATTAGAAATGGAAAGGAAGAACCTACCAAAATTAGTTATGAGAGCATTAATGAATCACCCCATGTTAGTGTGGGTTGATGGGAGATGAATGAGGGGGAACTAGGCCAAATAGGGATCTATGTAAAAATATTTCTCTTTATATCATTAACGAGGCTGACATCTAAATGATTGTATTTAACTACTGGATAAAATTGTGTAGGGAGGATATTGATATGATTCCATTAAGGAAAATCATAATCCCCCTGTAAGGATTTTTTTATTGTGATATATATAGTTTTTTGATATGAAGGACTTCCCCTGAACACCTGATCTGGAAGATATCATTCCTAATATTGTGAGGCTCTATATTATACATGAAAATATATTCCCTCTTGGTGTATCCCATTAAGATACTTTTTATTCAACATCCATGCAAATAATTTAGAAAGGAATATATAGGTTTTTTTATCTTTTGAGGTACGGTGACCTTTACTATATAATTAACCCCTTACATATGATATATTCATTTAAAAAATACCCTCATTCATACAACCACCACTGTGATACCACCTTACAGATGTGTGATGTTTCACCCCATGGACTCCTCAAAAAACAACACTTTCTACTTCTGATTGATTTCCTATAATGTAGGGATTTTCCCATAGGGTGATCTCTACAATATAATACACCATTATATGAAATCAACTAGACATGGAGTTTCTTACTATATACTTCCAAAATTTATTCCAAGGCTCCTAAAGTTGATTTAATGCTAAATCAAGCACTTAAAACTTCCTTCGATCTTCTATAATAAACCTGAAACATCTCATAGAGATGTTCCAAACCCATAGTCCATATAAAATTGAAATTTCTCAAAAAAAAATCCTTACACTAGAACAAAAATAATAATAATAAACTATTCTATAAAACAATTAGTAACACTAATCATTAAAAAATCCACTATTACACTCAAAATCCCCAAATGGTCAAAATTTAATTTCAACCTCAAATACCAGTATACATTGATCATCATATCCCTACTAATTGTCTTAATTGTATCAAAAATTATAGAATTATATTCCATTATTAAAATTCCAAAATAAAGGATCATTATTCCTTATGGGATGAGTTTCCCACTCATTAAAAAGGTTGATAATGTTATGAGACTTAGCCAAACATCCTGATCTTGATATATTAATATATTGACCACAACATAATCTCTATTTAATTGGGGTTCAACACCATTATACTCCTAAGGTAAATTCTAAATCCTAGTCATAGTTCAGAATCTAAAAGATTCACCTACCAAAAATTTATTTCACATGTTCAATGGATATCATTGTTGCAATTTCCACACCATTGCATTCGATTTCATGACAAAAATCCATCATTACTCTTGATGACTTTCCCTAAAACAATTGGTGCCATATCTAAATCAATCATGATTCCATTATTACAATAGGCCTCCAGATACTATTTAACACCAATGTAAATTTTTGAACATAATAGTCAATGTAATTACATGGTTTGGTTCCAAATCACCAACACCAATCATCAGACTCTCGCCATTAGCAATGGTGGATTTATGGTCTGATTCAATCAGATGCAATAATAACTCCATCTCAATTATTAAGTCAACTAATTCACTTAATTTGAAACCGCATTAGAATATAAAATAATATATTTACCAATGTACAAAATGAAATTAGATCTACCTACATTATTATATATAACATTATCTCAACTATCCACCAATTGTTGTAACCACATCCATGACCCTATCAAACCAAGCATCATATAGTTTTGAGTTATTTAAATTTACCTACTATATTAATATTCTCATCATAATTAAAATAAATACAAACATACATTCTCTATCTACAAGCTCCATCTATAATTTTACATAATGATAAAATGTGACCATCCATCTCATAGCATAGAACCAATTCGAAACTCTGAAAACAACATATTGTATGCTCTCAATGAATGTAATTTTTAAAATTATAGGGAACTTTAAAAAATTAAGGACACACCCTTCAAGAAAAAAATTGTGCTATTACCCCCATATTACATACCTTGCAAAAATACTCATGATAAAAGTATAAAACTTACCAAGATCAGTAAAATTTCACTTTTTCTGAGTCACACTGATCCCATCGCCTAAAAATCTTGTTAGGGATCAATATTGGATCGATTGTACCAAGAACCTTTAACCCACACATGATATATCCTCTTAAAATAGAGGGATAAATTCCATCCTAATAAATTATTTCATTATATATTGTAACACCCCAAGTTCTTTGGAACTATATTATTTTTATAAACCAAAAATTTATAATCAAAAACTATGTTTATTTCAATTTGTAAAAATGAATTGAAATTTATTAGTAAAAAATCAATTTAGTTATGAATTAAGGATAACAACATATTATTCATTCATAAGTGGAACATTCCTAATATATTACATGAAATTAGGTATTTCTTGCCATGAATAAAATACATCCATTAAATGTGAATAAATCAAAAGTGGAAATCGATTGATAGAAAATAAATCTTTTTGATAAGGAAATCACTTGGATTGACTTCAACGTCTAATCATTTTTTTTATTTTCAAAATAAAAATATTTATGTTTGACTACTAACCTTATAATAATGGATACAAAATTTCAAACACCATAAACATTAACATCATTCAAGCTTCAAAATCCACCCAAAACATCAAAATTCAAATTAAAATTGAAATTTAAGGGCCGTAAAAAAGACACTTAATTCAAAAAATCATCCAAGGAATCACCTTGGGTTGTGATACTCTTAAAGACATGCTCCTTGATTCATAATCAACACATCATTTTCATCACATCACCTGTAATCAGAAGCCGTCAGAATAGAATTTCATCGTTGTTTTCAAAAACTGAAGAACTTCAAAATAGTAGGGGGGGAAACTGAGACCACCATTATCGGTAGTGGGAGTAGAAATCATCCCCACTACCATTGGATACCCACCAAAAGATGTCTCACCAGAGCATCAAACCACCTCATTGGATACACTTTCAAACTCACCATCTTTATATCAGAATTTCACCTTGGAATCGAACCAAAATCCTCATATCATTTTTGAAAATCATCATCTTCAACTTTTATATTCACCAGTAACTAAAAAACCAATAATGTAGAATAACAGCATTAAAGGATAGATCATTATGAAAAATAAATAATATGAAATAAGAACTACTTTATGTAATGTGATAGTGGAATATTTAAATCATTTAGTAAATCTATGTATATGTGAAAGAAATATAGTAATTTAAAATAAGGTTGTTGTAATTATTTTCATAAAGAATTAGGTTTTTTTATATTCTAATTAAAAATTTGGTCTTATGTCATATATCCAATCTGCATATAGATTTCATTTATTATTAACATAATATAACTCATAATGAAGTACTAATATGATATTAAATACATATATCAATGTGTGTGTTGCATGTAAATAATAATATAATTATTAAAATAATATATTATATATATATATATAATATTAAAATAAATATATTATTAACAATGTAGTAGTAAAAATTATATTGGTAATATAAAATAAATTAATATAATTGTTTCCAAATCATATTTATTATAAAATAAAATAAAAAATTAAAGAATTTTTTGGATATGTAAATTTTTATCAAAATACAATAAGTTGATCAATTTTAAAATATTATGTTATAAGAACTATTATACTAATTTATTATTAAATATAAATAGATATAAAATAATTTTAGAAAAAAATATTTTAAAAAACACCATTCTTTTAATAAAATCAATTATTCTTTATGTTTTTTATCTTCATATAAAAAATAAATTTAAAAATTATATAACATAAAATAGAAAAAAATAAAGAAATTTTTTTTTATTTCTAATATCATAATTATCATATAATTATTTTATGGTAATTTTGAAAAAAAAACAATTGTGTATTAGGTGAATAGTGCAATACATTATTTTACAAATAACGTGATTTTTTAGTAATTTTTGTCATATATAGTTGAATTTCAAATCCTTGAATAATTATTATTGAAATATATATATATATATATATATATATATTAAATATGAGTTTATAATAATAATAATAATAATAATTTTTACTTTATATAATAATATTTTTCATTTTAGAACATAAGTAATATTTTTTAAAAAACTTATTTTAAAAACATTATATATTTAGTATTTTAAAATTAAATTTTATCCCCTATAAATAATGAATAATAAATAATTTTTTAAAATTTAATGATTAATAAAATATATATATAACAAGAACCATTATATTTTTATGAATAATATATAAATTAAATATGTAGGAAGTAGTTATAGTGGTGAAAACCCAAAAGGAAAAAATTACTAATATAAAAATTTAAGGTACTAATATGATTAGAACTTTTTTTAATTGAGTATTTGATGTTTGGATTGAAATAAAATCATATCATATCCATTATTTTTCAATTTTGGTTCTATTTTACCTAATAGTAAATTCCCCTTACAGAAAATTATTTTTTTATTTACAAAATTTCTTCGCATTTTAACTTTTAAAAGGGGATCACCTGTCATAAGTTACCCACAGACAAAAACCCACTATTTTAATCCAAAATACTACCTAAACCACTAATAAACACTCCTATAAAACTTAAGTAGTTTATTTTTTCTCAAAAGTCCTCCCCTTAAAGTTTTATTCTTATTTATACATAAGATAATATATGAATTGCTATATAAGATTCGGACCTATCTTCATCTATTTTATTTTATTATTGGATTTTATTATTTAAAAAATTTCATTTATCTAAATTAAAAATATATCATAAGTATCAGTATTATTCTATTATGTTATTATAATTATGGTACAAGCATTTATCACCCACACATTTTTTATTTTGAAAAAAAATGTGAATCATGTGTTGTGTAGGCTACCACCTCCACAGAAAATATATTTTCATTTTCATTCACCACAATACTAGTATATTACTAAGAGGGAATTTAATAGATAATTAATATATTTATTAAATATTTTTTATTTTTTTATTATAAACCATGTTAATTATTTTCACTTTTCTACAGAAAAATATATCATTATCCATGTGTATAATTGGATTTCCTCCTCTATGGAATGAAAATTTTCTATTTTTCATTTCATCAAAGTAATATATTATTGGTCATTAAATTCTTTTTTATAATTATTATGATAAAGAAATAAATAATTTTTTGGAATAACAAATTGAATGGCCTATTAAAGATATGAATGATAAACAATTTTTTATAAAAATAATCGTCTTAACAATGAAATGTACAGTCGAAAAAAAATTATTTTTATGTAATATTTTATTATTGAAAAAATCATCAAAATAAATATATCCAATTATTATATATCACACCAATAAAAAATAAATATTATTATTATACTTCTAGTATAACGATATTATAGATAAATTATGGATTATCATTGATTAATCATGTCGTGTTCATGTTTTGGTTGATTTATCTATCGACTTTAACAATGTTATGTATTTACATAATGGATGACTATGGTTAACTATTAACCAATATAATATGATATACATTTTTAAATAATGGAATATTTTTTTAATTTTTTACAATATTAAGAAAATAATTAATTATGAAAACCCCATTTTTTTAATCATGGATCACAAAAAAAAATATTTTAATTTTATTCATATTCAATTATTTGAAACACTCATAAATGTAAATAAAAATATAATATGTAATAATTCATGAATTATAGTAATTTTTATGATCTTGTGATGCTTATAATTTTTTTAATAAAAACTACAAAAACAACTCCTTTGAATCTGGTATAAATAGTCTAAACTATAAACACTTGATGATATAAAATAGGTAGATACATACCAATATTCATATAGCTAATTAATATGACTGAAAACTATATTTGGTGTTAGGTATGAATATTTTTAATAAATTATTCATTATTATTGTTATGTTTTTTATATAGAAAAATCACTTTTGGGGATATCAAGAGATACGATAAGGGTTTCATTGTTCGATTTTCATCTCTATTGGACATGATAGATATTTCCTACCATAACTTATTTTATATAGTTTATAATCTTCCCAATGTCATTGAAAAATGAAAATATATTACATTTCATGTTATTTTACTCTCTTTTAAATGATCTTTCTCTCAATATGAATTGATTGTTTCATTACAAAATCAGTAAGATTTTTATTGACAAAATTTTTTTATTTAGTAGGTTGTGTCCTTTCATACATGAATATACATTCACATTTTCTTTGATCTAATCCTTATCCTATATTATTTCATTTATATTTTAGTAATATATTTTAATTAATTACCATTATCAATATCAACATTTATTATATATAAAACTTTTTTGATTTCAGTATTCAAAAAATGGTAATTCAAAATATTATAGAAAATGGGTTTCTATCCTTTAAAAATTAATTTTGTTAACTTCCCCTCCAAATTTTATCATAAAAAATTTATATATTATATAATTATTTATTTGGAACTTGTTATTATATGGTTTTTAAATTTATTCACTTTCCTTTCTATAAAATTTTGTTGAAAGTAATTTTCAAATTATCTTTTAAAACAACCTTTTAATGGTTTTCTAAAAATATTAGTATTTTCACATAATATTTTCTTCTATGGTTTATATCTCAAAATTTTATTTTTTAGCTATCCTCTATGTTTTATTATGGTCTCATTAAAATTGGAATATTAATTTTTTTTATCATGGGATATCTTAACATAATCATATATTATTTTTTAAATTAATATGAAACATTTATTATTTCCATTAGTTCATTAAGATATTTTAATAAATAAATTTTTGTGGCACACATATATATGAATGATGACATTTGGGGACCAATATCACCATATAATTTATTTTTTATGTTTATAAATAATGTGATATTTAGGCATGGGCATAATGAGTTAATTTACAATGGGGTGGATATTTTGGGGTTTCTCAAATTTTTATGTGTGGAGATGATGATTTTGTTCACATAGTCTTAGAAATATTGGGTTTTTTCATAAAGTTTTTCATATTATAAATTTTGAAAACCTTTCTATATTTTATATAATGTTATTCCATATTTTGAAGATGTATTTCAATTACATTAAATTCTATGTTATCAGGATAATTACTTATATTGAATGTATTCTACACATTAATATCATGATCATAAGTATTATTATTTTTAACATGAGTTTTTATTCATAAAATGTTTTACACATCATTAATAAATGTGTTATTGGGTTATATTTCTCTATCATGTTTTATGACTAAATTATATGGTCTTATGGTCTATTATTATGATATTTGTTTCTTCCACATGTTATCCTTGATTTTTATGATACAACACATTATGATATGTTTTTTCACATTTGAGATTTTTCTTTTTTATTATTACATTCCCCATGTAATGATGATTATTATATAATTTTTAATTTGTAGAATGTTTTTAAAGGAAAAAAAATTATAGATAAATAGTCCCAAGTGATGAAATATAATATGTTTATGTAGATAATATCAAAGACACTAAACCATTAGGTCATCAATTTATGTAACTATTTGTGAGATATATTATTAATATAATGGGAATTATGTGTTATTTAATTCATATATAGATTGGGTCACTGTAGTTGGTAACCAAGCATACTTTAAAAAAATGGAGACTTATTTAGTTACATTTTTTATCAAGGTAAGATAACCTTAGTGAAAACCCACGAAGGATTCAATGTATAGGTTGATATTCATAACTAATAGTGAAGTCCTCAACTAGGTATTCTTCATGTAAATAAAACCCTCTCAAGATATGAAATTTTTTATTTTCTAATGGAAGAGATGAAATAAGGGGTAATAATCTCTAAAAGTGTTAGTTGCGAATTGACTGATACATGATGAGTGGGTGTAGAATTGGACATCATTATACAATTACAATGGGTATTTTTTGTTTTATATTATTCTCTCATAAACAAAAATTGATTATTGATTTCCTAACTAATTTGAGGTATTTGATTGAGAATTATTAGATAATCCATCATAAGGTAACTTACAATAAACTATGATCAATATACATTAAACAAATGGAACTACATGATAATGTGATAATGTAAAAGAATAACGAATTCAAGGATGAGTTCCATTTATATTTATTTTAATTCAATATTATTATAAAATTTTAGTCACTCAATTAAACCATTATGATTTTATTAATGACTAGAACTAGAAATAAACCATGGTTTTGATTGAAAATATGGAGATTGTATCAATGGAGAACCCATAGGAAAGGGATCTCTAATGATAAACCTAGGATTAATCCAAAACATTGATCAAAAATATAATAGGGAATGTAAACATCATCAATGTCTAAAACACACCAAAGAAGATTAGTATATAGTTTCATGAATTATAAAGTTATGAAGATGATGATGGAATGAATGTTCAATTTTATATATTTCATATATATTTAACAATTCACCAATGAAATTTTCTTAAGGGGATAGGAAAATGGATTCCATGTGGAATATGTGTTCCTCAATAATATAACTATCAAATAGATATTAGGAGTTTTAAAAATATGATTAATGTAAATTGAGTTTATCATATGATACCATTAATAATTTCATATCTATTTTTTGGAAACATGTACATAATCAACGTTAATACCCTAATCCATGGACTCACCAAGATTATTTAAATCACCAAATTTCTTGGACTTGATTAAAATGGAATTCCTATGAAAGAACTACTCTCGATATTGATCTTAGTTGTTAAAATAAATGTACCCTCAATATTTAATTGTATATATATTTTCTGATTACGATTCATAGAACTCTACTATATCATGGATATTTTATAAGATTATAAAATATCCACCATGATGATATGATTGTTTTAGAGATATTACAATGTTATGAAAATTGTATTAAAAATGATGTTTAAAGGAATTTCTTTTCTATTAATATTATTATTCTTCCATTAGATTAATTACACCTTATGTTTAGTAATGGATTAATTCCTTCCTCTTAAAATAAAAATTATATAGATTATGTAGAAAAAATTTCATTTAATCCTATGATATTATATAAATGATATAATGATAATAATAATACTCTAGAAACATATTATATACTAGGTATGTTGATATAAAAAATGTTATGCTCTGGGCCAAATACTTAGACTATCCTGAGGAAAGAGATATGTTTCTATTAATTTTAATGTTGATATAAATATAAAAATTATATATTGATTTAGCTATATAATTGTTTTCATATATATTTCCATAACTATGTAATCATTAAAATTTTTTGGATGAAACTTATTTATGGGGGTTAATTATAATGTCTCAGGTTTATAATAAGCATATTATTATTATAAAAAATATTTTTATCATTATAAACTATATATTTTTACATTTATTTAAATTAATTGAAAATGAAATGTATATAAGTCATACAATGTAGGAATTAAAACATAAAACACATTAATAATTTATAAGAGGAATGTTGCAACAAGATCACATAAAAAAATAATTACACACCTTGGATCATTACTCGCTATGGATAAAATGCATCCTTTATAATTACATTATTTATCAGGGTAAAATGGATATATAATAATAACATCCTTGTGATTATTAAATCCCATTAATCATCATTTTTTAACCCCACATGATTTTTGGATTGGATTTGATGGCATTTTTTCAAGAAAATATTTGTGGTATGTTGAAAATATGCATGGTATTGACAAAAATCATGTGTGGTATTGAAAAATATCAATTTGTTAATTCTTTTTAGTTCATGGATAACTTTTATGGATTCATTCAATCCATAATATTGATTTTGAAGTAGTTTCTATTATGTTCCTTGAAAAATGGATATTCTTATGATTACATCAGAAATATTTTTGGTGGAATATTGTAATTTTATACATTAGAAGATCCATGAATAAAATTATTCAAATAATTGAATAAGTGTAGTTTTTCCAATAGGTAAATGTATTTCTTGAAGGCAGGAGTTGTGTAAGTGTATCTTGAAAATGCATATTTTCTTGGGGAGGAATCCCTTGGATTAAATTATTTTTATACACCCTAACATCATTTGGTTTTGTATTGTTTTATTATCTTCTTATCTAATAAAATATTCCAACTTTTGATGATTAGTATACTCACAATAATCAAGAAATAAAACTACTAATAAATGGAATCAGAGTTCCAATAATAAGGGTATGATGTGGTTCTTGCACCCTATGTAAAAGTAAATCCCATCATGCCCAGAGGAAACTCAACATGAACAAGTATACATATATATATATATATATTGGAGAATATTAATTGTTATAAAGGTAATATTATACACTTTTTTAGTGTATAGGAAGTCGTTTATGGGTAAATCTTCATCCAGGAAGCTTCCATTAGGGTACTATATGTTATATGTTTGGGTACTAGACATGATTTGTATGGATATCGTGTTGTGTAAGGTCCCTAAGGAAGGTTGGGTAATATTATCAACAAGTTTAATGTAAGGGTAATGATACATACATAAGAGTACCCACAAATGTAAGGGTACTAATAGAAGGGTTGGCACTCATGTAAGAGTACTTTTGAATGGTTAATCGATAGATCAAAGAACACATAAGGGTATATAGGATATCTTAAGTATAAAGGTGGCATATTCCAGTGTTTCTCTCCAGCTTGAGTAATTGTTCCTCCATTCACAATACTATTTTGAGATTATCAACTTCTTGTAGTCATATGTAAATCGTGATTCCATTTCCATATAATTATCCCTATAGCATGGAATATCTAAATTCACCATATGTGATGAATTTGGGGATCTTTTTTGTTACACCATAGTGCATAAAATTGTACTGTAATAATTTTTTTAAGAAAAGGGTATGGTGTATAATAACTTTTAATGTTACTAGAGTATGGTATTACATCATAGAAGGGGATAGATATGCAGCGTCTGAATGAGGGTATTAAATTTTTTATTCTTTCATTTGATATATTCCCATGTTGTAAAGATAAAAACACATCATAGTAGTGGGTATTTTTGGACAAATATGGTTAATTTTACCATATATGTATTGAATATTCCATATTATCAATGTATGAATACATGATCAGATTTTATGAGTCTCTTAATCATTAATGAATGTTCTGATGGTTTGAGGTTATTTATAAATGGAATTTCAACAGCAATTGATAAAGGCTTTATGATAGTGGTTAATGAAGATATAAATATTTAAGACTACAATTGTGTTGTTTTACATAAATAGTTTTATATATTTTCACAAATAGAATTCAATGAAATTTATGGAGAACATGCCTTGAGAAGATATATCCATATGCTATTCAAATATTTATTACATTTATGATAGTAGAGTCATGAATTATTCATGATTCAATTATGATAAAAAATTTATAATTTACATCACACATGCTAATGATTGTATAAAAACAAAGAATCTGCATCACATTTGTAATCTCTTATAAGAGGAAAAAAATTAATTGGAGACTTTTCACCCATAGACCTATCATTTGTATAGTCATGGGAGAAGATTCCATTTGAATATATTATTTATATAATAAGAGTATTTGTTTCACTATAAAAGTGTTTAGTAGAATATAATTAGTTTCACCATCCACTAATGTGAATTATTTCTTGAATAATTTTTATGGGAGATCCATAATTATTCATTAAATAATATTAACATATTCATTCATATATATATATATATATAAATTCAATAAATAATTTTAACTGTATGTGTTCTAGTGAGGGTTTGGAGGCGTTTGAGATCTTCGAACCTTTGAATACCTTTCAAAGTTCGTTATCTAGTTTTTTTTTCAATGATAATATAGAGAGTTATTTCAGACGAATTGTAACATCCTCACTTGAGATCCACTTAATCCATGCCAGGAACTGGTAGGTCACATGGCCTCAAGCATGCTTGCAAAAACACCAGAGGATTCTAACTAGAATCAAGGGTGTAAATTTGGTATGGTGTGGAGACTGTACCCCCTTATCGAAGTGTCACAATAAATAACATCATTAAACATAAAACTCTGGAAGAATATAATTAAAATAAATATAAAATATGAAAAAGAAGAATAAATAACTAAACAATTGGATAATAATAAAAAGATACTTGGTAGTGTCATATACGTGGATTCATGTCATATATATATACAAAAAAGGAGAATAAAGGATAGGAAGAAACAAGCATTCTATAAAAAACTAAAAAATTCCAAAAAACTGCCCAACTAGCATCTCGAGCCTATACTCGGCCATCTGCTCTAAATCCATAACTATCATTAAAGAATATCAAAGACTAGTAGTTTGGTACTTTACTTTATCCATACCTAAAGAAATATAATCTTCTTTATTACCAAAGGCTTCCCAAGTATGGTGTGAGATAAAATTTCAGCAGTCCACCACTGAAATTGTCTACACACAATCTAATCATTTCCTGTAACTAAACAGGGAGAAAGTGTAAATTAAATATGAAACAAGTGCTAAAATAATAATTATCCCCCTTAGGTTCCTAGAGGACATCTAGAAACTCTACCTGCTCTGACTCATGGATGAAATATATATCTAAATCGTATCTTTCTATATATATATTAATAATCATTATATTTATAATATAGTTATATATTTCAACAAACTATATGGACCATGTACATGTTGATGTAAGTGGTCAAATATATAGAATAAATTTTGAGGATGGACTGGGATATACATGAGACATCCATAAATAGTTTTACAATCCTATATGCTCCATTAATATGGTTCATTCCCTACATCTCATAATTATTCGGACATGTCATGCTCATCACTCAATATTGTGATTGTTCCCTCATATCAACACTCGAACAAGGTACATGGCTTGTAAATCCCACCGTCTCACTTGTGTCAATGGTGTGACACTCCATTCTCAACACCCAATGTATGGGATCATAATAATGTCAATCTAAATTGAACAATTACCATCATAACACATCCTATAAAGAGTAAAATCACATTTATAATATTTTTAAGGAGCCAATACCTCTCGTGTATCATGTTTACTGATCCTATACAGATATATAAGTAATAGTAGTTTAATTAAGACCTTGATATGGTAATAAACAATATGCATGGCCATTACACCCCATTAATCATTGCATTTCAAACATTCTATTCATTATAGGACACGAAACCCAATGTTCATAAGTCATTCCACTAAATTAATCAATTCAACTCTACATACCAATTCAAATCTATTTTTAAGTCTCAAAGTAAATATAGATGGAGTCAAATTCATTTAAATAGTGACCAGGTCAACTAGTCAATTTCATACATTGGTAACACCAATTATAGGTGGAAAAATTACTTAATACATTAATTGGTTTCCATTAAACACATATATATGAAGGAAAATCCATTTTAGCTCTAATCTAAAGGCTAAATAGGCATTCAGGTCATTTGAAACAATTAAACATTGGTGTTGATTCAACTTGGAACACCCAAGTCTATCCCTGAATGAGTTTAAAATTTTCTAAAGTCATAAACAATGTTCAAAGGGAGTGTATCTAGTTGAATTTATCAATTTTATATGAATAAATCAATTAAAAGGTGATGCCTAGAAAAATAAGGTGTGATGCACAATAGTATAGCTATAAAACATAAAAACTCATGGAGAAAATTATGAGACCACTTACCTCAAGGTTATAGATGACCCATATCTCGTTATCGACCTTAGATTCAGAGTAGGTTTTGAAAATATGTATGAAATGGTCCAATTCCTTTGGAATAGTGGAAATGACCTTGTACCTGAATAGCATAATAGAATCAAATATAAAATTTGATAAGAAGGTTGACGACTCTAGAGCTCACCTTAAGGAATCCAATTTCTTCAATGGATCTTGAATCGGATAAATGATGTGGGAGATACCTCAATTCCTACATTGAGAGGTTTGGAAATATATGGAAGAGAAAATCAAGAACATTCATTGTATAAGGTTAATAGGAAAATAAAATAGGGTTATTATATTAAGTGAAAGAAAGAAATTTAATTTTACCTCAAAATACAAGGGAACACGATTAAGGTGCGTGTTTGACTAAAGCTTGGGAAAAAATTTCTCTAATCACTACTTAAGGAATTTCTCCACACGGTTAAAGTGCAAGGTTTCCCAAACCATGAGCAACCCAAGAAAAATCCCATAGTAAAAATATATTGTTTCATGTTGGGTAGTATTCTTGGAGTCGCATGGTTTCATAAAAATAGTGTGACTCATGCTACACTTCTTTTTCACCAAGAAAATTTTGAAGTAATTGTGTGGACATCGAGGTATAGTTTCTACTAATTTTCACACCGAGTTATTTTTTCCCTTTCAAAAACATCGGTCTCCAAAAACATCATGGACACTACTGGGACCTCCCTTGGGTTGTACGTAATTTAATGAAATATTAATGCATGTTTTTCAATTGAGAAAAAAATGGTATATACCTTCATGAAAATAAGGTTCATTAAAATATCCCCTTTTTGAAGAAATTCATCCCTATGTTTTCCTTCATAGGGTAAAAATATATTTTATGCAAAGTGCTCTAGACATTATGTTCATATATTAAGTTCGTTTTCCTATATCTCATCATGTACTCGGCCTCTCTAACATATCACCCATTCAAAATGAAACAAACATACCTTGAAGTTTCTTAATGCTCTGATCTATAATATGAACTTTATACTCCTCGAATGAGGTATCCACATCCAATTAAACATCAACTAGTTGAAAGAAATGTGATGGTTTTCATGATATCGGTGAAGCTGAGATATGTAGAATAAATCATGCATTGAACAATATCTTTGAAGGAGTACAGATAGTAATGTCACTATTCTGATCAATTTCAAAAACTAAAATGGTCCAATGAATCTAGGTGAGAGAATAACCTACTTCTTAATACATTTATGGCACAATTAGGGATAGGCTCTCAAGAAAACCCTTTATTCCAACTTGAACTTGAGTGGTCACTAGAATTAGTTGTCATATAACTATTGATTGGACTAAGATTCCATCATGTTCTTCCTAATCATATAGACCTGATCTATAGTATCCTTCACGATATTTAGTTCAAGCATAGCTGCCTCCCTAGCCTCTAGCCATCCCAGATGTGAGCAACACAGACTACCTTAAAGCCTTCATAAGGATCCATCCTAATGGTGTATGGAATTGTGTTATAATAAGATAACTTCAAAATGTAAATATTCCAGAGACCCCCAATGTTAAGGAAAAAGTCACAGACCATGTCCTTTAGCACCTAAATTATGCTCTCCATCTAACCATGGTTTTTAGGGTGATAGGTCGTGTTCAAGAGTACCTATTTACACAATATCTTTTGCAACCACTGCCAGAACTATGTTGTGAAATGAGAAACTCTGACAAAAAATATAGAATGAGGAGCTCCATGAATTCATACAAACTCTCTCACATAAAATAATCCTATAACATCTTTATAGAAGTTATATCACCTAGGTATGAAGTTTATAATAATATTAAAATGATGAACGATAACCCACACTATATTTTTTCCCTGAGGTGATCTGCGTCGACCAGTCATGAAGTCCATTTAGACATCATCCAATTTACCCTTCAGAATGTAAAATAGATGAAATAGACCTCTCGATATCTGATGTTCCTCCTAAACTGATGACTTATAGAACATTGAGTGATGAATCCAGAAAACTCATGTTTTATAAAAGGCCACCAATACTGTTGATGTAAGTCTCAATAAATTTTAGGGACAGTAAGATGAAATTCCCATGCTGAAGCATGGAATTCTCACATCGTCACCTCTATGATGACTGGTGGGAACCATACATTCCCATAAAATATTAAGTTATCTTCCTCGTCCATGTTCTATCCTAAATATGTATCCCCATTTGATACACTTTCACTTAAGAAAAGGACTTTTGTATAAGATAGTTGTCTCCTTTATACAGATTAAAGAAGATTGGAAGTCATTATTAAGATTGATATGATAATATGACCATGTTCCTCTTAAACATCATTGTGAATCTCTAAGAATAATTCCATTAGCTTCCATTCTTCACTGGAGTCCTGCACTTCGTGTTTCTGGGTTTTCAGCTTATATAATTAGCCGCATTATTGATTTTACCAGGTTTTTTGGAAAACTCGAAATCAAATGACTGTAGGTACTAAACCGAATTGCGGTGTCTGAGATTTAAATATCAATATGTAATGATATACATGATGATATTTTTGGAAAGGTAAAACCACCAAATTCACTCTAATAAGATAGTTTATCCAACAATATTAATCATAAAAAACTGAAGCTAGATCAAGGTTATGCATCAGGTAATTTCTCTTGTTAGGCCTTAACTGATGAGGTATGTATGCGAATACTCACTCATCATACATCATAAAAACTCCAATCCCAATAACTTATGTGTAAAATAATATAGAATGACTCCTGTCTAGATATGGGGGAATCAATATCATCACTAATTTTAAATGACCCATCAACTCCAAAAAGGCTACTTCATAGGCTTCAGACAATTTGAATTTCACAACCTTCTTTTTCAAGCCTATATGTGGATCTATAAGGCGTGATAAATCTTGGATAAAGTTCCCATAACACACTAGTAGACCAAAGAATCTACATATGTCAAATAATTTCTTTATATTTTCTTAGGAAATTACTTCACTCACATTATCTAGTTCTACTAAAAATTTAGATTCTGAGATAGTGTGACCTAGAACTGGACATTTACAATCCAAAACTGGCATTAACTAATGTTGGAATATATTTGATGATATATCAATGTATTTAGAATGATCTAAAGATTATTGGAATCATCGTGTATGGATTTTGAATACACTTATATATATTCAAAAAAGACTACCATGAATGAATCCAAATACAGGTGGAAAACCTAATTCATAAGATCCATGAAGACTATCGGTATGTTCATGAGTCTAAATGACATGACCAAACACTCATATAGACCATACCTGCCCCTGAATGTTGTGTGAGGTATGTATAAACACCTTCCACATGCTTGATGACATACCGACCACAAGACACTCTTTCTCCATAGAGATAATCGAATAGGTCGTCTATTCTATGTAGTGGGTATCAATTATTTATCGTGAGATAATTCAATCGACGATAATCCATACAAAACCTGAGGGATTTGTCCACATTCTTAGAGAAAAGAACTAGTAAACCCCAAGGATAACTATTGGAATGTATAAATACTTTAGCCTCCATTTCCTCCAACATCTTCTTGAGCTACAAAATCCCCATAGGCACTACCCTATGCAGTTTAATGGTCACTGGTGTTGTTTATAATGCAATATCAATGTTAAACTCTAACTCTCGCATCATAGGTAAACTATAGATGTATTCAAAAAATATGTCACCATAATTCTCCACTACATTATGGAATATAGTAGAATTTAACCTTCTTATATCTAGAAAAATACTAGAAAATTAATCTATCACATTATTTATCTTCTCCTGCCCAGGGTCTAGCTCTAGTGGTTTAGACATCCCATTCTCCCTTATGCACATTTCAAAAACCCCTTATGGATGTAAATGTCTCCCTTTGAAGATAATAGTCAATATGACCATGTAAGGGATATAACCAGTCCATCCTGATGATTCCATCAATTCCTATCATCTCAAGGATGAAAAGATTATATTTAAAGAGGTACCCACCTATCTCAAGGGGATAGTCCTTACAATGACACAAAACCTATAACCAGATACTTAAAAATGTATCAAGCATCATAATTCCCTAAAAATGTTCATTATTGGTGCCTATACATCCCATAATGTTCTTATATATAAAAGAGTGATATGCACCTATGAGAAATAGATAAGACACTAAGTGGGGGGATACTAGAATAGTACCTAGTACATTAGATGTTCTATCACCCTAATCCACTAGCATAAACTATATTGCAAGTATCTAGATTATCTCATGTATCTAAGTCATTACAAAACTACCCTGAGTAATCATTCTCTACTATCACTAGGAATCATGATTCTGACTACCTCTATATTGATTGGCACCTCATCCTGGTCGGTTTCTATTATTTGATTTTCCTACCTGTCGTGATACAACTCGACTCTCTCCTCAATGAGGGGTGGGATTAAATCCCCACTCTCTTGTCACTAATGGGAATGTTATGTAGAAACGATGGATATGGACCATCATGAAATAGCATCTGCATTCCAATGGATCCTGTAATCATCGATTTAAAGTCTATCCCAGCTTCCCACACTAATGACATATCAGGAAACTGGGAACAATAGGAACATGAAATATTCTACCTCAACAATCATCATCAAAACATCTTGTTTCCCTCGAAAAAGAACCATGAATTCTGTATGTTTTGAACCGTCCCTAACTCGAACCATAATGTTGCCTATAATTTTTCTATATGATAAGGTATTGGTTAAAATTTTATAAATGGTAGTCAACTTAAATAAATTGACCCCAGATAAAATATAATAAACCATCCCATCCTTGAATCACCTGGCATTAATATGATCATCATCTTCTAAAGTAGGAGAAAACTACTACATCTAAATGAAATGATATGATTATTCTATAACAAATATGGTCGGGTGCTATAGGATTTTTAAACTCTCTTTATATTTCATCCCTTAGAGTATAGGAAAATAAATATTCATATAATATCATCTATAAATAATCTGAGACCATATCGATCTTCCTACGTGATAACATCCCTCCACCTCATGGAAAAATCACACAACATATAAGATTCAAAATATACACTTTTTATCAAGTTATATCCATATTATTGAATATAGAAAACATATCCTCGAGAGATGATTCAGTATCATGTGGTCCTCCATCCCTCAAGAAGGTGGGAGGAATTTTCAGCTATAAATCGTGAGTCAACTCTTCCATAGTCGAGGCTGGTCGAGCAACACCTTGCATATTCTTGATCATTTATAGAAAGCCACCTTGAAACTAGGAATCTATTCCCATGTTAGGTATAGGAAGAGGTTATATATGTTGTATTGAAAGATGTATCACTATATAATCAAGCCCCCCCCCCCACCTTAGGTGCATTATCATCACTGCCATCAAGGTGCATGACTGGAGGATATCATGGCAGCATGATACTAAAATAACAAACACACACCTCAAAATCAATTTAATAATTGAGAAATTTGTAGATATAAATATATTATGGGTATAAATCATTCCTATTTAAATGATCATGCCTCTCTAACAACTTCAAAATCTAGGTCTAGTCATTAAAAAAGACCACAATGGTTTTCAGAATGCAAGAGATACCCCACAACCCACTACTAAGTTTGTTTTCATGTATATTCCATTTTCACATGTATAGGATTACTAATTTCACATTAAAATTCATATTCATATTTTATTTTCTTCACTTTTAATTATATAATTCACTTAAAATGGTTTGATTTGTTTTATATCCATTTTTTGGTCTATAAGCTTGGGTCCATACTCAATATGAACCAAAAAATGGCATCCACTTAACTCACACCATAACATGTTCTTTCCCACATGCCCAATGATCAATTGCTCAGCATGCCATATTTGACTTCAATAAGGTGTATTATTTAACCAATTAATGAAATCACTATTAGGATAGGGAATTGACATTAAGTATCACTTATTTTTTCTAATACCTATAAGAAATTTCAGCATGTTTTAATACATAATCTTTTCATAAACAATATGAAATAGTAAAATGCACACAAAAATTAGACATGACATTCAAAAATGTAGGTAATATTAGTCCTACTATTCCCATAATGATGTATGAAATTCATTCCCTTCATTTAATTAGGACTAGGTAAAATAAATATAATATCAATCATAGCAACAATAATTCATCAAAATACATTTTCATCAACCATTGGTAAAGTCATATAAACTATACATTGTATAATCAATAACTAAAATTACTCATCCAATGAAATTTGGGTTTTCCATATACATGGGTTAGATACATCTAGGAACAAGGTCAATTCAAAATCCCTTTAACTCCTAGTCTTCTATATAATACCCCAGCATGATGGAAAAGGTAAAATTTACCACAGAGAACTCTATGTAATGCCCCAAAAGAGGATCCACTAAACTTGTTCCCCATGTTGTTGGGTCACAAGGCCTCAAGTGCGCCTCCCTATACAATAGAGTCTACTGACTAGAAATGAGGGTGTAATGGTGGTAGGGAGGGGATAATATACCCTCTTATTTGAGTGTCATAGTAGATGGAAACATTAAACAAACAATAATGGTATCATATAATAAACCAAGAGAATAAATAAGGTGGAAAAGAATAAATAATTGAAAATATGAATAATAAAAAAGATGATAGGCAAGGTCATAGATATGGATTCATGTCAAGATGATAAAAAAGGGGGAATATGGGATAATAAGATACAAGCATGCAATAAAAAACAAAAAAAACAAAAAAAATACTCTACTATCATCTTGAGACTATGTTCAGTTCTCATCTGTTAATCTCATACTATTAGTAAAGATTACTGAATAACAGTAGCATGGTTTCTTCCCTTATTAGTACCTATAAAAAGATAATCTTCTTTGGAAATAAAATAATCTTGAGTAAGGTGGTAGATAAAATCTCAATAGGCCACACAAACAGTGACCTCACATAATCAAAAAAGTTCTCTAAACTAAATATTGTTCATGTATAAGTAAAATAAGAAACATGTTCTGAACTACTAACTAGCCCCCTTAGATTCCTAGAGGGCATAGGGATGCTCTACCTACATCAGCTTATAGTTTCAATATATTTCTGATTAGTAACTATATATATTTAGTAATAGTATTTATATATATAATTTTTATAAATTACATCCACATATATAGTCCAATTATGTGCACACATAAGTGCTCATATACCTAAAATACTAGTTTTTTGGTTGGACAGAGGCATAAAAAAGGAAACCATAACCTGTCTAACAAGCCTATAAGCACAGTCTACAGGTTATATTCCCTATATCTCATAATTAGTGGGAGAATTCATGCTCATCGCTCGAGATGGTAAGTGTGACATCATGTCCACACTTGAACAAGTGATGTGTAACATAAATCCCACCATTAAACTAGCATCAATGGTGAGATATGTCATTCTCAACACTCGATGTAAGGGAGCATGGCACTATTATGCTCACTAGAAGATATAACATCATACCAAAAACTCATAACAAGTCCTATTTACATTTATAATATCAAGCATGATGAAATACCTCTCCTGTGTCATGTTTACCAAGACTATATATATAAATAAGGCAAAGAAGTTCAATTAATCATTTTATAAGGTAAGAAAAATTAGGTAGGGCCTTTCCACCCCATTAATCATTTCATTTAAAATATTCATTTCTTTAAAATAAAGGAAAACCAATCTGCATAATCCATTCCACTTAACTAATCCATTCAATTCCTCATAATTAAGAAAATCAATTTTTAAGGCTCAAAGGGATCTTATAACGAGTCAAAGTCATTTAAATAGTGACATGGTCAAGTAGGTAATTTATTATATAATAAATTCCAATTAAAGGTTGGAAAATAACTTCAAATGTTTTTTCTTTCAATTAAACATTCATGTATCAAGGAAAGCACCATTCTAAAATGAAAGGAAAATAGGTGTTCCATGCATTTGAAAAAAACTTCCACAATGGGATAATCAACATGTCACACCTAAGGGGTGTTCATGAATGAGGTTTAAATCCTATAAAATCCTAAACAAATATTAAAGTGGGTGTGTCTGGTTACATTGATCTATCAGATTTGAAGAACTCAATTTAAAAGATATGCTCTAAAAAATCTGAAGCGCATGACATGACATTTCTAAAAATCATCAAAACACGTAGGGAAAACAATGAGACCACTAATGAAAGGTCTTAGATGAATCCTTACACAATATCAGGCTCAGATTTTGATTAGGATGGATGAGAACTGTGAAATGGTTCAATTCCATGTAAGTAATGAAAATAATCTTACACTTAAATAACGTGATGGATTCATAGATAATTGTAGATAGGAAGGGAGATAACTCGAGAGATAAGGAATCCAACACCATTACTAAATCTTGAAATGTATATTAGATGTTGGAGATACTATAATTCCTAGATTTAGAGGTTTGGAAATCAATGAGATAGAGAAACTAAAGAAAATTCATTGTCTAAGGGAAAGACAAAAATAATATAGGGTTATAATATTAAGTGAGTGAGAAAATGTAGTTTCATCTCAAAATACAAGGTCAAATTGTTAAGTTTCATGGTTTACTAAACTATGTGTAGACTGTATTCTAGTAACTACATAAGGATTTCCCCACATGTTTAAGGTTCACAATATCCCTAATTGTGTGAAACCCATGTGAAATCCCTCGATCAAAAACCTATATTTTCACACATGGTCATGTTCCTAGAGACACACCGTTTTAGACAAACCATGTGGCGCATGTTTCACTTCTATTTCACCCTGCATAATTAAAAGTAACCATAAAGTATGGGAGACTCCACTTTTACTTAGTCTGTTGTCCCTTTATTTTTTAGATTTCCAAAATTCCAGGCCCCAAACAATCCATAGACACTCCTGGGACCTCTCATAGGCCATAATGAATGTATAACAACATTAAATCATAGATTTAAATTGAAAAACAAATTACTTGTACCCTTTAAAAAATATGGGTTTTTACACTAATTTTTGATATTAAAGATTAATTGTTTCATCACTATGTTTTAATATATTGTCATGGAGAAAAAAAATTACATCAGTATAGAATCTATATTTATTATAGATGAATTTAATATTGGTTTCAAAGGGACTAAAATGTCCATTTAATGTATTTGGATTCTTCTAGGAGTATTGATCAAAGGAGGAATATGAAGGTGATCATTTCCACCAATTATGACCCAAATAAATATTTTTTGATGGAGTGACACTTTAGAATAAGTCATATGTCCATAAACCTATAGGTGTGTGAGTTTGGGAATATGAGTGATCTAGAATATAATTGTGTGAGCGAAGAGATTCGTTGATATGTTGGTAAATGATAGAACATTAATTCATGATCCTTTGATGTAGACTAATGACAATAAAATATCAAAATATTGATGTCAATATTTAATTTATGAATTCATACCAAAAAAGATCAAGAATCCTAAATAATATTCCTTTAAAGAGGATAATAATAATACCCTCAACATTCATATTTTATGATCCATGAAGTAACAGTGAGTAATTGGAGAAAGAGTTTTTATTATCATTTGCAATACCTTCCTTTATCCCCCCCCCCATATTAGGGTAATAATATCACTCAAAGCCCCTTGTATATGTCTATCATGTGGTATAAAGGGGAGATTTAATTTTTTATTTGATATTACTCTAACAGGGTCTTAAGATGTGATGATGAGGAAATCAACATGAATTCACATTAAAATTATTGATATAATTTTAAATCATGGAAAAACAATTTTATCACATTTATAGAAGTTTCAATAATTGTTTCTCAAGAAGTGATTGAAGAAGAATGTGTTCTATTGAGTATACATGGCATTATCTTTGAGTCACATAAAATAGAAAGTTCAATTTATGATTCAATAAATAGGGAATTAAATGATGCTCTTAGTGGGGAATTTCGTAAAATATTTAAACACTACATGTTCTCTAATGATATGTTGATTCAATTATAATATTTTCCTCGCAATGATGAAAAACCAAGTGTGAAATTTCTTTTGAAAAAATTATATAATAATTTATTTTCAATGATTTCTTTATCGAGTCGTTATAAAATCATAAGATGATAATTCTAAATATAATCTTTATGTGGATAAAGGATGTGAATTTTTTAACTCACACTTAAAGATAAACTGATAATTTGATTATGAATATGAAATTTAAATAATATCATGTTGTAATTCCTTGTAATTTTCATAGAATGACAAGGATTATTGATGCAATATCATGCATGGAGAATGAAACCCAATAATTGAACTATATTCCATGAAAAACAATTTTTGTGAATAGAAGAAGTGGCATTTAGTTTTTCTATGAAAATAATGGTATCCAAGATGAAGGTAAAATTGAAATGATTGATGATAACCCCCAATATATTCTGATCTATATATACATGGAGAATTAGTTTAATTATAGAATCATACCTCTTAATATTGATCATGAAGAGGGGATATAATTATGTATTGAAGAAACATAAAAAATAGAGGTGATGGATTTGAAAATAGGTGAAAAAGAAAAGGTGATAAGAGACCACTGAGAGAGGAAGATCACATCAAGAGAAACTGTAAAGGGCCCTCCAAAATATATCACTATATTTTCAGTAATAATGAAATGTGATGATTTAAAATCTAGATGAATGGAGTTATTCATGAAAAATCTAGATGTGTGGTACCACAAATGAAGGATTCAATATAGTTCTTTTATTATAGTTTATTCGGGCACATCATGGAATGATGCATTGAATTTGATAGACCCAATGATGTTATAGTAACACTAGTAGTTAAAATATCACATTCATAGAGACACTTAATTATATATGATTTATATGGTATATATTTCATTTATTCCATCAATGATTATATAGAGAGGTTACTAAATTGGAGAAATGCATAGAAGGGTAAATAATCACAATTAAAGACACTACACTATTGTGACTTACAATTAGAATTCTTATCTTAAAAGAAGGAATATTAAGATGGAAATTGGTTTAATGACTTGAATATTGAAAATGTACCTAAAAATGGGTGCATCAGGCACCAAAAAATAAGTACACACAAAAATGATCTTGGATGAAATAAAGAATAATATTGAAGCAAAAACAAGTAGTTTTTTCATCTTTGAAGGAGGTGTAATATTATTTGATATTGATTCTACCAAGGAAGATATTGTCCAAGATGGAACTTATGGCTATAATAGAATAAATTTTCCAATGTATTCCTACTCAAATCACTTATATGAAAAAAGTGTAAGTGTGGTATAGAAGATATTGGGAGGTAATATACCATAGTGACGTAAACCAAGAAGCTACTTATTCACATTTGATAGATTTAAAAAATATTTAAAATTATAAGACAATGAAGGATGAAATTGTTCACATCCATGAAAATAATCATTAAAATGGTATCATGTAGGGTTTAACCCTTGGAAGGAGTCTGATTTGAATGGCTAGATTTGATAATGAAGGAAATGATGAGATGCTTTTATTCTATTCCAGAAATCTAAAAATTAGGAAATGAATCGTGGATAGATATGTGTTAGTTAATATTGACCATATTTATATCTAAATATAGAAAACTATGAGGTAACCTGATCCAAATATGATTTATTATTTCGAACTATTTTTAAAAATTATCATAATTAAGGGTATATTTAATCCATGGTTTTATTACTCTCGAATGTTATATGAATGATTTTTTAAAAAATCATAAAGAGGGTGAAGCTAGTTGGAAATATGAAAAATCATAAATGAGCATGAAAATTGTTTGTATATATATAATATTTTACATAAAAATAAATAAAAAACAGTCATCGTAGATATTAGACATATTTTATATATAGTTTCATGTATTTATTTGTCCTCACAAAGGAAAATGAATATTGGGAAACATCTAGAACCATAAAAATGTTTTTTTATGCATATATTTTCTTGTATGAAATATTTTTTTATGTTCTATTAGAGAAAATATTTTCAAGATATCCAAAACATGCTTAATAGAATGACTTTTTCCCCAGAAAATTATCCTCAGTTAGTACACAATCATGTGATATAAAAAATGGTGTAAAGTTACACGGTCACAGGGAGGATTTTTAAATCTCAAAGGCTGTTATACTTTATCTGGAGAGTTTGAAATTTATTAATGGTTCAATTTTATAGGGTTTATAAGATATTATTTTTCATCATGATAAATTTTTGAAACAAGTAATGTCAAATGTTCTTCATGTGGATTTAATTACTTCATCGTGTGATATGTTTTCCACAACCATAAACTATTTTTTAAACATGATTTGGGTTGATGTAATAGTGATCAATGGGTTCTTTTTAGGATTAGAAAAGGACAAAAAATATTTTTTTCTTGGTATTCAATGTTCACATTGGATAACTTGTTATTTTTTATAAGAACACTTTTTTACTAAACTAAGATACATCTTAGTAGGATTATAAGATTTATTAAAATCTCAAGTGAAAAGTTTTAAATTTACATAGTGAAACTCTAGATGAGATATATGAGGAAAGGATATTGTCTTGTGTAAAATTAGCATTCAAATGAATTATCTAATCAAGATGTGGTTCATGCCATTGAATGAAGATCTCTTGAAATAGGGGTTCAAATATCCTTAGGTGGATAATACATCCCCAAGGAAGGGTTTCACTTTATTGGAATCCTTTCTAATAAGGAATGGTGAGATGATATGGAGATGATAATGTTCTCTCTATTAAGGATGAGAAAGAATAAACATCTATCCATTCTTTAGAAAGATAATGTTGAATATTCAAAAAAATGTTTTTGAAAACTTTCATATAGTAATGATGCAAAGAATATTTGTACCTATGGGTAAAATTCACTTCCTTCAATATATATTTTACTCTGAAGTTTATATTTCAATGGGAAGTAGAAACACCTGGACTAAACCTTTAAATTTTGTTGTCCAAAAAGAATAAAAGTGAAAATTCATAATGGTTCAATTGGTGATGTTATCGATAGGATAATGTAAACTAAATCCAAGGGGTAGATTATAAAACTATATATTATTTTTAGAGTGTATTTATCGATAAGATGATTTTCATGAAAATATATGTTGTCTATTCACAATATTTTTGTATTTATAAAGGTCAAATTTGGTATTGAAAAATCTTAATTCATGGATTTGATTGAGATTTATAGATAATTTTTAAGGTTTCATTAAATCTATAAGATTGAATTTGATATAGCTCATTGGATGATCCTTTAATATTGGAGGTTCTTTACGTATATTCAAAAATCATTTGTGTGTAATTATGGAATTATATATAAGAGTATATATATATGTAAGGAAAATAAAAAAATTTCTTTAGGGTATATTTACCAATGCACAAAGAAATATCTTGAAGGATGGAGTTTCATAAGGATATCATTTTCACTTTAAAGGTAACTTGGTCAATCTGTAATAGAAACCAAAGGAGAATATGTTGTTTCGTAAGGATAATTTGGGTTTTTCGCACCATGTGTAAAGTTAAATCCCATCATGTGTAAATGTAACTAAATATTCATAAGTATATATGTTGTAGGATATATGCTTTCCTAAATTTATGATTATGAATTACATGAGGTTTCATGTAGTTGTATAAGGGTAAATCCTTTTCCTGATAGATCATGTAAGGGTGATGGATGTACTGACTAAGGGAGATGGATGTGCTACAAAAGGGTACTAGTGAGTTTCACATAAGTATACATATAAGTGTGTAAGATTATTAACATTTGTATGGGTATTTATAAAAGGGTAGTGACCCACATAATAGTGTCTATGTGAGGTTAATCCTCAAATCCTAGCTTATTTATGGTTATAAAGGCTTGTGTAAGGTTATATGCAACCATTATAATGGTATATCTTGTACATTAAAAGGGGTAATATCATAAAAAATACAGAGTAGGGATTATCAATTTTCATTATTCCTTAGAAATCATGATTCCCATTATACAACATGAACACTACAATATAGAAGGATTGAAACTACAAGAAGCTATGAATTTAAAAAACTTATGCGCTACTCTATAGTGCATAAGATTCTGCATCAATAATATGAGGAATATAATTCCCTAAAATATGACTACTTTATGAATCATTGGAGTAGGTTATTTCACTAAGAAATTGGAAAATTACCCTATATGGTTTAGAGGATATTAAATCTTTTATTCTTAAAATTTACATTTGTCCTCTATGTTGAGAATAATCTCTGAAACAATATTTGGTAGTTATGGTTAATTGGTAGTTATTATAAAGCCCATAAATCTCATACCTAGTATAAATATTATATTAATGAACTAATTTATAGTTAAATCAAACTAAAAATGTATTTATTATAATTTTCATTGAAAATAATAACTGAAACTAAGTATTTTAGTTAATTTAATGAAAAATGTAATATCTATTAGAATTTGAAAGGCAATATTTTCTATCAAGAATATATTTAATTAAATATTTAAAATAATTTTACTATTATAATTATTAAATTTTGTTTTGAATATATTTTCACTAATAATGTTAACATTTTAATTTAAGCTATTAATTATGTAGTCTCACATTTGAAAAATTATATTATTATAAAATTAACCTCATTTTATTTTAGAAAATGTGATATATATATATATATATAATTATGAGTTTTAAATTACAAATTTTGATTTGATTAATGTTTTATAAAATTATTAATTTTATTAATTTTATTTCATAAAATTATTATTATATAATATAACTATTTTAATAGAATGTTAAAATTGTACATATATGAATGATATTTTTAACATGAATTATAATTTGTTTTGTAAAAGTTTTAATATTTAAAAATTATGCTAATTTTTATTCTCTAAATAAATATATATTAATTATATTAATTATTTTAAAATAAATGAGATTAATACTAAATTAAAATAATAATAATATTAATAATAATAATATTAAATGATACATTATAAAATGATTTATTAATTTATAAATAAACATATGAAATTATGAATAAAAATTAATATTAATATTATTAAAATAATTGATAATGAAACAAATTATAAAAAATAGTGAAATTGATATAAAATAAGAATATAGATCTACTTATATATATAACGAAATGAAAAATGATAATTTTGTTATAAAATAAATAATAAAAAACAATAAATGATTTAAATAAAAAATAGTGAAATGAAATATTAAAAAAAGGAAATGATTCAATAAGAATTGGGATTTTGGAATACGAGCCCCAGTAGTAGAGATCAGTTTGATGCAGAGAAGTCGAACAGGCTGAGGGAGCTTTGTCTTGGGGAGAAAACACGATCGAGGAAGTTGAATCCAAGAAAAAAACATCGTTCGATCATGGGTATGGCGGCATCAGGAAGTCTCGAATGTCGGCAAGGGTTTCCAAATCAAATTCAACCACCGAGCATCGGGATTAAGTTCAGTTCTAGGGTTCGAGGGGGGATCCAGTGCTATCGTAGGAGATTAGATGTGCAAATAGGGTTTTTATCATGGATGATGACGTTATTGTAATCTTTTTCAGGTAAGTGTTTTATAAATATGTAGTGTATTATGTTTTGATGTCCAAATCCATAAAAAATCCTATCTGTATACCTGTAGTGTATTATTTATTAAAATCTGTATCTTATCTAATTTTAGTTTATCATTTGTGTTCTTTTTACTTCTCCTATTTATGATCTTTATATAACATTTTTTTCATCATTTTCAAGTATGTGAAATTTTGTGATTCATTCAACGAATCCATCGAATTTTTGTTCAGATCTGTTTACTATTCTGTGTAAATAATAATCTTAATAACGAAACAAACATAATTTTCACATACTACTTTTCAACTTTCAGAAGTGCATCGATAAATTGAATTTATCCAAGTACTCTTCCCATCTATTTCACTAATGGAATAAAAAAGTTATATCTAAACCAAACATGTAAACATCCGATTTAAATTCATTTCTCTATTTCAGGATTAGGATGAAATTAATTCATTGAATCTATTTTTTCTCTAGACCAAACATGTCAATTATATGATACACTATAGATAATAAACCACATAATAATATATACACACAGTGAATTTTATTTTATTATATATATGATTGTGCATGGAGAGGATGGGGGAATCGGTGCTCTCTGTTTTGTTCAGGGTATGCTTGCAAAGAAGCCATGTGGTTGACTTAGAGGGTAATTGAGTGTGGTGGAAGACTTTTCTTTCTTTATTCATATTCTAAGGAGTAATAATGATTTAGTAGGTGGCAAGAACCCGGTAAAGAATAGTTTATTTGTTTGTTTTTCAAATCTAAATTTCTCTAGAAAACAACTACAATTATGTTTTCTTGTTTTTATTAAGTAATATATTAATATTTCTTGATTTAAAATTATGTTTCTTTATTTATGAATTAGAAATAATATTGGTTTATCCAGGTTTAAAAAAAATTAAATTTTATTTAAGTGGGGTTTTTTTAATATATATATATTCAAAATTCTATAATTTTGACAAAAATACAATTGTTTCTATATTAATTTTAAAAACCTTTTCTTTGGGGTAAAGGAATTTATTTTAACCAATGTTTTTATTTTTTTATTGAACATAAATTCTATAATATACATTATGTAAGAGGATTTATTTTTATTTGAAAATCTGAATTCATTATATGTATGATAAATTTCTTCGATAAAGTATTTATTATTATAAATTTTAAAAATTAATATTTTATTTAGAAATAATATAATTCAATATAATTATTATATTTTATATGATATAAAGTATGTCAAAGCACTTTTTTCTAATCTAAAGGTATTTTTTTGTTGGTTTTGATTTTTAATAATTTTTTAAATCTTGTTCTTTATTTAATGTAATATGTAAATTATTAAACCATCATTTTATATGTGCAATTTCATGCATGAACATGAAGGTAATTTTCATTGTAGATAAAATATTGTGTTATATATGTTAATAATTATTTTATTAATATTTCATGTAATTAAGAAAATGATTAAAACTATAATATTCATTTGTTCATAGTCAAGAAAATGATCCCCTATAAATTGTGTATATATATATACATACATATATATATATATATATTAATTTAATGCCATGAATTTCAAAGCAGAATACCCAATGAGAAATGTATATAAAATTAATGCAAGCATTAAATGTTTTTAGAAAATTGGCACTTGAACGTTGTAAATAGCGTAGGGAATTGGGGAGTGAATGCATCCCTCATAAAGTGGGTAGGACTAAGACATCATTCGATGTCCCAAGTAACCATAATTTTATTTAATATTGCGTAAAACTTTCTAAAATAAATGGATTATATTTAAATGAATTTTTTAACATAAGTAATTTCAAAAGTGGTATATTATTTTAAACGTTAGTATGTTCCATTATTTTTTAAAAATGGTATTTTGAAATATATTTTTATGTAAATATTTAAAGATATTTTAAAGTATTTTTCAATTTTATTTTCAAACAAATATTTTCTAAAAAGTACATCAACATTTTCAAAACTCCTTACTAGGAAATTGAATGTTGATCCTTTTTTTCAAAATGATTATTTCAAAGGTATCTTAGATTTTCAGAATCTGAGGTCATTACTTTTAAAGATAGCCCACACCTAATCGTAGTAGGAATTTGTTTTATTTTTGTTCAAATCTGATAAATTTATGGTGTTTCCTAATCCTTCATATCATAGATTGGTAAAAGGTCCTCATTTGTGTATTATGTATTGTAATTATTAATTTTATTTTAATAAAATAAAAATATTACACAAAATTTTCAAACATTGAGTCTGAAGAGTGGGATCAGGGAATTTTAGTTACAATACCATGGTGGTATTGGATACACCATAGTAGTAATGCATGAATATGATTTTATATATTGGGAGTCTTTTAAGAATCTTGGAATGTAGTAAAGGTTTGATGTTAATGTTAAATAAATGGTCAACTAAATTTTATAAAGGAAATATGATCACAATCCAGGAAGAGATAAAGGCTGAAAACAATGATAATGGTACAATACATTTTTCGTTTTCCATATATTTAGATATGGCATTAAATAAATTTATGGATAGGTTCACTCAGGTTGTAAAATCCTTTAGTTTGGGATAATTTCCATATAGTTACACCTTAAGAATCAAGGAGGATATACACATAATTTATGCCCCTAAAATATTATGAAACATTACAGGTGACAATGACTATATATAATCAAAATATTTTTACCATATGATATATCACTTATAATAATAATATTGGAAGGGATACACTTCAATAATATACATATTTATGGAAAAAGAATAGATAGTGCATTCAATTTAGATAATTGGTATAATGATGTAGATGATTTATTTCACCATAAAAAAGTAGTGTCCAAATGTTTGAGTGTTTGCATCCAAAAACAAGAAACCAATGTAGTATTATTCAGGAATGGAGTTTCTAAATTAGTATATAATGATGTTGAACATATTATTCATTTAACATACATATTCTTGAATGATAAGAAAGAGGTTGTGTTCTATTGAGGGGTCAGAAGTCTTGAATATATTGAATTAAATAAATATTGTTCCAATTGGATAATGTTTTTGTTATAAAAAACCAAGGGATGTAGTAATTTAAAACTAGTTCTTTAAAGTTAGGAACAATTTTTCTATCAAGGCGTTTTCTCAGATTGTAAAGGAGTAGAAAAAGTAATTCAGTGGAACATATACATCATATGAAGTTTCATTAATTATTTCTTATAAAGTTGAGTATATCTACATAATATGGTAGTGTATACACCAATGATAATTAAGAAATTATTGAAGAATAATGTGATAATATCCATTGGTTGTAAACCCATAAAGGAAGGTTCATTAGAGTGACCCATGGGAAGTGGTGAGATCTCCCTGAACCTATATGGGATGGATCATTGGCATTGTTGTGACCTTGTAGTAACCAGTGTAATTAGTGAAACTAATTGGTATTATATTGAATGAAATAATTCTATTTTTTTCTCCTTGTACATATCCCATTGAGGGGGAACCATGAAAATATTCATTTCCATATTTACTTTATATATGCATTCCAAAATAGATCAAGAAATCATGAAAATATCTAATTAAATAGTATAAGTGTGTGACACGAAATTTTGAGAGGTAAACATTTATAAAGGTCTAGTGATATTTTGAATAGAAAGAGTTTAAATTATAATTTATATTTCATTCCCTAATTGATCACATCTCTAGGTAATCATAAACTATATACCATGTATACGCCTAAAAAAATTCCTCCTTGAGGATTACCACTATTCAAAAAACCTGTAATGAGGAGGATCACAATGAAATGAGAAAAAAATATTCAAAATACGTAAAATGAAATAGGAACTGATCATTTTAATGTGAGGGTGGAATAAAATAATTATTTAGAAAGTCAGAAGATATTTAGAAATGAATTATGGCCATTGGAAATTTTTTCTTTTTAAATATGGTCATTAAAATTATATCAACTAAAAGTATGGTGATTACAAATATAGTCATTGTTTGTATATCTAATAAGTATACTAAATCTATGTATTTTAAAAATAGTAAAACTCATAATGAAATAAAATTATGATACTATGACATTATATTTATTTATTTATTTATCATATAGAAAAATTATAGAATGATTTTAACATAAATAGAGTAATATAAATTTATTTTAAATCGTATTTAGTTTAAGATTAATATATAACTTTTCAAAGAACAATTTTTATGTATTGAATATTTTAACACAACATATTTAATTTAACACTTTTAAAATATTATTTTATATGAACTAATATACAAACATATTTTATACTATAAATTGATATGAAATAATAAGAAGAAAACAGAATATTTAAAAACATCATTCTTTTCAATAGGACCAGTTTTCATTATATTTGGTATTTTCATTTTAATAATAAATTTATTAATCTTATCATTTTAGATAGATAAAAATATAAATAGTTCTCTCATTTATAATGTAAAAATTAATATTTTAATAATTTTTCTACCTTTTTCCAAAAACTAGTTCCATTTGTGAATATTGAAAATTATGATTTTTAAAAATAACAATAATTTTATAATACTTTTAAATGTAAATACGAATAAAAAAATTCCTGAAGTATTGTTATATGACTGAAAAAAAATTATATGTCACTTATATTTATAATAAAAATTAACTTCAAATTACAAACTGATATTTTTTTTTAAGTTACTTTTTCAAAAAAATCATGTATTTAATAAATTATAGATTTATTATTTTAAAATAAATTAACACAATTATAAATTGAATAAAAATAAATTTATATAAATATTTTAATTATTAGCCCAAATTATATATTATAGACCATGTTATTTTTGGGACGACCAAAATTAATTAGGTAAAAACTTATGGTCATGGTAAAAACCAAAAATGATGAAAATAGTAACATAAGAGATAAAGTGACTAACATGTCAAAAATAAATTTAAAATTTATTTTTTTAGGTGTGGATAGGAAAAATATCTTCTCCTCTATTGTATTTATAAATTTCAGAGCCTTTTTTCTTTTATAGTGAGTTCCCATTATTGAAATGTTTTCGGTATTTATAAAAATATCATCCATTTTAACTTATAAAAGTTCCTCTCCTCTCCTCACATACCCCCAAACCAAACACCATATGATCTTCCCAAACACTAACCAAACATTTCCTCAACACTTTTATCCACATTAAATTTGTTTTTCATTTTTTAAATACAATCCCTGAAATATTTAATCCATTTCACAATATTGTCAATCCAGGATGTAAGACATAAGTTCCAAAACTATCTTATTATATTCTATTTGGTTATGAGATTTTATTTCTCATAATATGACATTTCACCATCAAAAAATTTTAAAATTTGTATAAATATTATAATTTTATATTATTATAATGATGTAACAGTAATTATACAACATCCCCATTTAAATTATAAAAAATAAAAATGTGAATAATGCATTATGCGGAGTTCCATACACACAATGAAATATTTTTCATTCTCCTTCACCTACATACAAGGATGGTCCTAATTAGGAATTTCATAGATAGTTATTATATTATTTAATATTATTTTATTCTCAAATTTTATACCATGTTGCTCCATTTCAACATTTTTTAGAAAATGAAATTATCATTCATGTTTACGTGTGGACTACCACCTTCATTGAATGATTGATTTCTGTTTTTCATTTCATTTATTTTGTAAATAGAAGGTCATGAGAATAGATTTAGAGGATAAATATGATGTCTATTATATGAACAAAGGTTTTAATATATTTTTAATAACCTTTTAAGGATATTCATAATAACCAAAAATTAAAAATAATTATTTCTATTATGTGAACTAAGAATAAAAAATCAATTTATTCATACTATGTAGTATTTTAAAAACCATTAATTCTTCATATACATCCAACTAGTTCTGAAATATCACACTAATAAACACTATATATGATTATTATTATTCAGTAATAATTATATAATAACAAATCCAAAACATACTCATCCGTATTTCTTAGCATGTTCATTTTGTGGTTTGTATACAACCTAATTGAACAATGTGTTGAATTTATATCATGGAAGAAAATGGGAACCTTTTTACTTGTATATTGGCATGTAAACATTAAATAATGATTCATCATTTGTAGTGGAATGGTTAGATTATTAATAAACACATTAAAAATGAAAACACATTTTTCATCAAGGATCGCCTATTCTTCTTATTATCAATTTCATTATCAATTATAAGAAGATTAAAAATAATAAAATGAAATTTTAACAGTGTATGTTGTAACATCTCGGTTCAGAGTGCTGCCCAAAATTTCCCCATACTCGGTTGGTCACATTGCCTCAAACACATTTCCCCTAACGCTAGAGGATGCTGACTAGTAGCGAGGGTCTTAAGTGAGATTGTAGGGAAACTATGCCCTCATTGGCAGAGTTACACAGTGGGATGATAATAAGGTACAACAATAGAAGTTGTAATACCATAAAATATGAAAACTATGGAATACTGAAAGTAATTAAACAACCAGAGAACATATATAAATGATTGATGTCACATATGTCTAAGAAAGAATCAAAAATAGTCACAATGCAGGAAATACAGGTCTAAACAAAAGTATTAATAAAACAGGTAAACTCCAGTAGCATCGCAAGCCTCAGCTTGGTCCCATACTCTCCAGCTCCACAACAATCAAGTACCTAAAGTAGAAGGATGCTAACCCTTATCTATACCTTCAGAAATATAATCTTGTTGGGACCAAAATAATGACCCAAATAGGATGTGAAAATAATCCCAGTAAGAAATCACCCAAAGATCTATGCCTAACTGTGAGTGAATATACACATAGAAGGAAATATTAAAATGAATTAATAAACAAGAAATTACTCAAAATTAACCAATCCTGCAGTTTCAAACTACCGTCATTTACATTTACTAATTATTCAACAAATCATTCACAGCCAACCCTCTGGGAAAGTTCTCAAAGTCTAACCCCTATGATTCAATCTATCATTTAAATAAATAAAGATATAACGAACCTCTAGGAAAGATCACAAATTAAAACCCTTTTGGTCTCACGCAAACAAAGACTCTCTGAGGAAGCACTCACCTTAAATTCTTTATGTGGTCTTTTATTGATAAACTACAGACTCTCTGAGAATTCACTCAATGTCAATTCCCCAAGTGGTCTCGTAATGGTATACTATAGACACTATTAGGGAGAACTCACCGTTAATCCCCCCCCCCTAGGGTCTCACAACGTGAAAAGTATAACATACACTCTTGGGAAGCCCTCAATGTCAATTCCCTCTACGGTCTAACTAAACCAAGTTCTCGTAGACCTGTTTCATATAATTGATCATAAATTATATCCATCCACTAAAGTAAATCTCAAAAACTACTTGGATAAATATCTACAATTCATACCCCAAGTGTTTCATAAAATATCAACTCCATCCAAATAGTATTAGGCATAGAAAAAAAACGACCTAATAGGTAGTTCTAGACCCAACGACCAATATCAAACAAACATGGGAAAACACATCCATAAGCAAGGTAATAACCTTATTTATGATCAAAATCCCTTTCTCAAGAAAAAAAACTATAGGAGGAAAACAATAGGGCTAAATTTTCTAAACACATAATACCATAAACTAAGGTATTGACACTTTTTGTACATATAATCCAAATGAAACTAAGGAAAGGCACAAACCACCTACCTCGATGTTGTATGATCGATATAGTTGAACATATTCCTTTGAATTGACTAGAACTTCGTAGATATACAAAAAAGTCAAAAACGCTCAACCTCGAATATCACATGAGAGAAGAGAAAATAAGAAGAGAGGCTCTAGAAGAAGGAAGAACTCACTAAGGTGATTCCAATGTAATAGACTGTGTTTTATTCAGAGAACGAACAACAGGTCGGTGGCCCAGAGAAGATTCGGTGATTTGCATCACCCCTGGATGAGACAGGGCTAGAAGAAGGTGTTTCAGGCAATTATATGTTACCCCAGTCTGATTTTACAAATGAATATAAAATTACATGGTGTGTTCTTTTAATGTACATTCTATGTACATGCCTTAACTGGCCTCCGCTTTAGGCGTTCTCCAAGTCACCCCACACGGTCATGTATTGGACCATTACACTGCTAGTATATGGATACCGTGGCAACCAAATACATGGCATGTACTTCCAAGCACCTGTTGGGTACTCATGAAATTTCTATAATTCTCTCTGTTTCTCAAAAACACCCGAAAACAATATCCATACCTAAAATGAAGATTCAGGTTCTTACAAACATTCCCTCTTAAAGAAATTCATCCCCAAATTACCATAACAAGGTGACATAGAAGGATACTTGAACTTCTCTGACCACTACTATCGCACATCGCTCTCCCTCTCCCACGTCTCATCGTGTATTCGTCCGTGCAAAAATAACACCCATACCAAAGGAACAGACCGACCATGGAGAACCTTTATGCCATGATCAAGAATCTAGATTGAAAGCTCCTCGAATGATTTTTCCACCTCCTAATCAACCAACTCATCTAGAAAAGCATGAGATGGGTCTTAGAAGTAGCACTGTTTCTGAGAAACATGGATGACGTAGTGCATAGCCTGGTACCTCTGAGATAACTACAACTGATAGGAAACCATCCCAACTCTCTCCAAAACCTCAAATGTCCCGAAGTATCTCGGTGAAAGATTTATATGTCTCACAATCCTTCTATGTAACAACCTTGGTTTGACACGTAGGAAAACCTAATCTTCGACATTGACCTCCAGAGGTCATCTCCAACGATCAACATAAGACTTATTTCATGACTGTGCAGTAGACATCCTCTTCCGAATTAGCTTCACCGACACTGTAGTCTTTTGGACAAGAAGTGGTCCCTATATAGCATCCTCTCCTACCTTCATCAAATATATGGGTGATCAGTATGGCCTACCATACAATGCCTCAAAAGGTTATATATTAATAGTCTATTGAAAACTATTATTGTAGGAAAACTACAATAGAGCTATGTTCTTCTCCCAAGAACCTAAAAAATCTAGGATGAATGCTTGAAGCAATTCCTCCAGCACTTGAATTGTACACTCAGACTGCCCATCTATCCAGGGATGGTAAGTTGTAATCCGAAGTACCCATATACCCAATTCCCTCTATAGTCTCTACCAGAACTGAGATGTAAAACAGGAATCCCTATTTGAAACAATATAGTATGGAACCGCATGTAAAAGTAAAATCTCTCAGATGAAAAACCTTCCAAGATCATCAACACGGAAGGTATCCTTGATCGAAAAGAAGTGTGAAACCATTGTGAGTCTGTCAATGAAAACCAAAACTTCATCATTCCCTCGAGGTGACCTCGGTAACCCTGTCATGAAATCCATTGCGATATCCTTCCACCTCCACTCGGTAATGGGTAAATGCTACAAAATCCCTACTGGTCACGGATGCACTCCCTTCACCTACTGACAAGTGGACACATATATAAAAAACCATCCACATCTATTTTAATACTTGGCCACCTATACTGATGGTGTAGATCTTGATACATCTTTGTAACAGTTGGATGAACTGCCCAAACTGAGGAATAAAAATCCCACATCAACTCCTCGTGTATGTCTGCTGACACCCATATGCTTCCATAGAAGTGAAAGTTCTCATCATCACCTATGGTCCATCCATGAATATGGTCCTCTCTTAACACACTCTTTCGTAAAACTATGCCTTCCGAATTTGATAGCTTCCTCATTCTCACTCGATCAAGTAGAGTAGAGGTAACAGCTCTAGAAGAAAGAAACGTATGTCCATGTCTATCATGCACCTCCTATTGCATCTCACAGAATAAAGCCATAAGTTTACCCTCACTATTGGCCTCCTAAACATCCTATATTAGAGTCCTCCTTCTCAACACATCATCCACGGTGTTGCCATTCCCAGGTGTGTAGGAAATCACTATGTCAAATGACTAATGGTACTGAACCCACCTTCATTGTCCCAAATTCAGATCATGGTGAGTAAATATTTACTTGAAACTTTTGTGGCAAGTGCACACCACAAAATTATCTCCTAGAAGGTAATTTCGCCAATAGTTCAAGGTATGAACCACAACATCCAACTCAATATTAAATGTCAGGTAATTCCTCTCATGTGGACACAACTACATAAACCCATACGCAATGACGCCTTCCCCCTACATAAGCACTACTCGCAGCCTGATACCTGATCCATCACATTAAACAGTGTATCTATTGCCCGGCTTTGGAAAAACAAGTATTGGTGCTGAATTCAATTTCCCTTTTAGCTCCTAAAAGAATGAATTGCAAGAATCTATCCACAAATACTTCACACCCTTCTTAGTATGCTCCTTCAGTGGTGTTTCTAATCATGAATATTAATGTATAAAATGTCTGTAGTAACCATCCAGCCCAGGAAAACTTTATACCTCAGAGACATTCTTTGTCTTCTCTGAGAAAACAACTGATCTCACTTTCTCTAGGTTTATTGATACTCTTTCCTCAGAGATAAGATGACCTAATAAGTGAATCGGATCCATCCAAAAGTTTCATTTTGAGAGCTTAGTATATTGATGATTCTCTCTCAGTGTACTCAAAATGATATCAATATGGGTAGCATGGTCTTTTTGAGTGTGAGAGTACACAAAGATATCATCCATGAAAACCACTAAAAAGGAGTCTATGTATGGATGGAAAACTTATTTCATCAGTTCCATAAAAATAGCTGGCATATTCATGAGACCGAATGGCATAACCACATACTCGTATAGACCATACCTTCTCGGAAAGGTTGTAAGAGGTATAACGGATGGTCTATCATGCAAATGACGATAACTAGATCTCAACTCAATTCTCCATAACAATTGGGCTCCTCGAAGCTAATCAATGAGATCATCAATCCTCAGTAAGGGATATCAGTTCATGACCATCGGCTAGTTCAACTTCCGATAATCTACAAAAATATTGACGATACCATTCTCTTCTTCAAAATAGGACAGGAGAACCCCAAGGAGAAGTATTGGGTCAGATGAAACCCATTTCCCGTAACTCCACTAACTGCTTCTTAAGCTCCTTTAACTCTAATTTTTCCATCCTATACAGATGAAAGGATACTGGTGCTTCTTCATTCACAAGCTCAACAGAGAAATCTACCTCTCACTTCTGAGGTAAACCTGAAAACTCATCTCTAAAAAGATATCTTAAATGATTCACCAGTGGAGGAAAGTCTACCTAAGAAGTCCTCTGGTCATCTAGATACAAACTAGTAATCTGGGTTGTAACTCCCCCCAACCCAGGATGCTTGGTTCCAACTCAACTTCCACAGACATCCTATTCGCCCTTATGTAGAAACGATCCTCCCTTTGGTGATGTGAAACTCACCCTATGGTGATATCAATTTACAACAGCTTGGAAAAAAACTAACCAGTCCATTTTGAGAATGATGGAATAGCCCATCATCTCTAAGACATAAAGGTCCCATAATATGTGAGACCCACCAACCTCAAGAGGGAACTCCTTGAAAAAACTTACACTATATTTTCTAGTCCCCAACTGAGGGTCCATTTTCAAGATATCAGCAGAAGTAGAGATATAGAGACCAAGGCTCTCAACAACATGCATAAATAAAAAGCTATGGTAATCCCATCTATCAAAAAGAGAAGAAACTAAAACTGAGGCAAACAAAATCTTACCGCTAACCATAGAGGGTAAGGGATCCTACTCATGTTGGTTCTTATCTAGTGAAAAATCCTAACTTCCATTGCATCCCTATGAAAAAATCTAATATCCCTTAGCTGATCCACCCTATAGTAGTCAAAAACCATATGTCTAACCATTGTGACGACAACCAACACCTTGTCCTGAATGGCCTGAAGAACTCTAATATCGAGACTGATGAGAAACGGGTGGTCCTGGTCCTGAATGTGGAGTCATAGCAAAACCCCTGTCACCTACTGTTGGTGAGAAAAACTGACAGAAACGCTAAAGATGACCCATATTACTACAAGATCAGCACTCAACTGGGGCTCTAGTTCAATGTAGCCTTGTATGCCTACTTTTTCTGCACTGGTAGAATACCACCTGGCTACCTAAAGAAGTATCTTTCCTACTCGGATATCCAAATGTTCACTCCATGTGGAACATCTTACTATCAATCTAAAGGTCACCAACTCTGGGTGCTGAACCTCCCAAGCCCACATCTCCATAATACCTTAGGTCGTTTTCGGTGATATGATCTGGTTTGACTATAGATGTTATGGAATTCAACATGAATATGTTCACCTGATATTGGATGTAATTCTTGGGACTATCATCCAACATACTTTCTAAGAAAATCTCACCCCCCCCCCAGAATGGGTGTGAAGCATTGCAGTAATGTGATGAGAGAATAATAATCCATGACTGAGAGAGTACCTTTCCCTAAGATCAAGAACTCTCAGGCTCGATCGGCCCTCAAAGTCTCCAGGTAAAGGTATTCATATATGGTCTACTAGAACTCATCCCAATCCATAACCTACTAGCATCCGACCTATGATATCACATCCCACCATCTCTTGGTAAATTCTTGAAGTATGTTGGTAGCATGCTTCACCCTCGTCTCTAGAGGTATCTCAAGATGCTTGAAGATAGATATCATGGCTTCTAACCATGACTCTGTATCCTGAGATCCTTCATACCCTAAGAAAGTGGAAGTATGTTGTTGCTAAAAAAACCATCTTCAACTCTGTCATAGATTGGGCAGGATGTGGTCCCCCTTGGAAGGTATGCATCATCCTCATGAAGCATTCTTGAAACTATGCATCAGCACCTTTATTTGGAATGATGGCTTGTTCCAAGATAGGAATGATGGTAGGATCTACTGGTAGTCCTCGATCTACCATGTCGGGTGTCTACTCATTTCCCTATATCTTGCAAACAAATGGAGGAAATTTTGGTGGCATGACTCTGTATGGTTAAGCACTGACCTTAGTTCATGATTATCAAGGACTGAAACTTAGTAGTTGAATAAAGTAACAGGAGAAAGAAAGCATTCAAGTTCTTCAAAACATGTATACATGGCGTGTATGACCCCTACGCGGTGTGTTCCCTTAATCTTGTACATTGGCATGTAATTCTGCAAAACATGGTCGTGTAACACCCCATACACACGATGTGTACTCCTCTGACACGACGTGTACTTGTATCATTTCCCCCTGCCTGAGTTCCTCTTCATGTATAAACCACATGGTTCTCTCAAAAAACAACATGATGTGTTTATGCTAGACACGACGTTACTAGAAGAATTTCACAAACCCGTTTCGTTAGTCACATGGTAGAAAGCATGGTCGACTCCACTCGGTGTGTTCAAGATGGAAACATAGGTACCACCAGAGTTTCAACCAACTATGTCATTGGTCACATGGTTGGATACACAATTCATACAACACGACATGTACGTCGGGTACACGACGTGTTCCACCAACAAAACTCAACCCTGTGTCCCTACCCACACAGTGAGTCATATGGTTAAAAAATACATGGTGTATACGTATAGTACACATTATATACCTAAGAAAAATATTTCCTTCTATAACAGATGGATACATGGTGTGTTTTCTTCATTACACATCGTGTATTCTAGGTTTCTTTGGGTAGTAAGCCTCAGAAACTACTCTGTAACCCCATAAAAACCCTGAAACAAACATTGAAGTGCCAAATCCCAATATTTGGGGGACCATACTCTCCAAAAATCAAATATCAGCATCATTTTCAAGTACATTACAAGGTATAACACTACAATCAATCACCTAATCCACCAAATTCATATCCATGAGGGCCCATAACACCTTAGGGACCAATATTTGGCATTCATCCTAAGGAAACTTTACATATCAGTAATACCCTATCAAATATTAGGTATTCTCTCAAGGAATCTATCACAACAGCATGCATATTTAGCACAACATCTATCACATCAACATATGATCAGGAATTCACCCTAAAAGGCATGACAAGAATGCATGACATGTGATCTCTAAAAATCTCTTATATGATGTATGAGATGGAATAACCTCGTCTCATTGGGTTTCAACCGAAATATAACCACAATAATATCAACAATAATAGCAGAAAACATGTGAATCACCTAACGGTGAAATCAAAATATATTTAATAATTGAAAAACCATAAAAATTGTAATAATCAAGGATACTTTGCTTATCCATGTACATGGGTTAGCTATTCCCAAAACAGCTTAATACCAACTACATGTTCTTTTTTATCACTGCCTATAGGCTCTAAAGAGTAATTAATAGAAGAAAAGAATTCCTCTGATACGACTTTGTAACATTCCAGTTCCATGTGCTGCCCAAAAGTGCCATGTACCCAGTTCTCCACATGGACTCAAGCACATTTACCCGAATGCCAGAGGCTGCTGACTAGCATCAATGATCTTGGGTGTAATAGTGGGGAAATTATGCCCTCATTGGCCGAGTAACATAGCAAAATAACAATATCGTACAACAATAAATGGTTCAATACCTTACAATAAGAAAAAAATGGAATATTGAAAGTAATTAAACAACTGGAGAACATATATAAATGATGCATGTCACATATGTCTGGGAAAGTATCCAAACAAGTGACATTCTTGGTAATATTGGACTAAACCAAATTACGAGGAAAACAAGTAAACTCCAGTAGCATTGAAAGCCTCATCTTGGTCAAATTCTCTCCATCTAATTAGAAATCATGTACCTGAAGTATAAGGTAGCTTACCCTTATCTATAACTACAACAGTATAATCTATTTGGGCCTAAAATCATGACCCAAAAAGGGTGTAAGACAAATCCAAGAAGGCAACCACCATAGATTTGTACCTAACTGTTTGTGAATATATACATAGAATGCAATATTTAAAATAAATTAATGAATAATAAAGTACTCAAACGTAACCAATGCTAATGTTTCAAACTACATTCATTTACATTTATTAATTAATCACCAAATAATTTAAAATCAAACCTCTCTGAAATTTCTTATAGTCTAACCCATCTGGTTCTACTTATCATTTAAATCAATAAATATATAGAGACCCTATGGGAATGCTCACACAGTCTAACCCCATTGGACTCATGCCATTAAAAACACACTGAGAAATCACTCACTGTCAATTCCTCTTGTGGTATTTTAACGATAAACTACAAAATCTATGAGGAAGAATTCAACATCAATTCCCATTGTGGTCTCATAATTGTATACTATATACACACTGATGGAGCACCCACTGTTAATCCCTTTTATGGTCTCTCAATGTGAAAAGTATAACTGACATTATGTGGAGGCCCTCAACATCAATTACCCCTATGATCTAACTACACCAGGTTCTCACAACCCTATGTAATATAATCAAGCACAGACAATATCGAGCAGCCAAAGTAAATCTGAAAAACTACTTGGCTAAATAGCTACAATGTCTATCATAATCATGTCATATAATACCAATTATATCCTAACAGCAATAGGTATGGAAAAAATAGCCTAACAGTCGGTTCTAGACCCAACAGCCAATATCAAACAAACATGGAAAAACAAAACCGTAAGAAAGGTAATAACCCTATTCATAATCAAAATCCCTTTCTAAAGAAAACAAAGAATAGAAGGTAGAAAACAGGGTTAAATTTCATAAACACGCAATACCCTAAACTACAGTATTGACACATTTTGAACGTATAATCCAAAGAAAACTACAGAAAGGAACAAACCACCTACCTTGACATTGTACAATCAATATAGTTGAATTTCAACCTCTGAATTGACCTAGAACATCATAGATCTATAAAAATATCAAAAATTATCAACCTAGAATATCTCATGTGTGAAGAGAAAATAAGAGTAGAGTCTATAAAATAATTAATAACTCACTGAGGTGATTCCAATGCAATTGACAGTGTTTTATTTGGAGAACAGACAGAAGGTCGGGGGCTCGAAGAAGATTTGGCGATTCTCATCGCTCCTGAACGAGACAAGGCTAGAAGAAGATGTTTTTGGCAATTATATGCATCCTTGGTCTGATTAAATAAATAAAAAGAAAAGTACATGGCGTGTTATTTTAACGTACAATCCGGGTATATGACTTAATCGGCCTCCGCTTTAGGTGGTCTCGAGGTCACCCCACATGGTCATGTACTAGACCATTACATGGCCAGTACATAGCTACCTATAGCAACTGAATAGATGACCTACACTCTAGAAATTTACAAATTCTCCCCTTTTCTCAAAAAACCCAAAAACAATATCCATAAATAAAATGAAGATACATGTTTTTAAATATGTCATTTTTATTGTGACCTAAACTCCAGTAACCTAGAGCCAGTGACTTCTTTATTACATTATCATGAATACAAATGTTTAAACCTCATATGATTGATAATTTATTGTTTTTTAATATCAAGATACATATCTAATACCTATTTTACATTTTTAATATAAAATAAAACACAATAAATGAAAAAAGATGATATGCATCCTTGAAAACTCACTTAGTGATTTCTTCATCATATCCTTGGTAAAAGAAACAAAATAAGGTAGATCTCAATTTCACATTAATGGTTATGTACAGAAGTTGTTATCAAGAGGAAATATGAATCATCAATATGTAATGGTAAATAACTAAACACAAATTTAATTTTAATAAATTTACCATCATTATATGATAATCCCCGATCAATATGGAATGGTAAATAGATGAAAATATATTCAATATAAGGAATAAAATTAAAATGATTTTAATAAATAGATAATATCTTTATGGAAATCAAATAGATGATAATAACTAAATTCTTAATGAAGGAAGTGATTACTTATTGGACATCATGATCGAATGAATTATGATATCTCTACAGTCAATACCTTTCATATGATAGTTTAAAACTAAATGTATAAACCCATTTAAATTGTTATACTGGTTTTTCTCATAAGTCATATTGATACATCAAAAAGATATATAATTTTATGGCTCATATATCAATGAAAATCACAATCAATCATCATATGTCTAATAATTTATTTAATTCATGAATCAATATACCTTATCAATAAATATCTATATTGATTAAAGAATATGGATTCAAAAATAATTCCCCAGTTAGTCAAATAAGATTCAATGTATACACCATATATAAAAAATCGTATATGGTTTAGAAAATAATCATATCCATCATAAAATAATATGTATATTTAAAATAATCTTTATATCCAATGAAAAATGATCAAAATAAATTTATTAATTCAATATAAAGATAACAATAACAAAATAAAATGATATTGTACAATAACTTTTACCACATGGAAATTTTTTAACCAAATTCCCTTGGATGAAATTTTTCATATTGAAAAATTAAATATTATTATTTATCAATGAATCATGATATTACATGGATATGTTATAGAACATAGAGAATATAAATGAAATTAGGTATATAACATTATAATAATCCTCAACAAAGGAAAATTGAGATGAAATACCTTTCATCACGCTTCCTTTTGATTGAATGTTATTTAACTTATAATATGGTGGTTTTAAACATTTAATTGACTTATAATATAAACAATTAAATACTTATAATATTATATACTATTATATATAACATATTTTCACCAGTTCATTAATATTCCTTTAAAATTTTCATTGTTTTGGGTGTTAATTGTATTGTTTTCTCGTTCATTGTTTGTCAAAAAATATTAGTTACTATACATATTATATAGTTCCATAATATTCAAATAATAATAATGATATAATTATAAAATTTATACATCAATTTTATTTTTATGACCCATCATGAAATGTTATTTTTGAGAAAATAAGTACATTATGAACATGGAGATGGTGGGTCGTATGTCTGTATGAGTAATGTTCCCATTTTTAAAAGATAATTATGGAAAGGTGGTAATTATTATTTAAACCATATTATGTCTTTAAATATACTTACTTTTATCATCCATGTGGTGTGGTGATGAAAATAGAGTGACATTGCCTTGTGAATGTTGTAGTCCACATGTGCATGAATGATGTTTTCATCTTTTTGTGAGTCAGAAGGTAAGAAATAAAAAAGATATATTACCATTAAATAATGATAAATATGTCGTGAATATAATAATTATGCCATTATATCACTTATATTAAATTTTTATATCATTTTCACATTCCATGTATTGTGTTACTGAAATATGAATCGCATCTCTTTGGGGGGTGGTAGTCGGTTGTTCACACGAGTGATATTATCATATCTCCTACAGAGTGGAATGTAAAAAGTTATATATTATATAATGACTAAATAGGTGTAATTATGATTCAAATATAATATATATTCTTTATATCCATCATCATACCCAACTGTCGGAGTAGGTAATTGAAAAACGAATGACATCATTCCACGAGGCGGTAGTCCTCCGTCCACAGAAATCAAGATATTGTAACACATTTGATGGAAGAATTGGTGGTTGTTGTTCATGAAAATTACATAAAAAATATAATTATATGTAAGTTACTAATTATTTTATATCTTCATGGTTTAATAAAATTTAAGTAGGTGGAGTAAGAAATAAAATATAAACCCTCGTTAAAGTACATTACCTCTTCTTTGGGTAATCTCCATAGATTATCACTGAAAGCCTTCCATGGTTGGATTTGATTTGAAAAGAAATTGATTTAAAGATGAGTGGATTTATCTTTAAATGTGATATGAGTAGGTATTGGTCAACCCTAAAGGTTATTAAGGTGTGAATAAGAGGATAGATAGGGTGTCCTTTTATACATGAGGTGAGTGACACACTTGTAATTATTGAAAAGAAAAAGGTGTACCCAAGTTTTTCAAATTCTAAAAGGGTACAAAATGGATTAACCTCCAAAAAAAGACATGATAATTTTTAAATATCTAAATAAAATATATTTTAGGCTAGTTTTAAGTTCATTTTATCCCATTTCCTTTAATTTTAACCACCAATTATCCCAATTTTAACTTAAATATGATAACTAATTTTTATCGTTTTTACTATTAATAATGGTAAAAAAATTTGTTAACCTTATTTGGTAATATAAATTATTATGATTCAAATTTTTTAATCTAATAATCCAAAATCCATTCATATAATTTGGAAATTTTAATTTAATATTATTCTCAGGCACCAGATGATAAAGTGGGTTTTGAATGAGAGGTTTTCCAATCGTTTACATTGTATTAAAATAGAAATTCAATATTAAAATTAATCTAAATTATATTAATAGATATATAAATGAATTAAATATACTTTAAACCTGTAATAAAATGTAATTTATGTTAATAAATAATTTAAATGAAAATGTTGTTTCCAATTATAATTTAGTATTTTTCACTATTCGTCAAAAATTGAAGTATTTATGAATAATCCAAAAAATACCCACAAAGATAATTTTTGTATGGTGATTTAAAAAATAGAGTTCATTTCACAGAATAAATATTATATGTGTTTTAAAATTTAATTTCAAATTATGTCTGTGAAGCGTGACTCAAACGCCTTTTATAAAAAAAATGCAGGCTCCTGGTGAGCATCCAAAAGACCCAGGATCAAATATGGAAAGGGACTAATTTACCGTACTGTATAAGAACTATAGAAGGACACTATAGTAGTACTCTAGCTACAATGGAACTATAGTGGTGGAGGCACTATAGCAGTAACTGTAGCGGCGGCAGTACCAGAGTAGGCACTGTAGCATCCCTAGTACTTTAGCAGTACTATTCAATGAGGGGCCCTTTGGGCCAATAAAATGGGATTTCAAGCCTAGTATTCAGGACACATGGCTTTGGGCCTTCGAGCTATGAAACGGATCCCCTCTACCTAGTCTAAAGAGGTCATTGCTTTAAATAATAAAATGAGGCTTCCACCCTAACCTTTTAAAAAATATTGAATGAACTAGTGCAAAATATGTTTTCTTAATAATTTATAATTTTTTATTCATACCCACTAATTTAAGTGCTAGGTTATATTAGTTATTTTTAATTATTATTTTAAAATATTATCATGTTTCATTTAAAAATGGGGTTTCATGCATCAAAAGATAATAGTGAAATTAAATTTAATACAAAAAACATTATTTTAATGCAATGGTTTGATACCTTCCTTCCTCCTATAAAAGTTTATTCCATAATAATGTGTGGATATTTTCTTATAATTATAAGATTATAGTTCTTTTTCACAATATCCTATGGTTCTCAAGTTTCTTCCTCCATTTATTTTGATTTCTCTAATGTACCTTTACCAATCGAGTTGTCTGATTCCTTAACACATGAACTCTAGTATCAAGAATATGGATGGTTTATTCAATGTATGATGGATCAGGTTCTAATTATATGTCATCATAGTTGGCCACATGTGTTAGATCTGGCATTTAATTTCTTAGTAATGATATATGGAACACATTAGGTACTTTTGAAAGATTTTTTGTCATTTTTAAACAATAAAAACCCACTACAATTATTTCAAAAAATTTAAAGGAAAAATGGTACTAAGGGGTTATTTTACTTCCTTTAATGAACCTTATAACACCCTTCCATTTAGATACCTTCTTGAAACCACGATCTCTAACAATGAATTCCAAATTATTCCTCTAATTATAGCCATAACTCTTTTGTATACATTGAGATGCACTATTGTTAGCATGAATAACCTATCCTTTATTTTTGTCTCAAAGAAAATTACTTGGCCTATGATTTTACCTTCACTAGAATATTACCAACATGTTAAGTATGAAATTATTTTAAATATAATGTATCATATGGTTCTAATTGATTACATTAATAGAAAATATTGTTCTAATAAAATTCAACCACATGTAAATACTAATTCAAAAAAACCTGAAAGTAATTTGATAATTACCTCAACATGTCTTACATTATTTTAATAATCCTTTTACATGTCCCTTAGTTTCAGGATGGTAGACTATACTCAGTTGAATGTTAGTATAATAATCCTTTTAAAGAATCCTCATGTATTTTTGACGTAAAACAGGGATCTCGATCAGACATAATTGAAAGAGGTCCACTATGAAGCTTACAACATCATTTATATAGATACTTGTTTGGTTAACAATAGTTAAATATTCTCTTATATAGAGAAACATTTCATATGATGTTATTTGATCAATGATAAACCATGTTTCATTATTCTTTCTTAGAGTATTTTTTTGTCCAATGACAAAGTAAATTTTAAGGCCTTTCCATTTCCAAAATGGAATTGGAAGTGGTCTCATGACTCCTCATGGATTCTATATCACAACTTTCCCATTTTAACAAACAAAATATTAGAAATCATGATAAAAACAAATTAGGACCCAGCCTTATCACATTACATATCCCTAAATTTTAGTCAAGCACTCACTTCCTTTCATAATGAGGATCCATTAAAGTTTAGAGTTTTAGAGAGTTGGGATATAAAACATACATAACATTCCATATTCATATATATAATATACCACAAAAATATCATCCATTTGTTCCAAAATATAAAAAGTTTCAAATAAAACATGTTTTCTTTGAAAAATACTCACAAAATTTAACTTGGCTACCTTCTTTGTCTTACACATCCTTATAACCAATGAAAATCATTTAAAAACTTGGGATGAGAACAAAAAGCTCAATAAGAGATATAAAAATAAGTAAATAAAGCGTTAGTCCATGAATACTTGTAAAATATGAAATTATTTTCAGAAAGACATACTTTTCACCCATATAAACTTACTTTGTGGAACAAGAGATTTCCAAGAGATTTAAACAAAACATATTGAACATAAATAATACCATAAAGGTATCTTATGGAATTAATTTTATTTTTAACAATAGTGGAAACCATATGATTTTTAACCCACATGGCTACCTTAACATGTAACCCTCACCGACACCTTATTGTGTAACCATCACTGTTACACTCGGAGTCACCTTTTGGAAGCCCTCTAACTTACACATACCCAATGCATTAGAGGGAGATATAGGTCCCACCCTTAGTCACAAAAAATTCCCTATAAACATAAAATAATCAAAAAACATGAATAATTTCATCAATACATTTCTTTTGAATTTTTTATAATATAATTTTAAGAGGATTCTAAATGAAAAGCCCCATAAAAATAGAATATAATTGAAGTGAGGCTGAGTAGAGTGGATAGAATATGTATATACGATGTAAATAAACTTAATTAAAAATAATATAAAACAAATTAATCAAATTAAAAAATTTAATACCACATAATTAATGAAGTATATGGTTAACCCAAAGAATGGAAATCAGGTTAAGAATTCTCTTACCATGGGTTTTTTCTAACTTCAAACTTGTTTAAACCTCCTCTTGATCTCTTCTCCTTGTGATCCTTTTTAAATCCTTTGGTTTTGGATTTTTGGTGAGACCAGTAGGTCTTGTATGTGGGGAAGATCATTGGGAAAGGTAATTGGTAAAACATAGACAATACTCAAGGCTTGACAGGTGTGAGTGGAAGAGGGGAATGTGGGTGATATTTATAGTGGATAATAGGAGGGATTTTACACTAATTTAATCATTATTATAATAATTTTGTCCAAGACTCTAAATATTCTTCATTCTTATGATTGAAATAGTAAAGAGTTCATGGTATTTCCAAACAAGTGGACTTAAATTAGCCATGATGTCAAAAATAGTGTATTTAAGTGGTAATTGGAATATACAGAATTTGACCATATTTCACTATTCATAAAAAATTCAATAATTTAATAAAAATACAAAAAAATCACACTAAACATTTTACAATCTTTAGAATTCAAAAATGAACTTCGTTTTTAGAAAATAATTTTCTAAATATGATAAATCTAATTTTTAAATAAAAACATATTTTATTCAAAAATTAACAATTTTAAAACTATAAAGCATTTTATATCACCTTTAAAAATTAATCGTTATGTCATTATCTTAAATCCATAAGAAAATAAAACAATAATACAATTTACTATTCATTTGGGTTATATTACTATTCACATTACTAATCCAAAGGGTATGTTACTATTCCCCAAAAATCAAGTTGGTTCTATCAAACTCAAAATAACATACTGATCACAATCGTAGATGAATTTTTTTTTGAAATTCGATACATAAAGGAGATAAAAATATGTTTAAATGATATTTATAACTAACTAATTAAAAAAAAGTTTCAATAATTTCAATTTATTTTTAAAACCGTTGGGTGTTAAATTCTCAAGAATTTCTAGAAATTCCATCCTTGGAATTTTATTTACTTATTAAACAAGTGAAAGTACCTTTCCCTCATAGAATTTTCAAACTCCGATGTTACTTCTTCAACCATGTGGTTTCTCCGAAAAACCATTACCTGGTGTACTACCTTATTCTACAATACATGTTTCCTTCTATCAAGAATCTGAATTGGTTTCTCTTAATAAGAAAGGTTCTCTTTCAACTAAACTACTTTTGGGCTCAATATATTAGATGAATCTGGCACATACTTTCTCAACATTTACAAAATAAAAATATTGTGTAGCATACATAAACTCAGAGAAAAATCTACCTTGTAGGAAAATGGTCCAACTTTATCAATAATTTCATAAGGTCCAGTGAACCATGGACCTAGATTTTCTTTCTTGACAAATGAATAAAACTTTTTGATGGTGAGATTCTAAGAAAAACATGATCACCTACCTTAAAACAAAGGTATTTACTCCTATTATATGCATAACTTTACTACCTTCTTTGATCTATCCTCATGTGTTTTTGGATCGTCTTTACATTCTCATCCACTTCCACTACTAATTATGGTCCCATCAAATTCCTTTCCCTGAATTCATCCCAATAAGTTTTAGTTCGACATTGCTTCCCATAAAATGCCTCAAAAGGTTCCATCTATATACTATAATGAAAACTATTATTATAATAAAACTAAACTAAAGAAAGATTTTCATCCTAAATTTCCTGGTAGTCCATCAAACAATCTCGAAGCATACTCTCCAAAGTCTGAATATTTCATCCTATCAACCCATCTGATTGAGGATGGTAGGTTGTACTGAAATTTAATTCTATGTCCAACGACTTCTATAGGCCCTTCCAAAAATTAGAAGTGAGCTTGGGATCCTGGTCGAATTCAATGGAAAAAAGCACTCTGTGTAACCTGAAAATCACTTTGAGGTAAAATCGATAAAGATGATCCAATGACATAGTATCTCAAATAGAAAGAAAATGGGTGGATTTTGTTAGCCGATCCACAATAACCCAAATATAATTATTACCTTGAGTTGTCTTTGGTTGTCCCACCATGAATTCCATGGATATATTCTCCAATTTCCACTCAGGCAGTGGCAGTAGCTGAAGAATCCCCTTCAGTTACCATCACTCTTCTTTCACCTATTAACATGTCAAATCAATGTAAATACTACAATATCTCCGTTTATTCCATCCCACCTATAAAACTTTTGATGGTCTCTGTATATCTTAGTACTACTAGGTTGAGCTAAAAATTGAGAACATTTAACTTCACACAACAAATATTTCTTCAACTATAAATCACAAGTCACACACAATCTTCTTCCAAATCTCAAAACACTATTTTTATCAAGCTTAAATTCTGGAAACATACCCATTTTAACCAATTCTACCTTTTTCTATTCCTCACGGTCTTCCTTATGCACTTTCTTAATTACGTTTGATAATGATGACTGCACTGAATATAAGGCCCCAGCCTTAAACCTTACTTAATCTTGAGTTATTACAAGATTACACATTGAGGATCTTTTTAGGTTTAGAGTTTTAGAGAATTAGACCATGAAACTTGCATTACATTCCACATTTAAACAAAGTGGTTACATAAAAGATAGTATTCATTCTTCCCATCAACGGAAACATATTTAAAATAAAACATGGATTCTTTCTTGACACATCCTTGACACTATCATCACATCATGTACCCTTCCCTTGACCTGTGAAAAACATTTCAAAAACTTGGGATGAGCATAAAAACCTCAGTAAGGGATCTAAATATATGGAAAGGAAACATGAGTACATGTATACATAAGAATGAAATCATACTTTACCCATAAAACATAGGCATATCAAATCATGAATAAATCATAGAAATCATAAGACATAAAAGGTAACTTGAGGCATTCATAACATTCTTACGTAGGGAGAAACCCTCTTGGTTACGTTTGGAATACCCATCACAGTATATTCCCTAAATATCTTCGTAGAAACATTAACGTTTCACTCCTTCGCGTTACCCAATGCATTGGAGAGCAATATCGGGCTCACCCGCCCTTAGTCTATCACGGAACCACCCGTCTTCATAATAGTGCCCAAGAACCTCAACATAATCGTATCACATAAAACATGCATAAAGGAAACATAACATTTAAACCTTTAAATCACAAGATATCAATACAACACATTGATATACAAATATTATGAAAACAATTTTCAATACCAAAATAAAAGAGAAGTAAAACATGGTATTTATTTTTCATTAAAAAAATGTATGGCTTGTAAAGAAAGCCGAAACTCAAATAATGGTCACGGCGGCGGAGAAGTCATTGTCGCTGCATACGTACGACAAAAACATTCCCTTTTTTCGTTTAGTAAACGCTTCGTATAAAAAAAGATTCCTTTTGAATAAACATAAAAGTCAAAGGGGTTTATACACCGTATAAAAGAAGGTTGTGTATAAAACAAAATATGCCTCAATGAAAGGAGATTGAGACGAAGTCCCATACCACCATGAAGCTTTCAAAATTTTAAACCATTAATATCCATATAAATAAATCCTTAAAACCATTTTGAAAACATGGATATTAATAAGAACAAATATTTAAAACATTTAAAGCGATATTTTGGTTAAAGGGGTTTTACCAAAATTAGAGACACTTGAATACAAAAATTGAGGAATAACATTTAGTCAGAACTTTATAATATCATGAGAATAAATGGATTCATGATATAATATTCCAAAGGACAGTATATACACCATATAAGAGTGAATGGGTGCATAACAACAATGAAGTCTCAATAGAAATGTCAAATGTGATGAAATCCCTTATAAAGAAGGTATCCTTAAATTAAGGATAAATCAATCTCAAAATTATGTGTGACAAATATAAATACACCCAATATAAGTGGATATTAAATGTAAAACAATAAAAGTTCATCCACACATATTAAAAGGATGACATATTCAATAACTACATGTTGAACCCAAAGAAATCGAAATTGGGTTAAAAAGTTCCCTTGGTAAAATTCGACAGCCTAACGGCATCACTTAAAAATTCAGAAAATGAGTTGATGAGAGATAAAAAGTGTATCTCATCACTTGGACATAAAATTTACATCAATAAGGATATATGAAAACATATCCCAACATAAAAATATGTAAATTAAAAGACCCAACAAAAGAAGTCTTTTAAAAAAGAGGAGGGTGAAAGGTTCCCTTACTGACTTGGGTATCTTTCAAAACATACACCCCATGAAAGAAGGACAATAAATCCTTGATGTAAATACTCATAAAATAAATTATATTACACAAAGAGTAGAATAATTGGCAGTACATACACCACTCAAAGGAAATTGTGGCAAATGTAGCATAAATCTCACGGGAATAAAAGTGAGATGAAAAATCCCTTACGAAAACTCGGCAGCCTAACGACGCCACATAAAACTTACAAAAAATGGATTGATGAGAGAGAATAGGTTCTCTCATCACATGAACATAAAAATTACAGTATGTGTAATATAAAATAACATCCCAATAACAATAAAGATTATCATTAGAGGGAATGACATAAAAGAGTGTACTTAAAAAGAAAGAGAGGAGTAAGATCCCTTACCTCGGGTCCGACTTGACTCGATCGTTCTTTAACGTCCTGAATAATAAACTTGGGTTAATTTCTACTTGTTTAAGAACATTTTACAAGTTCAATATTCCTTTTATATCAATTATTGACATGTTATAAACATTATGTAATAATTTAAGTTAATAATGTTTGTTTTGTCGATATTTGGTTCTTAAGTCGAAAGTGGACTTCTTACAATTACATGTTGATCATGTGGTCAAAGGTTATTTATATCCAGAATGACATTACTGATTTGGATATCATATATATCATATATATCTAGAATATACATGTATTTATAATATCACATAATCATTTAGAGGTAAGAAATGAAATGCACCGTTCATGGAGATGGTAAGCCATACGTACGCATGAACGCTACTTTCATTTCTTTGTCATATTAATGGAATTAAAACTAAATGAGAGGTATGTATATTTTAATTACAGAGTTATATTCATCATTTAGATGTATCATTCATCATATATATCCATTATATACATGTACTTATAATAGTACATTACATTTGGGGATAAGTAATGAAATGCACCGTTCATGGAGACGGTAAGCCGTACGTACGCATGAACGCTAATTTAATTTCAATCTCATACTTTAATGGAAAGAAATAATAATGATATAGAGGTATATAATAATTACAGTATAACATCATATATAATATCATTAAATCCATCCTTTATACGTCCCACGTATGGCATTAACGAATCACATCACTTTGAGGGGGCGGTAGTCCGCACTTCCTAAAATGAAGATATCGCTTATACCCATAATGGAATCCATAAAAGTAAGCCACAAATGAAAAATACAGAAGATTAAGTAAAAAACTAAATATATTATATATCATATATAAAAATAGTGATATCATAATGGCCACCTTTGAAGGTGTTAAATGAGTATTGAACAATCATCGTTTCGGGAGGCAGAATTTCTCCATCCACGGAAACCATATGTTCTTTAACCATTTGATGTAGTTGTGTGAGAGAGTAGCTCAAATAAATCTTATAACAACATCCTAGTATATTTAATATACTGGTGTTGTTACAAAAGAAGTAAATAAAAAGAGTTTAGGGGGTTGGAGAAGCAAAGTAAAACAAATGAACATGAGAGAATGAATTACCTTTAAAAGTGTAACTCCTTTTGATTTGAGCCTAAAGGCTTCCTTTGAAAGGATTCTGCCCAAAGGGAATCCAATAAGATTAGGAGAGGGATGTTTAGAGAGTAAATGGGCAGGGGATGGCCGAGCCAAAGGCTTGAGGAGTGTGTGAAATGAGGTAGAGGTGGAGGCCTTTTATAAGAGGAGAGGAGGGGCACTTTTGGAAATCATGAAACTATTATTTTATTTTCAAAAGTGTTTCGAATTTATAAGGTCCCACATTGACATATTTCGAAGCTAAGATGATAAGTCTTCTAAATATTCCCATCCAATAGTTTTTGGACAAGTGTAGGTCTTATATTTTATATTATCGTTTCATTTTATTTAAACTATTCATTAATGAGGTCATCGCTGCATCATCATGATGTCATTAAACATTTAATTTATTTAAAATATAAAAATTATAAAAAAATACCATGATGTAGGAAATCTTTTTAGATTTCCAATTACTATTTAATATCAAAAATCTGATCTTCATAACCCCATGTAAAAATTGTTTTCGTAAAATAACTCAAGTTTGTGTCATTTTTACTTTAATATTAAATAAAAAGTTATTTATGTCATTTCACAACCAAAGTGGATCCATGGGGTCCCCAAGTTGACCCATGGCTTGTCTTGGTCGGCCATGACACAACCAATGAGTGTAGGACATGTGTCAAGTTTATTTCATATTATTAAAACATTATTTTTACCTTAAACTACACTAATTACCTCTAATCGCGATTAAAAACTTAATAAGTTACTATTCACCAAAAAATTATTTTTATCCCATTGAACCAAATTTTACTTCTTAATGACAACCATGTATGTCGGATTTTTGAAATTCAAAACACTAAGATGGCAAAATTTTCATTCAAACGGAAAAATCAGTTTTTATAAGTACCACTTAGGGGTTTCACTATTCATCAAAAATTGAAGTTTTTTAGAAAAATCCCAAAAATTCACCCTAAGCTATATTTGATATTCCGAATTCAAAAATGAAGTATATTTTACAAAATTCAAAACATATAAGTCACATTAATTAATTTAATAATTAATTCCTGTTGTCAGAGCAAATAGCGTGTTTTTATGAAACAATAAGTATCAAAAGATTGACACTAGTTTAAGTCTGATTTCAAAGCGAAATTAATTCCAATGACCACTATTGGATTTAATGGTAAAAATATATTCTAATTTCACTTTAAAACAAATTCAAAAGATAATCTAATAATATAAATAAATTATATTAAAAAGATGTTTTGAATTAAAATACAACATTTTACATTATTCATTAAAAAATGAACTTTATCAGAAAGATACCAAAAATATACACAAAGTAAATTTTGATGTCCCAATTATTAAGAAGAGTTTTATTTGGTCCAAAAGGATGTATAATAGTGAACAAAATTATATTTAATTACGGTTCCCCATCAAAAGGTGATAAGTGAACCTTTAGTGAAAACTAGGGCATATACGCCTAAAATTGAATTCTTTCTGTATTTTATGGCTTTATCTTTTATTGGATAAATGTAAGAACATTTAAAAACATATATAATCATATTATAGTTATTTCTATCCATTCCTGTCAATACAACGGCTACATGTTAACTACCATTTAAAATAATATTATTTTATTATTAGAGTGCAATGTAAGATTCCCAAGAAACTCGTTGTTGCGTGTTGGGTACGCCATCGAGCATAGAATCCCCTTTAAAGTCATATTAATATTTTATTCACAAATATGGATAAATATGAAAATGTCATATTCTTTATTTACATGGGGTATTACACTGAAACTTGAAACAAAATAGATCTATTTTCTACACCAACAAATTCTAAGCCAAAATTTATCAATTCATTAATCAAGGGATCACGTTCAAAAGTTAACATGGTTAGTGATGCGCGATGTTTTTTACTCAAGGCATATTCCAATTTGTTTTATTTTCCTAGATGGTAATTGATCTTGCAATCATAATATTTTATCAATTAAAATCATCTTCTCTTCCACAGGTTTAATTCCATCTGAGTGAATATACACTTTAGACTTTTATGGTCAGTATATGTTTTAAATTTGGCTCTGTATAAATTATTCCTCCAAATTTTCAAAGAAAAAAACACAACTTCCAATTCTAAATCATGTGTGAGATAATTTAACTCATGTTTTTTTAGTCGTCTTGAAGCAGAAGCAATTACCTGGTAATTCTGCATAAAAACACAACCAAGTCCCATCAATGAAGCATCATTATAGATGACAAACTCACTATCTCAGGAAGGCAAGAAATGTAACACCCCAATATTTCATAGTACGTTATTTCTTCAAAGTAATTCAATAACTTTCACTACACGCAACACCGAGTTCATGCACATCACGACTTAACAAACAAGTCGTTCGAAACAGGTTATTAATAGTATTAACTGAATTTTGAACTTTATAAAATCCTTATAATTTTAGAATCCATATTATGAGTTTCTTAGACCAAATGTAAGAACAAATTCATTTTTTCAGATAAAAGAAGTATTTTTCAAAAAACTACAATTTTACCGCCTTTTAATGTCAAACCCTTTTTAAATCCAATATTTTACACTTTTATATATTAAATTTGACTAAATAAACTTCTTCTTTAGAAGCAGGACATTAAAATTTAGTTTGGATAAATTTGTGGTACTTTTCTAATAACTTTTATCTTTTGATGAATAGTTAAAAATACTAAATTTTAATTGAAAACAACTTTTTTAATCAAAATACTTTATAGTGTTATATTATGAATTTAAATGGTTTTGAAGTATAATTATATTATATTTTTATCATTTAATACAATGTAGGTCGTTATAAGTAATTTCACATTTAAATTTGACATAAACACATGTCAGTCTTTTGATATTTATTACTTTTCTAAAAAATCACTTTTTGGTTTTGACAATGGGAATTAATTTTAAATTAATAGCTAAAAATTATATATTTTTCATTTAGTAAAATAGGATTCATTTTGGAATTCATAATATTAGAATTAGCTGAGGGTGAATTTCTGGATTTTTCTGAAAACTTTCAATTTTTGATGTATAGTGAAAAACACTGCGTTATTATTTAAAACCGACTTTTTATTTTAATAATTATTTATTTTATTTAAATTTATTTTAAGTCAAAATGTATTCATAATACCTATATAAGTTCAATGTGATTCATTAGATTCATTTTATAACAAAATTAGATGTATAAAATTTTATTGAACTTGCTAACTAAATTTACCCACCTCCTAAAGCATTTACAAATTTGCATAAAACATAATTTTACCTCTTTTGGGAGTTGAATTTCGAGAATATGAAAGACACAGTTGATATCAGTAATTAAAATTTGGTTCAATAAGATGAAAATAATTTTTGTTGAATAGTAACTTTTGACTTTTATTTACCACGATTAAAAGTAAATAGGGTAATTAAGGGTAAAAATGATATCATAATTACCCTAACACATGTCCTAATTCTATTGGATAAATGTAATTCGACCAAAAACAATCTTAGTAATAAAATATGATCCATTAGGTCCACTTTTACTAGATTAGGACATTTATTATTATTTAATTCAAAAAAGATTAAAACGTTTTAAATTCAATGTTTAAAAACTAAACCATTTTTAATATAGTGTTACACATAACATAAATCTGGCTATAAATATTAATTATAAAGATAAAATGATTTCCTACATAAAGGTATTTTATTTATATTTTTTATAAATTAAGTAATTTAATTTATTTATGACACAATAATGATGCAGTAATTATCTTATTAATGAAATATTAAAATAATTGATATTATAAATTCTAAAATAAATGTAATTTTGAGACTTTTTATGAATTAAAATAATTTTCTAGGTTAATATCGCATATTAGGGTTGATTAAATAAATTTTTTTCGAAGTAAAAATGATGTTATGAATTTAGAAAAAAAATACCAAATATTGCCAAAATTGACAAAAGTGTTTGTAAAACAAATATTATGTTATTAATTGGTATTCTATTCTTAAAAATATAAGGTTCAGTCAAAGGGCTTAAATAATATTATATATGTCATTAATGAACCACTTGGGGTTCTCTTAGAAGATTATAGTTTGTTTATTAACCATATACTATAAAAATACAAAGAGACATGGTAAATGTCAAACTATTTAACTAAGAGTTAAATCTAAAAGATAAGGTTAATATAGTGAACCAAACCTGTCTAAAACCCATTTGTTGAGTGGTTTTCGACCCATAACCACCTTATCCTTCAAATAATTTATTTTGGAACCATTAGAAACTGAAAATGAATTTATTAGAAAATAATATTTTAAGCTTTTACTAAGGTGCCCCTCACCCTTCTTATAAAAGGGTACTTACCATACTCTGAAATTCACACCTCAAAAGCCATTTGGCCAAGAATTCATATTAAAACTAGCATACTAATGCTTATTTCAACATCATTTGATGGATTTTAAACTTTTTTGAAGTTGAATTATTATGATACAAATCTTTCATATTATAATGAAGGTTTTGTGGTATGTTAGACTATGGAAGTGTTATTTTTATACCATTCATGGTTTATGGATAAATTATTGACATCTCATATGATAGTTTTAATACGAATGCTTATGTTATGTTTAATCCTTTTCATATGAGGAATGCAATGGACTTAGTAAGTGACAGGTGGAGCCTACTATAGATCCTCGATGCATCGGTAGGTCTCATGAGACAAACTAGTGTCTTGGCACAAGGCCTTGACAAAATCATATTTCTAGTATTGGCACAAGGCCTTGACTATGTGGTTATGAAGTCTGGCATTATGCATTCCATCATTATGAAAGTGGATATTGATATTTCATGTGATTATTCTGCTAGTAGAATATCCATGTGAGTAAGTAAATGGAATTATTTTGTTTTATACTTTCCATATTATGATGATGTTTATATTGAAAAGGTTTTTGTTTTAGTTTTATACATTGCCTTAAATGTTTATTCTTATTTATGAAAGTTTCCACAGTATTGTTATCCTTACTGATCATCTGAGCTCACCCCTTTCAATGTTTTATTTTTTTTTCAGGATTCCAAGAACTGTATTGTGGTTGATATGCAGGGTTATGCTAATGGAATAATGACATTCCTAAAGGATTATTTATGTTGTGTTGTATGTTATAAAGTGTAATGTAACATTCATGTATGTAATCTATTTTCCAAGACTTTTAAACTGATCGGTCCTTTGGGACTTGATTCCTTGTAATCACACCAATGTATTAAAATAATGCACGGACTCTGGGTAACTAGGGTCGGGGTGTTACAAGGAAAAAACTGGATAATTCAACAAACTCTTCGTCAATTCCTAAAAAGAATCATCACATTATTATATCCAAAAAAATTAACCCCTTTTTGTGTTAACATAGTTAGAAGACTAGATAAAAGCGAAAAGTTTTTAACAAACCATCGACAATAACCTGCTAATCCAAGAAAATTGTGAATTTATTTAACATTTTTAGGTCTTGGACATTCATCCATAACTTTTGTTTTGGAATTATCAACTATTATTCTATCCTTATTTACAATGTTCCCATGAAGTGAAATCTGTTGCAACCAAAAAAAACACTTTCTGAATTTTCCATACAGTTTCTTTTCCTTTAAGGTTGGCAAAAAACCCATATATGTTTTTTAAGCTCCTATTTATTCATAGAAAATACAATAATGTCATAAAAATGAAACCACAAAATTATCCAAGAACTCATGAAATATTATATTCATAAGATCCATTAATAGAACAATTTCATTAGTTACCCCAAACAGAATAAAAAAAATTCAAAATGCCCATATCTATTACCAAAAGTTTTTTCCAGGATGTCATCTTCCTTCGCCTTTAGGTGATGACATCTGGATCATAAGTAAATCATGGAAGAGTACTGAACTCCCAGGAGAAGATAAAAAAATTCATCGATATAAGGAAAAGGCCCCATGTTTTTAATTGTGATGTTATTCAAGGATCTATATTCAATGGAAATTCTCATGTAACCAAATTTCTTTTTAACAAACAAAATAGGATCACTCTATGGTGACATTTTAGGATGAATGAATCCTTTATCAAGAAACTCCTACAAATTATTTTTCAATTCAATAAGTTCCATTTAAGACATTTGATATGGTGGTTTTAAAATTGAAATAGCATCAGGAACTAGGTCAATTGTGCATTCAACTTCTCAATCTGGTATGGAACTGGGTAACTCATCAGAAATAACATTAAGGTAGTCATTTACCACTGACAGATCATTAATTTGAATAGTTCCCTTGTTTTCAACAATATGGTCAAGATTAGTTTAACTTCCATCATTAAATAGTTTCTTAGATACATGATATGTTATCAATTTGATGGGCTAGCTCTTGTTTAAAAATTGAAACTCTTTCTGGAAAACAACTTCTCTAACTCTATAGTCAATCTTATCAAGATAAATAAATAGTCAGTCCATCCCTAAAATGATATCGAACACTACTAGGGGAAAAACAACAAGTTTTCTAGTTAATGTCTTTCGATATACCACAATACAAATATTATTAAAATTCCTCTTTTCTAAAATATTTCCCTCTTGTGTTTTAACAATAAGTTGTGGTATCATTTTTTGAGGTGATATTTAAACATTATAAAAAAATCATCATAAATAAAGGAATGTGTATTCCACATATCAGACAAAACATTATAAAAATCTGAGTAAACAAACAAGGTACATGATAAAATGTAATTGGATGTCCTGATGTCTACTGACGTAGTCGCAAAGGATATCATTACACTTTTCTGGTTATAATATGGCTTCTTTGCATCATTCAAATCTCTCTTTTGGAAAGAATTTTCATAATGACCAATTTCACCACATTTAAAACACTTTACAAATTTCTTATCAAGATTAGACTTAGGATCATTTTCATTACAAACCTAGGCCATATGTCTAAACTTTCCACATCAAAAACACATCATAGTTTTGGTAAGAAATTCCCTAGGATGCTTCTTGCCACACTTTTCACAAACTAGAAACTATAATTTCTTACCATCATATTTATTTGATTGATTCATACCCATCACTTTCCATATGGACCTCTACTTCACCTTGTTTTCAAAGTGCACAAGATCATCAAAAAACTTCATCTCAACCCTTTCAGTATATCATACAAGTTTCTCATAACTTTTGAATTCACAGGAGGCCATTGCCCAATGATACCTTGGATTTAATCCAGAGTAAATGTGATTGATTTTTCTATCAATATCCAAAAAAAAGATTTGGAGCATTCTATACCAGTTGAGTGAATTTTTCATCATACACAGCCACTAAATCTTCCTCATTTTTCTTCAATTTAAGGAATTTCTTCCCTATCCTAAGTCACACCACCATTGGAAAATATTTTTCAAGTAAAAGACTTTTAAATTCATCCCACTCTAAGGCATAAATCTCATCTCTATACCTGATATTATTATCCATTGACCACCACTAATCAAATTATACTTTAAGATGATAAATTGAAGGACTTAACTTTTGACTATCTGAACATCGCATAATATCAAATATCTTTCCAAGGGATTTAATCCATCCTTTAGCCACTACTGGATTAGAAGATCCATTGAAAGCATGGGGTGTTATCTGATAAAATGTTCCAATATCATCATGTTATTTTGTGTTACCTGTAATTGATCTATTTATTGGATTCCATTACCATTTATTTACTACATAATTTTATCCATTACTATCACAAATTGATCGGTTCCAATCCCTACCATTCTAGGCAACATATTCTGAAGGATATCCTTCTTTCGGTGCCTCCCAACTTCAGCTTCCCTATTTCTTCTACGGAAAACCATTCTGAACAAACATATCTTAGTTGAGAAACCTATTAATCTTTAGATTATATTTCAAATTTACCGTAACGTAAAAATAATTTATGGTATTTTATTCTCATTATCCCAACCCCTAAAGTTATCAAAACCATCCTCTAATACCAACTATAAGGCCAACCTTATCACATTACATAATCTTGAATTTTAATCAAGCACTCACTCCTTTAACATTGAGTGTCCTTTTGAGTTTATAGTTTCAGAGAGTTGGGATATAAAACATTCATTACATTCCATATTAATATTGATAAGATACTACAAAAACAGTATCCATTTCTTCTAAAATATGAAAATTTTCAAACAAAACATGTTTTCTTTAAAAAATCTTAATAACATTTAACTCAGCTTCCTTCTTTGTCATACACATCCTTATAACCTGTGAAATCATTTAAAAACATGGTATAGGAACAAAACATCTTAATAATTGATAAAAAATAGAAGGAAATAACTCATTATTCCATCAATGCTTTTAATGTGTGAAATAATTTTCAAAGAGACGTACTAGTCACCCATATAAACTTACTTTCTCAAACTTGAGATTTCTATGATATTTTCACACAGAAAAATAGAACAAAAATTGAACTATAAAGGCATATTTAGGAATTAATTACATGGTTTTGCAACTATCATGGAAACCTTATGATTTTTAACCCTCTTAGGTACCATACAATATAAGCCCCAGATCCACCTTTTTGTGTAACCATCACAGTTACACTTGGAGTAACCATATAGCTGACTTCCAACATACACATAGCCAATTAATTGGGGAGAGATATAGGTCCTAACCTTCAACATAAATAATTCCCAAGAACCAAAAAAAATAATACAATACAAATAATTTCCTAAAAACGTTTTGTTTGAATTTTGTAAAACATGATTTTAAAAGATGAGTTTAGAAGAAAATCCCCTTGTAAATAACATATAATTTAAGTGAGGCTTAGTAGAGTGGATTGAATATGTATATACACTATAAATACAAATAATTCAATATAATATAAACAAAATTTATCACTCAAACAATTTTAATACCACATAATTAATGAAGTATAAGGTTAACCCAAAGAATGGAAATCTGGTTAAGAATTCCCTTACCTCGGGTTTGTCTTACTTCATGCTTATTAAAACCTCCTCTTCATCTCTTCTCCTTGATGTAATTCTTAAGGCCTTTGTTTTTTAACATTTGATGTGACCTGTAGATCTTGGATGTGGGGATGATCCTTGGGGAATTAAATTGGTAGAACTTAGAAAAGTCTCAAGGCTTGAGAGGTGTGAGAGGAAGAGGGGAATGAGGGTGGTATTTATAGTGGAGGAGAGGAGGGATTTGGCACTATTTTAATCATTATTTTAACATTTTTGTCCAAGACTATGAATAGTCTTCAGTCTTGTGATAAAAATAGTACAGAGGGCATGTGAGTTCTAAACAAATGGGCTTAAATCATCCATGATGTCAAAAATAGTGCATTTAATAGATAATTTGAATATACGGTATTTTACTTTATTTTATTGTTCATTAAAAATTCAAGAATTTCCAAAAAATACAAAAGAAATCACCAAGAACATTTTTTGAGATTTATAATTAAAAAATGAATTCCATTTTTTGGAAATAATTTTTTAAATATGATTAATTAAATTTCTAAAAAAAATCATACTATTTTCAGAATATAACATTTTTAATCTATAAATCATTTTATATCACTTTGAAAAATTAATCAACACATCATTATCTTAAATACTTGAGAAAATAAAATAATAATTCAACTTACTATTCATTAGGGCCAGTTTACTATTCATAAGTGTCTATTACTATTCACCAAAAATCAAATTTGTCTTATTAGACTCCAAATAACTTACTAATCACAACTGTAGGTGACTGTTTGTTGAAATTCATAACATAGAGGCCACAAAATTATGTTTAAAGGCTAGTTATAACTATCTAAATAATACAATTTTTCAAGCAATTCAATTTACATTTAAATCCTTAGGATGTTAAAAAAACTTCCCCTCTTCATGTAGTACCACCAAAAAATTTCCCTTAAATCCTTATACATATTCAAGATACCTATGATTATAGAGAAATTTGAGCTATGATTATCATCGAAAAACTACCTTTCTGGCTCAGGTATAGATAGAACACATAAACTATTTCATAATATCATAACACCATCTTAAAAAATGTAGTATTTTAATTTCCAATCATTCAGAGCTTTAATTTTACTTTGAATATTCACATCATCTATTTGATTACTTTTTATCTTTTCTAATAAAGTTGGTTTCATAATCATTTGAAAAATGAGTGATTTCCCACAGTCCATAATAATTTCCATATCCATATTTTCATGATCGTTGAATATACGGTCCCCCTCAAACCACATTTTTTTCAGTATACCACAATCATTCCCAATAAATGAATTAGCTATATTATTTTATTTTACTTAGTGGATGTGTATTGAGAAATAATTATTTGTTATTAGATCAATCCATATCCTTTACCTCATGTTGTGATCTTTCTATTAATATATATATTTTACAATTTTATTGTCTATGTATATCTCACATCACCAAATATAGAGATAATGTCACCATATCATCAATAAAAATATTACATATTCAAATCAAGATCATGGGATAGATTATTTTGTTCTTGAGTATTCAGTTTCCTTGATTCATATACAACATTTTTATATTTTTCATTCAGATGTAACCATGTCTATTTTTGAATGCATCCTTATATATCACAAACCCATAAATTCTAAATAGTAGAATCAAGTTTCTATAATTGACCAATATCCTCTATATTTAAAATTAACATTTTTCACATTACTTTTTCCAGACAAACATAACCCTATTACATGTATTATTTTTTAACGTGATAGAAAATTTGGAAAAAATCAGAATGAATCAGTGATAGTATCATTCAAAACCAATGAAACAACATACCTAAGTTATACTAGTTGGTATAGGCCATAATATGTCTGACTTCATCTTATTGTATCAACTAATATTCCATCCTTATATAAAATACATCCATGAAAAGAAACTTCTTGAAGCAAGAAAACGTAGTTACTAAATGTCCAATATAACTTCTTCCTTCAATGAGTTTCAAGAATTAGACCCAAGTGATTCTTACGATCCTAATAGAATTTAGAATATATAAATAAATATCTTAAATGAATTACCAAAAATATAATCAAGATATTAAAAGAATATTTTTCTCAATAAATCCATAAAAATATTGTGTTTTTTGTTAATCAAAATTGAATTAATATAAACTCATAATATTCATACCTTATTGGGAAATCAGTCTCTGGAATGTCTTCCATTATTTCTCACAACTAATGATACCAATAATCATGGACAATCATTGAAATATATTGGTCTCTAGTAATTTTATAGAATAAGTCATCAATGCAAGGAAGAGAATATTGTTCAAAATTTTATGGATATCTATTTCCCTAAAATGAATACACAGTCTCAACGATCGTTTGTTATTCTTAAAGAAATGAACATAGCTTCCACATTGTGAAACAGTATGGTGAATAAATCTTATATCACCCAACTCCTCTAGTAGTTTCTTCAACTTTACTTATCACATAGTTTTAATTATATTGGTAGTCTATGATATTGTTCTTTCATTAGGGGTAAAATGATTGGAAAATCAACTTCACACTTTGGGGATGTCGAGATAATTATTATAGAATTATATCAAAATATTTATATACAACAGGTAAATGTTCAATTTTAAGATTACCTTCCTCATCCATAGATTTTATTAATTCTTATTCTCTATGAATCTAATTCATTAGAGAAACTGGGGGTGTATCTTGATATAACTCATATTATGATGTCTCATCTCTAAATATAAGCAATTATACATCTTTATCATAAATTGTATATTAATTATTGTTGAAATAAATTATTTCATATTATTTTGAAATCCATTACACAATATGGATAATATTTATGTCAACTATAGTTATGTTAATATGGTCAGAATATAGATAATGATTAAGTGTCATAACTGGGATTTCCTAAAACATTGTTGTTATTATGAGACTTCCTTGCCGGTTTTTAATGACTAATCCCTTCATAAATTTAATGGTAAATATATTATTTAAATGGAAACATTATAGATATAAAAGAGTATAAGGATCCAAAATCAAATTAAAAAATTCTAAATTTGAAGATAGGATTAAAGTATGTGCCACTACATCATTGGGAACTTCCACCTCATCTCTATTAATCACATAAACTTGGAATTCTCACCTTTCCCTCTTCAAAAGTCGATTTCATTTATTTTGGTGGAATTCATTTGTGTAGTTCTCATAAATTTATTGTTAAAACATCTAATATCAATTTTTTCTAATATTCACATTCTTTTGTCTATTGAACGGTATCTCCAGACTTATAAAAAACTCATAATTACTTCAATCATTTTCCACGGTGATTTATTCCATTTTTTCACAAGATGTATATCACTATGTTCTATTCTTTTTCATTTCGGCATTCCATTTTTATTAGTGTTTGGATGTCCTATTCATCTATAGATTTCTTTTGAATATAAAAGATCTAGTGTATTCGTACTCTATTTTGATGACTCATAAAACTATTTAATAATATTAATAACATGCTGGAGAGACTATTTCTCTTTAAATACAATAAATTATCCCTTTAATAAAATGGTCAATCTTGAAATACATGTTTCATATGTAATCTTTAGTATACCTAGATATCATTGTAATGGTTGCTTCATACCTAGAAACATATTATTTTTCTATTTTCATTATGCTAAGGAAATTTCTCTTCATTTAAAATTGTTTCCCACTAAATAAATATTTATTGAAGAATGTATCCAAAAAATAATTTCATTCCATGTGTTATGTTTCTCTTTCCTCACTAGTATTCATATTCAAAAACCACTATTGACCAACATCACCTTTGAGGAAATTGTAACATCTCATAATTATGATGTATTATTTTATTTTATTACATATAATTAATATGAGACTAGGCACTAAGACTACATGTGACTCCAAGGCTCAATATGCTCTGAACAATTTCTTGAATAATATTAAAAAATTAAATAGCATGCAAATGCATTTTTCCTAAAAAAGTGGAATAACATATAAATGGGTTCCCAAATCAAAAATTGGAGGGAATCGTTGTATTTAGTATATAAACTTTACCTTAGGTGAGGTTTAAAATTGACAAGAGTGGCTCAACTGTGAAAAGTAATTTTTGTACATTTAAAGAAATAAAATAAATGAAGTTTTATATTATTTAATGTTACACTGTGACAAGAAATTGTTTTCTTTTTAAAAAAACATGTCCATGAATTATGGTTTATCATCATAACCCTATAATTCCTCTAAAATTTGGAGAAGGGGATCTCTCTAATGAATATAGGTGGATCAAGGATCGACGACAAAGTGACCTCCATACTTTGTCAATAAAGGATCCAAACTCCATGTTGGGTGTAGTCTTCTTTTTGATCTTTCCACATTCTGAATTTGATGATGAATGTGGATAAACCCACGAATAGGTTGATCAATGGTTTAATCACTTGCAATATGGGTCTTATGTTGAGGATTTTTAAAATTTTATATAATCTATTTGATTTCGTACTTCTTATTTCTTTATTCAAATGGGAATTAATTGTGGCCAACACAAATAATGTTCATGGTTCGTTCCTCTAGGTGTTTCTGTGCTTCTCCCTTCCCCGGTTCTTGGAGTTCATCGCCATTGAACTCAAATTTCTAGGAGACTCACAATGTGATCAGACCCCTTGAGTAATGGTTGTATGGATAAGACCCAAAGTCAGTGAATATCACAACCTTAAGATCATGGATGTGTCTCCATTTAAAAAATGGAGTAGTGGAGAAACCCGAGGAACCATGGGCACCGACGGCCAATTCCAGAGGTGGTGGATGGAAGTGCATGAATGTGTAGGGTCTTGTGGTTACTGAAACCTTGTGGAAGGGGCCTCAGCCATTCAGAGGGCAGCTTGGCCATGTGAGCGGCCCATGGAGGTGGTGAAGCTACAGGTCACACTGATCATGTGGGGTGCACGTGGACGCGGAGGACTAGCCTCATGGGATGTAGAGCGGTGTCATGTTGACAGGGGGTAAATAGTCAGGGAAGCCTATGTGAAGCAGAAAAGTTGGACAACGTGAGTTCATGTTGGACCAGAGGAAATGAGTTGCACCAGGTAACCTAGTGGGCCCAGCAGGTCGGGTCGACCTAGTGAAACGGGTCGGACCCGGTGGGTCCCGTCAGACCTGGGTGGCCGAACCAGACCAGGCCATGGTCGACCTTGGTAGTTGACCATAATCCATAGTTGGAATAGATTCTGTGTTTCCGTGCCATATCTTTCATGGTCGACCGCCATGGTCAGTTCACCAACTGCATGGTTGGTCCATGAGCTGATGGACCCCCTTCTAAATTTCAAATGCCCATAACTTTATAAATTTTTGTAACATTGAAGAAATATTTGCGGCATTGGGACACTTGAGAGGAGACATTACTTTTGATATACTCAAAGTGAGTTTTTTATTGAAGTTTTTTATATGACCTAATGTCTCGAGGAGTGAGTTCTCCTAGAATGACCATGCTTTGAGTGAAATCTTGTAAATCACTATGACAATGGGAATATGTGACTTTTTGGGACTGTGTGACTTTCTAAGACTACATTTATTTTCAAGATTACATGTATTTTCAATAATATGTGTCTTATCATGACTGGGATCCTCATTGAGACTACATGTCTTATCGATACCTGGTGTTTTGTGCATTACGTTTGATAATCCTGTTTGGGTACAATAGACATATACCTATGTGATCTGACTACACTTTGTGTATTTCCTTATGTTGTAAATCAAGTATTTCATTGTGGTATACTTTGGGTATTTCTCTATGGTATAGTTTGTGTATGTATTTGTGGCTTTAGGGTGTCCTACTGAGTATTATTTTACTCACCCATGTACGGGCTTTGCCCGCACGTGTCGTGTCTTGTGTAGACGATGGACACTTTGATAGAGTCCTAGGTGGACCAGGACCAGGTGGTGCTAACAAGACTAGAAAGATGAGGTGTCTTTATACAGCTTCAGAAAGTAGTCCCTCTACCTACCCTTTAGGTATGGTTTCTTGCGGATGAGTTTCAAGAACTTATACTTTGACTTTTCCAGATCCCTTTTTGGGTGGGCTTGTATTCTGGCCCCTTTTACTTTCTAGTTTTCCACTGTCATACTCTATTGTTAGTATATTAGTTGTATGTATGATTATATACATAGTGTTTTAAATTTAATCCTTATGTACTTGGAGATATTTATATATGTGTGTGTGTACAGGTACTTAGGTAAATGCCTCCCATTTTAGGGATATGCCTACATGGTGCTACTCGTCATCCCCTGGCCTATTTGAGGTGGGGATGGCATTGTCACTGCATGGGCCCCTCTGAGATAGTTCATAAGAAAAATACACAACATGTCTAACCATTTCAATTCAACATCACCCCATGTACATAAAAATATTCTCTTTAGACTTAATCTGACACCAACCACCCATTGGATTAGTAGGAACATCAATGGATGTTGTCATCTATCACATAAAGTTATCCAACACAGCAGAATTTTTCTGTGGGATAAGTTTCGCCATTAAAACAATATACATCATATCCAGATCAAGATTCCTTAATATAAAAAAAATCTCAATTAAAATAATAGATATATTGGCTTCTTCAGTAGGGAATTCTCTACATTATCCAATAGTATTGATACACTTCTTCCTTCTATACATCATTTCCAAAAAATCGAATATACTATATTAGCTCAATAAATTATTAATTCAAAATCACACATAATTCTGTCTATTATGTTATACTTTTTATAAATAATAGATATGAATTTTTATCTTATAATCATAAACATAAGTACTTCAAAGATATCATCATTTTCATATCCTTAATAATGTTTATTTATGAAAATATGAATTATCCAAATCATATCACCTTATATTGTCAAATGATGTAAACGGTTTTAATTAGTTCAATTCTAATTTTACCTTTTAGAGTAGTTACCCCTAGGAACCTCAGTTCCAAAACCACATCAACATTTAGTATCTATAGATAAAAGTATTTCGTTGAAAAACCCAATAAACTCATCCTTAACTCAACATTTTGAATTTATTCTACAATTATAAACAATTTCTAACATAGGGTTATGTTCTATAGTATTTGTTTCATTAATATTGTTCCAATGTATTCTATTAATCATCCTATGATAATAACTATAGCAACCCAGATTCCTGTAACCCAGATATGGTGTCTTCTTTATAACTTTGGTGTAGATAAAAAGGGATAAAATAGAAAGGGCTGGTAATATTAGAAATATTTGAGAAATATATACATACATGATAGAAATTTAACAATGGGAATAGAAAATAAAACATAATATGTGAAAAAAAATGAAATGAATCCTTCAAAACATATTCATTGAATTTTTCTTCATATCTTGGGGAAAAGAAAGAAAATATTTGTGAGCCCAAATGATCAGTAAGGGTTATGTATAGAAAATGTTATCATGAATAAATAAGAAAAATAAACAGGGAAATTTAAATAATTGAACACACATTATATTTAAATAACATGACTATCATTATTCTATAAAGAATAACCAATATGGTAGGGTAGATACCTAAAAATACACTCCATTTACTAAATAATCTATGAATGAGATGCATCTTAAGATTATATCATTTTTTACACCCTAAGTATTTACAAATAAATTTAATGAATTGAATGAAATACTGCATCTCTATAAAACAACACTTTGTTTTTAGGAGATAGTTATGACATAGCCATTAAACTAAATTGTGACGCTTCTATGATTTGAATTTGGAAAAACATACATACATGGTTGAAGTAAGTAAGTTATTTGGAGTCTAATAGGGCCAACATAATTTTTAGTGAATAGTAACTTATCCTTATGAATAGTAGTATGACCCTTATGAATAGTAAATTTGCCATGTGAATAGTAACCTCTTTCATGAATGTATAAATAAAATTTAGGAATATTATTAGTCACAATATGATCATAGTATAAGTGTTGGTATTTTTTTAAGTCACAAATTTTTAATTACAATTTTATGATAAATTTAATAACTTAAATGAAAATTTATTTTCATAAAATGTTATCATAATTTTTTATTTTTTTGTCTTATGGTCATAATATAATTTTATGAGACATGGATTAATTTTTTCAAGGTGTTATGAAATCGGTTTTAGTTTTAAATTTTTTATTTTTTTAATAAGTATGTGGAATTTAATTTTCAAATAAAATCATAATTTATTCAAAATCACTTATAGTTTTAAATATCTTCATTCTATTTCTTTCATTTTATTTTCAATTATTTTTATTTTATTATACTCTCTTAACATCCCCTTATCAAAGAGGAATGAAAGCTCCATTAAAAATAGAATATATACTAGAATTTTATCATGTTTATGGAAAAATAAATCATCATACTTCTTCTCATCCCCCTTTTATACTAAAAATTAAAACATCATCCGTGATTTGTCAAAATACTGACATCATGGATGATGTGTTTTCAATTTCCTATAATTCCTTCAAATATAGTCATAAAAATATTTTTATGGTTCAAATAGATTTTAAATTGTTTGATATAACCTCTTACATGGTCTAGAGTAAACATATATATATAATAATAATTCAGATAACGGAACTAGTTTTTGACTATTAAAGAACTACCAAAAAGATCAAAATGAATATCATTAATGATTTATCTAATGATTCAACAACATAGAGGAAAACAAAATGATTAATGGTATCATTTAATATTCTTGGAAAAAATTAATACCATTTCATTCAACTTCTAATGTTTTCCATCCAATCATAAAGAAAATCCATTACGAACTGACCATGGAAACCATGTAATGCATGCACACAAAACAATGGAAATAAAAAAAATATTAATAAATGTGAGGAATTATGCTATAAAATGATCGTATAAAGTGTTATAAATATGAATATTTTTTTGTAAAATATTTATCACTCTTTTAACCATTATATAGTAGGTTTAAACATGTTTGAAGTAAGACAAACCTGAGGTAAAAGATTTCTTTAACCCAATTTCCATTCTTTGGATTAACCTTCTACTAAATTGAATATGTATTAATAAAATTATTTGTGTAATGAAATTTTTTTATATTATATTTTATTATGTTTATTTACAATTTTTACATATATTCCTTTTATTCTATAAATTCTTACTTCAATTATATAATATTTTTAATGGACTTTTCATTAGAAATCATCTTTTAAAATTCAATTTTATAAAATTCAAAGGAGTATTTTTATTCAATTATTCATGTCTTGTGATAATGTTCTAGTTATTTAAAAATTTTTATGATGAATGGTGGGACCTATATCTCCCTCCAATGTAATGGGTTTGTGTAAGTTGGAGTTCAGTTGTATGGTTACTCTAAGTGTAACTGTGATGGGTACACCATAAAGTAGCTATGAGGGTTAAATTGTAAGTTAGTCATGAGGGTTACAAATCATAAGGTAGCTATGAGGGTTATAAGATTATGTATGTAATTCCCCAAGATACCACTCTAGTTTTATTTATGTTTCCTATGGAAATATTAGGTTTCACAAAGTAAGTATTTGATACTTTATGGGTGAGAAACATGTCATTGTGAAAATGATTTCATCAGTTTATAAGTATCCATGGACTAATTGTTTATTTTATTATTTTTATATCCCTTACTATTCTTTTTATTCTCATACCATGTTTTTAAATTTTTTCATAGGTTATAAGGATGTGTAAGAGAAATAAGTAAGTCAAGTTAATTGCTTTGAAGATTTTTGAAAGAAAACAAGTTATATTTTTAAAATTTTATGTTTTGTAAGAAATGGATATTGTTTTGTGGTACCCATTTTGAGTACTTATGGGTTTATATGTTTAAATTATGTCCTACTTTTATAAATTTATAAACCAAAAAGTTCTTTGGGAATGTAAATAAGTGAATTCTAAATTAATTTACTAGATTATACATTGTTTTATACTTGGGTCCTTATAGATGGTATCAGAGCATGGCTTAGATAAAATGAGGGGTTATGATGATATTAATAGAATAAAATAAATGAATTTTTCATTATATTAATGTTGAAATGATATATAATTTAAATATTACCATGTTTCTTCATCTAAGATGTGTTTGTTTGGAATGGTTTTCCACAAAATAAACAGAAAATCTAAAGTAGGAAAGCACTGAGAGGATGATATATTCCCTATTGTAAACCTAGAATGGTTGGAATTAGAACTTAATATTTTTTATAGTAATGCCTTAGTTGAAGAAGGCTATAAATGGTTGTGGAATCCATGTAAGAGAACAACCATATCTACCACGAAGGAATATGACGAAAATGGGACTTTTAATGATGCAACCCCCTATTGATTTCATGGGATATTTTAAACCAATATTGGTAGAAGGACAGATTAAATCCCTCAGAAATATATTCGATGATATGGGGTGTTCAAAAAATCAAAAGTTTAGTCTTGACATTTATCATTTTGAGGGTGAGGCTGATCATTAGTGGTAAATGGTCAATAATATCAATGATAACGAGGAGATTTATTCCTTGTAATGGGATGGATTTAAAAATATTTTTCTTGGAAAATATTTTCCTAAGGAGGTTCGTATTAGGATGGAAAATAAATTCCTTGAATTAATAAAAAATGAGAAACATTTTGTGTCCATATAAGAAGAAAACTTCACCTGACTGGAAAGATATGCTCCAAATCATATTTGGGATCTTGATAAAAAAATCAATCATTTTACTCAGGATTGAAGCCAAGATACCGAAATTCGTTGGCCTATAAATAATTTAAATGTTATGAGAAACTTTTTTGGTGTGTTGAGATGCTAGAAATGGAGTTTTCTGATGATCATGTGTAATTTGAAAAAAAGAAGATGAAGAGGTCTATATTGTAAGTGATGGGTAAGAATCAATCAGCAAAATCTAAAGGAAATAAATTTCAGTATCTAGTCTGTGAAAAGTGTGGTAAACTGCACCCTGGGGAATCTCATACCAAAATTAGGAAGGGTTTTCAATGTGTTGTGTTTGGAAATATGGCTCGATATTGTAATGAAAATTAACCTAAGATTAAAGCCGATAAGGAACTATTAAATTGTTTTAAATGTGGTAAGATGGGTCATTATTCAAATACTTTCCCATGGAATGATCTGAATAATGGGAAGCTACCATATTATAAACAGAAAGGTGTAGTGAGATCCTTTTCGACTACATAAATAGATGTTGGTCCATCAAATAAAGTTGTATTAGGTACTTTGGTTTTTTACATATATTTTTATAATGTTTTTTTACACGAGGTCTACACATTCTTTTCTTTCTGATGAATTTTCTAGTAAATTGGTAATTTCACACCAAGAAAAGATATCAGAACATATAGTTAAAACCCCAGGGAAAAATATTATAGAAAAAATGAATTATAAGAATCTTTATATTGCTATATGTGAAATGAATTCAGTTAAAAACTTGTTGTTTTTTCATTACTAGAGTTTGATGTCATTCTGGGTGGGTATTGGCTTTTTGTTTATCATGCTAATATTGATTATAGATCTAAAGAAGATGTTTTTTAGGAATTTTATCAGTTTGTATATAAGAATGAACCCATGAAATTGATAATAAATCAAGAATCTGAGAATTATTAAATGAGTGAAATGAAATTTATCTACCAAATATTATTGAAAATAAGATAATTGTTAATATTAGTAAATTTATGAAGGTAAATGAATACATTTATGTTTTTTCTAATGAGTTTCCTTTTGTTATACCTGATCAGGAAGTTGAATTTTCTATTAAATTGGTTCCCGATGCTAATAAAATTTCAAAACCCCCTTATCAAATGGATCAAGTGAAACATTTGTAATTGAAAACTCAGTACTAGGAGTTTCTTGATATAGGATTCATTTATCCTAGCACTTTATTATGGGAATTTACTATTTAGTTTTTCAAACAGAAATATGGTTCCCTTTGAATCTACATTTATTATAGAGAATTGAATAAAATTAGTGTTAATAATATGTATCCATTGCCACATATTTATGAATTTTATTATCATATCCAAGGATCTTAATATATTTCAAATATGGACTTGATGTCCTGGTACCATCCGTTAAAGGTCAAAGAGGATGATATCTTGAAAATAGATTTTTGTATAAGATATGGGAATTATGTGTTTGTTATTATGCCCTTTGGTTTGAAAAAATCCCCTACTATATTCATAGAACTTATATATAAAATATTCCATGAATATTTGAATTAGTTTATTATTTTTTTATTTATGATATTTTATTCTTTTTAAAATGTTATGAGTATCGTGAAAAACATTTAAGTATTTTCTTTAAAACTCTCAAAGAAAATAAGTTATACAGAAAACTTAATAAATGTGATTTTTGGTTTTAATAGATTTATTGTCCTGTGAAAATTGTAAATAAGGATGTAAAAAGTGTTGATCCTTCCAAAACAAAAGTTTTTGATGAATTTCCAGGACCTACGAATATTACAGAGATTTTTAGTTTTCATGGATTAACAATTTATTATCAATGGCTTGTTAAAAAAATTCATAGTTATCTAGCCCAATAACTAATTTGACATAAAAGGGGAAAATTTTATTTTGATAGAAGAATATGATGTTAATTTTTTGAAACTAAAGAAGAGATTTGAGAATGCTCTAGTTTTTTCCTGGCCTTTTCTAAATGGTAAAGTTTTATCCACAACGATGATTTGTTCAAGGGATATGGTTATGTTCTGATGTATAATGATTAGGTAATTTCCAATGCTTTAAGAAAACTCAAACCTCATGTGTTAAGTTATCCCACACCAGATTTGGAATTATAAACTATGGGTTATCTTCTAAAATTTGGAGGCATCATTTATATAGATCCAAATGTGAAATATACAATGGGCATAAAATTTTGAAGTACATATTCACTCATAAAGAATTAAGATTTAGGCATAGAAGTTTTATTTAACTGATAAAGTATTATGATGGAACAATCAATTACCATCCCAGAAAAGCAAACAAAGTGGTAAATTCATTGAGTCAAAGATATCACGCATTATTAATAATGCTTCATTTAGAACATGACTCTTCAATTAATGATTTGATAAACATAGTCTTGGATGTTATTGGTGTAAGAAATTCATTTATTTTATATTATGTTTCATTATAGTCATCTATATTAGCTAAAATTAGGAAATCATTGAAGGAAGATTTTGAGTTACAGAAATAAGGTATAATTGGTTAAAATTTGTTTGTTTATAGCATTTAACCTTAATAAAGATTGTGTTTTGAGATTTGTAAAAATATTATGTATGCCTTGTGATTCCCATTTAAAGAAATAATTGTTGTGTGAAGCTCATATTTCTCCTTTTTTAGTTCATCATGACAGTACTAAGATGTATAGAGACCTTCGAGGGTATTATTGGTTGGATGTAATGAAGAAATATATTGTTGATTTTACCATGAAAGGGTTTACATGTTAATAGGTTAAAGTAGAGTGAAAACTACCAAAGGTTGTGATTCAACATTTTCTAGTGCCATAGTGTAAATAATAAAATATATCCATGGAATTCATGGTGGGACAACCAAATACTTCTTGAGGTAACAATGTTATTTGTATTATTGTTGTCCGACTGACTAAATATGTACATTGATTTTCTATTCATGATACTATGTATTCAGATCAACATTCTTGGTTTTACCTCAAAGAGATTTTTAGCTTACTAGGAGTTCCAATCTCTATTTTATCTGACCAAGATCTCAGCTTCACTTTTAACTTTGGGAAAGACCTTTAGAATTATTTGGGGACATAATTAAATTTCCACACTCCTTTTCATCCTCAATAATATAGACAGACTAAGAACCCATTTTATACATTATAGGATATGATTCTATCATGTTCAATAGATTACTTGGGATGTGGGGATCAAAATCAATATTTAGTTGAGTTTGTTTATAATAACATATTTCATTGCGGTATATAGGATTTCCCTTTTGAGGCATTATAGGAGAAGTGGTGTCAAACTCCATAATTTTGGGATGAATTCGGGGAAGTGAAGTTTATGGGACCCGAATTAGTAGAGTATGTGGCTGAGAAATTGAGGATGATCCAGCAATATATGAGGACAGCTTATAGTAGGCAGAAAAATTATATAGATGATATGAGGAAAGACTTTTCATTTGAGATATGTGATCATGTTTTTCTTAAAATCTCACCTTGGAAAAGTGTTATGTGTTTTGGTAAGAATGAAAAGCTAAGCCCATTATTTCATTAGACCTTATAAATCCTTGATAATGTTGGATGAGTCGCCTATTGATTAGATTGTTCATTGTGTTAATCCCAAATATACAGTGTTTTTCAAGTTCTGATATAGATAATTATGTGCCAGATTCATCTAATGTTTTGAGCCCGGATGTAGTTAAATTAGAAGGGAACCTTTCTATGTATTTAGATTCTTAATCGAATAGAGAAAGTATTTTGGAATAAGGTAATCCAACGGTTTAATGTTTTTCTGAGAAACCACATAGTTAAAGAAGCAACATGCGAATCTGAAAAATTTATGAAAGAAAGGGTACCCTTACTTTTTTTAATGAGTAAATAAAATTGCACGGACGTAATTTCTAGAAGGTGGGAAGAATATATCACCCCAAGGATTTACAAATAAATTTAATGAAATGAATGTAAAACTATGTCTCTACAAAACAACACTATTTTGAGGAGATAGTTTTAACATATCCATTAAACTAAATGATTCCTCTTATATGCTTTTGAATTTTGAAATACAAACTAACATGGTTGAATTCAGTAAGTTATTTGGTGTTTTATAATACCAACATAATATTTGGTCAATAGTAACTTAACCTTATGAATATTAATATTACTCTTTATCAATATAAATTAAGCCAAGTTAATAGTAACCCCAGCCTTAAATATATATATAAACTTTAGGCATCTTATAAGTGAAAATATAATCATAGTATAAGTGTTGGTATTTTTGTATGTCATAAATATTTAATTAACCTTTTATGATTAATTTAATAATTCAAATGAAACTTTAATTTCATAAAATGTAAATGGACATTGATTTGAAATCGCATACATTTATTGTAGTATTTAGCCCCAAAAATCCACATTATTTATTAACTTGTGAAAAATCATATAATAACGATAAAAATAATGAAAAAACCCCCCTCTCCTACACTAAAAATACCACACCACACCCCCTCATCCTGTCACACATCTCAAGAATTGATAATTGTCTAAATTATTCCCTTTACTCTTCACAAGGCTCTTCCAAACATCCAAATCCTACTGGTATAACCAAACTTCCAACACCAAAGGCCTTAAGTCAGATCTCAAGAAGAAGAGATCAAGAGGTAAAAATCCTTTTTCTTTTTCTTTATTTTTCTTTCTTTTTCATTTCAATTCTTTTTCTTTTCTTATACTCTATTCACCTACCCTTATAAAAGATACATGAAAGATAAAATAAAAAAAAATTATATAATGGAATATTATCACATTTATCCAAAAATTAATCATCATACTTCTTCTCTTCCTCTTTTAATTTTATAAATAAAAACATCATGTGTGATGTGTCGAAATACCGACATCATGGATGATGTGTTTTCAATTTCCTTTAATTTTATCAAATATTGTTATAAAACCTTTTTAATGGTTAAAAAAGATTTTGAATTTTATTACATGACTTCTTTCGGGTTATGGAATTAACCTATATACATAATTTTAAGTTATATAATTAAACTTGTTCATGATTATCGAAGAACAGCCAAAACAATAAAAACGAATATCATTAATGTTTTATCTAAAGATTCATCCAAATATATAAAAACAAAATGATTTATGGTATAATTTAATATTATGACATAATATTAATCCCATTTAATTCATATTTTGTTATTTCTCTACCATTAATAAAAAAACCCATTACGAACCAACCTTGGAAACCAGGTAAAGCACGCACCCAAAACAAAAGAAAAACAAAATATTATTAATAAATTTGTGGAATGAAATTATAAAATGATCATATAAGGTGTTATAAATATGAATATGCTTCTATAAAATATTAAAAACACACTTTTAACCATTATAAAGGTGGTTTAAAGAGGTTTTAAGTAATACAAACCCGAGGTAAGGCAATTCTTAACACAATTTCCATTCTTCGTGTTAACATTCTACTTCATTGATTATGTGATTCTAAGATTATTTGTGTAATTAATTTTTTTATATTACTTTTTATTATGTGGATTTTTATTTTATACATGTATTTATTTCATTCTATAAATTCTCACTTTAATTATATGATATTTGTAAAGGAATTTTCTTCGAAAATCCTCTATTAAAATTCTATTTTAAGAAATTCCAAGTAATAATTTTATGAAATTATTATTGTTTTATGATTATTTTCTGGTGGTTATGAATATTTTATGATGAATTTTGGGACCTATATCCCCCTCCAATTCACTATTATGTGGATATTAGAGGTTGGTCATATGGTCACTCCAAGTGTAACTGCGATAGTTACACCATAAGGTATCCATGAGGGTTACATTGTAAGGTAGCCCTGAGGGATAAAAATCATAAGGTAGTTATGAGGGTTACAAATTTAATTAAGTATTGAATGAACATTTAATGTTTTATTTATGTTTCCTATGAAATATCATGTCTCAAAATGTAAGTTTATTTTGCTTTATGGGGGTAAAACATGTCTTTGTGAAAATAAATTCATAAGTTTATAAGTTTCAATGGACTCATGGTTTCATTCCTTATTTTTATAACCCTTAATGAGATTTTGATGCACATCCCATGTTTTAAAATGTTTAAACTAGTTATAAGGATGTGTAAGATAAATAACGGAGTCAATTTAATGTTTTTATGATTTTTCAAAGAAATAATCTCATATTTTTAATGTTTTATGTTTGAGAAAAAATAGATATTATTCTAGTGGTAACCAATGTATATGATTATGGGTTGATATGTATAAATTATTTCCTAACATTCTAAATCTATAAACAAAAATGATATTTGGGATTATAAGGAAGTGAATTCTAAAGGAATTTACTAGATTATGTAATTTTTAAGGCTTGGATCCGTATATCCTTATTAAAATATCATGGATTATTATAACTAAATTTTTTATGAAGGAAATAATTTATTATTGGATGTCATAATATCAAGAATCATGATACATCAACAATAAATACCTTTCAAATGATTGTTTAAAATAACAGGTTTAAAAAAATCTAATATGGAAAATTGATTTGTCTCATCAAACCTACCAATGAATTTTGGGCCTATATAATTCCACAACCCAACCATCACTAAAGGTATAAATAATTACTCACAGATTGATATATTTATTTAATTAATTAATCAATATCCCTTATCAACAATTACTCTTTTCAGTAAAGGATACAAATTTATCAATATTTCCAAAGTTAATCAATTAAAATTCAATATATAAAATTTAAGTAAAAATTATATATTTTTTATGTAATATAATAGCCACAATACAAGAATATCTATAATTAGGATAAATTTAATATCTGATAAAACAAGATCACAAGATATATTGTTTCAAGATAAATTTAACAATCATGAAAGGAAGTTACATTGTACAATAAATTTTTTCCACTGTAATTTTGAAGAAAAAATAAACTATGATTAAATAATTCAAATTGAAACAAAAAAATATCATGTTTCATTAAGAAACCATGATATTACACATCCAAGGGGTATAATATACATTGAATAAAATTAATTTGGTTTATAAAATTATAATATTCCCCAATGAAGGGAAATTGAAATGAAGACCCTTACCATTTGCTTCATTTTGGTTGAACATGATTTAATTTCCTATATAGATATTTTAATCTTGTTATTAACATATAAAAAATATTTTTATTTTCAATATAATTCTTGACAGTTTTATAAAAATTTATCACATGTTAATTAATAATCTTTCATTTTTTTCATTGTATCGTGTGTTAGTTTCCTTGTTTTCTCATTCATTATTTGTCATTAATGTTCCAATTTGTTTTTAAATTATTTAGTGCCATAAACACAATACTAATAATCATGAAATAATTCTATTGTTTATTAATAAAATAAATATTTATGACCTATCATGTGATAAGGTTTTATCCAATAATTCCTTTATAATCATGGATATTGTATGAAGTATGTACACATGAGTAACATTTACATTATCTACAATATTAATAGAGATAAAATAAGTAATATATTGTATTTACAGAATATTACTAATATCATAAAAATCATAATAATTCATCAAATGTACTTTTATATGATCCATGTGGTTTTGTGATTAAAGTACAGTCACGTCACTTAATGATGGTGGTACTCCAAACATATATGAATGGCTTCATCATATTTATGTAAGTGAAAAGTTAAGAAATAAATTCATCAATTATCTTTAAAGAATGATAAATATTTCCTGAATTTCATAACTATGACATGTTTATCACATATATTAATTATAATTATCTTTATCACCTTCAATGTAATGTGTTCGTTAATGATGCATCATATAACTTTTTGAGGTGGAAGTTTGTTGTACACACAAGAACCATTTTCATATACCATATGAAATGGGAAGTAAAAAAGGAAAATATGATATAATTAGTAAATAGATATGATTATTTTATAAATATAGTATTTATACTATAGATATATCACTATACCCATCCATTATAGGTGGTAGTGTAAAAATTAATAACATCAATTTTCAAGGAAGTAGTCCTCTGTACGCATGAATAAGGATTTCATGACCCCTTTTATAGATATAGGGATGGTTATTTTTCATGGCCATAATATTACAACAAATAAGTTTGTGTAAGATACTGAGGATATTTTATCCTGATGTTTTTATAATAATTTAAGGTTTTATAGGATGAAATAATATAAAAATGCTCGTTTAAGGATATTACATCTTTTTAGGGTAACAACCTTATGTTAAGACAAAATTCCTTCCATGGATTAATTTATGAAAAAATATGGATTAAAATATTATAGGATGGTGGTTGGGAAGTGATTTTTTATTTTAATTTCTAATCCAACATGGTTTTAAGGTGTGAACAAGAGAGAAAAGGTGCAACCTTTTATAAGTGAGGTTTGTGGAACACTTGTAATGTTTGAAAAAAAAATGTGTTCTCCTATTTTTCTGGTGAAACAATTTTGAATAATGGAGTATTATCCATACAAGGACATTATAAGAAAGAAATATGAACTGAAAATAAATTTTTATAGTTGTATGTTTTCCATTTTAAGCCTTTTCTTTTTTACTTTAACCCTTAGTAAACAAATTTTTACCGTAACCATGGTGAATAATTTTTTATGTTTTTATTATTAATTATGGAATGAGTTTAATTTGACCATATTATATAAAATAAATTATTTTGATTCCAATTATTGAATCCATTTTTTCATATTATATCAACTCAGGTTTATAATTTTAATTAAAAATTAATCTTACGGATATGATGGGAAATAGTGTCTTGAAAGAAAAAATGTTCAATAGTTTACAATGCTTATATTTCAAACATAAAAATGAAAATAATTCTGTCCAAAAAAATGGTTTAATAGTTACATAATTTTTTTAATGATTCTTTAAAACAAATATAAAATTAAACTTTTATTTATAAATTATTTAAATGAAAATTCAATTTTCCATTAAAATATAATATTTTCCAATATCCATTGAGAAATGAGAATTTTAAGAGAAATCCAAAAATTTAACCCTAATATAATATTTATATAATAGATTAAAAGGTGATGTTAATTTTATCATATAAATTATATAAAATATTTAAAAACTAATTTAATATTATCTAAGATAATTGTGACTAAATTGGCATTCCAAAAAATATAATTTTTTTAGAAAAAAAATTATTTTTCTATAAAAAGATTCTGAATTTTATTTTGAATTGATATATAATAAAATTAATGTTTTTAAAATTTATTTTTTAATAATTTTATTATTTTTATTAAGACATACTAATTTAAAGGATAGGTTTTGATGTTCATGTTTAAATAATATTTTAATAGAGTATTGTGTTTTGTTTAAAATCAGTGTCGTATGCATCACAAGATGTCGAATAAATAAATTTATTATAAAATATATATTTTTAATGTGTTGAGGTTTTAAAATTTTAAGTCATGCATTATATTAATATTAATGATATTAAAATTATTAAAATTTTAACTAGAGACAATGATGACGCAACTTATATGAAACTAATATAGACGATCATAAATAAAAAACCTTAATGTAATAAAATATTTAAAATAATTTTAATATACATGTAGATTATGATTATTAATAAAAAATATAAATGGTGTTAATTATGAAAATTCTTATAAAATTATTTATTATGATAGTTATGGTTTTTGTATATGAGGATAAAGAAATTATAAATAATCCAAAATTAATGATAAGGGTTTTATTGTCACGTTCTCAATTATATGGGAGATTATTCTTATTATACACCGTCATTTATTTTATATGGTTTATTAACTACACAATTTATACAACTTATGAATGTATCTCCCATTACATGATATTTTATTGAAAATTTCATTATCATTCATTCAATCTACTTTGAATCATTCATTAACAATTCAGTAAGAGTTTCATCGATTAAAATTCCAATTCATTAGGTATTAGTCATTATTATTTTAAAATACTTTCATGTTACCTTTGATACCACAATTCCCTATTTTATTTAGTTTTTAACTTTTTTAATTACTTCCTATAGTCAATGAAAAATTCAATTATAAAATTTTTTCTGAAATAAATTTGTATGATTTGTAACAATAATTCCCATTCTAAAAAAACAAATCCTTACTTTATTGTACATTTTATCCATCCCACAAATTTTATCCTCCTTTTTGGGGAATGAAAATATGTATACTTTTATATGATTCTCATAAACCTTTTAAAAAAATTATATAATGATGTTCAATACTCATTTCATAATGTGGGTTTCTAAAAATAAGTATTTCTAAATATTTACGAAAAGTGTTTATATTCTATTCAGAATCAAATGTTTTATTATCCACTCTATGTTTTTTAAATTATCTAATAATTTTCAAGGATATTTTATTTCTAAATCATTGTAATGAGTTTTTCAAGTGTCTTTAATTACCCTTATTATAGTTTTTTCTTTATAGTAATTTTCACAACCACTTCAACTAATTTTTTTGAATGGTATTGTGAAAGATTTTTTATTTTCACTTTTTACCTTCAATTTATATCTCTCATGTGGAGGTGTTTCTATCATTATATATATTTTATAATTAAATTATTACTTACGTAAAATGTTTTTTTATATTTTTTATATATTAAAATTATATTATATGATGTTTATTGAAATTTCATTAAACCCATTATATTTATATGGGTTCATTAATATATGATCTTAAATTTTTTTTACTGGCCATCATATGTAATGATGATGATGAGTAGTGTCTTATAACACCCTCCCAGGCATTTTTTTAGGATTACCTCTCAAAATATAGTTAAGAGTTTTCATAATGAGTCCTTTCACAAAGGCAAGGGGAAAAGGGTTTTGGTCACATTTTCATCATTAGACATAATAATCTGGTTTATATTGGTATTTGAATATTATTCTTTCCCAAAAAAATACTATGGTAATGTTTCTGAAACATTTCCATTTTTCACCCTATTATAACAAATTTTCATGAATCATTTCCTTTCCATCAACTGCCATGTTTTCTTAATTATGCATAATTTCTAAATTATTCTGCACTTTTATATCATCGTCACTTGTTTATTGATATTGGTGTCTCTTCTATAGAAATCCAAAAAAATTTAGGAAACTATAATGATTTAAATATGAACTTAGGTTTCTCTAACTTATTTTTTGACCTTCAACCATGGTATTATGAACTTTATTAATAATTTTTTCCTCATATTATCCTTAAGAATTATAGTCTCACACATTATGATATGTTTTTCTCTTACTCAATATCTAAACTCATGCAATTTAAATGATTACATTCCCAAGTTATTAAGATGACATAACTATTTAGAATTTATTAAAATGTTCCAGAGGATAATGTTTATGGAGAAATGATTGTATGTGTTGTAGAAATTGACCATATATCAAATATTTATGAAACTAGAACACAATTTCTATGGTTCAATGTAATATATGTGAGATATATTTTTTAAATAACGATATTAGTGTATCATTAATTTCATTTTTATCCTATATCACATTAACTAAACCCAAATAAAACTACACTAATCAAATTGGTCCTTAGATCCAAATTAAACAAAATGTCACCCCAAATCCCCAATCGTATACCAAGTGTTATCATGTACCAAATCCAATAATAATATCACAACTGAAATCTATGTAATTATAAAGTAGGGGTAGACACTATCTAAACACTTATTAGTTAACTTTCAATCTATGTGTATCCCAATGAACATTACATAGTCCTTATAACAATCCAACTACCAAACTAGGAAAACACTTAGTCCTTGCACACTAGACCTCTCATAATGGAATTTTACCCAAAAATAATAATTTAATCCAATATTATTTCCTTCATATGATAATAGACATGTAATAATCCTCTAAAAATCCATAAAACAAACAATCATGATCTCATAAAATACTTATAGGTGTTTTCTCTAATATCACTCGATCATACAACATTAATCATTCTAAAATGATTAAAATATCATAAAATCAAGGTTAAGAAACCAAAAAAACAACCCATTTCTCCCTATAGGCCAGTATAATCTCGATAAAACCATTTTTATTATTATTATAAAACAGTAATGAAAGATCACTCTTTCCATGACTACTACATGATCATTATCATGAACCAACATGAGTTTTCTATCTATTGGATGCAAGATTCGGCTCATTGTAGGACCAAAACATTGTTATTAATCTCCATGGGGTGGCTGAAGTGTCCAAGAATATGGATAAAAAATTAAAAATTATTTCACTAATAAAAAAATGTATTTTACAATTTTATGAAAAAATTATTAAATTTTAGCATGAACCATCCATAAATCATACATCCAGACTAGAAAAAGAACTAATAAAATGATCTAGATAATAAAAAACATAATTTTAAAGAAATAATTTGGCTCACCTTTAACTCCATCAAACACAAAATACATTTTATAATCCTCCATAACACCAGAAATATAATTCCCCCCCCCCTTGTTTAAGGTAAAAAGGTAATGCAAAATTTAAACAAAAATAAATAAAAACACTATATAAAATAATGAAATTAAAGATCTAGCTATCCCATGTGACCCAAGGTCACTCTGCATAAAATAAATGGTTAGATACTCCCTATTTGATTTGGAACTATGTTCAAAGAAATGGAACTTTTCATAATTAGGTACATAGAATACAAGTTCTAGTCAATCTATAGACACTGAGTGGTGTAAATTTTTCATGACCCGTCCCCCGGGGCCCGTACCGTGACTATCCCAAGCCCGCCTTCCATAGTCTAGGGGCTAGATACTTGAACCAAAGGCGTAATTCCCTAAAAATGGGAATGCATAACCATTATAACCAGTAAACACACACAATAGAGTACAAGCTAGAAACAAAACTCTAAGTAAAATTGTATAACAAAAGTTTGTTGAAAGTAAAAGGGACCAGAAATACAAGCCCGAAAAAATGTACAAGAACTTGAAAGTACAACAGAAGAAAAGAAAAACTATCGATGGATCATCCTCCATGGTTCCTACCTAAAGGGTAGGTACATATCACCTCCTAGGCACTCCACGTGTGTCTATCTCCTCTGTGTACCGACACGCCGTAAGGTCCACCTTTGGGTACCATCCAGTATTGGTACTCTCAGCCTCGGTCAGCATTGTCTGTCATCTACATCCAACACAATGAGGTGCAGGCATAGCCCATTCAAGGGTGAGTATAATGATACTCAGTAGGGACCCCGAGACCCACAAGGTCGAACAAAATCCAACAAGGATAAGCCACAAAGTATGAAATCAACAGATAACCCCACTTAGGTATATGCCCATACATATACCTAAGTTATCAATTAATCCATCTCAATCATGAGGAAAACAAAAAAGTTACTGAATCAGCTCAACCAGGATTTTTATTCACATTATTGAAACCACGGTTGTGGGAGAACTCCTCCTCTGTCGAGTACAGTGGGCCTGTCATGACACCAATGTGCCTCACACTAACCTGGGACTGCTGAGGTACTCCTCCTATCGAGTATCGTGGGTCTGCTGCGTCACCAAGGCGCTCCCCACCGTGGGTCTGCCACCACAACCAGGCGCTCCCCTTAATAGCCAACAGAGGTACTTCTCCTGTCAACTACCGCAGGTCTGCTACCATAACCAGACGCTCCTCCGCTATGGGACTTCCGCCACAAACAGGCGCTCCCCACTGGGCTAGTCGAGTCACTCTGAGTCAATCGGTCAACAGTCATAAGGTCTCAACTAGATACTATGTCTCTGCACTCTATCTTCTCATCTCTGGAATGATCCTCCATGTCATAGGGGTCTCAATGAAACTGAAAGTGTGCCAATCGGATGCTCGGTCTGTGAGTTATTAGCCTTTTAGTCCTGGGGACCGGTTGGATTCGTGCACAATCCAACCCAAACATATCTCAACTATACCCCAAACTCCAGTAGAATATACTCAAATGGACTGTCATGCTCCAAGATTACCAGCACTGCCAACGGTTCGTCAATGGGCATCTGGTGCCAAAGGTATGGCCAAAAGAAAGTGAACGGGTCGTAATGGGCTCAGATCTGTTCTGACAAGGTTAGAACAACCCGGACCGACCCAGTCTGGGTCGACTAGGTTCGGGTCGACCCAGCCTAACCCGTTGGGTTTGTCCCAGCCTATTGGGTGGCCCAGCCCATTGGTTTTGGCCCGGCCTGTTGAGTGGCCCAGCCCATTCGTGAGGGCACAGATAGTTCACGAGGGCGCAGACAGTTCGCGAGGGCCCGGACCGAATGTGGTTCGGCACGAGTGAAATTTGGCCTGGAGGGTACCGCGAGGGAATGGGTCAGTTTGGTCAGAGTGTCGTGAGGTTGCGGTTCGGTCGGGAGATTTGGAGGCTGGCACGACCGGAAGCTGGATCGGCTGGGAGGCGAAGGAGACCGGGAGGGCGTGGGTGGCCGGGTGGCATGGTCGGTCGGGAGGGCGTGGGCAGCAGGGAGGCACGGGTGGCTAGGAGGGCGCCGCGGTATGTCTCGGGGTGGCAGATCTGTTTCGACCAACGGACGGGGAGGTCGGGGCAGGTTCGGACGGTTCGGTTGGGAAGAGGGCGTGACCCAGGCGAAACGGCAGGGGTGCGGCTTGGCCGAGGCTGGTTTGGCCAGGGTGTGGTGCATCTGAGTCCAGTTCAGCCATGGCCCAACATGGCTCAGGCTGCTTCGTACGGCGGGTAGTGCGGCTGGCAGCCAGAGCGGGTCGCGGAGGCCACGGGTAGCGCGGTCATTGCCTTCGTCGCATTTTTATCTCATTGCCTCGTTGCTAATCTGAAGAACATCACAAACAAGAATGTCAGAGGGGTCGGGCCACGTTGGTTTGGCCCACACCCTCTGTGTTTAGAGTGGTAGCAAGTAGATCAATTCTTTCTTTGAATTTCAAAGAATTAACAAGAAAATAATATAGAAGATAAATCAATCCAGCACACCACATCTTCCCGCAAAAACAAATCCCAACCCGCAAGGAAAAACATCCCCAATGATTCTTTGATTTAGAAGGGAAGAATTTAGGCAATAAAATCATGTTCCAATAAATTCCCTACTTTTTTCATTGTTCGCCGACGTTGCAATGAGAAAGTGGACATCAATTTTTTATAGATGAGCACATCCTATGTTTAAGGATGTTCCGAGGAATAAATTCGAAGTCGTTCTTCATCTCTGGAGCGTTCTTCGTCGAGAGATAACGTTATTTGTTGGAAGACTTCTCCCAAGATCTCTCCCAAGTTCCACCAAAATTAAAGTGAGCCAAGAAAAAACAATAGATTTACGGTGTGATCTATAAATCCCAATATGTTTTCACCAATGATTTCATGTATTATTTTTATGAACTATTTATTTTTTACAGTTTGACATATATTATGTAAATATATATTTTTCATATCCTTTTGTAAAAATCTATAGGTTATTCTTAAAAATATATAAATATAATACATTAATACTATTTCATTGAAAACCCCCTTTTATAGTGTATTTATTGATCATTTTTTCAAAATTTTATAAAATAAACATGAAACACCCCAATAAACTGTAAGATGAATAAATATCTTTAGGAATAGAAATGAAACTAAATTTACAATACAAAAAAAACTCAAGCAGTTATCAATAATATCAAAATAGTGGTATAAAGATAAATGTAACAAGAGATATAAATACATGGGTAGTGTAAAGTATGGGACCTAGAAAATACCCCCATTTAGTAATCTATAAGTGTTATCATAGACAAATCATGCTAACAAAATTAATTCAAGGGGGTCTTGATCTTCTAAATAACTAATTATAGAGTTCCTTAATTAATGGAATAAAACTATAACTGATTAATTGGGCTCAAGGAATTTCTACCTCCCAACCAATGGATTTTGTACACGACTATGTCACTAGTCAAGATGTCACACATTACTAGTCTGATGGACATCTTCTTGTCTAGGTTATCCAACCAATGTTCATAGTGTTTCCCATGAGAAAAAATTACTACCTTAGTAATCATTTATTATGTTATTTCCTTTAATCCATTTATATATTTTTCTAATTTCTAGATAGAAATACATTTCTATTTTTTAAAATTCAAATGGTACATCCCAAAGAAAATTATTATTATTATTATTATTATTATAAAAAATCCTTCAAATATTTATTTAGAAAATAAAAAACGGGCCATTAATTTATAAATTATAATAAAATACTAAGCATTCTCTTTGAAAATATATTTGTAATAAAAATTAAACAATATGTTTAATTTTAAAGGTTTCCCATTATCAGTATACAAACATATATCTTTCTGTATATGTGAATATAAATTTTCAATGTACATATTAAGATATTATCTGTTGAATTTGTTAATATATATAGCCTATTATATGTTTATATAAAAACCAACCTATAAAAAACATTTTGAGAACATATATATTTTTAGAATATATTGCTTCCTTGATTATAAACAGAGTTTAAAAACTATTATATTCTTTTTATGACCTAATAAAAAATTACAACATCAATAAATAATTAAATAAAAAAAAATACACAACTGCATTATGGAACAAAACAAATCATTAAAATATAGATAAATGTACTTTGGGAAATAAATCCCCAACCATTATACCTTTAAGGATTAATGTAATAGTTATAAATGATAATTTAAATTCCATATCAATTTATAGAGTCACTCTATATAGAAAAAATAATTTATAGAAAACTAATTTCAATTAAAAATAATTTACAAAGACCAAGGGAAATTTTTATAGATCGAAAATGATAGTAACGTAGACAATACATCCAAGTGTAGATGATGTGAAATTTTTAATAATAGTGATAGAGAGGCTCTAAGGAGTAAAAAATCCTAGAAAACCAAACCATTAGAAATAATAATTGAAACTAAACTAGGGTTCAACTTAGGGAAAATCACAACATGAGGTAGAGAGTAAAATAATAATGAATAGATGATAAGTGGAATATGTAGTAACAGAATCCTATCTAATATGATATAGGTTGAAATGGAATGGAATAGAGGTTGGAGATTGAAATATGGAGGAGGGTGGAAGTAATATTTTAACATTCCCCTCAGAAAACTAGTCGATTAATGTGAGAGGGAAATGATGGAGAGACTTATTCTTTTGATTAAATTATGCAATTGAAATTGTAGAAATTTTATAATTTCACAAATCTAGGAACCACACATGTTTTCGATATAGTTTTCCTAACTATGTTCCCACTATACACAGTAGACCTTTTAAAGAAGCCCGCCCTCACAATTAGTCAATACGGTTATAAAATCATGAAATAACTATGTGAAATAGTTATGCTAAATTGAATACTCTACCTGAATGTTTATGACATGGTTTTTCCATTTTTGGAACTAAACCATGAGACATGAAAACGTTCTTAAAATTTAAATTTTTTCCTAAAATAAAAATCCACATCACTTTAATAGTAATGTAATCAATAAGAAAAATCAAGGGTTTTGGTGTAACAAATCTCCAAAAAATAACACTTTTCTCCCTATAGAGGGACTAAAATCCAATTATAGGTTAAAAATATTAATTTTTATGGTATTACCTGATGTTATTTAAAATTAATAATAAACATCAAAATAAAATAAATGAATAATTACAATATATCCTAGCTATTAAGGTTCTAGGATGACAAGATTGTGAAAAAAGTAAAAATGGATAAATCGAAAAATGAAATAGTCAATATGTATCCTCAATAATTATATTATAAACATATTATGGTTTTATAAAAATGACCAAACCACAAGACAAAACCAAACATATCCTTTATATAAAACACAACACTGATTATGAAACCTTTCTCCTTGTTCATAATTCGATCAATATGACACAAGACATTCAAAAATATAATAACATGTAAATTTTCTAAAGGAGATACACATATATAATTTTTATAAAATATCAAATGTGTATTAAAGATACAAGATGATATAAAGATACCATGATGAATCATTAATACTAGAAATTACATATAAAATACAACTAAATTCTTTATCCATTTAAAATATCAAAACCTCCAACCAACCTTAAACACTTGGCCAAAATCAACGACCCTAGATAGTTACTTCCTAGAATGATGTTTGTTAGGATAGACCAATTCATAAAAAGGGTAAATATAAAATTAAGATAACATAAGGAAAACATTCCTCAACAAGGTTAATTTGGGTTATATCCTCACATCAACATAGGATTCCATAGGTCTGTACACTAAGATCACCAATTAATGGTGAACTTAACAATAAAAATGAAAACATATTTCCACTGCGTGTTACTAAAATAGATATACATAGAAAATCAATCATAACCAGAATAATTTTTCGACACTCATTCATGAAACTAATCAGAATAATTATTTCTAAAAAAATAATTGATCTCTATGTAAAAATCAAGGATATGATAAAATAAACATTAATACATAATTTATTTAAAACTATAGCCACACTATAACAATACTAAGAAGTCTCAAATAATGATATCCATCAATGATTCCTAAATGAAGACACACCTAGGAAACTGAATAGGATAACATAGTAACCAAAATTATATAATTTTTTGATAATTTTTTGTGTATAATACATAACATCTTAAAGATGGAACAAATCATTCATTTAAACAAATAAATATCAATCGGACCCAACATAATTGATAAGATAAATCCAAAACACCACATTCTAAAAAGAAATATAATATCAATGGTCCCCTATTATTTAATTTTAAATATACATCCCTTATTAGAAACATCAAAACCTATTTTTCAATATAATAATGCGTTGAAAAAAAATTCTCCATCCAAATTTTTTTAAAAAATTTATTCATGGGGCCCAAAAAAATTAAAACCCATCTTGTGAAACGATGATATATTAATTTTTTTAACAATCACTATTAAACTATATTTAAAACTAGAGAATTTTATTTGATAAAATATATTATATCATTCAAACATTTCTAAACAAATTCAACATTTTCATTTCAATCCTTGATAAATTATAAACTAATTTTATTCCCTTAAAAAAATATTATTTTTTAAATCATTCCAAAATATATGAACATATTTAAAAATCATAAAACCCAATTTATTAATATGTTTATAAATAGAAATATCTCAACCAAATCATAAGATAAACTAAATAAATAAATATCACATATTATAAGTTCATCCCAATTGGTACTAGTGATCATGAATGTATTGGGCTCTTTCATTGGTGTACTATATACCCACCACCAAACATTCAGTGAGAGTATTATAGAACCACGTATATGGGATCTAACTAGGATACTAGGCTACATGATCTCATCCTGGGAAACCATTACATCTCTATTTTTTTACCAAAACAAACAAATAAATTAATAAATACATTCTACAATAATGAAATTTTAAACACCATAAAATCAAATAACATATTTTATAATTAGTAAAAAATATTCAAATCTGAATTTAGAACCTGAAAAACCATGTTACGTTAGGTTTTTTCATGACTGTAGGTTGTCATTCAGTAATAGATAACCTTTTTCATGAGATTTGTTGATCTTATCCCCATATAATGAACTACCCAAATAGAAATTACTGCTCTAATTACCCACTCCCTCTTATGAACCAATATTTGATACCATTTTTTATGGAACCAAACCATTGGGACAGTGACAGGGCTCAAACAGAGGTTTCAAACCCCATGAGATGGAACAAGATCCTATATATATAAAAACACCATTTTATAATGATTTCAACATGAAGAAATAATATTTATGAAATAATAAAAGTATAAAAAAATCAAGATGAACTATACATAAATTGAACATATGTGGTAAAAACCAATATATAGAACAAAGAACATAAAAAAACATAACATAAATAAAATAACTAAATACATCTACAAGTCCCACATACACACCAACCCATGTACCTCCCTCTATAACATAACATATATTCTCACCACCACAATATTAATGGAAAGATGGAATGGAATATTTAATTGAAAGTAAAAAAAATTAATAAAAATAAATATTAACATAATATATTAGGCTATATAATTTAACTCATGGTCACTCTCCATTGTAAACATCCATAAGAGGCTCTAATAGTGGTTAGTAGAAAGAATACATGTAGGGACACACTTCATAATTTGAAAAAGAACTTCTATTGGAAACTTAATCTACATGTCGTGAGTGGTGAATGTATGGTGTGAGATATAAGTCTCACTGGGGTTTTACCGATGGGATATTTAATTATCTATTACATAATATTCCATACATTATTTATTTAAATAAATTATTTTGAAAATATTTTTTCATATTATTTCAATAATAAATCCATGTAATTTCTTTTTAAAACCACAATTTGTCAATTCATAGATTTAATACCATGTTCACAAAAACTCCATTTATAAACTGTTAATTCGATAATTAATCAGAATTCTTTTTAAGGAATTCAACGACATAATAAAATCATCAAATTCATTAATATCACTTTGTTGTAAAGGAAATTAAAATGAAGATTAATGAATCAATACTTAAGTGTTTATAAAAAAATAAATAAATTGTAGATGGGTCTAGCTAAAAACCAATAATACTAACACATGAAATGTAAAATAAATATTTTGAATGAAAATATCCATATAATTAGAAAATTATAATATTAATCAAGGGATAAAAAATGAGAATTGTTACTTTGGAAACCTATAATATATATGTCACTATTTTCTAAGCCCCTCAATTAGTAGAATGGTACTAATTTTACTTTAATGGGATTATGGAATCTATAAAAGATGACCAATTTATAGTGTACACAACTACATCACTATTTAGGGTGATACACATAAAATGTATCAACCTGGAATCCAAATACCTAAATCTAGTAGGGATATTATATTTTGGAATAGAATACTTGAATTCCCACATGACCCAACATATTATTATTATAATTCAAGAGACATTCACATTTTTCACATTGAACGTGAAACAAATAAAGCATAAAAACTAAATGAGAAAATTTATATAACTTCTCTCATATCCTAAAAAATTAAACATAGTTCCCTTCTAAGAGTCCTGGAGATTGGTAAAAAAATAAAATGCTGAAATGAGTTGCTTAGTAAGGAGTGAAGTATAATAGAATCTATTTTTGAATAATAGTGGAATAAAAAAGTATAGAAAATTTAATAAATAATTTAATAATATAATGTAAGTAAGTGAAAAAATTTACATTATAATAAATAAAATAATGGATAATAATTACTATTCTCATACTGATGGAATCCATGATATTAAAAATCATAAACATGTGAGCAAGGCCTTATTCCAGGATATCATATATAAATGGGAACGACATATGCCAATACCCTAGGTAGTTTTTACCATGATACATATCAATGCATCGAGGGGATATCAGAATCATTCACCACTATTTACTAATTAATTCAAATGCATCCATCATATTAGTTGATAATACGTTTCACCACATTCCCTAAGGAACCAATAAATATTTCATGGATAAATAAATAAATGATTATTTATAAAATTAAAATACAGAAATCAATTATTTTCCCACTTAATGGAATAAGGTGAATGTCTAAGATAATATCCCGACATCATCTTATAAACTATGTGGTATTATAAATATAATATATAGTAATATTATCAGTTAAATAAAGATAATGTTGTGGAGATGGTAGTTTAAAGGTGTTGGGTTATTAATAGAAGATCGTAATTATATTCAGTATTCTATGAGAAAAATGATTTGTAACAAGAATCTAGAATTATGGTTTATAACAGTGTTAATATTATCAAAAGAATAACCTCATAACTATCTTGATTGGTGTACAATTCTACATCCAATCATCTTGCACTGAGTGAAGATCACATTGACACTTAACCAAACAATTCATATATATTACACATAGTTATATGTGTTCCATATCTACATCAAAATATTAGTATCTATATGGGGATGTAATTACTACCAAAACCTCACACACATATTACATTCAAAATTTTGATTTCTTTTGTAATTTTGGTGACATGGGTAAATTTTCAATCCAAACCCCTTTAAAATATAGAGAATGTAGTTAAACATATAATACCCTAAAAACATTATTTATGGTATAATAAATCCCTTAATATATTTTTCAACTATATGAATGAAATTAGGTGTGTTAACAAACTTTATTAATGAAAAGGAATTTGAGATGAATATTTCATTACATTTAATCCCGCATAGCCAATTATTCTCTAAAATCCCATATAAAAAATGACTTTCATAATAACCAATTTCATATTCTTAATTATAAATATAATCTTTTATCAAATTCAATTACAATAACCCTCTATTTTTAGTTTTTTGTTATAATTATTTATTTTCCATATCGGGTGAGAGTAGTCTTGATATTTATGAAATAGTTTCGTAATAATGGTGTTTTTATTCATTTATATCTAAATTTTATTCACTCTAAGATCATATAAGGTAATTTTATTGTTTATTAAAAAAATATTGTTATAATTTAATTCTATGTGATTTTTTTGATGATCCTTTAAGATGAAATTGGTTATGGGAATATTTTGGTGATTTTTAGTGAAGGAACATTAATATAGAAATCAATGATTTTACAATTACTATTACCTTTAAAGAACTAATATATAATAATAATAGAATTATTTATATCATATATTATTATTGATAAATTTATCATGGCCACCCATCAATTTATATTATAGTATTCTTCATGAAGGTGGTTAGAGCGACCTGAGAAGGAACATATTATAATTAAAGGAGAATTTTAGCAATGAAAGTAGTTTTGATTTATAAAATATCCTAATTATTGGATAATAATGATTAAATTTTGAGATTATTAATTCTTTAGTAAAGTTTTATGTGATATTAATTAATATGACGTAAACTAGTTGAAAATTTTAATATGTTACTTTAAGGTGGAGGTAGGTCTCACAAACACTCGCATGCAAAAAAAATCATAATGGAAAACATGTAAGGGTTCTTATGATTATTTTCAAAATATAAGTAGAAAATTTTATAATAAAAATAATTATTTAGTCAAATATTATTAATAAAAATAAATTTTCATGTGATATATAGAAAATGAACAATGTTTCATAAATTTTAGAACTTTGGTTTAGAAATTGAGTTTTCACTTGACATACACCAAAGAAATGGAGGTCATTGGTAAATATCTTCTGTTAAAAATGTAAAGGGAATTTAAATTGAACTATAATGGAAGGTAATTGAGATAAATATGATTAATATAATGAAATATAGGGTTGTATTGAAGGGGTATAGGGAAGAACATTTTATATGTGGTGACATTGGTCTTCTTGTAAATATTTTATCTTAATACAAAGAGGCCAAATAGTTCACATGTAAAGAAGAAAAAAATAGAAAATGATAGAATTATAATAATTTTTTTATATTGAAAATACCTTCAATAAAATATAAATGTGTCATACCATTTCCTCATCGTTTAATTATTTTTACCTTCTAGATTTTACTACGGTAAATAGTTTTTATGAATGAAGTTTATAAAAAATATAAATTGAACCTTCTTAAAAAGTAATAACATTATAGAACTAAAATTTATATCCATATTACCTAATTCAATTCCAAAATCATGAAAAATTATCTTTTGAAATAAAACATTTAATATATAGAAAAAGCATTTGGTAGAAAAACATTGTTTTTGAAATTAAGCATTTTTAATTTCATATAATATTTATTACCAATTAAATGAATGTTAATATACTTATCTATATAGTTAAAAATTATATTATATTCATTTTTTATAAGTTATTAATTTTTATTATTAAATTAAAATTAACCAATATTAATAAAAAAATCAATAAATATAATAATTTTACTATTACAATAGTATTTCATTTCAATCCTAATACTCTTATTTTTTCCATTCAAATATAAATAAATCATTATAAATAATATAAAAATTATAATAAAACATATTATATCCTTTATTTATATTTTTTTATGTTATAGATACTATTTTTTAATATAATCAAACAAAAATAGTGTTTAGAGTAAAATACTACTTATGTTTCAAAAAAAATTAAACATGGGTTTTATAAATTATTTATACTATTTAAAAATGAATCATTTTTTATTTTAAATAAATTTTATATCATTGAAAATGATTTATATTTTATAATGTTTTCTTTCTTCTTTGTAAAACATTAAAATTTATGACTCTAGTAAAGAATATAGTTTTCAATATTACCCAAATAAATAATTATTTCAATAAAACCCCCCAAATTTTTCCATAAAACTTTTTTGACATGAGTAATCAAAATTTTGAATTAGATTATCAATTTTATACCCCAAAATTTAATAAATTTAAAATATTTATATATTCATGAATAACATATTATTATAGTGAATAATCTATTATTGTTTTTTGGTCCGGTGCTCAACTGCAATAATAGGGTCTCAGATATTATATTCTTCTCCCACACTAACTAATTTCATCCTTGAAATTGATATATATGATATTAATTAAAACAATATGGTAAATCCTTCCATATATATTCATTAGGAAAACATGTTACCCTCTCTATTTTATGATTTCCTTATAGAATGAGTGGAGTTAACTAACTCTACAACACTTTGAATCTTGTGTCCAGGATCTGGATGTGATCCACATTATAAGACAAGTCATTTTAAATTTCCAATCACACATATGTGAGTATATGTTTTTAATTTGTCTTAAATTTCCAAAATAATGTTATATAGGATGTATAGAATACATTCTAATTGTTTGTTGACATAAAAAATCGTTAATCAACAACACCAAAACATTCGAAAAATTTAAGGGGCTGAATTCACCAAGGGAATAACATCACCTTTTTAATTAATATTACAAATACCTTGCACGGTGACACCCATAGTAATAAATGACCCTCCCCTAGAAATTACTTATTATTACTTTATTACTCAGTATTATTCTTTTTTTGTTTGATCTTTTTTTATATGACTCATATAAGTCTGTACATTCATATTTTTCTTCTCTTTAAGATCAAGGATTTCTAGTTTCCTTTTTCTATGTTCATTCAATCATGTTGGTATAAGATATCTATTTGAATAAAATACTTCATACAATTCTATATGGATACTCAATTGGAAGCTATTATTTTATAAATTTTACACCACAACTAGATACTAAACTCATGCTTAATGAATGTAGAGTGAATATGATCATAACACTTCATGTAATGTCTTAATAATCTATCAAGGTTTTTCATCATCTTGTAGGTGATAGTTGGTTCTTAAATTGAAATCATTCGGAAGATCCTTTAATGGATCTTCTAGAATTTCAATGTCAACTAGGGTCATGATTATATAAAATTGTATGTGGTTCCAAATGAATTCTTAAAATTTCATTGATAAAGATATAGAAAAGGAAAGAAGTAAGTATTTCATTACATCTAAGAGATATTGTCACTTTGTATGGTGATAAATGATTACCCATATTAAATTATTTTTCATTGTTGTATTTAGATGTTTGGTAAAACTTTCCATCATAATATTTTCCCACTTAAATATAGTTATTGGAATAGGTTTCATGAATCCCTTAGGATATTGTCTATAAAACATTTTTATTGTAATTCTAAGAATCTGGACACACTATCTAATATTTAATTCATTAAACTCTTCAAACAATAATATTCTCTTCAATACAGATACATATTTTGGCTACCATTATTTTTTTATAGCATTGATTTATGTGATCCACCTAGTAGTTCCCACATATTCTTATGTAATTTTGGAACATAAAACAACTTTTATTATATTAATAGTCCATCTTTTTAGATGTTGTATGATAATTTGTAACCATTAAATTATTTAATATTTCATGGTAAATCGGTATCATCATGATGGAACATCACTATCATTTTCATTAAATATGGTTTGGAAATTTTTGTGAAAATTAATTAGGGATAACCTTGTCTAATAATTATAATACCCACCATTACTATATTATTGAATATAGGATCATTAAGAATACACATCATGGTATGAAATACAAAGTAATACATGATTAAACAATCAATCACATTTTTTATTTCACATGGTGGTAGTCTATCAAGAAATCATAGTCATTGTGTAGTTACGACCATCTCCATTTCCTCAGGATAAGCTCATTTTGAGTTAAAATATTGATCAATTTTTTATAGTCAATGTAAATGTCATATAATTGACTATAGGAATAGTGAAATGATAACTTAAAGAAAAATAATACTCAATACACCACCATTTTATATGTTATATAGTTATATTCATGGATATTCAAATTCTGTGATTCCAAAAAAACACAGCCATTATAAGGACCCATCCTAATAATTTCATCGATGCATCCCTATATATTACATATCCTAACATTATAGATGTTAATATATATGTGAGTTTACTAAAATTCATATTTTTATATCTTCTCAAAATTATTCATAGTCCAATGCCTATATTAATTTAACCACATTACCTTTTAACATGGTTTATATGATGGTCTGCTAGCAAAAATATTGATCAAATCTCTAAAAGTAACCCTGTACCCTACGGAACCTACTTGTCTTGATTATATTTTTTTATATAGGGTATTATTTGAATAAATTTTTAAATCAATTATCAAATTATATTCTACACTTGGAGAAAATATAGATATCAAATGAATCTTCATGAAAAAAAACTCACTTACTAAATTCCCCATATTATTACATTTATCATAGGGTCTCAAGAGATTATTAATAATAGTCCTCATGTTCCCCAAAAAATTTAAAGTATATCAACATAGAATTGATGAACAAAATATCGTTGTTTTCAAAAAAACATTTATAAAATAATCATTAGATCACTAAAAATAGAAGTTTCATTAGTTAATCTGAAGGTAATTACTCTAAAATAATAATTTTCATACCACATACAAAATGAAATCTTCTTTATATCCTCTCTCATCATCATTATCTGACGAAGACTATAAAAATAAACTATCATTTTAAAGTATTTATTATTGATAAATTCGATCAAATAATTCAATTATTCTTTGTAAATGGTATATGTTATCTTTAATAATTTCATTGGTATCCATTTAATTAGTGCTCTATTAGATAGAACCAATATTATTTTTAACATATAAAATATAGTATAACCATAGAGAAATAGTCTGGAATATAAATCCCTTATCAAAACACTATTGAATTATTTTCTTCAACTATAAAAACACTATTGGTTATATTCAATTGTAGTTTTGAATATCATTATTTCATTTAGAATGATTTCAATGTTATACTCAACTTCCTGATTAAGAGGATTATAAGTTAATTCATCTACAAATAAATCATTCTATATCAATAAAATAAATACATCTGTTATCTTAATGATTTTCTTCTCATTCATAGATATTGTTTTCTCCCCCTTTCCTCCAATAATTTCATTAAGATGATCTACTAGAGGTGTTTCTAGAAAATTATATCGATATGAAATTGATTCCATGAAAATAAATGATTCTATACTAACTTCATAATGAGTAAACTTATTCTATTGGTAATATATACATCCATTATACATTGGGGGTTCAACCATATCATTAATTATATTTGAATAAACAATAAATATAACAATCAAGTTTTTCACCATAGTATAACTATGAATCTAAATATAAAATTCACTCTAAATGTTTTTTGTAATGATATTCACATTACGTGTCTAGACTAACTATAATTTTTTTAGAGTATTATGGGATCATTCATTACTCTCATAAAATATCCATTATATAATATATTTTATAGATCATAATCAAATAATGAATTAGTGAACTTTTAATTTAAGATTATTATATATAGTATCAAATCATTAGGAAATTCCACTTTATATAGTGATAGAATAATCACAATCACTATACCTAGACTTTCAAGAATTGTTTCACATAGAGGTCGATCTCATTATAGTTGATAATTGATAATCATTTTTTTATATTCCTTTTCATTATTGTTCATGATGGCCTTTTTCTCTAAACTTTAATCATTACTATATTAATTTAAAGTATTTTCCTAGAGTTTCATTCTATAGTTACACTATTCGGTAAATTCCAACCATCATTTCATACCTTTTTCCATTAATTTATTTCCATGGTTCTTAGTTAACCAATTATTATATAAAATTCCTTTGACGATGTAAGTCTTAGAATACTCCTTTTTAATCTTAATAGATCTGGAGAATGTAACCACATATCATAAAAATGTATGAGAGACTAATTCTATTCCAAGGATTTTATTTAGCTATCAAATAATCAATCAAAATTAATTTATAGAAAACAGTAATATTCTTAGTCTTTTATAAGTAACATCATAATGTTAGTATCATACTCAATAAATTTTCCCTCCGACTTATATTTTAAATTGACGAATTTCTATTCTATTTTATCTCTTTTCAAATAAGGAAATTATATTTTATATAATTGTAACTAAAATGTTTTCCATTCCATGAATTATATATCTATATAGAACTTATTTTTCTAAATAAGTGACCATTATTGATCTTCATCACCCTTCCAATGATAAATCGCCACAAAAACATTTTACCTTTCCATACATCCAAAACAGATATATATTCATTATAGGGACTATTTTAACTTCCCATATACCATTGTATTAGTATTTCAACTGAATGATATAGGTTTCTATCACATGAATTAGTCCAGTATAGTTAACCATGTAAGGGATCAAAATATTTTCGTATGTGGGTGAGGTAATTATTCATAACATAGGTCAATTTCTCTACAATGATTATGATGTTATTATTATCATTATGATCCTCATTAACTTACTCTGGATGAATTTCAAAACAATGGTTGTGGGTGTAGATATTATTTCTAATCATTCCACTATTATCCATTTCTAAATAGTATAATGAACACAATTAAATCATTATATTAAATTATAAAAAAATAATTTTTTTATCTAGAAAATACTCTTAAAATTATAATGATTTTTTCATAATATTGGTACACTATATCTTGGTTAATCAAAAATACTCCCCAATTTCTATAACAACCATTATTTGATATCATACATGACTACCAATAATGCATAAATCTAGAGCCAATAGTAATATTTCATTATTAGTAAACAAAATAGTATTTCTTATAGGATCCAATACCTTAATAGTTATGAAAGACTAGATACAAATATATTTTTTATACTACACTGAAAAAATAAAATTTAGCATGAAAAGTCCATGGAATCATTTTATCACATCAAGAATATCAAGAAAATTTACACACAGTTGTCTATTATGATTCCAAGGAAATAGAAAAAAATCAACTCATGTAGCTAGTAAGAAGTAGAATATAGAAAAATATGTCATATCATAAGCATAGAATTCATACTATAGAAGAAATAAATGATCAAAATTGTTCTATAATAAAATTAAAATGATGATATACTATCTCCATGACAATAAATATGGACATATATAATAATTATGGGTCTTATAATAATGAAATGAATAATGAAATAAATAATAAAATGTTTTTAATGTTTTTCCAAGACATCATAGACAAATGGGTAATTCATACACCAATACCGAAAAATGATTTTCGCATGGGAACTACTAATACTATAAATGGATATCAATGTTAGGCGCCTCCCATTTCTAATTATGCATAATTCATTCCTCATATGAGTTAACATGAAATTTCATTATATTCCCTAATAAACCGATCACAAAATCATGGATAAAAGGAAATGGATATCTATATAATGGAAATATGGAAAACATATGTTTCAACATTCAAGGTAATAAACAAGATATCTAAGACAATATACCAATATGAACATATAAAATATGTGATATTTTTAATGTAATAAGAAGTAACCATATAATATAAATAATTATAAAGTTGTAGAGAGGGTACATTCATGTTTCTAGTTTATCAATGTAACATATTTAATTGTATTAGTAGTATAAAACTTAAGGAGACAAAAAATGGTCAGGTAATCATTCCCTGTAGTTTATAATGAATGTTTATTTACCCAATGCATAATACCATTTGTGTTTAGATATTTTTTCAATCATAGGACTAATCATCATTCACTATTGAAGATTAAAATGAATTCAATGTTAAATATTTATGAAGGTTACCCATAGGGCTATTTGTTACATTGTCACATCTACTTTAAAGTACTCATATAGTCATATAATTTCATAGAAAATCATAGAGAAACTTAACATTCAAAAATTTGTGACTTTTTTGGATTTATGATAGCTTAGGAATCAATCCCATAAAAACCGCCCATAGAAAAAAAAATAATGTCATTGAATTTAAAATATCATAATTTAAACATAAAAAATTAAATAATAAATAAAATTGGTAGTATATACAAAATATTATTTATATGTTATGCATAATAAAAAATATGTCTCAGGTAAAAGAAGTATTCGATAAAAAAGCATATTATCTTTAATCTCACTTACCTAATTCTGCAATAAAATCATGTGTAAAAAAATAAAAAATGTTAATAACATATTTCCTAACCTTATTAGTATCTATAAACTTTTATAATCAACATTTTTTTAATTCTAAACTATATATTTGTTACTCATTATAAATTTTCAATATTGGGTTTTAGTAATAATAATTGTTTTGTATAGGTTTTATAATTACACAATTGTTCTTCATTATTATCTCAATGTTAAAAATTACCATGTCTTAAAATTTGTTGAAATTAAAACTTGAAATTTATTTATAATTCTAAAATTTTATTCTATTGTAATTTCTGTTCTGATCCATAAAGATAATATCAATTATGAGAATGATTTTGTTTTTTTAACAAATGGATGTCGATATCATTATTAATGAGATTAATATTAATTTTATACTTATAGAGATGAAACCATATATATATTTTTATTATATATGATATAAAAACACAAATTAGATTATCATACTCATCCACTATCTAATTTTATAGTGTTTTTCATGTAGGAAGTGATACAAATCCAAATATGAACATGAAAAAATTTATGGATGTGTATGCTCACAAAAGAGGGTTATTTTGGAATAAAATTATTATTACATAATTATAATGATATTAAAAATATATTTTAAGGATTTTAATACTATTTTAGGGTAGTTTAATAAATTATTAATAAAATTCCAGAGAAATGATATATGTTATTTTTAGTGGAGTCACATTACAAGAATTTATACATATACCAACACTTTATACCCATTTTTTTAGAATCAATGTTTATATGTTAACTATATTTTTTTATAAAAACCCTTGGAATAGAGTCAATTTTTATATCGATTTCCACTGGTTTTGAAAATCCATTTCTATGAACAATAATATATTAATGTTTTTTTTAAAACATTGATATGGTTTCTTACAAAAATCGTCAACATGGGCTCCTCCCCCCCTAATCCCAAATTCACCACACATCTACATAAAAGGATATCATGAATTGCTATGGTATACTCTCATCATAAATTTATTTCTTTATTATATTATTCATGAATATCAAATAAACTAGTTATAGGTGAATCATATATTCTTCTAGGAATAATTTTTATGTCTTTTTATGTTTCTATCAAAAACTGTTATATTGTTAGTATGTGATTCGTCTCTATTCATTTAATTGAGGTTAATTTTTTTTATTTAAAATAGTTTTTAGAATTGATTTTCATTAATCCCTCCCTCACATGGTACACGTACACTATCGGCATTGAAGGGAAAGAGATAATAACCCCCAAGTCGTACATCTAGTATGCCCCAGGATGGCGACTTGCACCATGTGTATAAAAATATCACATACGGTTAGAATTATCCTCTATATACTATATTATCTATAGATAAGATAAATCATGTTCACTTAAATTAAATCATAGATGAAATTTGAATCCACAATATCTACATTGAATGTAATTTTTATGAATACAATAGAAGTATCCATGTAAAACATCAAATTCAATCTGATGGCATCAACTCAATAACAACTCCAATGTCTATGCTAATAATGAATAGATTAGTACCTAAAATCCTACAATAATTATGATCATAATTAATATATATATATATATAGATATAATTAATGTATACTTAATAAGATCATTCCCAAAGTTTCTCATGAATAAGTGAAAAAATAATACTAATTCCCCAGGATGAAATTAATAGAACCAAAAACACCTAAAAGATCAACTAAAAATCGTATCATCACTAAGGAACTCTCAAAAAAATTATAATAACATAATAAGAACCATATTGATAAAATTTTTCCCTGAACCACATTTCCACTAGTTTTCCACTCTCACATCCAAACATCATACATCCTATAACTCCCATATCTTTAGTATAGTAACCTTGATTTAAGAAACCTAGGACATCACATCACATCTCACATGAAGACTAATATTCTAGTACAACAAATATTAGTTGAAGATACCATGGTCATTACATCACATTAAGATCTATTACCATAGTAGTAGGGTATTGTGATCATTTAAAACATCTACCATGTTCCCTACACCAACCATGCACAACACCTACCTTGAAAAACCTCATCACCTCATCAAATATCACCACTATTGAACTATAAACCACAATACAATAAATACTGTGAAAATAAACATCACTAGGAAGGCATATAAGGTAAATGGGTGTATCAATCCATCTGACATCACTGCAGGGAAGCTGGTAAAAACAAACCCACAAATTTTGGATATTGAAAAAATGTGGTTGAAATAGGTTGGTTTTGGATAGAAAATCATAATGAAAATAAAATATATAATAGTCACACTAATATTTCCATCCTATGGGTTTAAAAAATGATTTCATTCCTATTCACAGTATCTCCACAATGTCATCAAAACCTCTTCCAGATTCCCTACCACCTGTAAATTAATAATACCAAAAAAGAAAGTCATAATCCATAATCCTTATTCAAACTTCATTTTTTTATTTTATACCAACACATTTATTCTCCATAACCAAAAAAATTAATTAATCCAACCAATTCATTTTATAATAAGAATAAATTTCTTTAACCAAAATTCCAATTTTAATTTCAAGTTCCACCATTTCTAAAATAATTGAGTTTTCACTAACTCATATTTACACAACCATTCCATTACATAAAACACATTTATTATTATTAAAATTGTTTAATAAAAACACTACACATCATTTACATAGTAATCATTTAAAATTTTCATTAACTAAACATTTTCATATCCTGTACCATCTTCCACATTCATATATAGAAACATCATCCCATTTTACAATCACTATTTAATTACCCAAACACTTCTATATCAATTTCATGATCCACACCACACATTTACACCATAGAAACACCGCCATTAAATCATACTAAGGAAATGACATTTCACATAATTATAGAAATGAAACTTAACGTAATGTTAATAAACATCAAAAGAACGATGAAACCTAATAATTTAATTCATTAAAATAAATATTAATTTTACCTTAAGATAATTTTCCAACATTAATTTGATAATTTCAAAGTCACTAAAAATAAAAAAAAATATTTTATTCATATGATAATCACTTTCTCATTATAGGTTATTATTTCCATTTTCTAAATAAAAAACATCTTATTTATACATATTCAGTTCAATTTCCATCTATAAGGGCTTTACCATTTCCTTGTGAGGTGATCCCATGATTATATTTTATGAAATAATAAAATATTCATAGTATATGATATAAATCATAATCAACAACCTTCAACACATAATCTGGTAGAATGAAAATCATGAAGATAAGTAAACAAAATGTGATATCTCCCCTTACCCATAAATTCGTGAAGTGACAAATTATTAGTTTTTCTTAAATCAGTTTATAAAAAAAAATTATTGTATAAAATAGCATGAATCCTCCAATAATATACATATACATGAAATAAAAAAGTTCCCATACCTATTAATGGTACTAGAATTGTGCTACACACCAAGGATAAAAGAGAGAGAAAGATGGTTGTAGGGTTGTGAAATAAAATAGATGCCTCGGGTCATCTCTAAAATGGTTTTTTAGGTAGTAGAGTAGGCTTTTAGATAATCCAAACTGTATAGAATCATGGAGGAACTAAAATGAGATAGAAATTAATTTTTAACATACAATGATATTCATCCTTGGATATTTTATCAATTTTTATATTGTATTCCACATTTAATTATCTACAATGAATTATTGGCCATGATTTAATTTAAAATAGATTAAAATCATTAAAAAAGGAGTTCCAAATTATTTATACAGATTAATGTAATCAATATTCCATTCATTTGGGATTTTTAAAAATTGAATAGATGATTTAGAGGTTGAAGAAAAAATTTTAAGTATGAAAATGGTAAAAAATAATACACATACACAAGATTTATGTTTTGGGTAAGGGTAATGTGTGTTTACCCTTATTTATCATGTTACCCTTACACAATAGTATAGTGATATGTAATGGTAACTTGTTTTACCCTCACATAGTTGGAAACAACCACTAATACCCTAACATAGGTATCGTCACTTGAGTCCACCCATACGCAATTACCCTTATGTATTCCATTTAAAATCATGGATATTCTTACATGACAAGGAAATGTGTGGATTTACCCTTATGTTTGATTGAAATAAACCTATATAGGTCAGATGATAAAATTATGAAACTAATAGATATTATTATATACACTTAGCCAACTCATATGATTCATTTATATTGGATTAATAAATCCAATTCTACACATATGGAAATAGAATATTACCTATACCAAAACTCATCAAACCTTATACAACTTTGAACTTCGCTTATATAATTCTTACAATTACTAGGATACCATTATACAACTTTAAAAAATCACTCTTACCTTTAATAATTATTTTTAAATCAACCATTACCATTGTGCAACTCCAAAATTGTCCATATGGGTAAGTATTTAATTAAAAATATTTAGTTTTCTGTTAAATCCACATAAAAATATTTATAAATCAGTTTTATTATCATTTTAAAAAATTCTAAAACAAATCTATAATTAATTAAACCATTCCAAAAACAAAACAAAAATCATCTAAAATATTCAAATAAATTTGAATGAATCCAAATAATTTTTCAAATATATATTAAATACATTTAAATTACATCATTATTTTTTAAACCTCATTTAAACCTAATAAATATTTTAAAAATAATTTTAAAAAAATATCTTGAATATTATGTAATATTTGTTAAACCACTAGACACACTAGAATGGAAAAGGAAGGATCATGAATATCCTGAATATTTACATTAATATACTCATATTTGATTTATTTTTTTAATATAGTTACTTCCTCATCCTAAAGAGAAATATAAAAGTATTTTTCTGTGTAATATATATCTATATTTTAATTAATTAATCATTGTAGTAATTTTCTATTAATGTATTAGTGGGTTATAAAATTATTTATTTAAATGATTCACTTTAATTTATGAATTACGTACATTTTATATATAGTTAATTTCATTTTATTTTTTCGAGAAATGTTTGAATAATCATGTTTGAAATAAATGAAAGTTCATTAAATAGCAATTCATTTCCTCTATGAAATATAATCGTATGTATTATTTTTTTCTTATTAAATTTCCTATAAAAATTTTTGGTTTACTAATTTTATGAATTATTTATATTATATTTTTTATCATATGGTTTTTTTGAGATCTATTTGTATTCTTTAATTAATTACATATTAACATTCTTATTTTCATTATTTTAACCGATAAAAAAATATATAAAAGTGATAGTTTTTTCATGTTGGGTGGGGTACATTTTTTTGTAATAGTTTTCTATAATATATAAAATTACCCATATATATATGATTACTTCATTTATTTGATAATGGATTTGTACTTTTGTGTTGGTACTTTTCCAATTTCCTTAATTTTTTTATATATTATGCTCAACTATACCATGATGTGTAATTTTGAATTATTGTGGTTTCACTCAATTAAATGTAATCGATATTAATTACAACATTGAGTAGATAATATAATTTTAGACATTACATGTAATCTCAACATTATTTACATGTAATATTTAAAAATATAGTACATATAAATTGATTTAAAAAACAATTAACATTTAATTTTTAAAAAGTCTATATATGTAAAATGATTATACACATTTCATGTAAAATGTAAAATCATTTTACATGATAGTGGAATTTAATTAAAAAATATTTTTTAAGAAAATTTATTCACTCTTGTGAAAATATATAATTCAATTATAGTTATAACATTAAAATAATTAAAATATAAAGGTGATATTTAGGAAAGATATTGTTAAAAAAATTTAATGAATAATGAATTTCCATTGAATTCTTTTTCAATAAAAAATTCGAAATTGTATATCTAATAAATATTAGAATCATTATTATTTTTCTATAAAAATAATAACCAAAAAACAATGAATGCATTAATGATCTTTACAATATCAGGACATCCATAATCCCCTCAATAAAAGAAAAAATATACAAATTTTAAATTCCTAATTAAAATTAAAAATTTAGAATTTAAAAAACTGTAAATAGAATTTTAATTAATTAAAAATTGAAAAAATATATATACACACCTAAACTAATTGAGAGAGTTGCATAATGATGTTAAATAATGTTATGATATAATATTTAAAAAAAATTATACATATAGACAAGATTCATGTGTACATAATATTTCTATAATCATTTCTGTTTTACTCAATGTTTCATTTTTATTTACAATATCTTTATTTAAAAAGGGGATTTCTATATTAGTGTGGGGAGTATATATCAAGAACACATTTTATATTACTTATACACTAAATTAAATATATTAATCCTTAATTTTGTGACATTTTTCATCAATTCTTGTTAAAATAACAGAATATCTTCCACTTGTTTACTATAATTCATTATAAGAGTTGATTGAATGCAGTTCTTAGTCACGAACAATGTAACCTCAAATCATTGGTCATGGTAAAATATAATAATCTATATCAACCCTATTTTTGATGTCTATTATTATGATCCATAATAAATCATAATTATATTTCACTTGAAATTTATTTTAATCTATTATATCTATAAGTTTTTTGAAATTAAATTTCATATAAATTGTTTCAGTCACTACGAGTATGCATTGATTATGCAATGTTCCATATTTTATGGTATGTTTTTCTAGATACTAGTTTTTTTATTAAATTAAAATTAAAATTTTAATTCTTATTATCATATTTTATATGTTTTACAGTAGTATTATATTGAAATATTTCATGATGTAGTCATGAGTGTTTTCCATTACAAAAACTGATATGTCAAATATTGGAACTTCCAGGTTCTGTGGTTATGACACGAACTGGATTTGGTCACCACTAAAACCTGCATCCAATTCAGCCCATGACAAGGCCCTAAGGAAATTACCTATCCCCAAGGGCTTGAAAATGTTTCTAGGAATCAATAAATTAGGTTTGGGAATGATTTACCCGAGTATGAAAGCATAAAACATTAAAAAAATCAATAATAAGAATCTAAAATTTTCATGCCAAACAAGTTTTAACAAAACCAGATCTGAATACATGGATCTAAATACAGTAGAATAGGTTCAAACACAAATAAATACATTATCAAGACATCCACAAATACTCCACCTGACAAGGTTTCTTCACCCCTGAGCCATCTCCACAACATCGCACTGCAAGATGGGTCTAACAACCCGAATCGCCTTCACCTAAGGATTTTCCTTTACCAATGTCCAACATAACAAAGTCTACTTACACCCAAGGGGTGTAAGTAGGGTGTGATTCTAAGAAAAATAGTATACCACCAAAATATTCTAAATATTATGCAATACAAGGTGAAAAAGCAAGCAGTTTTAATATGTAAAGAAAAGTGGTGATAAATTCCAAGAAATGAATCTTTCAATTGAAAATAGTTTTGAAAATAAAAAATTTCAGAATGTTAACACAATTAAACATGATAACTGATATACTATAAATTACATCCAAACACACCCTAATACATGGTTATATACCACAAATAATATGATCACCAAAACTTGGAACACCCCTGGGCAACTAGATAGTCTCAGACCCAATGTTCCTCGTACCTCGGTGTAAAGTATCAAATTCACAATCTTTTCCCATGAACAATACACTAGTAGGTAAAATAACCATAACCTATTGGTCTCTAAACAACATCCACATAGTTTATTTAGATCTGTCATTATCCGTTTACTAAGTGAAATAGGGACAAAACCATCTTGTTCACTAGTCGTACTAGTACATATCTTCCCACTTGGGTACCTGGGCTTCCCATTTTGTGCACAAAAATTTTCAGCAAGAAACATTTATTACTTTTCAAATAAAAACAACACTACTATTAATGTAAAAACAATACATTAGCTATAAATATTTGATACCACTTAAAACACACCACAAAACATTTTGATTTTCAATAAAAAAACTTCTCAAAATCTCACATTGTTTTGCACCCAAAACTCATTGAAATATCCACATTTCACACTATGTGCCCACTTTTAAGTCACCAAAAAAATTCAATAAAATACCCTTCAATGAAACCAAAAAATCAGTTATGGGGAAGCGCCATATGAACCAATAAGTTATATCTTTTAAAACCCCCCCATTTTTACAAAAAAATGGAACTTAAAGTCCATTGGCTTCACAAATACCATTTAAACATACTTTCTCTGGAAAAACCAAAGAGTATAAATATAAAAAACATTATATTAAACCCAAATATTTTTCAACAAAATAAACTATGTAATTATAGGGTATCCCCAAATGAACCAATAAAATATTTATATGAAAAACCCCAATTTCACTAAATCTTGTCACTTAAAATTCAATTGCATTACAAACACCACTAAAACCAATTTTTGTAGAAATAATCAAAATTAATAAACATTAAAATATCATAATCCAAGATTCTAGGTCCTAAAGATTTAATACATAATGAAATCACCTACCAAAATATTGAAAACCCTTGAATCATTTTGTGAAAATCAAACTACACCACCGCCAAACCACAAGGGACTTATATCAAGCCTAAAACCAAAATAATAGACCAAGAAATCCAAAATCAAACCATAGGTTCAAAACCCTAGTTGTTGGACATTATAAATGTCAAAGATAAGGGAAGAAACCCTAAAAAATTGAATGAAACCCTAAGCATATTGAAAGAAGAATGAAGGAGACCCACTTACTTGAGAGATCATGATGAAATATCCCCAAATACACTAGTAAATGAATTTAAAAATAGAAAAAAAATTCAATTGAGGTATTAAAAAATAATATAATGGCATGTAGAAACAGGAATGGGGGGAAATAGTAATAATTTAAAGAGTTATGAAGGAAAGAAATTGCCTATTCAAATCTGGATGATTTCAGAAACCCTATGAAGTTCTTCTCTAAAACACGATGCATACGAGCTCCAAAGGGGGGAGGATGATAATGGGCGCATGTTTGAGTTTAGTGGTCTTGGTTGAAACTTATAATCACTGAAAAATAATACATTTTTAATAAGTTATTAAATAAACAAATTATTGTTTAAAAATTAGAAATGGGATTCCGTGATTTCCCAATTCCTTAAATAAAAACCCAAATCCACCATTATTATGGATTAATAAAGGGTCCAAATTCAAATTGTGGTGTTAATAGGTCATGGGAGGCCATGTTGGAATTGTAATGGATGAAAATTTTTGAAATAGTAAGGAGTTATAAAAGAAACAAATTTTATTTTTAAATCTTGAAATGGGCTCACGGTTTGGCCCAAATTTCAAAAATGCACCACTTCCACGAAAATGCCTGGGAAACCCCCAAAACAAAGCAAGAATGTAAATAAAATTAAAAATACCTTTAAAATAAGTAATTTATGTAACAATTATTCCCACCATGAAAACATTTTTTCCCAGAAATTCAACCTGAAGCTTGATCAGAAAACAGGAACATGTACTCTTCATAAACCCATGATTTTGCTCCCATATATCATGTGTATCACTCCCATGCTGCCAAAAAACCCAAACCAATATAATAGAGTTACCCCAAATCACCTTTTCTGGGATTTCCACTATTCACATTGGCCACTCAACAACAGATAAATCAGGCTCCATATCCAACTCCTCCCAAATTAGTACATGGGATGGATCTGGGTCATATTTCTTCAACTGGGACACATGCAAGACCTCATGGATGGATGTAAATTGAGATGGTAAGACCAGCATATATTCCACCTTCCCAATATGCTAAGTGATCAAAAAAGTTCCAACATACCTCATCATTTTCTTCCCTTGCTTTCGCAATCAACGGTGTTCCAGATGAGGGGCCACTTTCAAAAATACCTCGTCACTCACAGAAAACTCTTGGTATCGATGCCTCTGGTTAGCATAAGATTTTTAGTGACTCTGATCTATCAATAACTGATTCCTAGTCAACATGACCTTCTTGGATGTCTCCTTCACCAAACTCGGCCCCATCAGTGAGGTCTCACCTACCTCAGCCTAACATAGGTGGGTCAACAAGGCCGACCATAGAGTGCCTCAAAAGAAGAATTTAGAATTGAAGATTGGTAACTATTATTATAATCAAACTCAACCATTACCAAATGGCTATACCAGGAACCTCCAAAGTTCATCACACATGCATGAAGCATGTCCTCCAATATCTGGTTTTCCCACCATGTCTGACCATCCATCTGAGTGTGGTATGTCATTATCATCTTAATTGGAGACCACAAGGCCATCTAAAGGCCTTCCCAATATCGAGAAGTGAAAAGGGGGTCTCTATATAAGAAAACTACTGATGGTATTCCATGGATTCTTGCCACCTCCTGAAGATACAAATAGCCCAACTCATCCACTTTAGTTGTATCTTTGATCTGAATGAAGTGGCCGTATTTTTTCAGATGATCAATCACCACACAATTGGGATTCTTACCCTAAGGCATACAAGGAAATCCAATAATGAAGTCCATGGAGACCTCATCCCACTTACAGTTCGGAATGGGAAATGGATGGAGAAAACCAAAGGGCCTCTCATGCTCTCCTTTCACCTACTGGCATGTGTAGTATCTCGACACAGTGTATGTTATGTCCCTTCGCATACTTGGCCACCAAAACTGTCAATAGGCATCATAATACATCCTAGTGGAACTCGGATGGATATACCACTAAAATTGGTGGATATCCTCCATCACTACCTTCTACAGAGATAACAGCACCACTGAATGACCCTTGAAGCACAAGATGCCTTCAGGAGAAGACAACCAATCAGAGCATGTCTTCCCACCGTCAAGAAACGGCCTCGACTGCTAAAAACTCTCATCGCTAGGCTGTTCCTGCTGAATCAACTCCAATAGAGAAGGATTCAACTAAAATCTTTTCAAGAACTCACCTCCACTGTGCTCCCTGGTCTCTACATGCATGTGAGAAAAGAACCCTATCAAGGTCCACTCATCATTGGACTTCTGCAAAGCCTGTAATACAGCAATTATACTCAAGGCATCAACCACCACATTACCTTTTCCTAGTGTATAGACAATGTCAAAGTCGAACCCCTACATGTACTCAATCCAACGATGCTGCCTCAAGTTGAGGTCCTTCTATGAGATGATATAGGCCAAGCTTTTGTGATCAGAGTACACCACAAACTTCTCCCCAAAGAGGTAGTGACTCTAGGTCTTCAAAGAATGTATCAACACTGCCAACTCCAAGTTGTCGGTTGGGTAATTTTTTTCGTGTGTTTGGAGTTGGAGAGAGCCATACGCCACCACGTGATCATCCTACATAAGCACGCACCCAAGACCCATACCTAAAGAGTCTTAATAGACAACATACCCCTTTCTATCCTCAAGAAAAAATAGTATGGGGGTGGTAGTTAACCACCACTTCAGCTCCTCGAATGATGCCTGACATTGTGTTCCCCATACAAACATCACACCTTTCTAGGTGAGTGTGGTCATCAGTGAAGCATGATGAGATAAATCCCGAATGAATCGCCTATAGTAACCAGCCAATCCAAGGAAACCTATGATCTCGAACACATTCTTCATCTGCTCCCAAGATATAACTGCATTGATCTTCTAGGTGTCCACTGAAACCCCTAGCTACAAGATCACGTGCCCTCTAAATTTCACTTCCCAGATCCAGAAAGTGCACTTTGAAAACATTACATAGAAGCAGTGATCCCTCAATGTTCCCAAAACGATCCTCAAGTGTTGTTTGTGCTCCTACTCAGAGCCATATTATACAATAATGTCATCCACGAACACCACAATGAGAGAATCTAAATACTGATGGAACACCTTATTCATGAGTTCCATAATGACCACTAGAGAATTAGTCAATCCAAAATACATAACCAAATACACAAAGTGGTCTTACCTGCCTTGGAAGGTTGTCTTTGGGATATATGCCTCTTTCACCCTGAGTAGATGATAGCCTGAACACATATCTATTTTTTAGAAAAAAAATTCCACCTTCGACTAATCCAAAAAATCATCTATTCTAGGAAATGAGTATTGTTTCTTAATTGTTACCTTATTTAGCTACTGGTAGTCAGTGTAAAACCAGAGGGATCTATCAGCCTTTTTCATGAACCACACAGGTGCAGCCCAAGGAGATACACTCATGTGAATGAATCATTTGGATTTTAAGTCATCCAGATGTAACTTTAATTCCCTCATCTCAGTGGGGGACACGAGATAAGAGAGAAGTTATATTAGCTGTGTTCCCATCACTAGTTCAATCGAGAACTCCGCATCCCACTCTGGGGGGAAAATATAAAAATAATCTGGGAATGCCTCAGGAAACTAATTCACTACATGAGTTAGTTCACCTTCTAGGAAAAGATAATCACCCTCTAGTGATATTGACAATAACTGAAATATAATACTTCCCAACTCTGGGATTAGATGTCCTGTGCAACCTGACTGAGGATCCCATTCTCTACAAAAAACCTGACGACTCCCATTAGTTGTCGTGAAACTCACTCACCGCCTATAGCAATAAATGTGTTCCTGGAAGTGTATTATCCAATCCATGAAAATTATTATGTCAAACATTTAAATATCTAAGACCAAGAGGTCACACTCTATTTCAATCTCTGACATAGATAGAGCCCAAGACGGGCACTTGAGACCCTGCTCCTTCTTCTTTCCCAGTGTCGTCACCAAATCCATCGCAAAAGACAACAACTTGGTTGGTAAATTCAGCATGTCCAAAATTCAAGCAGAGATGAATGAAATAGAGGCACTAGAATCAAAAAGAGTAGTATCTATAGATTATTCAATCAAAATGGTAGCTTGTACTATCGACGGTCCCTCTTATGATCCTGCAGGTGCCTGATCTACTGCATAGAGATGTCTGGTCTCTACCTTAAAATTATTTCTAGTCTATGGTTATGCCCTGAACTGTATATTCCATAAGATAACCCAGATCTACCACCAAGACCACAAAATCGAGATCCCCCCAGTCCTCGATGGCTTGGAAAGTGTTGGAACACCCCTTGAAGCCACTAACCCTGCCCCACTCGGAAGTGGACGTGCCACCCCGCAAAAGTGCTGCAAATGCACCATACATCTACACTCATAACAAGGCTTTTGGGAAATTGGGAATTCTAATTAGATGTTACTTGGATTCCCACACTGGTGGAACATGACCAATCTCACATCAGAAGCCGCAGACAAAAACTACTTGGAACAATGTCCTGAACAACCACCTCCATTCTTCACTTGTTCCTCCTGCTTCCCTTTCTTCTCTGAGAAGATGCCATTTCACACCATAGATATTGATCCAAAGAAACCAGCCTACATTTCTTATCAATATCCACCATTCACACGCGATCAATGACCACAACATAGCCTGCATTTCCTTCTGAGGAGCTGACAGTGTTGTGCATGCGGCGGGCAAGGCCACATGGCTCGTGGCTGCCTGACCCGCCATGTATAAGAGCAGCAGACGGTTGAGGGACCACCCAGGCAAAGGCATAGGTTCGACCGTGGTGGTCCTCAGGGAGCAGTCTGACGAGGTAGAGGAGTTGGCCAAGTGGCAGGTGGTGGACGACGTTTTGAGGCTCTACTACCACCACCACCAAGAGGTCCACCCTGACCACAGGGAGCTGGCAGACAGAGGTAGGCTCAGCTTCAGCCAGTGGAGGCCTATGACCACGGTGCACCAGAGATGATTCTAGGTAATATCTGTGTCTACTCCACCCTTTCTTTAGTTCTTATAGTCATAGGAGCGAGTCATTATTTCATTGCCGCTGCCCTTGTTCGGAGCTCGGAGATTCTTGACGAAGCCATTGGCTTGATCCCTACGGCTGGAGACTCCTACGGGAGTAGACTAGATGATTACACACTGGTGTCGGGAGTGTGAGCTTACTCTAGGAGGTAAGAGCTTCGGCTGGGATATTCTTGTAGCGGCGTCGAGGCCTTAAGACGTCATCTTGGGCATGGATTGGTTATCTATAGTCCATGATCAGATTGACTATATTAGGCACAATGTGCGGTGTGTCCGCACTAATGGGAGCAGGTCCACCTTCACCGGCGAGAAGGGAGCCTTTGCAGCGTAGGATGGACTCACACGGAGGAGAGGACAACTGATCACTCATCAGTTGGCTAGCCTCATCCTAGGAGCAGTTGACGTGCTGAGTCCGAGTTTCCCCATTGTGGTGGATCAGTATATGGACGTTTTTCCTGATGGCGTTTCAGGACTACCTCCTCGCAAAGAGGTAGACTTCTATATTGACATGTACCCTGGGACAGCCCCGATATCCACTCCAGCATATCGGATGGCTCCTGCTGATCTTTGAGAGATACGGGTACAACTGGAGGACTTGCCGGGCCAGGGATTCATCTGACCCAATGTTTCACCCTAGGCTTCCCCGATATTGTTCGCCAAGAAGGCGGACAGGAGCTTGCGACTGTGTGTTGATTACCATTTCCTGAACCAGGTGACCGTGAAGAACAAGTATCCACTTCCGAGGATTGACGACCTCTTCGATCAGCTCAAGGGAGCACAGTGGTTCTGAAAGATAGAGCTCAGGTCAAGCTATCATCAGCTCAGAGTTCAAGACGAGGAAGTGCAGAAGACGGCCTTCAGATGTCGGTATGGACACTATGAGTTATTGGTTATTCCTTTTCGCATACCCAATGCTCCAGCAGTGTTCATGAGTCTCATGAATTGGATCTTCTAGCCTTAGCTTGATTGATTTTTCGTAGTCTTCATCGATGACATATTGATTTACTCGACTACTGAGGAGGAGCACGCCTACCACTTTCGGGTTGTACTGGACACACTCCGAGAGCACCAGCTTTATGGTAACCTCTCGAAGTGTACGTTATGGATACGAGAGATCCACTTCATGGGGCACGTCATCTCAGAGACGGGAGTTGTGGTGGATCCTGCGAAGATCGAGGCAGTGTTATCTTGGGAGCCACCCAGGAGCATGACAGAGGTTCGGAGTTTCCTAGGTCTGGTTGGGTACTATCAGAGGTTCGTGTCGGACCTCTCCATAGTTGCAGCACCACATTAAGAATTGAAGAAGAAGGGGAAAACCTTCGTGTGCTCAGATAGATGTCATCAGAGTTTCCAGGATCTGAGACATAGATTGACCAGTGCACCCATCTTGAGGATACCGGAGGAGGGAGTAGGGTACATAGTCTACTTTGATGCATCAGAAACCAGACTCAGGTGTGTCCTGATGTAGGAGCAGGTAGTCATCGCCTATGGATCACGACAGTTGAGGCACCATGAGCAGAACTACGCTACCCATGACCTGGAGTTAGCAGCAATGGTCTTCTCCTTGAAGATGTGGCAGCACTATCTGATGGGCGAGCGCTTTATAGTCTACTCTGACCACCAGAGTTTTAGGTACATCTTCTCGTAGAAGGACATGAACCCGAGGCAACAGTGATGGCTCAAGTTCTTCCAGGACTATGAATTTGAGATAGTATATACTCCTAGAAAGGGGGATGTAGTAGTCGATGCTCTCAGCAGGAGGACGGGCATCCAGCTACTTGGAGAGGCGACAAAGCAGTTAGCCGCTTTACAGATATCCTTCATGGATAGAGATGGGGAAACATTTCAACAGTCACTCACATTCACACCTCCACTTCTTCATCGGGTCAGAGAGGCACAGCGTGGGGACGTTGACTGTGAGACGCAGCATGCACAGATATCCTCAGGAAAGGCACCTGATGGATTCTCTATAAGAGGAGAGCACGACGTCCTTTTCAGAGGACGTACCATGGTACCAGCAGCTTTGCTGGAGGAGGTGCTGAGAGAGTTTCACACTTCCCCTTTAGTAGTACATCTAGGAGTAGTGAAGATGTATCAGGATCTCAGACGATAGCATTGGTGGCCGGGTATGAAGAAGGTTGTGGCAGAGTTCGTTTCTCGATGCCTCACCTTCCAGCAGGTGAAGCACCAGGTACCGGCATGCCTGGTACAGCCCTTGGAGGTCCCGGAGTGGAAGAGGGATGGGATATCTATGGATTTCGTGACTGGACCTCCACGTACTTCAAGAGGTCACGACTCCATTTGGGTGATTGTCGACCGACTCACCAATTCGGCCCACTTCTTACCCATAAGAGAGCAGGGTTCAGTAGAGATCGTGGGACGCCTCTACATTTATGAGATTGTCCGGCTTCATGGTGTTCCATCATCTATCATCTCCGATTGAGATGCTCACTTTACTTCCCGGCTTTGGAAGGGGTTGAAGGAGACATTCGGGATGCAGCTACACCTGAGCACCGCCTATCACCCTCAGAAGGATGGTCAGACGGAGAGGACCATTCAGACTCTTGAGTACATGCTTCGTGCATGTGTCCTTGACTTTGGTTGCAGTTGGGAGGATCACCTACCTTTGGTAGAGTTTGCATACAACAACATCTACCACTCCACCATCGGGATGACACCATACGAGGCATTGTACGGCTGACCTTGCAGATCACCTCTGTGCTGGAAAGACCCTGGGGAGTCAGCACTTGTGGGACCAGAGATGGTCCAGGCCATGAAAGAGAAAGTTCAAGTCATCCAAGAGCTGATGAGGACAGCTCAGAGCTGACAGATGTCTTATGCTGATAGAAGGCAGAGACCACTAGAGTTCGACGATGGAAACCATGTTTTCTTATGGGTCTCACCTCGACATGGATTACAGAGATTTGGATGGGGTAGAAAGTTATCTTCGTGCTTCATCAGACCATTTCAGGTTCTCAGTAGGATAGGCAAGGTGGCTTATCACCTGGCTCTTCCACCTCAGTTGCACGGGGTGCACGACGTCTTCCACATATCTCAGCTGAGGGGATATGTGCACGACCTGATGCATATCATCGACCATGGGGAGCTGGACATCGACGACGGGGTGACTTTTGCGGAGGTCCCGGTGGAGATCGAGGATCGATAGGAGCAGGTCCTATGTGGGTGGTCGATTCCTATTGTGCGCATCAGGTGGCAGCATGAGAACCTCCAGGAGAGAACTTGGGAGCGGGAGGCTTAGATGCGTTCATAGTACCCACATTTGTTTCCCTAGTTTGTGATGTATCTTTACAGGTATGTAAAGCCCTGAGGTGGTAGTAATGTAAAGACCCGTAAATTTCAGGAAAATTGTTTTTCTTAATTTTTTTGGAATTTTACGATTACGCAGTTTATGACGGCCCTTTATTCCAAGGCCCGGTGTGCCCGGAATCATTTTCTGATGTTTAGCTCGGGTAAGTTTAGTGAATGAACGAGCGGGTTTTTCTATCTTTTAAACCAGTTCATGGAATCGAAATATGAGGCCACCGATGAAACCGCAGCACCAGTAATTGATCAAGAAGACCTTTATTGGAGTTGCGTTTTCTCGGGAGGAGTTGTTAAAAAATGGATTAAGTGTTAAGTGAAATAAAGTTGTGATAAAATTTTATTTATCTATTCTAGATGATTTAGTCCCATGTGTGGGAGTTGGGATGGGACCCACTTGATCCTAAAATCCTCTTGATAGGATATTAGTTAGATGGGACCCACACGAGCCCCACCCCCTTCAAATTCCTCTAACCCCTCTTAAATTTGACAACCCCCCCCCCCACATTAATTTGTAACTCACCCAGTCTCCCTCTTTATTGCATGCCAACTCTCACATTAAATTAATTGATTAAAGCTATTCAATTAATTTAATTAAGAGGTTGAATTCTATTTATGTTTTGAAATGTTTTCATGGGTAAATAAAATAAGGCAAATCTATATTTTATTTTGGGGTTGTTGTGTTGTGTGGAGAATTGAGAGAGGGAGTGATCTTTTCCTTGAAGAAATTCATCTTTCTCCTTGAAGAATGCGAAGAACACCGATGCGTTGTTCTATCTTTTCTCCACGTCAAAGAAAGGGAGACGTCGCTTCCTCCACAAAAGTTCTCCATCGACGTATATGGAACCTCACCCCGTGATGCTATTTTCTGAAACATTCATCAATTTTCAACTCATTGTTGAGTTAGGGGTTGTTTTTACATTCAAGATTGTTTTGACATTCATATTTAATTTCTTTTGGCCGCCTGTTATCAATATAACAGGAGGAGATCGGACTGCACAAACACGGCTGAACCTATTCCCCTTTCTATATTGATCACGATCTTGGTTTGGAACGGAGGCGGTGTGGTGCAACGGCTCCGCGTGGGAATGAGGGAACTGCGGCCAGAGCGGGTCACGGTGAAGGAGTACGGCGCCGTCGCGCCACGCCGGTGAAGCTGAAGAAAGCTGAGGCCAAGGGAAGGCCGTGGTGGAGGGGCACGGTGCCGTCGCATCGCGCCTATCAGACAGGGGCCATGGCGGTGTAGAGGAGGGCGGCCAGAATCCACCGGCCGCCGGCGCTCCAAGAGGCGGGACCAGCAGGTCCTGCGGCGGAACACCGGCCAGCCATTATTGCCGGGCGTTTTCCGGATGTCCGGGGGTCGTAAACCCCGGAAGGTTTCAAGGGTGGTCCCCACAAGAGGGGTCGCCGTTTCTCAATCAAGGGGGGTAGTGTACCCCGACATCCCGCTCGGCCGAAGGCCGAGCCACCGGCAACGCGGGCCGGGCCGCCCGCGCTGGGCCAGACTGCCCGTACGAGGCCAAACCCCCGCACCGGGCCGGGCCACGCCAGCTGGGCAGGACCTCGCCCTAATGGGATAGACCTGGACCCGGGATGGTTCGACCCGGTTCGGGCCGACCCAGGGGATAATGGGTCGGGTCGGACTGGACCCAAACCCCCTATTTTCAGGAAGATCTATTCAAACGCCCATAACATGGGCTATAGACCTCCGATCAACACACTGTTAGTTGCATTAGGATCCTTGGATCCAGATGGTCGTTTCTTTATATTACACTCAATGTTTTGGAGAACTTTGAGTATGGCTGGGTTGGTTCGAACACAAAACCAACCGGGCTTTCTGAGCGGAGATTCTTATAACTTGAGCTCCGGACGTCCAATTGACATGCCGTCGACTTTGTTGAATTCTTCTTAGTGAGGAGGTTCCTTTGGCTTACTCCTCTTGAGGTTTGGATGTAGCTGGTGTATGGTAGGGTTGGTTTTAGCTTAAAAACCAATCGGGCCCCTAAGACGAAAAAGCCAATAACTCTCAGACCGGGTGTCTGATTGACGCGCCGTCTGTCGCATTGAGTTCCTTTTGACGAGACGGAACTTTGGGATACATCAAATCCATACTAAGTGTCAGTTCATGCATCGAACCCCTTGGCTCGTGGAGCGGACCCTCTCGGAATCGAGCATGCTGTGTGTGGGAAACCTAGAGCTGGCTACGACTGCATCGACGATGAGGACTGTACTTGGATCCTACGTGGGTTCGGCAGCGATGACGATTGTACTTGGATCCTCCGTGGGTTCGGCAGCGATGACGACTATACTAGAATCCTCTGTGGGTTCGATGGCAATGATTATTGTTCTTGTATCCTATGTGGGTCTGGCAGTATTTGACTATGTACTTGTATCCTATGTGGGTCCATCAGAGTATCTAGTCTTGTATCCTTTGTGGGTCCCACGGCTTATCTGGTCTTGTATCCTATGTGGGTCCGACAGCTTAGATGAAACAATGGATACATCTGATCATCTCTATCACCTTACGAATTGTATACCTGTGTGAGATGATTCTTGAATTTCAATCAATGACTTCATTATGATTGACTTGCTATCCTGTGTGCATTGAGTTGTACTTTCATGTGTGGACTGGGTTGAACTTGGGCTCGTGTGCTGGAACTAAGCTGGAATTAATAACATAGATATATGCATGGTAATATACCTAAGTAAAGATGGTTGATACCTCATGGTTGTATCTCTCCTTTGTGGTTTATCCTTCGTGGATTCTGGGAGACCTTCGGGGGTCTTGGGGTCCCTACTGAGTATCGTATACTCACCCCCTGCACGGGCTATGCCCGCACTACATTATGTTGGATGCAGAAGACGGACAGCGCTGATTGAGGTGTAGGCTCAAGGAGCTGGATGGTACCTGGAGGTGGATCACTAGATGGGACCTACACGGAGCGGATGGCTGGGGTCGAGGAGCTGAGGAGACTATCTGTACCTACCCTTCAGGTGGGATTACAGGAGGACAGCTCAAAGTTGCTTCTTTACCTTTATACTACTGTAATTTCTTTTCAGTTGTACTTTACTTTCAGTTGGGTTTGTATTATGGCCCATTTACCTTCTATCACTTACTTTTGTACTCATTTTACTTAGTGCTTACTTCATCTTGCATACTATGTGGTGTTTGTTTACTTATAAAGGCATTGCCTTCCCTTTTATCGGGATTTACGCCTTTGGTGCTAGTCGCCAGCCCCTGGCCTATGGAAGGCGGGCTTGGGGTAGTCATGGCACGGGCCCCAGGGACGGGTCGTTATAGGACATCCTAGACCAAGGCCTCGACTATCCTCTTATCAATAGGTGTGGGAGAACTCTCTCTGGCTTCCTCCCATGGGCGCATGGGAGCGTTCCGGGGAGGCGTGTTGCTACAAAATACAACAGTCACAAAAATAATATTAAATACCACAATTCAAGAAATTTTAATCAAATACATCAAATATAAATAAACTCAACACATTACAGTATTAAAATAAACAACAACTTTTCCTATGCCCAATGTATGTGTGTGGTCTGCAGTCCATACATATCACCTAGAAGTCAAGTCAATCAAACAATTCCAACCTCCCCTTTTGACTCAATGTCTCCCAAATGGTGTGTGGGCCATCCACCCTACTTTCAATCAATACCCCGAGCCCCAACATTCCTAGCTCCTTTCTATCCCGACTCATCCCAAAATAGCAATATAACCCAAAAACATTGGCCCCCTCTGATACCATTTTGTCACAAACTGGATCTGGTCACCACTAATACTGGCATCAAATCCAGCCAATGAAAAAACCTGAAGGGCGTTCCATACCCCCATGGGTTTCCACATGTTCTCAGGTATCAATGAAATAGTTTTGGTAATGATTTACCCAAGTATGAAAGCATAAAACGTTAAAAACGATCAATAATAAGAATCTGAAATTTTCATGCCAAACAAGTTTTAACAAACCCTGGTCTGAATAGGTGGATTTAAAAATAGGACAAGTGGTCCAAATACAAATAAATACATAATCAAGACATCCACAAAGACTCCACACAACAAGGGGTCGTCACCCACGAGCCGTCTCCACAACAATGCACCGCAGGAGGGGTCTAACAACCCGAACCGCCTTCACCCGAGACTTTTCCTTTACCTAAATCAATCATAACCATGTATACTTGCACAAAAGGGGTGTAAGTATGGTTTAAGGATAATCAAAATAATATACCACCCAAATATTCCAAATATTATTCAATACATGGTGAAAAAGCAATCAGTTTTAATATGTAAAGAAAAGTGCTGATAAATTCCCAGAAACGAAACTTTCAATTAAAAATAGTTTTGAAACTAAAAATTTAATAATTTTAACACAATTAAACATTAAATGTGTGATACTATAATTTAAATCCAAAAACACCCTAATACAAGGGTAAATACCACAAGTAAGATGATCTTCAAAACCGAGAACACCCATAGGCAACTAGATAGTCTCAGACCCTATATACCTCGTACCACTGTGTAAAGTATCCAAGTCACAATCCTTTCCCATATAATATCCACTATTAGGGAACATATCCATAACATAGTGGTCCCCAAACATCAGCCACATAGTTTATTTAGAGTTTTTATTATCTGTTTTCTCAGTGAAACAGGGACAAACCCCATCTGGTTCACTAGCTGTACTAGTACATATCTGCCCATCTTGGTACCCGAGCTTCCCCTTTCGTGCTAAAACAATTTCCGCAAGCGACACATATTAATTTTCATGTACAAAATCCATTAATGGTCACATAAAAACAATACAGTATTTATACACATTTGATACCACTAAAAACACACAATAAAATATTTTGATTTTCAATAGAACAACTTCTCAAAATCTCACATTATTTTGCACACAAATTTTTTTGAAATATCCTCATTGCGCAATATGTTCACACTTTTAAGTCACCAAAAAAAAATTCAGTTCAATAACCATCAATAATTCCAACAATTAAGATATGGGGAAGCCCCATATGAACCAAGAAGATATATCTTTTAAAAACCCCCATTTTCACACAAACATGACACTTAAAGTCCATTAGCTTCACAAGCACCATTTTAAAAAAAATCACAAGAAAAAAAAACGAGAATAAATATTAAAAAAATTATTTTTAGACCTAATACAATTCAATAAAATCAAATATGAAATTATAGGGCTTCCCCAAATGAACGTATAAAAGATTTATTGGAAAAAACCACTATTTCACAAAAAATAGGCACTTAAAATTCACTTGCATTATAAACACCACTAAAACCAATTTTTGATAAAGTAATAAAATTTAATAATCATGAAAATATCATAAACATAGAATCTAGGTCACAAATATTTCATAGACAATGTAATCATCTACCAAAATAATGAAAACCCTTGAATCATTGTGTAAAAAACAAACTGCACCACCGCTGCACCAAAAGATAATTATATCACACCTAAAACCAAAATAATAGACCAATAAATCTAGAATAAAACCATAGGTTACAAACCCTAGTCGATTGATATTAGGAACCTCAAGGATAATGGAAGAAACCCTAAGAAAATCGAATGAAAACCTAAGAAAATGAAAAGAAAAATGAATGAGAGCCACTTACTTGAGAGATCTTGAATAAATCGCCCCAAATACACCAATATTGGAATTTTCGAAAATTAAAAAATAAAATTGATATTATAATAATTAATATAAGGTCATGTTGGAACTATAATGGGGGAAAAGAGTATGAATTGAAAGAGTTATGAAGGAAATAAGTGACCTCTTCAAATCTAGACGATTTGAGAAACCCTATTTAGTTCAGCCCTAATTCAAGATGCATACGAGCTCTAAAAACGAGGGAAAGATAATGGACGCGTGGATGGATTCAGTGGTCTGGGGTGAAACATGGAATCACAGAAAAATAATAAAATTTGAATAATTTATTAAATAAAATAAATAATTAAAACTGGAAATGGGATTTCAGGTTGGCCCAATTCCTTAAATAAAAACCCAAATCCACCATTATTATGGACTCCTAAATGGTCAAAATTGAAATGGTGGTGTTAATAGGTTAGGTGAGTCCATTTATGATTTGTAATGTATGAAAAATGTTGAAAAAGTGATGGAGTTATAAAAGAAACAAAATTTATTTTTAAATCTGGAAATGGGCTCACGGTTTGGCCCAAATTTTGAAAATGTACCAATTCCACCAAAATGCAAAGGAAAACTCCAAAACAAAGCAAGAATAGAAATTAAATGAAAAATAAATTTAAGTTAAGTTATTTTTGTGATAGGTTAAATGTTCATATATAATAAATAAGTTCATTGAAAAAGAAATATTTAATGAGTTATTGAGTTATTTTATAGGTCATTTTCATAATGGATGGGTAAGACAGGTTTAGTTTTTATCGTTTTAGTTTAATTTAATTTTATTAATTTAATGTTTTATTTAAGTATTTTGTTTTAAAATAATTACTCATTAATAAATAAAATAAAAAACTTCATATCCTTTCAAAATAATTTAAAATAAAAAATTATTTTAAAACAATTTATAAGAAAAAAAATTCTTTTTAAATTTTAAGTGTACCCACATTATACACTCATGCATATGATGAAATTTTATGGTGTCTACACATTTCTCAAAGATTTGACCATAACAATTTCCAAAAATACATTAGGAACCAAATTACAACTATAAGAGATAAATTATTTCCTTTTGAAAAAAAATTTATTTAATTTTATTCATTACATTATTCATTCCACTATGAATCATTATATTTTTTATTGAATTTCATTTATGGAACATGAAATTTTTTCCACACATGACTATAATCAATTGAACACATAACTAATTTTCTATTAACATATATTACACTTAGTTAAAACTTGAGTGATAAATTTTGTGTCTTCCTAAGACCCAAAATATTCTTTTCCGAATATATATCAAAAAATATGAAATATACTAGAAATTTATAAAAATATATATACACTAATTGAACAGTACCATAACCTAAAATTTCAACATCCAAAAAAGAAAATCCACCTAAATGTGAATTAAATAACACATTTTTAAAAACTATTGAATCGTACGGAATTTTAAATGTCAAAAATCTTTTTTAGTTGTCTAACACAAATACAAACTACTTAAATAAATTTAAATAATGCACTTTTATTTATTTTATTTACAGCAAAAAAACTATTAATTACTTTAAAATGTATTTTTTTTAAATACATCTTACCTAATAAATCCCTTATACCATGAAATTGATTCCCCTTCAACAACTTCCCACACAAAAACATAAACCCAACCTCCACTTTAAAAATAGTTTTGTTGAATATATAAATTTAAATATAACAAGCCATATTTAATACATTTCATAAAATATATAACATCCCAACATCAATATAAAAGTATCATAACTACAAATCTCCCTATAAAAAATATATAACATTTTAATAACAAAAAGGAAGAAAGTCATTGAAATATATATATATATAATGAAATCTATCATATCTATACCCGGATAAAATTTAGAAAACAGTTTTTTTCTTGAATATAATTTTAAAAAACTAACATAAATGAAAGAAAATTATAAAACTCTATATTAAAACATTACATTTTATTTTATATACCATTATATTAAATAATTTTAGTGTCTAATTAATTTTGAGATAACATTCATATGAACATGAACCCATTATAACCTAATATTAAACCTGCATGTTCAGTCTTGAATTGAATAGTCATTAATCTATATAAAAAAATTCTTCGGGAACTAATTAATAATAATAAATTCAATAAATACATTCAATATTCAAGCTTTTAATGAATTAAATTTAATACATATGTATTTTATCATAAGTGAAACAAAAATTAAAAAAACATTTTATCAGAAATCACATTAAAATATTCCAAATATGTTGAATTTTCTTTCTCTTAGATATAGAATCAGGCATAAATAACCTAAAATTGTCTTAAAAATGTATGGTTTCAATACCCCCTTTTATATAATCATTATTATTTATTATCGAATATTCAATTCGATCAAATTAAATTAATACACTCATTTAATCATAAAAATCTATATAATGAATTAATCATAGATTATATAGAAAGTGAATTTAAATTGACTTCTTTTATAAAAAATAAATAACTACTTTTACTTATATTATATATATATTTAAACAAAACTAAAAATTTTCAAATAAAGTATTAAATAGAAATAACATTAGATAATTTTCTAACAAAAATAATTATGATGATAATTGGTTAAATATATAATAAAAGATATTAATATTATAATTCACATTAGCCTATAAAATTAAATATCAACCTCCAACCAATTAAGACTATAAGGAAATAAATTTTTCTAAAAAAATTATTATACCTCTACATTTTAAATTGGAATAATCCTGATTCCATTTTATGTATTAACACTATGCACATATAAAGATGAAAAATTTAACAAAATATACATAAATTCAAGAAATATAAAGATATAAAAAATAAAATAGACCTAAAAATACAAATAAAAAAATAAATCCATGAGATAAATTATAAACACGTATATTATTTCCAAAAATTGATAATGAATTATAAATAAAATAAAATGAGTTTATTTCAATAAAAACCACATGATTATAATGATCTTTTATAATCTCCCACTTAAACAATGTAAATTTATTATATTTGAATGTATAATGACATAGACCTACCCATTTAAAATTATACTTTCAAACCATTAAATTATAATACATTGAAACATTTCATTGAAAATATAATTACATTTTAATTCCATGTATGAACCATTAATATAAAAACATTATAAAAATAAAATAGAAATATTTTTATATCAATTTGATAGCCAATAACACCCATGTGCCACCACATTCATTTCTTCATAATGGTAAAATAATCCATTCATAATGAAAAAGAGCATTGATTGAGAGTCCATTATGTTTTTTATTAAGAAATTTTAGGATACATTTTTCAATGAAATTGTAAATGATTATTAATTAACAAAATAACATAAATTATAAAAAATGAAAAAATTATCAAAAATTCAAACTACCAATGATAAAGATTTGTAAGAATAACTTCTAAATTATTGGATTTTTTATGTTACCATATTTCCCATCTTTTTCTTGATAATTGTTATTCCTTAGTTATATTACATCACCTATTATATATTATTTTACTTACCAATTATTAAAAAAATTCTAGTGAAATATATATTTATTTTTAATTTAAGGAAATAAATATAATTTTTAAGATTCAAAAGTGAAAAATATCTGAAAATGATCAGTGCAAGAGATGATGTTTAAGATGGTGATACTTATGAGAATTTTATTGATGAGGGGGTGATAGTGATGATTGTAGAGACCCGAAGCCTAACGTACATGAACATTACATTACTTTTGCGGAATACTTAGTACATAACAAAAACACACACACAAGGATCGTAATAGTTTAGTGTCTTTGGAAACTCGGAACGTAATCTTCTAATCGTGGTGAAAGATCTTCAATATCTCCCATAAAGATCCTCCCTTTTTTTTACCTATAAACCTTTCTTTATATCCTGGGGAAAAGAAAACATAAAAGGGTGAGCTCAAATGCTCAGTAAGGGTAAACAAAAGAAATATCAATCACATCATATACAAAAGAACATAGCTTTTTGGAAATCTTAACCTGCAAAAGAGCTCATAATATCATAACATGGGATAAATCATAGAAGTGAAAATGAGATCCCCATAATCATAACATAAAACTTGAAACTTTGTGGCATGCACACATAATCATGGAAAATCATTTCTTGTTAGTCATGACTCATTGCCAAGACTATCTTAGTGGACAAAGTCCCTTTCTGAACCGAGTTCACTCCTCGTTTCAGTCCTGTATCACTGAACCGAAATAACCTTCCGTTCCAGCCATGTCTATCTCATGAGATATAAAATCTTTACCCAATGCATTGGAGGGAGATATAGGTCCCACCCATCTCTTAATGAATCCTTTCTTATGTGTGCCATAGAATCATAAATCATACATCATTGCATAACCCATGTAATAAAAATGGGATTCTTAAACAACATGACATCATAAAACCATTCATATAAGATAAAGGAATTCATAAACATAATTCCATCACAACATAGTCAAATCAGTGTAAAAATATGGATAGAAACAGAACCCTTTATTATCTTAGATGGAAAATAATTTTGATAAAACACTTGAATTGAATTCTTGAGGAAAATATCCTTTCTTCTTCAAAAATACTTTTCCTTTATTAACATGTTGTACAATTATAAAATAAAAGAAGTTGATTTAAAATAAACTTAAAAACAAGTAAAGGAAACTTCTTGGAAATAATGCTTTAGAAATCCATTCATGCCGTATAAGTTAAAAAAAACATTCTTCGTACTTTTGTCGGAAAAGTCAAAAAGTACCTCGTACGGAAAAACGACAAAAGATTCCTTTCATATTCTTTACTAAAAACTCACCTAAGGGTAAAATTGGATTTAAACTATTGAAAGTGGATGTAAATAATATTACATATTGAGGAAACATGGATGTGGATGATAAAATACACCCCAGTAAATACTTACGAATAAACAATCTCGGATAAAAATGAGATTGTGATATTTTCCCTTACCTTAGGTCCGATTAGCTTTGTACGTGTCCGAAGCTCCTCTTCTTTGGAACGCCTTTTTGAATCCTCCACTTAAGGAACTAAGATTTGTCTTTGGAGAAGACCAGGACCTCTAGGATTATTCTAGGGAAGTGGAGAATGGAAAATGGCAGGGGTTGGCCGAGCTTGAGTGCTCAAATTGGTGTGAGGAGGAGGGGGAGGAGGTGCCCTTTTATAAGGGAGGAGAGGGGCACCTTAGGAATATCTCAAAATATTATTTTATATTAAAGTCAAAATCGGTTTATAATGGTTCCAAAGGGTCTTATTTCAAAGCTAAAGTGGGGATGGGTCGAAATCCTATCAACCAATAGAATTTAGACAAGTTTAGGATATTATTTTAACCTTATCAATTAAATTTAACTCTAAGTTAAATAATTTAACTTTTACCATGTCTTTTTGTTTTCTTTCACTATATGGTTAATACACTTACTATAACATGCCAAACGAACCCCAAATTGTTTATTATTAATATATATATCCTTATCTAAGTCATTTGGCCGAACCTTAGATTTTTAGGAATAAAATAACAATTAATAATATAATATTTGATTTAAAAACTATTTTGTGTCAATTTTGACACTATTTGATATATGATTTGTTTGAAAGTCATAACAGAATTATATGTTCGAACCAAGTTGATTAAAGCAATACTAATATATCATAGTAACCTATAAAATTAGTGGAATTCATAAAAAGTCTCAAATTATATTTATTTTGGTGTTTATAACATCAATTATGTCAATATTTCATTAATAAGATAATTACTGCATCATCATTATGTCATAAATAAATTAAATTATTTAATGTCTAAAAATTACAAATAAAATATCATCATGTAGGAAATCTTTTTAGCTTTCTAATGAATATTTACAATTGAATTTATCGTATGTATAACCCCATATTAAAAATGATTTACTTATTAAACTTTGATTTTAACTATTTTAACCCTTCTTTAAATAAATTAATAATAAATGTCCTAATCTAATCCAAGTGGGCCTAAATGGTCATATTTTATTCCTAAGTTTGTTTTTGGTCGAATTACACTTGTCCAATAGAATTAGGACATGTGTTAGGGTAATATTAATATCATATTTACCCTTAGTTACCCTATTTACTATTAACCGCGGTAAAAAAAAGTAAAAAGTTACTATTCACCAAAAATTATTTTCATCTCATTGAACCACATTTTAGTCCTTGATATTAACCGTGTCTCTCGGATTTTTGAAATTCCATTCACAGAAGCGGTAAAATTAAGTTTTATGCAAAATTCAGTTTTTAACCTACCACTTAGTAGTTTCACTATTCATCAAAATTTGATGTTTTTCAGAACAATGCCAAAATTTCACCCTAAGCTATAATTGGTATTCCGAATTCAAAAATGAATTCTATTTTACAAAATTCCCAACATATAAGTTGCATTAATTAATTTTATAATTAAATCCCGCTGTTAAAACAAATAGCGTGTTTTTAAGAAACAATATTTATCAAAAGATTGACACTTGTTTATGTCTAGTTTAAATGTGAAATTACATCCAATGACCAACATTGTATTGAATTGTAAAAATATATTCTAAATATACTTTAAAATCACTCAAATTAATAATTTATCATTATTAATTATTTCGATTAAAAAAGTTGTTTTTAATTAAAATTTAGTCATTTTCACTATTCATCAAAATATGAAAGTTATCCGAAAAGTACCAAAATTTCACCTTAAGCTAAATTCGATACTCCGAATCCAAAAATAAAGTTCATTTTGAAAAATAAGATTTACTGGATTTCAAAAAGTGGTTATTACTATTCATAACGGCTAGTTTTAATAATATTTTTATAGCATATCGTTGTTTAGTGAAACTCGGTATTGCGTACTACACACGCTATCGAGGAAGGTCGCGATTGCGTGTAATGCAAGGAAAGTCAAGGATGTGTGTTGTGCAAGCTCCTTTTGGTGTAGCGTACAACACAAGACATTAATAAAATTAAAAAGAATATTTCTTTATAAAATCTTGGGCTGTTACATTCTACCCCCCTTAAAATGAATTTCGCCCTCGAAATTCGTCAGGGTTATACATGGTTTACTATTCGAAAGTTTCTTTAATATAAACCCACATCGTAAAAAGGAATATCAAAACCAATCTTTAAAAACAAAAGTATGAAACGTAACGGTTACCCAAATAAACTAATCATTGGGTTTCCACATAGGTGAAAATATGGATATGGAAGAGAAATCTAACCATCATGTTCTGATGGAGAGTGGTAGAGAACATGGCTATGGAAAAGCCAGTAATCACAAATCCATATATTTGTGATGTTATAAGGTACCATCTGATTCATCAGGTATAAGATCACTAGGACAACATTTTTGGTTTTCAAGATCATTTCCCCTAAAGTTGAAAATTTGAATTAGAATAAATACTTACTTTATTTTGGTACAATCTCACTGTTGTTCGTGCTTTGAACAATTTCTACTTCATCTCTTAAATAAATGAAGTTGAATTTGTTATTCGTGAAGTGTTAGCAGATCATGTGATAGAATGACAGGTCATTCCATCTGTCTCAAACAAAAGGTTAGCAAAACTTATATACATAGGTCGATTTATTGTGAGATTAATCATATATGGTTCCTAAAATGGACTTATACTTCATATATCATACTGCTTAATATAATAAAACTAGTTTCTACTAAACAGGGACTTCCTGTAGGCCAGTGGTAGGCGATAAAGGCCAGTCGCACTTCGGTTGTGGGTTCGATTCCTACAGCCTTGTCCGAAGCGATGGGCTGTCGCCCGTCCTGCAGGTTGTCCTTTTTCTAAAACTACATTACTATAACATCCCATCAATAATATCGAAAATCTTCTATCCTTAAACAATACTAACTTATGTCCAACATAATCCAGTCTAATCTTTAGGCTTATACATAATACTGCAGTCCACTCTCATAATATAGTGACATCGATTACCAGAGATTTAATACTGTCGTTGATCCCCACATATCATAAGATATGTCTTGTTGGTCACATTCCAAACATTCAAAGTCCTTAATCGTGTATTCTCTTGAATACCTTAGTGAAAACATGAGTGCAGTTAAAAGTTAACAGTTTCCACATACCAAAATCCTCAAAATTCTATATACTCAAACCATGATATCACTTAGTCCTTATATCAATCATGAGCTCATGAATACTATTAAACATTTCATTTTCTCGTCTTCATTATGCGCATATCATCTTATTTCCAAAAAAAATATCTCAATCACTTTGAATACCACATCAATAAATATTTCAATACTCAATGATACAACATTATTTTGGAATCCCATTACATAAACACTTAATCATTCCACAACATCGTTGTCATATTCAACATTGCCAATAGTGATCGCATGTGATTTCCCTTTGTCCTTTGCCTTCAGTGGTTGCTCATGTTGATCATCACTAACCCTTGGATTAGGGCAATTATTAGCATAATGCCCCATTTCCTTGCACTTGAAGCATTGAAGTGTAGTAGGTTCATTCTGTGTATCCCTTCCTTTGTTTGCATCATTAGACATCTTCTTCCCATTATCACGGCATTCAAATGCCCGATGACCTTCCTTTCCACATTTAAAACATTTTCTAGTCCCTTTTAGACAATCTCCACCATGCTTCTTTCCACACTTTGTGCATAAGGAAACATTCATCTTCTTTTCACCATTATTCTGAGATTTCTCCTTGAACTCCATCTTTCGTTTCTTGTCAAAACCATGAGATGGATATGTAACACCAACTTCCATTTCTACCTTGATAGCACAACGCACAATTTCTTCATAGCTACTGAAGTCTCTTATAGCTAATGCCCTTCGAAGACTTGGTTTTAAGCCACAGAAAAATCGATCAACTTTACTTTCAGGTTGGATGATAATTCCAGAAGCATACCTTGCAAGTCTTGTAAAATTTGCTTCATAGGTACCAACAGATTCATCATCCCTTTGCTTCAGTTCAAGAAATTCTTTCTCCATCTTTGTTCGAAGAATACGAGGGAAGTACTTACTGAAAAACAAGTTCTTGAACTCGTCCCATTCCATGGACTCAATTTCATCTCTTGGCCTCGTATTCTTGATAAGATTCCACCATTGATCAGCTTCACCTTCCAAACGATATACTGCTAAGATGACTTTATCATGTTCAGAACATTGAAGAACTGAAAATATCTTTTCAGTAGTACTGATCCATTGTTCAGCCACAAGTGGATCAGAAGACCCACTGAAAGAAGGTGGACGTTGCCTCATGAAGGACTCAATAGAATATTGTTCCCTTCTCTGCTCATTTGGATATCCAGAATGATTCATAGCTTGTGTAAGTATAGCAATAAGATTTTGCACTCCATCTCCCATAACATTTGTTTGTTCAGGAGGGCAATCATTGCATTGTCCATTGCATTGATCAACACGGTTCCTTCGGGTTCCAGCCATCGTCTAAAACCCAAAAAGAATAGTGTGAGAGGCAAAAATCATGCTAGGGAAAACAACATAATAAAGGGGGAGTACCTTCAATATCCAACATCTTAGGTTTAATTCTACGATCGTTAGCGCAATTCTATTACTATAACCTATACGTATACTTATCCCTAGGGACATCCCTAGACATACCTTAGAAATATCTCTAGGGATCTCACTAACGTTTTCGCATCCTAGTTTCCAAAGGTTGACTAAACCTTTCCTCTGATACCAACTGTAGAGACCCGAAGCCTAACGTACATGAACATTACATTACTTTTGCGGAATACTTAGTACATAACAAAAACACACACACAAGGATCGTAATAGTTTAGTGTCTTTGGAAACTCGGAACGTAATCTTCTAATCGTGGTGAAAGATCTTCAATATCTCCCATAAAGATCCTCCCTTTTTTTTTACCTATAAACCTTTCTTTATATCCTGGGGAAAAGAAAACATAAAAGGGTGAGCTCAAATGCTCAGTAAGGGTAAACAAAAGAAATATCAATCACATCATATACAAAAGAACATAGCTTTTTGGAAATCTTAACCTGCAAAAGAGCTCATAATATCATAACATGGGATAAATCATAGAAGTGAAAATGAGATCCCCATAATCATAACATAAAACTTGAAACTTTGTGGCATGCACACATAATCATGGAAAATCATTTCTTGTTAGTCATGACTCATTGCCAAGACTATCTTAGTGGACAAAGTCCCTTTCTGAACCGAGTTCACTCCTCGTTTCAGTCCTGTATCACTGAACCGAAATAACCTTCCGTTCCAGCCATGTCTATCTCATGAGATATAAAATCTTTACCCAATGCATTGGAGGGAGATATAGGTCCCACCCATCTCTTAATGAATCCTTTCTTATGTGTGCCACAGAATCATAAATCATACATCATTGCATAACCCATGTAATAAAAATGGGATTCTTAAACAACATGACATCATAAAACCATTCATATAAGATAAAGGAATTCATAAACATAATTCCATCACAACATAGTCAAATCAGTGTAAAAATATGGATAGAAACAGAACCCTTTATTATCTTAGATGGAAAATAATTTTGATAAAACACTTGAATTGAATTTTTGAGGAAAATATCCTTTCTTCTTCAAAAATACTTTTCCTTTATTAACATGTTGTACAATTATAAAATAAAAGAAGTTGATTTAAAATAAACTTAAAAACAAGTAAAGGAAACTTCTTGGAAATAATGCTTTAGAAATCCATTCATGCCGTATAAGTTAAAAAAAACATTCTTCGTACTTTTGTCGGAAAAGTCAAAAAGTACCTCGTACGGAAAAACGACAAAAGATTCCTTTCATATTCTTTACTAAAAACTCACCTAAGGGTAAAATTGGATTTAAACTATTGAAAGTGGATGTAAATAATATTACATATTGAGGAAACATGGATGTGGATGATAAAATACACCCCAGTAAATACTTACGAATAAACAATCTCGGATAAAAATGAGATTGTGATATTTTCCCTTACCTTAGGTCCGATTAGCTTTGTACGTGTCCGAAGCTCCTCTTCTTTGGAACGCCTTTTTGAATCCTCCACTTAAGGAACTAAGATTGGTCTTTGGAGAAGACCAGGACCTCTAGGATTATTCTAGGGAAGTGGAGAATGGAAAATGGCAGGGGTTGGCCGAGCTTGAGTGCTCAAATTGGTGTGAGGAGGAGGGGGAGGAGGTGCCCTTTTATAAGGGAGGAGAGGGGCACCTTAGGAATATCTCAAAATATTATTTTATATTAAAGTCAAAATCGGTTTATAATGGTTCCAAAGGGTCTTATTTCGAAGCTAAAGTGGGGATGGGTCGAAATCCTATCAACCAATAGAATTTAGACAAGTTTAGGATATTATTTTAACCTTATCAATTAAATTTAACTCTAAGTTAAATAATTTAACTTTTACCATGTCTTTTTGTTTTCTTTCACTATATGGTTAATACACTTACTATAACATGCCAAACGAACCCCAAATTGTTTATTATTAATATATATATCCTTATCTAAGTCATTTGGCCGAACCTTAGATTTTTAGGAATAAAATAACAATTAATAATATAATATTTGATTTAAAAACTATTTTGTGTCAATTTTGACACTATTTGATATATGATTTGTTTGAAAGTCATAACAGAATTATATGTTCGAACCAAGTTGATTAAAGCAATACTAATATATCATAGTAACCTAGAAAATTAGTGTAATTCATAAAAAGTCTCAAATTATATTTATTTTGGTGTTTAGAACATCAATTATGTCAATATTTCATTAATAAGATAATTACTGCATCATCATTATGTCATAAATAAATTAAATTATTTAATGTCTAAAAATTACAAATAAAATATCATCATGTAGGAAATCTTTTTAGCTTTCTAATGAATATTTACAATTGAATTTATCGTATGTATAACCCCATATTAAAAATGATTTACTTATTAAACTTTGATTTTAACTATTTTAACCCTTCTTTAAATAAATTAATAATAAATGTCCTAATCTAATCCAAGTGGGCCTAAATGGTCATATTTTATTCCTAAGTTTGTTTTTGGTCGAATTACACTTGTCCAATAGAATTAGGACATGTGTTAGGGTAATATTAATATCATATTTACCCTTAGTTACCCTATTTACTATTAACCGCGGTAAAAAAAAGTAAAAAGTTACTATTCACCAAAAATTATTTTCATCTCATTGAACCACATTTTAGTCCTTGATATTAACCGTGTCTCTCGGATTTTTTGAAATTCCATTCACAGAAGCGGTAAAATTAAGTTTTATGCAAAATTCAGTTTTTAACCTACCACTTAGTAGTTTCACTATTCATCAAAATTTGATGTTTTTCAGAACAATGCCAAAATTTCACCCTAAGCTATAATTGGTATTCCGAATTCAAAAATGAATTCTATTTTACAAAATTCCCAACATATAAGTTGCATTAATTAATTTTATAATTAAATCCCGCTGTTAAAACAAATAGCGTGTTTTTAAGAAACAATATCTATCAAAAGATTGACACTTGTTTATGTCTAGTTTAAATGTGAAATTACATCCAATGACCAACATTGTATTGAATTGTAAAAATATATTCTAAATATACTTTAAAATCACTCAAATTAATAATTTATCATTATTAATTATTTCGATTAAAAAAGTTGTTTTTAATTAAAATTTAGTCATTTTCACTATTCATCAAAATATGAAAGTTATCCGAAAAGTACCAAAATTTCACCTTAAGCTAAATTCGATACTCCGAATCCAAAAATAAAGTTCATTTTGAAAAATAAGATTTACTGGATTTCAAAAAGTGGTTATTACTATTCATAACGGCTAGTTTTAATAATATTTTTATAGCATATCGTTGTTTAGTGAAACTCGGTATTGCGTACTACACACGCTATCGAGGAAGGTCGCGATTGCGTGTAATGCAAGGAAAGTCAAGGATGTGTGTTGTGCAAGCTCCTTTTGGTGTAGCGTACAACACAAGACATTAATAAAATTAAAAAGAATATTTCTTTATAAAATCTTGGGCTGTTACAATGATTATGATTCATAGAGGGTGACAGTTCTAATAGTAGTGGGGGAGAAGGCTTTCCTAGAGTTTCTCGTGTAGAAAATGCTGAAAGAAAAGATTCTAGTATATATGTTCAAGATAAGGGCATTGATAATGATGAAAATGATGGTAGTGGGGGTTAAGACAGAAATATTGACCCCTTCTATTTTGGAAATTTTATTTATGAAACTACCATTTGGATTGTGTATGATGATAGAAACTGATTATATATATTTTCTTATTGTATTTTAAAATTATCAAATTTCTAAATGAGAATTACACATTATATTTTTTGTATCAATTATGTATTATAATTGGTTGAATACAAAAAATATATATTATCAACTATATTGGTTGAAGTTCCCATGATCTGATTGTGAAATTGTTTAATTATTTAGTGTTGTGTGAGCCTACATCAATAGTTTTGTAATCATTTTTATGGAAGTATATACCAAATGTTCAGAAAACTATTGGTTAAAGGATATTATGAAACACATATAATAATTATCTCCCAAAATCCATTGTTATATTGTTATACCAAATAAAAATAACCCATCCATTCTTGTAACTTATGTTAGAGCCTATAATAATGGATCTTATACCTTTAACACTAGTTTAAAACTATTTTATAAGATTATTTTATAGTTCAATGAATTACTGTAATCCCAAAAATAATATTTTCTTTTTTATTATGGGTAAACAAGAATGATTATTAATGGTTATTCCCACAATATAAAAATATTATGTATAATATGTAAATTTATTTCATCATGATATAGAAATTTTTATTTTAAAGGGAATGATATAAATGTATCGATGCTAGAGAAAATTTTCTAACTAATCTAATATCATGACATTTCTCTTAGAGGACTCCATTAGAATGGTTGAGTTATGCCAAAATATTGTTCATATGATCTTATGTATATTAAATAGGATTATAATGCTAGGAGTTAGGGAATATTTCTTGGAGGAAACCAATGTTTTGAATGGTCTTTATTAGGTTATTAGAGGAATATTTTATTAGTGTTGAGAATTACATTCTCATGATCATGTTTATTATATGTATGAAAATAAGATGGTCACTCCAAATAAAATGAATGTTCCCCAGATGCTCAATGCTCTATCACCCCTTCTTCCCAATTCATTGATGGTATCTTCACCATCATGTATTCCTACGGTCCTTGATGATGGATATAATACCTCCACTTCATATTATATATTTTCTTTGGATGTTCTCACCACTAAATATGGTTCTTCAGTACTATGATAATTTAATGAGTCACTTATGGGATTATCAGATCTGGTTCATGCATTCCTGTATACTATTCCTCCCATTATCATGGATCCTCAGTGTGTGGGGTAAGAGGAAGGTTTCCCATTGATTGAATTCTCAGTAGAAGAATTCCAAGAGGCAAAAACCATCCCTAATCTATTGATGGTGGAGACCTTACTATGGTATAAACCGATCCTTGAATTCTTTAAGGTTCTTTTCAGTTATTGGGGTGTTTATCTTTATCTAGTGGTCTTTTTCCTAACCATAAATTCCTCTTGAATCTATATGTATTCATGCATGGATTTCATTAAAGCATATTTCATGGATGTTTATCCATGTAATCTGAGAATGTTCACCCTTTCTCACGGGTATTGGGATTATAGTTATAAGAAGGAGTGTATGCATGATGTTGTGTGGGTAAGATTTCTTGGTCTTCGCCTTTTGCTCCATAACACCTCGACTCTATAATTGGTGGGTATTTCCTTTGAAATATTTTTATGTTCAGATGTTGCTACCTAGAGCTTATAGTCGGCAGTGTCACTGTGTTCATTTGTTGAAATTGATTAGTCAACCCATATTTATTCTCTCATCCTTATTATATTTGGTGAGAGCTTATTATGCTTTAAGCATGTGTTTTATTAGTTTATACCACATTATCTTGTGTAGTGATCTTAGAAAAACCACTCAGTGGTCTTCTATTGACACAAAAGGAAACCCTTGGTGTCATTCATGGGGAAGGGAGAGATAGTTATGGACCATCTTATTGATATATATCCTCCATCTTTAGATGATAAGAAAGCGGATTTTCTAGTGTTAGTTCTGGAAACATATCCAATGTCTAAGAAGGAATCTAGGCATGGGATTTCTGATGAATCAAATTTCCCAAAATTGATCTATGTTCCCCATGTGCCACTTTTTTCCCTCCAACCCTAAATAGATTTTCCAAAAGCTATGCAAGATCCTAATGTTGGTTTCCAACCTATTAAATTCATTCCATCTTTGTATTTTCTCATCATTCTTTAATCCTCAATGGAAATTTTGAACAAAATTACCACTTTTCAATGGCCTACAATGGTCTCATCAGTGTTATTGTGATTTGGAATCTATTTCTTCGTAGAATGATGATCTAGTTAATAAGGCTTATGAGGAAGGGGTTTACCATCCTTTTATAGATAGTCTGGCATGAATTTTCATCAATAATGGGAACCAAGAGATCATCCTCTATTTTGTGTCTCTATTTAGGTTGGTTCCTTTATCTTCTAAGATAGTTCTACCATACACCCTTCCCTTTTTTCGTGATCTACCAACCCTTTTGTGTGCTTAAAGCTCTAGGGTACTTCAAATGAGGATCATGAAATTATGTAGTATTATTTCAAACATCCATATTAGGAGGAATGCATAGTTTATAGGTGGTGACATCAACAACATAGAGAATTTTACGGAGAAAAAAGGATGAGTTATTTATTCAAGAAACACCATACATGAATTCATAAATATTGTGATGATTAATGGTTTCATGGATCTCTATTTCTCAAAGCGAATTTAATGTTGTTTATGTAATTCTAAATGAAAAATTATATTTTTCTAAAGTAGATATAAACAATAAGTCGAGAAATCAAAATAGTTTATTTAATGTATATATTTATATTAAAATTTATAAGATGGTTCATCTAAAAACCATGGAACACATCCCTAAAAACATCAAGCAACAAAAGTGTACATTAATTCACGGTAACTAAACATCAAGATCTATTCATAAATTTTACTTTTGATATCTTGGAAAGTAAATTTCACATATCCACAAACACACACTCTTGTTTATAACACAGACCTCCCAAAACAATATTGTAATCATGGTTACATTAGTAAATGATGAAATTTACTGCTTTATAATAACACACAAAACCCAAAACATAATAAGAACAACCATCAAAAACATTTTTATTTACTAAAATATTCATATTTGAAAACAATCATCTTAAAATACCGTGTTCTGTCAACCTTAACCCTAAAACAATGAATGTCATCAAAAAAAAGAAATTACTATATATTTTCATAAAAAATTATTCAATATAATTTTATTTCAATGTAAATATTGTTCATTCATAATAGTGAAAGATTTAAAATTCCATAAAAACTATAATTAGGGAAAAAGGACTACCTCATATCTATTTAGAACAATAATAATTTGAATAATTTCATATATATGACCCATTTCTTCTTTTGTCTATCAAGTCCAAATCAAAATTGATCAAAATATATAGGATCTCATTGATCCAAGAATAAGTACATGGATATAAGGTTTTATTCAAAATAAAAAATGAATATCAATGACAGGATGTTAGAACAAGTTAAAAACCATTCAGTTTCTGAGATCAAATGATTAAATATTCATAAAAATAATTTTTTGAACATAAAAGATGGTTTAAATTTCCCTAAAGGGTCACTTTGAATTATTATATTTGGTTAGGGGAGGGAAAATATATCTTTTTTATAATGATTTATGTTTTAAAGAAGCTTTATATAAAATTAATTTTTAACACATGGTTAGAACCCAAGGTTTCACAAATTCATCCAAAACCATGTGAATCAACTCTGTCCAAAACTATTCAATATCCCATGGTTATAAAAATATTTTTTTCTAAAGTTTATATGTAACATGCCCCTATATTGTGATTTCTTAAAACCATTCATTGGTTTGATGATGAATTTAGCACTATTTTCATGAAATGTGCTGAAAACATAAATCATTAAAATGACTCCAAAACTATATGAAATCATCCATAAAAATTTAAATAATAAACACAAGAATTAAATAACCTTTAATTAGCCATATAATATGGAAATAATTAAATCCATGGTTGATAGTGACCATCCCAAGGGGATCGGGTATACCCTTCAAGTCTTATCGTGGTTTGGTTCAATGTCTGGTTACAATTTTTGTCTAGAATGTGGCATGAAATTAGTATCCCATTTTGAATTTTGTTTTCTAAAAATAAAATAAAACATTAAATAATGTGGCAACATGAATCTATTTCAAAAATCTAATTTTGATTTTGGATTATTAACCAAACTATCCATCATCTCCCCACTATTTATGATTATCCAAATAGAGATGTAATTAAGAGATGGTCATAGAGCCACTTTGACTAAGTAGATTTTACCATGAATATGAAAAATTGGGATGAAAAATATGTTTATAATGTTTTCAATAGGGTATAGATATATATCATCAATAACACCAATAAAATATAATTGATCATGATCCTATCTGAACACTTCACTATAAGTCTTTTGAATCAAATCATTTACTAAATATTCCCTTTTCCATGTGTATACATAATTTTCAAATTATATATCCATTTATACTCCATCAATCATCATTGACTCAAGTTTATGTCACACTATGAAATGATATGATTCAAGATCTTATGATTTGTAATGACTATAGTCACTTCACCAATGACATAGTCGAGCTGTGCTTTCAATACGTGGGACACTGCTGCAAATTCTTGGTTATGTGTTGGATATTTTTTTCACTAGTTATATACTACCCAAATTAATAAGACAACACATTATCTCATTGTATGAGAACCAAACACAATCCTTGTCTAGATTCATAATAAAAAATAACATAATCCTAAACTGATTCTAAAAATATAAGGATCTGGGTCAATGTAAGATGATATTTAGTATGATGCGAGGATTTTTAACAGTTATCATCCAATTTGAATTGAATTATATTAATTTTTAACACATTAATATGAGAATTAACCCTTGATAATTCAAATAGTATATGATTTTAATAGTATATAAACCCTAGAAAACATCAAATTTCAGTGAAATAATTGGTTTGTTTCTATGAAATGACGACATCAATCATTATTTGGTCAAATGATACTACTTTATTATAAATGGTATGCCTAAGGCAAGGGAATTTCAGATTCTATATGTCTCTCATAAAATTTTTAAAATTTTTTCAATGATATTTAAATGTTTTCAAAAAACATTATAAGTGATCCTTGTTGACATTCCAATTCATAGAGTAATTCAAAATATCATAAAAATTACAATAATAACAAAATTGGTCTACTAATGTAATATAAAGTTCATTAGGACCATGAAAACCACACATGCATTAGTCAGAGCTAAGGGAACGACAATATAGATTCTTTATTATATCTTTGTTCATTATATAATAGGTATCACATAATCTGTATAGACCATATTCAATTATTATCAATAGAATTTTAGTATCCAATGATGATTTTATAGATAAGACGAATTCTTTACATTTTAGTTGTTCTGTATGGAAAATTAATTCTCGTATTTTTATTGGAGAAATTTTTTTATGGAAGAGTAATAATATTTCTTTACATTAGTAGATAATAGAAAATTTTAATTTCAAATTGAGTTGATATCCCAATATTGTAATTCATAATGACATATAGGTATCAATACATAATAACTATAAAATTTTTATTCTAGTCTTCACATATAGTGTCCTTGGTTAGTGATACCAACTTTCTAGATATAATTATATCTACTAATACTAAAGGTCATTTTATGAATATGTTAATATCATATCCCCCATGAATAACTGATTGGTACTCTTATAGGATTCAAATTTTATTATTTAATCATGATAATCAATGTGAGTTCTAAATTCCACTTAAAAATACATTCTAAAGATTATATCAAAAATAAATATCTCTATGATTGAAAATTCAAAGAGAAATTTAACTACATAAATGATAAAAGAACATTTTAGTAACATGAATACTCTACACTCTATCTAACTAGAATCATTTTTTCCATTTTAGTATAACATATATGAAAAAATATAACAAGGTTAGAGCATAACTCAAGCTATAATCCTACATATAATATCTAATACTAAAGTGTTTAATTATTTTTCCTCTAGCGTGAATAAAACTAGGTGAATGAATTGTGAAGCATATTCAGTCACTGAAATATTTACTAGTTTCACCTAGAATAAATCCATAAAATTATCCATCTAGAAGAAGTTTGTATAAATCATTCTATTAAATGTATCCTAAAATCCATAAAATATAATGTTCTAAAAATTTATTGAATAGTTAAATCCCACCACTATAGATTCAGGTCTTTCAGAATATATATCACTGACTTAACTTTCTTATCATATATGGATCTAAGGAAGTTAAATATTTTTTTATCTTATTTTACATACATTTTTATTTTTCACAACATATATCACGTCAAAATATTTGGGGATTCCAATTAAGAAACTCATACAATAGTTTCATGGAAGTATGTTCCTCTTACCAAGGTAGGTTGTTTATAAATAAGATTAGAGGCATAATATTGTAAACCAATTTTTTCACCTATGGTTAATATGGAAGAAAATTATCAGCTCACCCTCTCTTTGGATTCCCTTTCTCATAACTTGTGGAATTTTCATTCCAAGTAAACGTCAACAATTTCTAATTAATAAAATATTTCCATATATTAATCCATAGATTGGTAATATATAGAGAGGATAAATATTGAAATATAATAGTGTCTAATTCAAAAAACATTTTTATAATGAAACCCTAGTGGGAAGTCTCTTTAAAAATTCATGATACCTAACGCTCACTAGAAAAAACCACTACTATGTTTTAAAAACATAAATAAAAGTGTTTTGTAAATTTTTTTGTAGTTATACTACTTAGATAACTTGGTTTTTGTCCTTAAATGGAGAGCTACATATTTTTATGCTATAAATTATAATTTCTCACACATCTTACATCCTTGGTACCATTAAAAAACCTGAATTGAACAAATTGATACTACTTGGAACATCCCCAACCAACCTGTTGTCTTAGGAAAAAATAGAGGTGAAACAGAACTTAGGTTACATTCCTTGGAAATTAATTGTTGGAAATAAATAACAAGGGTATCAACACTATCAGGGGTAGGGGAATGTTTTAAAAATAAAACAAATACACCCAACCATACAAAAAACAACAATGAAGATAAATATGTAACAATGAATGAGACAACTATAAAATTATGAAAGAGATAATATCTAACAACTCATAGGGTCAACATGAAAATATTGGAGTAAAATTCAAAGAAAAATAAACTAAAATTACTAAGTCTATAATATAGTGACAAACTCAGCCACCCAAGATGATCCACTATAAAATCCAAAATATGAAGATTCACTAAAACCTTTATTTCCAAAAACAATGAAAACATCAATCATGGTTGTCCACTAGTGATTTCTAGAACTAGTCCCCTTATGATGTAATAGAAGATAATTTCAATATATGTATTTAGGTTTATATGCAAGGGTGAGTACAAAAACCCTATAAGAAACCCTAAGATACTTCTCTCACATTCTAATAAGACTATAAACATTTCAGTTCATAGTTTAAAAAAACATCAAGAATATCAATGGAAATTTTGAGTAGTGTATAAAAATGTCATCATATGATTACATTTAACCAAAGTAGTTCTAAACAAGAAATCAAGTGATCAAAATATTTTTTTTTGTAAAAAATTATTTTGAAAGTACTATAAATATTTCATAAAATATTCATGATATATCATTTCTGTGATTCCACTCACACACCCATGAAAACATGAAGATACCTAAATGGTCCTTTGATCATGGTGACTTCCATCCATGATCAATTCATAATTATTTATTAAGGAAATAACTTCCTTTGAATTTCTAGTATCCATACAATCACATTGCCATGTGCATGACATGAACCACCAAAAATCATCATATGATCATGGTGACCTCAAAACATGGACCATTTTCCAAATTAATGAGATCATACACCATCAAAAACATTATAAAAACACCCATAAAAACCAATTTTATTTATAGAAAGAATAATTTATTAAAACCAACATCTTGAAGTCCTGTGTGGTGTCAACCACATCCCAAAAACCATAAACAAGAACAACTAGAGGAAAATAATGTGTATTTATAGAGGAGTTTTGGAAATAAAATTATCACTAAAAGCATATAGAATTTATTTAAAGGATTATGATATTTTACATAAAATGAAAACATGAAAGAGGTAAAACACCATTCCTTATATCCATTCATAACAATGATTCTTTTGAATATCTCATAAATTTTAATGATTCCATATGTTTCATTTTCATTTCCAATGATATGTTGATCAAAACTCAACTGATCCTATAGATCAATGTATACAAATGTCTATATAGTTTTCTATTTTATCATAATTGATAATACCTAATATTTCAAGGAATAAAAATTCTATACCATTTATTTCCCTGATCAAATGCTCAAAAAATTTATTGAAAGATAATTTATTCATTAGTGATTGTCAAAAGTTTCCTAAATGGTCCTTAGAAATGGAGATATAAGGTAAAACAGGAAATAATGAGTATTTTCAGAAATAATTTGGGATTTAATGAAAATTTATATCTAAATAATTTTAAATCACATGATTATACCTCCTAGTTTTAAAAACCTTGGGATAACCATGTGAATGGGATTTTTTGGTATCATTTCTAATTTTCTTGGTAAGTTGCATGGTTAATAGAATTTGTGGGTCATTACTATACTATCCCAATGACCATTAAACACCTCACACAGTTTTCTAGAGACTACATAATGGTTTCTAAAAACAATAATCAAACTATAAATCATCAATAATTCTTCTCAAACATTTCAAAACCTTGCATACACATCTTTATTCTTAACATGAACCTTCATTAACTTCTAAAAGGCTATAAAATTGGAGGATTCCTCAAACTAGGTTTGTTACATACAAACTATGATTCATATATAAAATGGAAATATATGAAGAGTATAAATGAAAGTGGATATGAGTATGGTTATTAATTATGGGACTAAGATATTTATAGTTGTGATACCTGATAATAAAATATATTTTTGTAATATAAGAAATGAGGGTCATATATTCATTATAATATTTCTGATTCTTTAAGAAAAAATATAGTTTAAGTACAATTTTTTCCTATCATGGAATATTTAAAACCCATTATTGTTTTTATCAATCCAATATTTTATTTAATGGTAAAGATGCTAATAAAATCATATTCTCATATTTCAATTGTGTTTTAATCAATTATTACCCAATTAGTAAGTATTTTTTTATCTCAACATTCATTCTATGTGTAAGTATCATTCTCTTGAACACATTTCATATAATATAGGTGCATCCTAACCTTAATTTTATTATATGGTATTCCCTTGTTTTTTCTATGGAATTAAATTCTAACCAAACATCAAATTTTCCAATATTTATTTGTTTATGAAGTATGATTCCTATAAGGGGTATTGATATCTCAAATTGATATTATTTGATTAATAATTATTTATAATAGAAATTTTTCTAAAATTATTAGGTTAAAAAACACAAATATTAAATTATATTTTATTTTATAATATTCTTTTATAAAATGATGTTTTATTATAATGAATTTTTTATTTCTCTTTTTATATTGTGGGATTTAATAAATTGAAATTTCAAGGAATTATAAAAGATCCTTGTATAATAAAAAATTTCATTTTTGGATCCATGAATTCCAATAGAAAATCTTATATATTTTTCAAGTATTTATTCTAGGTGATTTTTTTAAAATTCAATTTTTCAAATATCATTCACATGTACTTTTAATAATTTACATTTCAAAGTGATATTAAATTTTTTATTCTATGTTAATATTAATTTTTATCTAAATGATATTTAATGTATTCTTACCTATTTTATTTTATAATTCAAGGATTTATGGTCATGGAATTTATTTTTCACGACTAACAAACTAATAAATATATATTTTTAAAATTTTGGCATTTCGGATCATATATGATACAATTGAATTTTTTATAACTTCTTGAGTGATATCATGTGAAGAATTCTTTTTCAAGTTTGTTTTACATAATTATAAACACCTTTTTTAGTTCACATTGTCAAACTGTGGTTATCTTCTTTTATAAGGATCCACATTTTTTCTATAGATGAATTATGTAATGTTATTTTCTATCACCAATATGATCTATCATGGTCATTGTATTTTATATCCATCAACTAAGAATATAAATAAATTTCCATCAAGTTTCTTACTTTTTGAATACCCAATTTTCCATTTCATTTATTGATGTTATTAACCATGATTCTATTAAATAAATTGATTAGGGGAGATAATTTACTACACTATATACACTTTATCAACATTATTTCTGAAAAAAATATTCTCTATATCTTGATTGAATGATATTTTCCTAAAATATTACTGAATATCTTTAGATACAAATTTATTTTCCATCAAAATATAATGTTATTATTATTGATATAATTGTTAAGGTTTTATATATATAAATCAATTTGAAATATAAATGAAACACATTTTCATCACAAGGGTTCATTATTTCATAACTATGATTTGTATTATGTGGAACACAAATATTTGAAGAATGATGGTTGAGTCTCTATATCACCCTCCAGTACATTTTTTAAAGTTTAATGTCTCATTATATAATTGGAAATAAGATATTCATACCAGATTCACATTGATAAATATGTGATTGAAGCATAATTCATAGTAGTAAATTCGTGAGTGAAGTATGATTCACCAATTGAAATATGCAAGGTAATTTTGATCCACCAGGGGAAATAGGTATTAAAACATAATCTCTTATGTTATAATATATATGGATTTATATGTCCTACAATTCACTAGTATATATTTATTTAATGATATGTGTAATTTTCAAGATATACACATATATAAAGAAAAGATTTATGACATATGAATTGTTGGGTGTATTTATTTTATGTATCAAGATTATACAGATAGGAACATTTTTTTTCACTTATAATCATTGATTTTTTATCTCTAGGGTTCACCCTTCTTTATAATCTAAGTTAAATAATTTTTTATGTTTCTATATCACCAAGAAATGAAGAGAAGATAAATTTGAAATGTCTTGAAGTGTGTCTTATGTAGTGAATTTAAGGGAGATTTTTAATTCTTTCTCAAGATTAAGAAGATTTATATATAGTTGACAAAATGTCAATTAGATGAAAATGAATTGAGTTTTCTTTGATAATATTTTTTTCATAATTTTCTAAAAATGTAATCCTAAAGGGTCATGGAAATGTGTTTTACTAAAATATTTTCATTACTTCCTCTAGTTCAGATGGCCACATTTTTTACTTGTCATAGTTTATATTAGATCTTGGTATAGATAACATTAAAGATTAGAATGTCATCAATTATGAATTTAAATTTCATTTAGGATTGATAAGTTAGTTTTTATCATGATTTGAAATTTATACACATCCATTTAGGTTATTTAAACAATATTTTAATATTTTTGGGATTTTAATTAGAGATAGTTAGTGAAAATCCAAGGGATATGTTGAATAGATAAATCTAAGTATAGGATATTAGCCAAAAGTTTTGATAAAGTATAGATTGTAATATTTTCATTTAAATTACATCCAGGTATAAATTATATAGGTAGAAAATTTATTGAAAAGAGATGTATCTAGGGGTAATAACCACAAAAAATAGTTGTTAGGTTTTAACAAAACCATCACATGGTGCAAAACAAAGTGGAAAAACTAAACATCTTGTTTGGAACCACTGGGGGATATTCCTTGGTTATTTAAATTCACTTTACAAGAAATTATGATATTTTTATTTTCTATTTACATCAACATATTAGGTTAAGAAGTACATGAGAACCTAACCTAATGAAATTTATATTAAACTAAAACTATCAAATGATGAAATTTAGTTGTCATTAGTGAATATATTTATGTTTGTGGTTTCACATTCATATGATTATTTAATTTTATTATATAAATAAACATTTTTTGATTTGGTATTTAGTTGAAAACATTTTATAGAAATGATGTGTAGATACCTTTTTTTACCTTATATGACTTTGAAATATTTATATATATATTACCAAATCTAGGTAGTGAGACAACATGTGATTCTAAGGCCCGTTATTCCTGGAATTAATTTTATAAAAATATTTATTATATTAAATATTACGTGTATAGATTCTTAATGAAAATACGATAAATCTTAAATGGGCATTCAGATCAGAAATCAGAGACCACCATTGAGTCCTAAAAATATTTTTACTATAGGGGAGACATAAAATGGTTCAGTGTGAGGGGTTCAAACTCATCACTTATTGGTGGTAAGTTAAGTGAGTCAATTAACTAATAAATAAATACATTCATTTTTTAAAACATATGAATGGTCTATTAAATCACTATCATTATGATTAATCTAGAGTTACATTCATAACCCTTACGATAAATCCAGAGTTCTTCATCCCTCCACTATTGGTGAATAACCTCAGATGATGAAGAAAGATCATATTAGATATGATAAGGACATAGTGAATGAAACAACTCCTCTTCAACGTTGTTGTATGTGTTATTAATCAACAAATGATCAATAATCAAGGTAGGGCTAGTGATTTTTTTGATTTTTTACCTTTTAATTAAATGTATTTAGTATATCAGTCCCTTATTTCGATCTGTACCAATTGTGTCCTGATCAAGATCCTACGCATTGGTTAAATTGATTTAATTCTGTTTTTTCTATCCTCATATCCTTATTATTGATCATTGTCCTAGAATTATTTACCAATGATATTTAAAAAATTTGTGTGGTTCATTTACCCCCAATTCCTCTTCACGTTTTTCTTTGGTAGGACACTACAGCCCTAGTTCGACCTTGTCAAGTGGTACTGAACCTATTCAGACCCCCAAAAGTATGATAGATCAATAAAGTAGGGAAGGATCTATAAACCAAGACCATATCTGGGATTTTTTGAAAGGAGGGGATTATATTTTGGGCAATTGGTTGTTGATTAATTTATGGCAGAATACTTTAAGATGTTCTATAGCACATGGATTCGCAAAAACTAAAATCAAAGATGATTTCTGGGGAACGGTGGAAAAAAGGGTGAATCATAGTGAGATCCATAATCTTAGACAGATTCAAGGATACATCTATGGAGGAATGAAATAAATCAATTAAAAAATATAAGGTATTAGAATTTTTGAAAAACTCAACTACACGTCATGTAGTGAGATAAGCACACGACATATATCCCCTCAGCCTTGATGGCTAGGGTTTTGAGAAATGTTAAGGATGACATGGCTTGTATCACATTTGACCTCTATGAATCCATTTCCCAGATGAAAAAACACTATGATGGATCACACGGGTGGGATGTCATGTTAGAGAACATGGATAGGTACATGGTCGTATACCCAAGTACATGAACATGGCCTGGTCACATGAGTGGAACCCTGTGTGAGAAAAGGAACCACGTACAACGTATATAGTGTCTGGTAAATGAAAACAACCAAAATGAAACGACTTGGTCCTCGTTAGTCTAGATACTTTATGTAGTACATACACCTACATTTCATATACTACTACATTGGATGGAAGCCATGTTCTATCCAGGGACACAACCTGGGGTGGGGTGGGACCACATGATATGTGGGTTACCTAACACACCATTTACCCCTTGACCTATTTTGAGAAAAATCCATTCAATCATATCTCATTTATTGGACCTCATATTTTGGACCATGATTAGCCTATCCTAAGTGTTTTTTAGATAGAATGTGATAGTGTCCCTAGTTGTGAATTTTTAGATACGATGTGAAACTTTCTGGTTACTGATCTCATGGATGTGATGCCCAATGATAGTAGTGATCAGGAAGAATCACCATAGACTATTGAGTTATACCCTCATGTAGAGTTGGCCAGTGGATTCCTCAATCCATCATATGTAACCCCCCCAATAGTATGGTCTTAGGTCCTTTATACAAACATTATGAGTGGACCCCCCCCCCCCCAGTGCACAACTTCCTTACGAGTGCACAATTTCCTTATGGAACCCCCATATCCCATAGGGTGTCGGTCCTCAATGACCAAAGTGGAACCCCCATCAGCATGGGCACGGGTCCTCGTGACACTAGAGTGGAACCCCCCCATCAGCACAGGCATGGGTCCTCAACATATACTATTGATCACCAAACTCAAATTGGGATAGAAAGTGGATTTCTCATTGACTATAATATTGGGACCCTCCTATTGTACCAGGGCATGGGTTACCTACCAAGATTTTGTGGCCCCTCGACTGTACATCATAGTGAATAGGTATAGATTGACTTATAGGGTTACTTCTAGGAAGATGTGTGAGATTTTGGGCATCACTATTGGACTTTTAAAACTTTTGGGTGCTATTATTCATGGGATGAGCTATGATATGTAGATCCCCTTACTCTCTCAATTGTTCTTCTTTTGACTGGACAAATATTTATATCCTCATGTATCCACACCTTGGATTTGGTTATTCTAGTTCAAGGAGAGGAAAATATGTGTAGGGTATGTCACATTATTTCCTTGTTTAGATTATCATTCTTAGATGAGTCTACTCAATTTTATAGGTGGTTAAGACTAAACAATTAGTTCATCTACCAACCAATTTTATCCCCTTATGTTTGGATAATCTTACATTAACTCTTTGACAGGTTGATCTTTTCTCTTTTACTATATCTTTCATTTACAATCTTTCTTTTCCTATTTTATCCCTTACTACTCCCCCTTCAACTTTTTGGGTTTCCTACAGGGTATGTATATACTCACCCCAGCAAGGACTTTTACCATAATTTTTGTTTCTTATAAAGACAATGGAAAATTTGACCATGACTACATATGATCTTAGGGTTATTGGGTGCTTGGACCATGTTCGGTGGTCACAACTTTTGATTTAGGATCTGGACTCTCTCAATAGTTTACTTTTCCAGTTTCTATCAATTTGGGACACATTTCTATTTGGGCGTATATTTTTTGCCTTTTATTTTCAGTTAAACTAACATACTTTTGTAATTTCTAGATTTTTATACACGATTGGATTACATTACATCTATGTCAAATATTTTATTCTTTCCCTGTGAAACTTTTAATCATGATGGATATGTGTGTGTGTATAGGTACATAGTCAATGGCCTCCCATAGTTAGTTTTGTCTTTAGTGCATGTATCCACCCCCTAGCCTATGGATGTGGGATTTGGGTAATTGCTGCTCGAGCCTCCTCTTAGGTTAGGTCATGACAGATTGGTTTTAGAGAATGTCCATTCCTTATGATGTTATTCATACTATCCCCCTTAATAGTATTTGGTTGGGTTTATGGAAATAGTTTTGAAGTGTCTCGAGTTTGGCTCTCAGACCATGGAATCCAACAATGGTGTGGTGGACAACATATCCATTCACCCTAACCATAACCACCATCTTTTCACCTCATCATTCTGAGACATTTTTTGCAGGGATTAATAATGCATGCATATTATAGGATTTAGATTTGATTTTCCTTCTTGAGTCATAACCCCATTGTTATTGATATATATATATATATATATATATGGTCATATGATTATGGTACGTCATGATAAATTGAAAAATTCCATCATGACTCTAGTAAAAAAAAGCACTATTTCTAGATCATGATGACAATATGATAAGCGATGAGGCATTAGTTTAGGTTCCATCCCCCATTCCCCTTCCACCAGGAGGGTAGGTAGAAGCTCCTATGCCTATCACCCGGCAGATCATTCTAGTAGAGTTGGCTCAGTACACAATCATACTTGGAATGTTCTATGAGTTCCTGTGCTAGAGGCTTCTTAGGTTCTACAGTGAGTAATATCTTCATGAAGAAGAGAATTGGATAGATTTTATGGTTCGTGTCTTCATGATCATCCAAATACCAATGAATCATGTGGTTTCACTACCAACTAGCCTTTTCCATGGAGCTGTTAGGCATAGGTGAATCCTCATTAGGTAGATGCACAATGAGTCAGAAATCACATTGACTAACTTTTAGCAACTGCTCCATGAAGAGCATTACCCCTTCTCTTTGGGCTTAGTTCAGATCAAAGAGCTTCAGGAGCTGCAACAGGGAGGGATGATGGTGTCCGAGTACATAGTGAGGTTCATAGACCTTTCATGGTACTCTCTTTTCATGATATGAGATGGATACATCTGAGAATGAATGTTCAATATGGGAATCTACAAAGAGATCCAAGACAACATTTTTCTTTTGTGCACCCCCACCTATGTTGGGTTATTGGAGAGGTAACTGGTGATAGAGATCTTTTTGTCATAGGGATGCAAGATAGTTGTAGATAGTAGTGGGAACCACATAGTTGAGTTGTCTATAGAAGCTTATAGACGTCTGGTACCATGATCTTAGCACAAGAAAACTCACCATAATAAGGCATATTTACTTTTTTATATGTAGTTTAGAGGGCTAGGGAAACCCATAGAGGGATGATTCTTCACTTGTGATGGGAAAGGTCACATGGCATGAGACTTCTCGAGTAGGCATACTAAGAAGTACAGGTAGATGGCTGATGGACCTCCATAAAAGTGATTGCTCCATAATCAGGGATATCACAGGTGATTAAATGGTGGTCCAAATGGTGGTGGAGCTAGTATAGGATCAGTATTAGATATAGGTGTTAGAAGATGATATGATATCCTTCTACCTCCACCACCAGGAGGCCCACACGAGGCACATGGAGCTAGTGATCAGGGCTGTGAAAAACTACATGATTTGGATTTTAGTGATCCTAAAGTACATGATATTATTAAAGGTACAATATTTTTGTTTTCTAATCTTTCATTAGTTTTAGATTTCATGATTTATATTTATTCATTTATCTCTATACTCCTGGTGTGAGATCTAGATCTCCCAGTTGAGGCACTAGCCTAGTATCTTCATCTTGAGGGTCCAATAAGGAATGATTCTTCTATTTCATTCATCTAATAATAGTGTGAGATATTTCTTTGTAGATATAGGTTCATGTGGGGCCTTTTGGTCCTCATGATGGATCCCTATGACATCAAATTGGGTGTGGATTGGATTTCTATGGTCTGAGGCCATATCGAATATCACCACAGACTAATCAGATGTCATCGTATTGATGGGACGAGATTCTCCTTTTTAGTGTGAGAGATATCTTATAAGAACAATTGGATTCTATGAGAAATAGGTTGTTTACCATCACCAATCATCTAGAAAGTATATCCCTTGGTATATAAAGATCTTTAGGCATCCGGTTTCCTTCATTTGTGGTGTATTTCATGAACGTCTTCCCATAGGATGTTCCAGAAATAACTCTAATATATGAGGTGGATTTTTCCATAAACTAGCATCCCATCATTACTTCAATATCTTCTTTTTCATTTCATATGGCCCTACCGAGATCTAAGAGCTATAGTTTACATTGTATTACCTTTAAGAGAAAGGATTCATCAGACCCAGTGTATCCCCCTAGGCAGCTCTTGAGTTGTTAATCAGAAAGGTAGATGGGAGATTTTAGTTGTGGTGGATTATCATCACTTGAACTAGAATAATATCAATAAAAATTACCCCTTACTAAGGATTGACAACCTCTTTGACTGATTTTGAGGAATTTGATGCTTTGCGAGGAGCAATATCAAGTCTGGCTACCACCAGTTGAGGGTTAGTGAGACTAATATTCCAAATATGGATTTTCGATGTTTCTGTAGAAATTATGAGTTCCTAGTGATTCCATTTGGTAAGATTAATTCCCCCACAATGTCTTATTATATGATGAATTAGTTCTTCTATTCGTACATGGAATAGTTTTTTTGTCTTCATAAACATCATACTCATATTCTCTACATTAGAGGAGGAACACATAGAGAATGTGAGTATGGTACTAGATTTTTTTAGAGTAATGGATTTAAGAAAATCTCTCAAAGGTCCCATTCTAGATTCATTAAGTTCACTTTATGGGTCATTTCATTTCTTGACTTTTATTAACTACGGATCTTGCGAAAACCAATGTAGTACTTGTGTGGGATCCATCGAAGAGTGTTTCAGAGGTGTTAATATTTCGTGGATTTCTCGAGTAATTCATGAGGTTTGTGGAAGGATTCCCTAGAATCATACACCCTTTGACTACACTAAGGTGGAAAGGGAAGTTTTTTTCATATATTTAGTAGTTCTAGAGGGCCTTTGAGGAGTTTATATTCAGGATGATTAGTACTCTAGTGTTGAGACTACTATAGTATGGCATGTAGTGATGGTGTATTGAGATTCCATGAGAGTTGGGATCATCTGCATGTTGATGTAGTGACAAGAATTTATCGCATACAGGTCAAGGTAGTTGAGACCCCATGAGTAGAACTATGTTACCAGTGAACACGAGCTGATAGTGGTGGTATTCTTCATAAGGATATGATAAGGGATTTTGTGTTAGACTTTGGCCAAAGATGGTAGGATCATCTTCCCTTGGTACAGTTCGTGTACAACAACAGTTACCACTCAACCATCAGTACAGAACCTTTTGAGGCCATGTGAAAGATACCCTTAAGGTCACCCTTGTTCTAGATAGAGATTGGTGAGGCATCTCTTGTGGGCCCATAGATGTTGTAGTTGATGACGGAGTAAGTATAGGTCATATTTGAGTGAATTAGGATAACCCAGAGTAGACAAAAATCTTATGCATATCAAAGTCACATGTCCTTGGAGTTCGAGCAAGGAGACCATATTTTCTTGTGAGTCTCCCTAGTATGAGGATTGGGTAGTTTTATGTGGTGAGTAAAGTTATACCTAAGGTCCATCGGTCTATTCATGATCATGCTAAGGGTTAGAAAGGTTTCATACCACCTCTCCCTAACCCCACAGCTAGAGCAGGTGCACGTTGTCTGCCATGTGTCATAGCTTAGGAGACACATGCATGACTCTATGCACATAATAAACAGGGGTGAGCTGAGCATTAAGGATGCATCCAATTTTATGGAGCACCCAGTGGTGATTGAGGATCTGTATGAGATGACCCAGTTTAGGTGGACCATTCCCTTTTTCTGCATGTTGTAACAACATGAGAACATGCAGGAGTGTTCTTAGGAGTGGGAAATCCAAGTGCGAGCTCTGTGTCCTGAGTTTTTTATATCATTTTTTTATTTTTTAGGGATAAAAATATTAAAAGAGAAAATTATGTAGAAAACTTGATTGTTCCTTGTAAGACAATGAAATATTTCTATATAAATTTCTAAAGCTAGGCACTAAGACATCGTGTGATTCTGAGGCCCAGTCTACCCCGAATTAAATTTTAAAAATATTAAATAAATTTTTTATAATGTGCAAGATTTTATTAATAAAAAATGGGATAAATATTAAATGGGGTCTCAAATCAAAAATATGATATCAAGGTTGAGTCTGGAATAATTTATTTTCCCTAGCTGTGACATAAAATGGGTCGGAAGAGGGAATTTAAACTCCTCACTCATTAGAAGTACATTCATTGGGTTAATTAATTGATAAATTTATTTTTTTTACATAGTGAAATGATCTATAATATCACTGCCAAGATAATTTCTCTATGATTAACTGAAAAATCCCTATGAGTAATCGAAATCTCTTCATATCTCCTTCACTGGCGAATCACCTCACACAATGATGAAATCTTGGACAATGATGATTAAAAAAATTTGGTTCCTTTCTCCCCAAGATTCATCATGTTTGTCACTAGTAGTACCCCACTATCCTAATTTAACCATGTTGTGTTGTACCAAGCCCAATCAAAATCCCAAAACTACAATGGGTCGATGAAATAGGCATGGATAGGTAAACAACAACTAGATCTAGGATTGTTGAGAAGAGAGTATGATAGTTTCTATCATTTCAAGTTGATTAATACATGTAGGGAGGATTTTTGATGTGAGGTGGTGTACGGGTTTTCACAAACTCATACCAGATCTGATTTTCAGTAAATGCCAATATTAAAGCATGAATCAAGGTCATATCCACCCATCCCATATGTATTTGAGGTGAGATCATTGGAAATACAACTTGATTCAAGGTGAAAATATTGGATCACTAAACCTAGTGAAAACCTGACTACATGTTGTTAACTAGGATGAACACATGGAATATATCCCCTCAGTGGTGGAGAGTAGGGTTTTGAGAAAATTTAAGGATGGAAATTCATTTATCCCTCATACAGGTTGTGTACCCCTTCCCTAGATAGTAAACCTGTGTTATGGATCACCCGAGCGGGGTGTCGTGTGGGATTACAAGGATAGTTATACAACCATGTACCCACCGAGTACATGGAGATGGCTAGGAAACATGGGCGGCACTCCGTGGGAGGCAACACACCATGTAAAGCGTACACGGGGTCTAGTACATGGATATGGCCAACAACACATGGCTCGGTCTGTCACGACCCGTCCTCGGGGCTCATGCCGTGACTACCCCAAGCCCGCCTTCCATAGGCCAGGGGCTGGCGACTAGCACGAAGGCATAATTCCCGGTAAAAAGGGAAGGCATTTCCTTAGTAAAGTAAACAAACACCACAAAGCAAGCAACCATAAGTAAAACTAAGTAAAAACTGGGTACAACAGTAAGTGCGGAAAAGTAAGTGGGCCAGAATACAAACCCAAACTGAAAGTAAAGTACAACTGGAAAGGGAAAATAGCAACTGAAAGTAAAGTCACAGCCTTGAGCCGTCCACTGGAAGTCCCCCCAGATGGGTGGGTACAGATAGCCTCCACAGTTCCTCGGGTCTAGCCGTCCGCTCCGAGTACGCCTCGCCCAGTGATCCACCTCTGGGTACCGACTTGCTCCTCGTGCCTCAACCATGATCAGCGCTATCTGTTGTCTGCAACCAACACAATGTAGTGCGGGCATCCCCATGCATGGGTGAGTATAAGCTACTCAGTAGGGACCTCAAGACCCCCGAAGGTCTCCCAGAATCCACAAAGGATAATCCACAAAGGAAAGATACAAACACGAAGTAACATCCGGTACTATATAGGTATATGCCCATACATATACCTAAGTCATCAATTCTCGTTCGGATCCAACATCCGAGCTCAAGTACAACCTAGTCCACACAGGAAACCACAACCCAATCCACACAGGAAAGCATAATGTAATCCACATAGTATATCAAGTCAATCATATTGAAGATAAGGATTGAAAGTCAAGATACAGGTCACACAGGTATACTTCTTCGTATGAAGATAGAGATGATCAGATATAGCCACTTATTCATCTAAGCCATCGGACCCACAATGGATCGATAGGTACTAACCCTCGCAATGAACCACAAAGGATCTGACCCACACAGGATTGATAGGTAACTAACCCCCGCAATGACCCACACATGATCGATAGGTAACTAACCCCAGCAATGACCCACACAGGATCAGACCCACACAGGATCTGTAGGCACTGGCCCACACAGGACCGCTGAGCGCTGACCCACACAGGATCTGACCCACACAAGATCGGTAGCACTGATCCACGTAGGATCGCTGAGTGTTGTAGTCATCGCCGTCGAATCCACGGAGGATTTCTGCATAGTCATCATCGTCGTCGCAGTCGCAGCCAGCTCTAGGGTTCCTGCATAGAGCAAGCTCGTACGGTAGGGTCCGCTCCACGAGCCGAGGGGCTGATACATCAACTGAAACATAGTCTGAAGTTGATGTATCCAAAAGTTCAGTATCGTTAACAGGAACTCAACGTCATAGACGGCGCGTCAATCAGACGCCCCGTCTGAGAGTTATTGGCTTTTTCATCCCAGGGGCCCGGTTGGTTTTTAATTCAAAACCAACCCGATCATACTCCAACTGCATCCAAACCTCGAGAAGAGTAAGCCAAAAGGTCATTCTCACTAAGTGGGATCCAACAAAGTCGACGGCACGTCAATCGGACATCCGGAGCTCAAGTTATAAGCGTTTCCGCTCCGAGGGCCCGGTTGGTTTCGTGTACGAACCAACCCGGCCGAACCCCAAGTACTACAAAACCATGAGTATAATATATCAAAACGATCGTCTCGATCCAAGGATCGCATTGCCGCTGACGGTACGTCGATCGGAGGTCTGCAGCCCATGTTATGGGCAAAAGACCGTGAGACGTCTGGAAATGGGGGTGTCGAGCCCAGACAGACCCGGCCCGAGACCCCCTGGGTCGGCCCGAACCGGGTCGACCCGACCCGGTTCCGGGTCCGGCCCGCCTGGGCGCGGCCCGGCCCCGCTGGCGCGGCATAGCCCAGCGCGCTGGCCAGGGCCAAGCAGCTGGGCCGTTTCGGCCGAGCGGATGGGGGGTGTGGGGGGCACGCTGCCCCCCGCCAGCTTGCAACCGCGGCCCCCATGGGGGGCCCCTCCTTGTCAACGGATGCGGCCGAGCACCGCGTCCCGCCTCCCTTGTTCCCATGCAGTCACGGGACCAGCGGACTGCCACCGCAGATTCAACCGTGGTGGCCCATCCCGGCGGCGCCGCCTCCGACCGCCGGCGGAGTGTTACGCGGACCACCGGACGAGCTCCGGTGGTCGGTTTTGCCTGCCGTCTTCGCGAACGGCCCTCTTGGGACCCATTCTTCACTGTGAAGACCTCACAATGCTCGTGCAGCCTGCTTCATCATCACCTGCCGATCCACACACCAAGAACGAAGAGACGGTGGGTTCGGACTTGTTCGTTGGTCCGCACCCACCGCGTTAGCGGTTTAACAAGGCTTCCGAAAAATTTTAAACACATGACGATGATATAAATGACACATATTTAATTGAACCAAAACCCCTACCTCAATCGTCTTCGAGCGAGGGTTCGTCGTGGAAAAGCACATCGCAGAAGTAGGCGTCGCGAAAGGGGGATCATCGCATCGCGGAGAAGGAACGTCACGGAAGAAGCATCAGTGGCAACGCGGTACACGGCGTCGCATAGTTGATCTCCGAGGATTCTGTGTTCTTCGTCGGAGATTGGTGCATTCTTTGCATTCTTCATGTTCTTTGCTTTCTTCGACAAAGAAGATGAAGATCTTCTAGCCTCCCCTCTTTCTCCCAATCCCCTCTCAAAAAAACTAGACTAATAAAATAAGAGTTCTCTTATTTTATTTCTCAAGCCATGCGTTTTAAAAATTCAAAAACTAATCAAACAATTAATTGAATTAATTGCAATGTTTAAACTGCCCAAATTAAAATAGGCGTTTCATAACAGAAAAACGCAAGGGTTGACTTCCAATGAGTAGGGGGTGCGGGTGCGTTACCTTAATAAAGGAGGGGTTTCGAATGAAAAGAAATGGTGGGGCTCGTGTGGGCCCAACCTCACAAATATCCTACCAAGTAGGTAGGATATTGTGGGTCCCACATCATCTACTTAACTTAAGTTAAGAAAAATAAAATAAAAATTGGTTGCACCACTTTTATTTTATTCTTAACTTAACCCCAAAAATTAAAAACCACACCCGAGAAAACGCAACTTCGGAAGAGGTGTTTCTAAGCAAATACCGGCGCTGTGATTCCGTCAGTGCCCTCAGAATTCGATTCTGAGCACCGGTTCAAAAGTTAGAAAAACCCGCTCGTTCGTTCACTAAACGTACCCGAGATAAACTTAGGAAAAAGATTCTGGGCACACCGGGCCTCGGAATTAGGTGCCGTCAGAAACTGTGTTCTTGTAAAAATTCCCAAGAAAATTAAGAAAAAAATTTCCTTGAATTTTTCGGGTCTTTAAATCACTCCCACCTTAGAGCTTTACGTCTCCGTAAAGATACATCAAAAAATAGGGAAACAAATGTGGGTACTGAGCATGCATCTGAGCCTCCCGCTCCCAAGTGCTCTCCTGGAGGTTCCCGTGCTGCCATCTGATGCACACTAGAGGAATCGATCGTCCACATAGGACCCGCTTCTGTTGATCCTTGATCTCTACTGGGACCTCCAAAAAAGTATCCCCATTATCAATGTCCAGCTCCCCATGGTCAATGATATGTGTCGGGTCGTGCACGTATCTCCTCAGCTGGGATACGTGGAAGATGTCATGCACCCAATGCAACTGAGGTGGTAGAGCGAGGCGATAAGCCACCTCACCAATCCAGCTGAGGACCTGGAATGGTCTGATGAAGTGTGGAGACAACTTGCCGCCTCGGCCAAATCTCCGTAATCCACGTTGAGGTGAAACCCGCAAGAAGATGTGGTCGCCATCCTCGAACTCTAGTGGCATCCGCCTCCTATCAGCATAAGACTTCTGCCAGCTCTGAGTTGTCCTCATCCGCTTCTGGATGACCTAGACCTTCTATATCGTGGACTGGATGATCTTTGGTCCCACAAGTGCATACTCCCTAGGGTCTGTCCAGCACATCGGTGATCTGCAAGGTCGGTTGTACAACGCCTCGTATGGTGCCATCCCGATGGTGGAGTGGAAGTTGTTGTTGTACGCGAACTCCACCAAGGGTAGGTGGTCCTCCCAGCTGCGACCAAAGTCGAGGACAGATGCACGGAGCATGTCCTCGAGAGTCTGAATGGTCCTCTCCGTCTGACCATCTGTCTGAGGGTGAAAGGTGGTGCTCAGACGTAGTTGCGTCCCGAATGCCTCCTACAACCCCTTCCAAAACCAGGAAGTAAAGAGAGAATCTCGATCAGAGACGATAGATGATGGCACACCGTGAAGCCGTACAATCTCCCGAACATAGAGGCATCCCAAGCTCTCCACTGATCCCTGCTCTCTGTTGGGTAAGAAGTGAGACGACTTGGTGAGTCGGTCGACAATCACCCAAATGGATTTGTGACCTCTGGAAGTGCGTGGAAGTCATGTCACGATGTCCATAGATATCCCATCCCACTTCCACTCAGGTACCTCCAAGGGTTGTACCAAGACTGCTGGTACCTGGGGCTCTGCCTTCACCGGCTGGAACGTGAGGCATTGAGAAATGAACTCTACCACAACCTTCTTCATGCTCGGCCACCAGTGTTTTCGTCTGAGATCCTGGTACATCTTTGTCACTCCAGGATGTACCGCCAAAGGAGAAGTGTGAAACTCTCTCAGCACCTCCTCCCGTAAAGAAACTGGTACCAAGGTACGTCCTCTAAAAAAGAAGTTATGCTCTCCTCATACAGAGAAACCATCAGGTGTCTTTCCTGAGGATATCTGTGCACACTGCATCTCACAGTCAGCGTCCCCACGTTGTGCCTCTCTAACCCGCTGCAGTAGTGGAGGAGTGATTGTGAGTAACAGAAGGAAGGATGCACTATCTCTATCCACGAAGGATATCTGCAAAGCGGCTAGCTGCTCTGTCTCCTCCCCAAGTAGTTGAATGCTCGTCCTCCTGCTAAGTGCATCGGCTACTACATTCCCCTTTCCAGGAGTATAGACTATCTCAAAGTCATAGTCCTGGAGGAACTCAATCCATTTCCGGTATCTCAGGTTCAGGTACTTCTGTGAGAAGATGTACCTGAGACTCTGGTGGTCAGAATAGACTGTAAAGCGCTCGCCCATTAGATAGTGCCGCCACATCTTCAGAGTGAAGACCACTGCTGTTAACTCCAGGTCATGGGTAGCATAGTTCTGCTCATGCTTCCTCAAATGACATGATCCATAGGAGATCACTACCGGATCATGCATCAGGACACATCCAAGTCCAGTCCCTGATGCATCGCAGTAGACTACGTACCCTACTCCCTCCTCTGGTAGACTCAAGATAGGTGTGCTGGTCAATCTATGTCTCAGCTCCTAGAAGCTCTGCTGACATCTGTCTGACCACACAAAGGGGTTCCCCTTCTTCGTCAAAGCTGAGAGTGGTGCCGCAACTCTGAAGAATTCTAGCACAAATCTCCGGTAGTATCCATCTAGTCCCAAGAAACTCCGCACCTCCGTCATGATCCTGGGTGGCTCCCAAGCTAGCACTGCCTTGATCTTCATAGGATCTTCCATAACTCTAGCCTCAGAGATGATGTGTCCCAAGAAGTGTACCTCTTGTATCCATAACTGACACTTCGAGAGCTTACCATAAAGCTGGTGCTCTCTGAGTGTGTCCAGTACAACCAGTAAGTGGTAGGCGTGCTCCTCCTCAGTCGTCGAGCATATCAAAATGTCGTCGATGAAGACCACAACAAATCGATTGAGGTATGGCTGAAAGATCTTTTTCATGAGGCCCATGAACACTGTTGAAGTATTGTTTATGCCGAATGGCATAACCAAGAACTCATAGTGGCCATACCGACATCTGAAGGCCATCTTCTGCACGTCCTCGTCCCGAACGCTGAGCTGATGATAGCCTGACCTAAGGTCTATCTTTGAGAACCACCGTGCTCCCTTGAGCTGATCGAAGAGGTCATAAATCCTCGGTAGTGGATAATTGTTCCTCAATGTCACCTAGTTCAGGTGACGATAGCTGACACAAAGTCGCAAGCTCCCATCCACCTTCTTGGCGAACAATATCGGGGAAGCCCAGGGTGAAACACTGGGTCGGATGAATCCCATGCCCTTCAAGTCCTCCAACTGTACTCGTAGCTCTCGAATCTTGATGGGAGCCATCTGATAAGCTGGGGTGGATATCAGTGCTTTCCTTGGGTACAAATCAATATAAAAGTCTACCTCACTGCGAGGAGGTAGTCCTGGAACATCGTCGGGGAAAACGTCCGCATACTGATACACCACTGTAGGAAAACTAGGACTCTGCATGTCAACTGCTCCTAGGATGAGGCTATCCAACTGATGGGTGATGGGATATCCTCTCCTCTGCAGGAGTCCAACATGTGCTGCGGAGGCTCCCTTCTCACCAGTGAAGGTGAACCTGCTCTGGTCGGTGCGTACACATCGCACCTTGCGCCTAATACAGTCAATCTGAGTATGAACTCTAGATAACCAATCCATGCCCAATATGACATCGTAAGGCTTTGACGCCGCTACAAGAAGATCCCAGCCAAGGCTCTCACCTCTTAGAGTAAGCTCACACTGCCGGCACCGGTGCGTAATCGTCGAGTCTTCTCCCGTAGGAGTCTCTAGCTGTGACGATTGAGCCAACGGCTCCGTCGAAATCTCCGAGCTCCGAACAAGGGTAGAGGTTATGAAAGAATGACTCTCTCCTATGTCTATAAGAACTGCATCATTGGTGGAATAGACATAGATAGTACCTCAAATCATCTCAGGAGCACCGTGGTCGTAGGCCTCTGCTGCCTGAAACTGTGTCTGTCTATGCCCGCCAGTTCCCTGTGGTCGGGGTGGACCTCCTGGTGGTGGTGGTGGTAGAGCCTCAAAGCATCGCCCACCACCTGCTACTCAGCCAGCTCCTTTGCCTTGTCTTCCTACTGTCTGCGGACCACCAAAGTCGACACTCTGCCTCTTCCTGGGTGTCCCCTCAACCGTCTGCTTCTCCATGGCACGGTGGGTCGGGCAGTCACGAGCCATGTGGCCCTGCCCGCTGCATGCATAGCATTGTCTGCCTCTCGAAAGACTGGCTCCACGCTGTGTACCTCGCACTGTTAAGCCAGTGTCCTGAGGTCGTCTGCCTGAGCTTCTGGTCTGCCTGGACCCATGATTCATCCTTCGATTGCCTGGTAAAGAAGACTCTGCTACGTGTCGCCCTCTGGTAGGTCTCGCTGCTGATGCAGGCTCAACAAGGAAGCTCTCGATCAGAAGGGCTCGCTCCAGTACCCCTGCCTATGTCGGAATGCTGAGGGAGATCAGCAATGCCCTGATCTCATGCCTCAATCCCTACTCAAAGGTCCGGGCCTGGAATAATGGGTCTCGTACCATGTCTGTCGAGTAGCAAGAGAGATTGGTAAATCTCACCGAGTACTGGGCAACCGTCAAGCTGCCCTGCCGTAGCTGTAGAAGCTCATGGATGCGCACTGCACAGAGGGTGGCTGGGACGAACTTCGAGCGGAAGAGGCTATCGAAGTCCATTCAGAGGAGATATGCCTCATCGTGCACCTGGAGCATCAAGCTCCACCATCTGCCTGCTTCCACGTGCAGGGGGCTCGCTGCGAGGATCACCATGAGGTCTGCTGGTGTCCTCACTAGCCTGAAAACCCATACAACTGCCTCCATCCAATCCTCGGATACCTGAGGGCCCGTCTCCCCATGGAACCTGGGCAGTCGCTGGCATTGAAACTCGTGCAGTTCACTAAGGTGACGTGCATCGTCAGCGGCTGGGGCTGGTAGAATCAGTGGCTCGATGGGTAGAGGTATTGTCGGTGCCTCTGCTGTCAAAGGGCCGTGTACCGAGGCCTCGTCGCTCGGTGGAATGTCATCACGTACAATGCTCGAAACCCTAGCTGGATGCCGTCGTGGGGCCATCCTGAAAACAAACAGGTCCGCCATGGTCAAACAATATACCTGGTGAGCTAACACAAAGTAATCACAAAGAAAACTTGAAACACACATGCAATCAATGTTTTTGTGCATTAAGTCGGAAATCAGAAGTCAGGGTCCTGGTGTACGGATACATCAGCCGCCGCACCAACACTGGACTCCCTGGACTGATAACCACACTCAATACTCTTAACACTATTGCTTCACATAGAAAAAGATCAGAGTCCTGAGTTCTACGGTTGAACCGAACTGCTCTGATACCAATTTGTCACGACCCGTCCTCGGGGCCCGTGTCGTGACTACCCCAAACCCGCCTTCCATAGGTCAGGGGCTGACGACTAGCACCAAGGTGTAATTCCTGGTAAAAAGGGAAGGCATTGCCTTTATAATGTAAAAAAAACACCACAGAGCAAGCATGCATAAGTAAACAATAAGTAAAAACTGGGTACAACAGTAAGTGCGGAAAAGTATGTGGGCCAGAATACAAACCCATACTGAAAGTAAAGTACAACTGGAAAGGGAAAATAGCAACTGAAAGTAAAGTCGCAGCCTCGAGCCGTCCACTGGAAGTCCCACATGAAGGGTGGGTACAGATAGCCCCCAAAGTTCCTCGGGTCCAGCCGTCCTCTTGGAGTACGCCCCGCCCAGTGATCCACCTCCGGGTACCGACCTGCTCCTCGTGCCTCAACCACGATCAGCGTTGTCTATCGTCTGCAACCAACACAATGTAGTGCAGGCATAGCCCATGTAGGGGGGAGTATAAGCTACTCTGTATCGACCCCGAGACCCCCGAAGGTCTCCCAGAATCCACAAAGGATAGTCCAAAAGGAAAGATACAAACACGAAGTAACATTCAGTACTACTTAGGTATATGCCCATACATATACCTAGGTCATCAATTCTCGTTCGGCTCCAACATCCGAGCTCAAGTACAACCCAGTCCACATAAGAAACCACAACCCAATCCACACAGGAAAGCATAACGTAGTCTACAGAGGATATCAAGTCAGTCATATTGAAGATAGGGATTGAAAGTCACGATACAGCTCACACAGGTATACTTCTTCGTATGACGATAGAGATGATCAGATATAGCCATTGATTCATCTAAGCCATCGGACCCACAAAGGATCGATAGGTACTAACCCCTGCAATGACCCACAAAGTATCTCACCCACATAGGATCGATAGGTAACTAACCCTCGCAATGACCCACAATGGATTTGACTCACAAACGATCGATAGGTAACTAACCCCTGCAATGACCCACACAGGATCGGACCCACACAGGATCTGTAGGCGCTGGCCCACACAGGACCGCTGAGCGCTGAACCACACGGGATCTGACCCACACAGGATCGGTAGCACGGATCCACGTAGTATCGCTGAGTACTGTAGTTGTCGCCATCGAATCCACGGAGGATTTCTGCACAGTCATCATCATCATCGCAGTCGCAGCCAGCTCTAGGGTTCCCGCACACAGCAAGCTCGTTCGGCAGGGTTCGCTCCACGAGCTGAGGGGCTGATACATCAACTGACACATAGTACAGAGTTGATGTATCCAAAAGTTCCATACCGTCAAGAGGAACTCAACGTCATAGACGGCGCGTCAAACGGACGCCCGGTCTGAGAGTTATTGGCTTTTTCATCCCAGGGACCCAGTTGGTTTTTAGGACAAAACCAACCCAGAAATACTACAACTGCGTCCAAACCTCGAGCGGAGTGATCCAAAAGGTCCATCTCACTAAGAGGCATCCAACAAAGTCGACGAAACGTCAATCGGATGTCCGGAGCTCAAGTTATAAGCGTTTCTGCTCCGAGGGCCCAGTTAGTTTCATGTACGAACCAACCCAGCTGAACCCCAAGTACTCCAAAACTTTGAGTATAATATATCGAAACGACCATCTCGATCCAAGGATTGCATTTCCACTAATGGTGTGTCGATCGGAGGTATGCAGCCCAGGTTATGGGCAAAAGACCGTGAGAGGTCCAGAAGTGGGGGTTTCCGGCCAGGACCGAACCAACCCAAGACCCCCTGGGTCGGCCCGGCCTGGGCGCGGCCTGGCCCGGCCTGGGCGGCCCGACCCAACCTGGGTAGCCGGCCCGGCGTGCTGGCTTGCTGTCCAGGGCCAAGCGGCTCAGCCGTTTCGGCCGAGCGGATGGGGGGTGCGGGGTGGCACGCTGCCCCCCACAAGCTTGCAACTGTGGCCCCCCATGTGGGGCCGCTCCTTGTCAACGGACGCGGCCGAGCACTGCGTCCCGCCTCCCTCGGTCCCGCGCCGTCGCGGGACTAGCGGCTTGCCGTCTCGGCTTCAGCCGCGGCGGCCCCTCCCGGCGGCGCGCCGGGCACCGCTGCCTCCAGGCGGCCGGCCGGTGCCGGCCGCCGCCTCGGCCGTCGACGCCGCCCTGCCGGTGAGGCCTGCCGGCGGAGTGTTCTGCGGACCACCAGATGAGCTCCGGTGGTCGGTTTTTCCTGCCGACTTCGCCAACGGCCCTCCCGGGATAGGTTCTTCATTGTGAAGACCTCACAACGCCTGTGCAGCCTGCTTCATCATTGCCCGCCGATCCGCACACCAAGAACGAAGAGATGGTGGGTTTAGACTTGTTTGTTTGTCCTCACCCACCGCGTTAGCAGTTTAAAAAGGATTCCGACAAATTTTAAACACATGATGATGATATAAATCACACAGATTTAATTGAACCAAAACCCATACCTCAAGCATCGTCGAGTGAGGGTTCGTTGCGGAAAAGCACGTCGCGGAATTAGGCGTCGCGGAAGGGGGTTCGTCACGTCCTGGAGAAGGAACGTCACGGAAGAAGCATTACGGAAGAAGCATCGGTGGTGTCGCGATACACGGTGTCGCGTAGTCGATCTCTGAGGATTCGGCATTCTTCATCGGAGATCGGTGTGTTCTTCGCGTTCTTCGCGTTCTTCGATGAAGAAGATGAAGATCTTCAAGCCTCCCCTCTTTCTCCCAATCCCCTCTCAACACAACTAGACTAATAAAATAAGAGTTCTCTTATTTTATTTCTCAAGCAATGCGTTTTAAAAATTCAAAAACGAATCAAACAATTAATTGAATTAATTGCAACATTTAAACTGCCCAAATAAAAATAGGCATTTCATAATAGAAAAATGCAAGGGTTGACTTCCAATTAGTAGGGGGTGCGGGTGCGTTACCTTAATAAAGAATGGGGGTTTAGGAAGAAAAGAAACGATGGGTCTCATGTGGGCCCCACCTCACAAATATCCTACCAAGTGGGTAGGATATTGTGATTCTCACATCATCCATTTATCTTAAGTTAAGCAAAATAAAATAAAAATCGGTTGCACCACTTTTATTTTATTCCTTAACTTAACCCCAAAAATTAAAAACCACACCCGAGCAAACACAACTCCGGAAGAGGTGTTTCTAAGAAAATACCGGTGCTGCGATTCCATCGGTTCCCTCAGAATTCGATTCCGAGCACCAGTTCAAAAGTTAGAAAACCATGCTCATTCGTTCACTGAACATACCTGAGCTAAACTTCGAAAAACGATTCCAGGAAAATTGGGCCTCTGAATTAGGTTCCGTCAGAAACTGCGTTCTTGTAAAAATTCCCAAAAAAATTTGGAAAAAAATTCCTTGATTTTTTCGGGTCTTTACATGGTTGCCATTATTCAGGACGTGCCATCTGGTCCACCTACCCAGTGCATACAAAAAACTGGGATGGAAGTTCTATTCTAGATTGGGATGCGACCAGGAGGTGGAGCTAGACCAATTTCCATTTGGTTCCCCTCACACATTGCATAGCCCTTGACCAATTTTGAGGAAACTTCAAGTATATATATCTTCTTAATTGAACTAAAATTTTGGATCATGAATATGATAACCTAAGTATTTTTCGGTGTAGAATTCGATAGTTCCATCGGTTTTGGATATGAAGAAATTATTTGAAATTTTACGAGCACAGTGCTCATGGAGGCGATGCTTGGCGATGATAGTGATCACGCTGAAGCACCAAAAACTAATGAGTTGTACCCTCTAGTGGAGATGGGTTGTGGAGTCCTTGATCATTATAGTGGAACCCCCTAGAGTCATTGGAGGGTTCCTCTACAGCTACCTTATGAGTGGAACCCCCTACTAGGTAGAGCGCGGGTCCTCGATGACCATAGTGAAACTTCCTGTTGTATTGGGGTAGGGTTCCTTGATTTCTGAGTGGAACCCCCTATGAAATAGAGAGTAGGTCCTTAATGAATAGAGTGTAACTACCTATCAGATAGGGAATGGGTCTTAAACCTTTAGAGTGGAATCCCCCATCATCGTGGGTGGGGGTCTTATAACATACTGATTCGTGCCCCACATTATCTTGGGCACATGTTTTCATGACACTAGAGTGGAACCCCCATCAGCATGGGTGTGGGCCCTCTATAGATACTATCAAGTGGTTCCCTCTAATAGGTCTAGACAGTGGAGTTCCTTGATTACTATCAAAGTGGGAACATATCTTTATACTAGGGCATGGAGACCCTACCAAGATTTTATGGCCCCTCAACTATGTGTCATAGTGATGAGGTGTGGCATGACTTGGATGGTTACTTTTTAGAAGACATGTGAGATGATGGGAATCATTTCTAGACTATTTGAATTTTTTGTTACTCTTTTTCTTATGTTAATCTATAAGATGGAGATCCACTTACTCTCTTGTTTGGGCTTCTTTTAACCCAGCATATATGTATATCTCTATGTATCCACACCTCTGATTTGGTTACTCTTTTTCTAGGAGAGGTGAAGATGCATGAGGTATACCATGTTTTTTTCTCTGTTTATCATATCTTGGTTAGAGGATTGTACTCTCCTACCATAAGTGGTGAAAACTCTATGGGTATTTAATCTACTCACCATGTTTATCTACTTGTGTTTGGATGATCATACATTCGTTATTTAATGGGTTGAGAGTTTCTCTTTGATTGTATCATGCATATACTCACTTTATTTTCAATTTGAATCTCTATATTCTCTCCTTTTTGCTTTTGGGGTGTCCTACTAGGTATGTATATACTCACCCCTACATGGTAGTTTCCCACATGTGACATGTCTTATATAGACGATGGAAAGATCAACTGTGACTATAGAGGATCTTAGGGATACTGGGTGTTTGGACTATGTGTAGTGTCTGTATCTTTGCATTCAAGAGATGGAATCTCTCAGCTATTCACTTTTCCAATATCTATCTTGTAGGGACACATTTCTGGTTGGGAATGTATTTTTTCCTCTTTTATTCTTAGTTACACTATCATACTTTTGTACTGTTTAGAGGTTCATGCAATCTTGGTTTAATTTATATAATTGTTTCAATTTTTATTCGTTACCTCTATACTTTTTCATTTAGATGGTTGTGTGTGTGCATATAGTTACCTAGGAAAAATCATGCCCTTGTAACTTATGCCATTTGCACATTTCACCACCCCCTGACCTATGGAGGTGGGATTGGGGTGGTTACAGCTCAAGCCTCGTCTTAGGTCAGGTCATGACATGATACTATGAATGAAATGTATCGAAAAAAAATTGTATCTTCTAAAAAATAATGGAGAATCCTTAAATGGTTGTGTTTTTTATAAAATTCCTATTATGATGGAAGTAGTGAGTTTTCTTTTCATACTTAATCCTATCATATAAATATATTGATATATAATAAATCATGATTCTCTTAGATATTTTTAATTATGATTGATATTTTTACTTGAGATTATTTTATATTATAAAATTTATAATGAATTTGCGAAGCATATTAGTATTTTTCATTAGTTTCTATACAAAATTATTTTTGAAATATATATTAAATGGTGTGAATAACATTGATATGTGGATTTATGAAACTATTGAAGAGGCTATATGGTATTTTTTTGTTAATGATTGATATTGGATATCTATGGTGGCCAATGAAATAGAATGACTAATTCAATGTAAACATGAGGAATTCATTCCATAGATATTGGAATGTAGATAATTAGTCATGTATTGATATTTCAATGAATATATTTTGAAGAATTTGAGTATCTAACTCAAATTATTGGTGAGATATTCTTCACTATTTCTTTAGAACCATGATATATCTAACATGAAAAAAATTACGAGTTCAATTTTAATAAATAATACATTAAATAAGATAACGAAAAATGTGTTTTTTCCATGATAGTGTGAAGAAGAAGCATAAAAATATTATTATTATAAAATTAAGTTGTGTTTGATGATAAATAAGAGTAATAAATGCATTTTAGGATGGGCCTTGGATTTTATATAATGTAATATTTCACTGTGACTTTTTTCAATATGTTAACCAAAATGTGTCCAACCATACCATGTAGCCATGACAACCTCAACTAAGGAACTTTTCAAAATAAAAATTCTATCATGCCCATGGGATTTTATAAAGGTAAAACTAGAATATAGGAGAGGGTGAAAATTGAACATCTGAGGCAAACATGCCCATGTGTAAGGACCACATATTGCATGGATGATGCTAAGTATAGGTTTGACATAAAACATGATGGGAAGATCCTGGACCATGTGTAGTGTAGCCATGTGGGTGTGTCGTGTTTTATATCTAGGTACCAACCACAATGCCTACTCAAAAAAGATGATTGAATGGGATTTTTTCTATAGTTTATCCTAACCATATGATGAATCTATGTGGGATTACATAACATGGAACATTGTTCATGTATATTGAAAATATATGGATAGAAGAAGGACTGGAAAATGGAATCCATCGTGACCATCTAATTAATGAAGCTAATTGTATTTAACTTACTATATCCCATGAATGATAGGCATCGGGATTTATACGCTCATTCTATATCTAGGGATCATGATATGATGAGTTCTTTAGATAGTGTGGATGATAAAATTATATGATGAAGGCTAAAACATTTATTTAGGTCTGCTTTACATTATAAGAAAATAATAGTATGAAGAAGTTTCCTCAGTCAAACAAAAAATAAAGTTTCAAATTATATAATTTTTATGTTATTACGTGGTTTATTTATAATAATTAAAGGTATTTTTTATGATATCATGCATGTGATACACTCACTGAGAGGAGAATATGAGAATGCGAAGAACAAAACCATGTTACTCGGAGTCATTTAAACCAACATTGAGGAATTCAATTATTATTTCCTTCCTGCATTCAAAGAGGTGAGTACCATGACATTATTTAAAGGATAATAAATAAAAAAATTGTTCTTGTAAACCTCCCAATAAATATCGAGGAATCAAGACAAATCAAGGTTATGTCCCTAACATTATAAAAATAAAGCTCCAATTTTTATAAAAAGACTGAGATTATCTAGATTTCACCTAAGCCTGGAAAAAACTTTTTACAATCCTCCAAGGCTGTGTGAAGTGGATATTTATATTAACATTATTAGTTGTGAAAAGAAATTCCATGAAAAACCTCTGTAAATAAGATCTTGTATACACATACTAGGTGTCTAAACACCCTCATCATGCTTCATGAAGAATAGTGATTTCAAAAACAGGTGCTCATATATTATTTCCCAATTATGTTATATGAAGATTAATCCACGAATTTACTCTAACTACACATGATGACCATCATAATATCCATAAGCTATAATATTTTGGGAAGGTAGTAGTTTTTATGAGTACAAAAACATATGTGAAGGAGAGTTTCATGCAAATGCCTTCAGGCATGTGTGAAGAATGAAACATGTGTGTTAAAACCATGAATGAGGTTTTTTTTAATCCTAAACTAGTATTAAAAAGAATACCATACATTTCAGAACTAATACCTATGTATTCATACATACATACTACACAGATTTGTTACAAGGATAACTGCAAAGTTTTTAATTTATTTTCATGATGGGTGAAGCATGCTTGTCATAAGGCATGGCAAATGCAAATTTATTTTCCTAATGTAGCACAATGGCTGACCAGGGTTGTCTCACTTGAGGAGAGTTGAAGTAAATTCAATCACTTATTCAAGTTCACCTAATATAATTCTTTTGGTTTTTTAATAATTATTGAAAACAATTTTCTTTGAGTGTTTTTGAAAACACGAAATTTAAATAATGTATGAAAACATTAATTCTAAATGTAGATGCAAATGATGACAGAATGAAATTAGGGAAGAAAGTTCTTGGTCCTAGGGTTAGACAACACGGGTTCATTCATTAATTATTTATTGTCCAAATCCAATTTGATAATTCATTTTATGAATCCTCATTAATGAATAACTTTCCTTTGATTTATTAAGTTCTTGATTTTAGCATGCGCTTGACACACCTAACCACACCTCCTCTCGTAATCAAGTAGGGTAACACCTCAACTGAGAATGTTATTCCTATAATACCCAGCTCTATAGTATTCCATTTCATCCCTTACAGCAACCCCAACTCCACCATATGAAGGGTTTTCCTAAAAGAAGATAGGGAAAATGATTAATCAATGAAAAAAATGGATTTGGAAATAGTGTCGTGGTGGACGACCGCTGCACCCTTGCAATATTCCCGCCTCCACCACAAATAAAATAAAATTTTTTTGAATAGAAGTGCAATAATAAATAACACCGCGAAATGTCCCCCAGTTCCAAGCCTCGAGTTAGTCAATTTCCATGGTGAAGTGCATAGAGTTCACGATGAAAAGATGGAAGAGAGAGAATGAGATTGAGATTAGAAGAGAAGGTGTGGAATAAGGAATGGGGAAAAATTTAATATAAAAAAATATGAATGCATTACATGAGAATAGAAAACTAAAATAAAACTAAAATAATGAAGAAATATCTAAATTTCCCTTGTTCTCCTCTCCTTGGTTCCACGAATGGTGTTGGGAAGGATTGGAATGAGAGATGCCTTGGGAAGGATGTGAGGGCCTCCTTTTATAAGCATAATTTTGGAATCCAAAATTTTGTGCGTTGTTGTTCCAATAAATGGTTGATTCACACATTCACCCCTTCATAAAAGTTTTTTCTTAATGCGTTGGTCCTTCACCCTAAAAATTAAATATCATTTGGATATCGAATGAATGAGTTATGAATTTTTCATTGGAGGTTTGTTTTTTGGGATGAAGCTTCCCTGAAGGTTCCTCAAAAAGTATAACATTCAATGGAAGATTTAATGAATTCAAAACTACACCAAATTTTATGTAGATCCGGACCTATGTTTCCTAGTTCTATCCCGGGTAGAATCACCTCAATCGGATGTGTAAAGGCTATTTTGTGGTTCTGTTACGGTGGTGGAGTCCACACTGTCTTCTCGGAAAAGATTCCAACTTCAATGAATTTTTAGGCCCTTTAAATGGCAGAATCAACTACTGTTAAAGATAAAAAAAATTGGAGAAAATAGAGTAAGGATTACAAAAAAATAAGATTCACTCAATTTGGAATTATATTTTTCGTGAAATAACTAAAATATCCTTGATGCAAAAATTTGTCTAAAATCCAGAATTATGCATTTTTTCACTATTTTTCTCAAAACACATCATAAATCCTAAATATATTCATATAAGCTCAAATTTATTATTTGGGATTATTAGACCAATATAAATTCATAAAACAATTTGTAAACTATTATCTCTATCAATTCCCCCACACTTAAATCATGCTCATCCTCATGAATTAAATCTCAATACATAATTAAAAGGGTGCCAATGTTACCGATATTCAAATTTTAATAAAATAAAACAATTATAAATGTCCAATCTAATTTTCAAGTTCAAAAAAATATCAATTTAATTTCCCATTTTCTAAAGAAACAATAAATTCATGTATTTTACTTTTCCCCTTTGAAAAATGATGGAGCTTATCCATTCATTCATTCAACCTTCTCAATTTATTATTTTTAAACATGCCAAATCATTATCTAACTCTATTTTAAATTTTTTTCTCTCATCACTCATGATAAAATTAATATTGGAGTTATGCTCATATCATGAGAACATGCTCCTAATCTATAGGCTTGTAAAAAAACTACATTATACACTTTGTAAAGATAAAACGCACATAAAATCATGAGGACTTGCAATAAAGGTTCAAATGACTCTATGGATTAGGGTTGGTGGGTAAATAATTGAAAAAATTTAAGTCCAGAAGTAGGAGGATTGACTCTTAACTACAATGCATGATTTATCAAGTGAAAACACGGGATGAACCTAACTCAAAACCATTTGAAAATGTGAAACACAACACCACCTCCCTTTTAATGACATGGGACAAGAGTTAATAAATTATTACAAAGAATGATATCATCCAAGTTCTCCCCATATTCTTTTTAAATAAAGCTCCATAAAGGAATAGATTAATTTATCTCTCTTCTTTTTGATTTTTTTACAAAGCTCCAGAAAGGCCTAGCTTTATTTTCTTATTTTATTAAGGAGAACCAGATGAAATGAAAGAAGCATAATGAAATGATGACTCATGCCCAATTTTCTAAAAATACATTTCCCAAAATGATGACACACACCTCACACCACCCAAAAAATGATACACATCCCAATGAACACACATGAAAGGCCCTTCCCCCACACTCAAACTTGAATAATCCTTGTAAAATACTAAAAGAGTGGGAAGGTAAGGAAAAATTGGTTTGTAATGTGTCTTAAAACTATAAGGAAATTCATGTATTCTATGGGATAATGAAGGATAAATTTAAGGGTGGGTCACAGGTAAATATGTGGCTAGCCAAAGTAGTTCCTAAATCATTTTAAATGTGTTTTTTAATAGTTGTAGCTTTGATAAGTTTAAATACAAGTTCTAGAAGGTGTAACATCCCAAGATCACTCGAGAAATATGCTCAAGGTAACATAATAAATATTTGGTATAAAAATACTCTCAGGAATGAGAATATGATATTGGAAAATCACTCGTGGCATGATTAATAATAACAAATTAATTCACATGAATTTCAGAAATTCAAAGCATGAAAAATGGTAGGGAAATTTCATTTACATGAATCAACTAATTCCCAAATATCAGGAGTCCTCATTTAAATATTCATGCTTCACTTTAATCATCTAATAATCCATTTTACTCATTCAGTCTCATTTACATTGAAATATAAAACATGGCATCACCAGAATCCTCAGAAACTCATGTCTCTTAGATATGTCAAGTAAAAGATAAATCATGTGTGGGAATTCAATTTTTAACATTAAATCTCAAAAAATGTAAGGAGTTTCAGAGTTAATCATTAAAAGTGAACTCCCTTTTGAATTAGAGACTGGTATTTTTTGGGATTTCCCTTCTTCCATCATGAACCTACAAGAGATAATTACTCAATTAAGTGCAAGGATCAAGTTATTAAATCTCAGGAATATAAGAGGGAGTGGGATGCAGTCTAAGATACTTCTATGAAAGGAAATTGGAATTTAAATTCCTAGAAATCAAGTAAACATAAGTCATGGTATGATCCCCCATGCGGGCCCTGGATTATTACTAAATCCAGAGGGCAGTACCAGTTGTTATCCAAAATAAGAGGGTGGATGAAGCTTATTTTATTTGAACCAGCACATGTGTCTTTTCCCAGCTTGTGCTTCATCCTTGTTCTTGAAGGAAGATCCATGGATACAGTACACCATATCCTCCCCCTTAGCATTGTGGTACAACTTGCATGGTAGGGGTATGATGAAGTATGGATCATCCTCTTCCTTGGTTGTTACAAGTGCCACCTTCTTCTTCTCTTCTTGTACTCACTCAAATGAATCTTCAATGTCTTTAGGGAGATTCTACTGTTTCTCAATAGGTGCATATTATTTTTCATCTTCTTCTAAGACAAGGAAAGGATTGACCAAATCTAAAAATTCAAAATTATAAGGAGTGATGCTCAAATAAAATTGAATGAAATCAAAAAATGTAGAATTCCAGGAAGGATAATCTCCCTGAGTTGGTTCTGGTTCAATATCATATTAAGTTGAAAGTGCCTATTGGATTTTATTATCATTGGACGGAGGTAGGTAGTTGGTCTCCTCCATCTTGACTTCAAATTCCACCAATGGGGTGGTGTCTTCTTTCAGCAGTGTTGGATATTCTTCTTTGCAAGGCTTGGGAAGATCATGCAGTTCCTCACATTCATTCCAGAATTCATCCAATTCCTATTGATCTCCCATATTTAGTTCATCAAGGAATCCATATTCTTTTTCAACTATCTCGGGTAGAATTGGTTGATTGAGGATGGATGAGTCTTCAGGTACCTCTACATTTACCTCCTCTGGTTCTTTAACGATGAGTGGTAAAATTTCATTCACCTCTATCTCAGGTTCTTGCTCTGGCTCAGGGTCGGGTTGCTCCATCCTTGCATGAACATAGTCAAATTCCCATTCCATTTTCCTCCCCAAATCATCCAGATTATTACTAATCCCTTCAACCCAGTCATTTAGATTGCGATAATCAATTTTTTGTTCTTTATATTGCACCTGCGAATAATCTTCCCATGCATAAAAATTTCAATTTGAATGCATCATAAAAAAATTAGATATTTCTTAATGAAAAAAATTAAAATATTTACAAAAATTTGAATTTTGAAAAATTGGTCGAAATAACTACTTATCTCCCCAACAACGGTGCCAGTTTTGAAACATGCCTATCATAGGGTGTGGCAAAAGAAAATTTATTTTGATAATGCAGCACAGTAGCTGACCTGGGTCTTCTCACTTGAGGAGCATTTAAGTCAATTAAATCACTTATTATAGTTGAACTAATATAATTTTTTGGGATTTTTTTAATAATTATTGAAATAAATGTTTTTTGAGTGTTTTTGAAAACATGAAATTTAAATGATGTAATGAAAACATTAATTCTAAATGTAGACGCAAATGCTGACATAATGAAATTAGGGAAGAAAGGCCTTGGTACTAGGGTTGGATAACACAGGTTTGTTCATTATTTATTTATTGTTTAAATTCAATTTGATAATTCATTTTATGAAACCTCATTAATGAATTACTTTCCTTTGATTTATTAAGTGTGAGATTTTATCATACATCTGACACACCAAACCACACCTCCTCCAGTAATCAAGTAGGGTAACACCTCAACCGAGAATGTTATTCCTACAAGACCCAACTCCACCGTACATCATTTCATCCCTTATAGAAACCCCAAATCCACCATATAAAGGGTTTTCCTAAGAGAAGAGAGGGAAATGGTTTATCAATGAAAAGAAATAGATTTGGAAATAGTGTTTTGGTGGATGACCGCCACACCGGTGCAATATTCCCACCTCCACCACAAATAGAATAAAAACATTTGGAATTGATGTGAAATAATAAAGAACACTGTGAAACCTCACCTGGGTCTAATCTTCGCGTTAGTCACTTGCCATTGCGAAGTACATAGAGTTCAAGATGGAAATATGGAAGAGAGAGAATGAGATTATGATTGGAAGAGAAGGGGTAGAATAAGGAATGGGAAATTGTTCAATATAAAAAAATATGAATGCATTACATGAGAAAATAAAACTAAAATAAATAAGTAAAATCTAAATGACCCTTTTGCTCCTCTCCTTGGGGTCCCGAATGGTGTTGGGAAGGATTGGAATGGGAGATTCCTTGGGAAGGAGGTCAGAGCCTCCTTTTATAGGAAAAATTCTGGAATCCGGAAGTTTGTGCATTGTTGTCCCAATAAATGGTTGATTCACGCATTGACCCTTCATAAAAGTTTTTCCTTAATGCATTTTCCATTCACCCTCAACATATCAGCTCATTTTGACATAGTATGAATGAGTTATGATTTTTTCATTGGGGGTTTCTTTTTTTGGACAAAGCTTCCAGGAAGGTTCCTCCAAAAGTATAACATTCAATGGAAGATTTAATGACTTTAAAACTCCACCAACATCTGTATAGATCTGTAACTATGTTTCCTCGTGATATCCTAGGTAGAATCACCTCAATATGATGTGTTAAGGCCGAGTTGTGGTTCTGTTATGGTGGTGGGGTCCACCTTGTCCGCCCGGAGAAGTTTCCAACTTAAACAAATTTTTAGGCCCTTTAGATGTCCAAATCAACTCCTAGTCCAGAAGACAAAATTGGAGTAAATAATGTAAGGATTAGAAATAATAATAATAATCACTCAATTTGGATTTATATTTTTCATGAAATGACTAAAATAACCTTGATGCAAAAATCTGTTTGAAATCCAGAATTAGGCGTTTTTCACCATTTTTCTAAAAATGTGTCATAAATCCAAAAATTGATTCATATAAACTGAAATTGATTATATGTGATGATTAAAACAATTTAAATGAATACAAAAGATGTGGAAAATATTATCTCTATCAATGGAATTTGGAAGAGGAAGACATGAATGCATGCATGCATGCATGCATATGTGATGTTCTCCTGAATATGTGGATCATGAAATATTTCATATAAATCACATGAATAATGAATAAATGAGTTAAGAAAAAGATAATTAATATGACATGGTATAATATAAATATATATATATATGTGTTTGTGTGTGTGTGTGTGAAAAAAATATTAAATGGGAGTTCCATGAAACAATTGCATGATGGTTTATATCACATGAAATAATTAGTTCATATTAATTAAGTAAATCCCATAATTAATTATAAGAATATAAAAAAATCTCAAGAACATTATTGAGTGAGAAAATTATTTTGAACAATATTCCATATTACATGTGTAAAAATCATAGAACAGATATTGAGATCACTGTTAACATTTTATTGAAGAGAAATAATTGAGGGGGTGCTAAGTTCAGTTGAAAAGCATTGTTTTGATAATCAAAAAATAATTATATGATTCCATAAAGTATATAAGAAGATTATTCAATGTAGTAGGTTTTCATTAAAGAATCAATAGATCAAGACACTATTATAAACTATTTTATACATTTGTGTGACAAATATTATAGGAATAAAATGAAGTAACTAGAAAAGTTAAAATAAGTTAACTATAATATTGATATGGAATAATTTTATATGAATTAGTCCAAAACATATTCATAATATTTTGAATTATAGAATAATAATAAAGATAATCTTTTAGGTTTCTGATGTGAAGAGGATTAAGGTTTCTTGCCTACTAATCTAGAAGTAACTAGGTTAAGAAGAAGATGTTTGTAAATGAACAAGGCATCACTGTGACATCCAAAAATAGTCTAAAAATTTTAAATAATTTATAGTTGTTGTTTGGTTGGTTTATTTCCATACAATTCACAAGACTAGATACACTAATTTTTTAGTGAACCTTGTGAAAACATCACATTCTATTCTTTACTTATTACATATAATTGCATAAGTCAAGGAAAATATAATAATTTAATCGATTTTATAATAGGTTAAAGAAGTAAAACAGATAAAAGTTATAATTGGATTAAAATTTACTCAATATGGATTCACCCTCCTTTAAGTGTTAGGAATATCCCAAATGGGTTATTCCATGTGGAATTATATCCCAGTTTTACATCTATTAGATTCACTACACTAATGATATTATCTTTTTAAGATTTGAGTTTCTTTCCTAAATCAATAATGAAGTTCAATTTTGGTGGAGATTTAGTTATCCCTAACCATAAGTCTATATCTTCCAAGACCATGATGAATAGTAATATGATATAAAAGAGAAAGATGACGAATAATTTCCTCTACTCAAATTAAGAGGTAATATATGGTTCTATATTCTTTGCTAACAATTAATATATATTAGTCTTTTAAAGTAAGGAGATGGTGTCTTAGGTTTTCACTAAGAAAAATGATAACCTCTAAACCATAAGTGATCAATAGACAAGCGTTAGTAAAGAAGAAAATTTTCTTCAAGATGATTATTTTAGAACAAGTGGTGATGCTTAACTATATGTTCTCAAGATATATTAGTCATACGATTATGAGATATTCTTCAATGTGTTCCTACTAAAAAAATCTCCCCTATTTCTATATTCATTCAATTTATTAATGAAGAAATCACACAACTAAGATAAGAAGATGATTCTATGAATAACGTATTATATAAAAATATGTCAGAATATTTGACGTTCTTTAGATAGGTTAGAGGCACTAAAATTTTAAATATATTATTTTCAGAAACTTCCTAAAAATTTCTCAATGAATTTTATATGAAAGAGGCACCAAAATAAAATAATTATTCACTTAAATAAAAATTGAAAAACAAATTTTATGTCAATAATTCACATTTGGAATAAAATTTTAATAATCTCAGTGGAAATGACTCAATGAATCATAATAATGTTAAGTTGGATTAAGATGAAGATAAAATAATGAATATAGATTCTAAAGAGAATATTATTATTATTTAATACCATTAAATCATCATTGATGATATATATATATATATATATTGAAGTTTAGTTGGTCAATCTCAGGAAGTTACATATTGAGACTTCACAAAAAAGGAGATAGTTTCTTCTGGATTTCAATTCTCACTTGGGAATTGTATAGTCAAAATAGCTCAATCATGTGATAAAAATATCATGAATTCATTCAATTAACTATCACAATAATATTAGAATTAATATGTATGATTCATATGACTTATTTAATAATGATTCCAAATATTTTTTTCACAAACAGTGATGTTTGGGAAAAAAATTAAACATGTATGGATAAAGAAAGTTGATAAGAAATATACCACCAAGACTAGGGTGGATTGGAAAAAAATGTAGAAAATGTTTCCCCATGAATAGAACAAGAATTCATGATAAAGACTCAAAAAAACATATATATATATATATATATAAGATATCTAGAAATAAAGTTTTATGGGTCAATGTTTATGCCACAACAGATTAAGGCATTGTGAATTGGATTATTGGTACTATCGTAAATATGAAAAACAAAAAATGAATCTCATTTAAAAGGGGATAAATCCGATGATGAAGAAGTAATATTCATAGTTCCAGGAAAATCTATAGACAATAAACATATTTTGAAATATTGAAATCATTTGTGATGTACATAATGGATGTGTTCAAAAGGTTAATACATGATCATATTAACATGTATCCAAAGATGATAAGAAAATAATACCACTAGAGTTATCTCATATAGAGTAATATACCAAGGGTAGAAATTAGAGGAATTTTCTGAAAAAAATAATCCCATGATGTTTCTAATATGGAATTCTAAGAAGTTATTGGATTAAAAATCCAATAAGTTGAAGGAATGTTCATAAAAAAGAATTGATAAAATAGGATCACACTCATAATAACCCATGTGGAAAATAAAATATTCCTTCCATAGTTTATAATGACATGTTAGTTATCTGTATAGAATATTTTATAAGATTAATGAAAATTTAATACTCACAAGATAATTCTAGTGAAAAAGTAAAAGAAATAATCTCATGTGAATAAGAGAAGTTGAATAAGAGTTTATTGAGAGAGGTAAACTATTATGATAAATAAGTTTTGTGTGAGATATTTTATAAATCTATTTACATTGAAAAAAATCAACCATTCTACCATAAAAAATAGTATCCTTCTAGAGGAGTAAGAATATATCATATGTTAATGATTTTAAGAAAAAAAATTGTAGTGACCTGACCTCATAGATCCTGGAGCCAATGTCTACTAGATTTAATTTTGAAAGATTTCTAGCAATCAAATCTTGAAGGACCAAAGAGTTTAGTAGTCTTGGTAAACCATATACATACATGATCCTTTCATTAAAAATAAATACACTAATTAAACCAATTTTTTATTTTGAAGATAACTTTATTCCATCTATTACATCCCTTAATATCTTTCATATTATTCTTCATGGATTCCTAGGTAAAGTAAACAAAATAAACTTGAGATCAAATTCTTAGTAATGATAAATTATAGTGTAAGAAATAATGAATCAATGAGGTTTATAGAAAGGAAAATAACATAACACACAAGTCATAAAATCCATAAAGTGAGAAAGAAGTACATGAACAACATGGAAAGGTAAATAAATGGTGACACACTCCACTCAAAAAACTAGGGAAGGAAAAATAAATATGGTAAGATAAGAAACAAAAACACATTCCATTTAATCAATTATCTAGGAATGTAATGAATCCATAGATATTTCTACACAAAATATTATGGATAAATAATAACATAATAAAAATAAATTCAATGATAAATTATTGGATAACTTGTTTCTTAGGTACATTGAACCATTACAATCATGACATTTCACAAGAAATTTTAAAATATAATGGTTGTATACCAATTTTTTTCTAACCTTAACTCTACTATCCAGACCTTTCACAAGATAATTTATAACATACTGGTTATAAATAAAAAGTGTTTTCCAACCTAATTTCATCCCTTTAGACTACCTATTCATCGAGGTTGTTTTATTAACCAATCCCCAATCCGTAGTGATTACCATAAATGGTCTATGTCTTGTGTCTTTCATGTCCCAAGAATTCCTAATAACAAATAAACAATGTTCCATATAAAATATTTGTATTTAATAAAGGATACATATTTATTAGTATTTCCCCATATAATAAAATAAATTTTATAGAAAAAACCATTTGAAAAATAGTATATGGTTCATGAAATAATCATATCCATGAAAAATGACATGTATTTTTAGGGGAAATTCAATGATAAATGATTATAGAAAATTGAATATTTCAACTGGACTAAAAGGAATCAAAGAAGTGAATGTGAATATTATCCCCAAAAAAATTAATAACAAACCATATATATGAAGATTAAGGATGGTATAAATACAACATATCCCATGTATATTAAAATAAATGGTTGTTATCATTGATTAACTGAAATATTATAAAAATATCTTTTAAAAACATTATTTTAGAAAATATAATTTTATTTTGAAAAAAATTTGAAAATACTATTCTTTGAAAATTACTTTTCTAATTAATTTTGTTTAAAATTTAACCTTTTAAACATGCATAGGAAGCTTTGAAGAAATGAAGGTAGGTAAATCAATACATGTAGTATGAGGTAAAAAGAACATTGCTTTTTCATGGTAAAAATTTTAGGGAGATTCCTTGTTCGGAAAGCAACAAGAAGATTCCTTTGAAAAAAAAATTTAAAATAAATAAAAGGGTAAGAAATATTTACTAAATCATTTTAAAAAGGTTAAAAACATTTTTTAAAACATTTTAATAAAACATGGTTTCAATTAGAAAATAGTTTTTCCTAATAAAGTGAGAAATGATGTTGGGCCTAGCCCCACACTATTTTTCTTTCACTGAGCTCTGGACCTCAAGCATACCCCCTGAAAAGGCCTCATGATAGGAGAGGTATCCACACAACTTAATAAAGGGGTGATTTTTACTCCTCCTCCTTTGATGTGGGATAGCTACAATCCACCCCCTAGAAAGGCCCAGTATCCTCGATGGCACATCAAATGGATAATAACTTTGATACCACTTGTAATGGCCTAGTCCAACCCATAATCATGATATTGTCCACTTTGGTCCTAGCCCACACAGTTTTTATTTCCCGAGGCTTTGGCACTCAGGAATCCCTTAATAAAATTCCTTAGGATGGAAGAGGTATCCACACTATCTTATACAGGGGTGCTTCGTGATCGTCCTCCTTTAATGTGGGATAGCCATAATGTTATGGTTATTGCACATCGAAGGAGAAGGAGCATGAATCACCCCTTTATAATCTAGTGTGGGTACCTATCCCATAATGAGGCCTTTTCCTAGGGGATTCATAAGGGTTAGATCCCACAGAAAGAAAAACTATGCGGGCTAGGCCCAAAGCGGACAATATCATGATCATGGGTGGATCGGGCCATTTAAAATGGTATCAGAGATAGTGCCCATTTGATGTGTCATAGAAGATATTGGGGCCTTATATAAGGATTATTATGGATATCCCACATCAAAGGTGGAGGATCATGAATCACCCCTTTATATGGTGGTGTGGATACATCTCCCATCATGAGGCCATTTCTTGGGGGATGGTTGAGGGTCAGAGCCCATGGAAAGTAAAATCATGCGGGAAATGCCCAAAGAAAAAAATATCATGATCATGGGATGGACTGGTCCATTACATGTTCATTTAATTTCCTCTAATGGAATGATCAATGAAAGATCATTAAAATTATTCTTTAGGAAAATAATCTATTAACATTCTAAAGTGTGTCATACCACTTTGAAACATTTTAAATTATAAACCTCATGAAGGAATATCATTAAATTATTGTCTTAAATACCATGAATATAGAATTATTAGTGATATAATATATCAAAATGGGTAGTAGATAGACCACACAAAAAAATTAAGTGGTGAATAAGACGTTTATCTCATAAAAATAAAAATGTGATTTGAAAATCCGTTAATTTCTCTTTCTTTTCAAGTAATCATACATTAAATTCATATATAACGGTCTTAATAGGGTTAATAACTTATTAAAAACAATATATATGTTTATAGTATTATATATTACCTTCTTATAAAATCTTATTACCCATTTGAAGATAATCTTTCATTAGTTTAACTATTTCTTATGTTAATTGCCTGGTTTTTGGGTGTATTTGTTCTTGTTATTTGTTGGCATATTAAATAGATAATAATTTAATCATCTATAGATTGTAAAACATTATTTTATTATCATATATATTCATCATATATGTATTTATAATAAATCATTAAATTTGGAGATAATAAATTGAATGCACCATTCATGGAGACGGTAGGTCGTTAGTACACAGGAACACTACTTTCATTTATTTAGTCTATTAAAACAATTAAAATTAAATGATATATATGTATATTATAATTAAATTATCATATATATTTCATATATATAACTTAGTTTTATTAAAACCATACTTTATACATTCCATGTATAGTGTGAATGAATCACAGCGCTTTGAGGGGGTGGTAGTCCACACTTCCAAATACGAAGTTATCATGCTTGCACAAGATGGAGTGATAAAGGAATGTGTTATAAAGGAACTAAATAAGTATAAATAAATTATAAATATCATATATAACCTATATAAAAATATTTTCTATCATAATTTCCAATAATGATATGTGGTAAATGAAAAAATGAACAAATTCATTTTGTGAGGCGTTAGTTCTCCGTGGACATAAACGGTAAGTTTATACCCATTATATGGAATTCTGGGTAAGTGTAGGGAAAAAACATAAAAAATATTAGTATATTTATGATAATCTTGTTTTTATATAATAATGTAATAAGATTAATTTAAATAATGGAGAAAGAAATAAAACTGAATAGCTTGAGGAAGGGTGTCACCTCTTAATTTGGTAACTCCTTTTGGTTTGCACCATAGGGATTCCAGGGAATATTTTTTTGAAAAGGTGATGGTTCTAGGTTGATGTTAGGGATTTTTAAGAGAAATTTCAGTAGATCTTGGTCGAGGAAAATTTTCTTGAGAGGTGTTAGAAAGAGGGAGGCTTGATTGCCTTTTTATAGTGAAGGATTATAACTCATGTAAATTTTAGAAAAGGGAATTCCACCCAAGTTTTTACAATTTCAGGTGGATAAAATAATGAAACAAAATCCATAAAAGGGGTTATAGGGTCTAAATAATACCATATAATGGATTCTGTACATGTTTTAAGGTTATTTTGTCCCCTCAATGTAAGATTTAGTCCCTTGTTGAGCTTAATTTCACATTAACCGTTGTAATTAATTTTAATCGCATTCACTATTATTTTTTATCATAAACAAATTTAACCTCAATTGACAATATAAATTATTATTATTCCAAATATGTAATCCATTTTTCCAAATTCCAATCATAGAAGTGGCAGAAAATTATTTAAATTTAATCTCACAAATGGGTCGATAATGTAGGTTTAAAAGTAAAAATGACCAAAATTTTAATATGTTATTAAATTCAATTCCAAATTGAAATTTATTCCAATTAATTATATTTTATTAATTTATAAAATTTTAATATAATTAAACTTTAAAAAAATTAAAACTATAATTTATCCTTATAATTAAATTATATGATAAATTATTTTTGAATTAAAATTCAGTATTTTTCACTATTCATTAAAAAATTAAACGTCATAGAAAAATACCAAAAAATAATTGTAGAATAATTTTTATGTTCATATATCTAATGAGATGTTAATTTGGACATAAATAATCAATAAAATTTCCAAAAATTGGGTTTAAAATTGGTTCTCCATTAAAAGGCAGTAAAAGTGCATTTATATTAATATTGGTTTTTATGTGAAATATTGAGTTTGTTCTTATCCTATACTTATAAAATATGTTGGATGAATAATAAAAATATTTTATTGAATATATATACATATATATATTACATTGGTATCATTAACTAACTTTAATTAATTTAATTTATTTTGATAAAACAGTATTACAGGCATATAAATAGTTTTTTATAAAATTATTCCTGTTATATTCAATTGGTTCTTATATTCATTTCTTATTAATTTTTTCCCAATGAATTAATTTTATATTTTTTAAACCATATATTTTCCTAAGATAGTAAATAATATTCACAACTATTAATTCAACATCTAGGTTAAATCTTATTATATTAAATAATAATATTTTAATAATATATTATTGTTCAGTAACACTCGTTCTTGTATACAATGCAAACCATTGAAGATACTCATTGTTATATGAGACATATTCTAACTTAGTGTGACAAGTATTGAAAGTTATCAATTATATTGAATTTATTTAAAATATTATATATATTATAAATTCTTAAGGTATTATATTCCCTTACATGCTTGGTGTTTCATGTCATACACACTATCAAATACCATGTTCCAACTTTAGATTTTCAGGGCATTACATTCTCCCCCACCTTAATAAAATTTCATCCGCGCAATTTAAACTCGATATTTGGTGATATATTTCTGGATTTTTTATATTATTAAAATGTCACATCGTAATAATAGATTGTAATAAATCCCCTATAAAAGAGAGAATGGATAGTAGATAGCTCACATGGAATACATATAACTTGGTCTTGAAGTAGGATAACATTAGTGGAAATTAGTGACACGTACTTGGAGGAAAGGCATAAATATTTATAGGGAGTGATAGAAGTCATCAATCAAAAAAAAGTTAATTTTTAATGGAATTTTAGGGTTTAAAATCCATACATATATGAAGATTTAGAAGATTATTGGTTCAACAAAAATTAAGGTATTAAGAAAACACTTTTGTTTTACAATACAATTCATAATATTGATGAATTATTTTTATGCCTAAGTATATAAGGAAATATAACTACTTGATATATTTTCCTATAGACACACATTCATCTTTCGGTTTTTATTATATCAATTTCCAACTCATCTAAAAATTAAATTTGACTCCTAAAGCACTAAAATACAATTATAATGGATTGTAATGACAATAAAAGAGTGACAAGTTAAACTATTTGTCTCTAACTATTATCCAAATTAAATATGGTTGATACATTAATCTTTATTCCTAAAAAGAAACACTTTTGGTTCATCATTAATATTTATTCATTAATTTTTTAACTAAAAAATGATATTTTAACGGTCACTGTGTACATTTGTGGTTGGCATCAAGGCCTTATCATTCTTTAATCATGGGTTCAAGTCCCACAGCCTTGCCAAATTTGATGGGTTGTCACCCAACATATATGTTTTCCTTTTATACAACTATATAAATATAATTTAAAAAATAATTATATTGTACATCGTTGAAATTTAATCATTAAATAGCCTACGGTTTTCTATAAAACCCTAATACAATAATGCTTCATCCATTTATTTCAACATACATCCTTTCGTGGGCTATAGTTTATCTATAATATCATTTATAAAATTTCTAAATCATGACACCTAATCTTACATATAAAACACCTTAGGTTTAACCTATGTCATTTATTTATCTATTCAAATCCTTTATAATGGTTTGTAAAGAAAATGTAAATTATTCTAAGAATTTTCCCTGGGAAGGTCATATCAGGTGTGCAGTAAGGCATGCTTTCTTGTATCAAGTTACAATCGGGTCAGGCCTAATGCACCTTATCAGAGTTGTTACCCCTAGACACATCTGGGCCAGAACCACATCCACTTTTAGTATCCAGATTGGGATATATTATTATTAATACCCACATAATTTATAATTTACAAAAATTCAATGGTGTTATTCTAAACTTATCCTCAAATTCTACCTCAAGGTTATGTTCTTTAATCAATTTTTCCTAACTCTAGTTCCCAAGGTTTCTATAATACTTACTTTAATACCAACTATAGTGACCCAACCTCATAGATCCTGGAGCTGGTGTCTACTTGAATTACATAGGCATGATTACAAGGAATCAAATCATGAAGGGCCAATGAGTTTAGTATTTTGGGTAAAGAAGATACGTAAATTATTCTTGCATTAAAAATGAATTAAATAATTACATCATAATTATTTCATTCTAGGATAACTTTATTTCATTTATTATATCCCTTCATATGTATCATAGTATGCTTTGTTGATTCCTAAGAAAAGGAAAAAAATAAGGCTAAGCACAAATTCTATGTAAAGATAATGTATAGCAGAAGCAATAATGAATCAATGAGAGTTATGGTTAGGTAAATAACTAAACACTCATGCCATATAATCAATAAACTAAGAATGAAGTGTATGATAAATATATAAAGGTAAATAAATGTAAACAAATTCCATTCATATAACTAGGTAAGGAAAAATATATATGGAAATGTTAGAAACTAAAACATGTTCCATTTAATCAATTAACTAAGAATGAAATGCATCCATAGATATGTCGACATAAAATCTCATGGATAAATAATAATTGAATCAAAATGAAGGAAATTATTATTTATTTGATTCCATGTTTCCTATAATATGAAATTATTACCATCAATTTCAATCACAAAATGGTTTAAAACATACTAGTTATGAACCAATTTGGTTTCTCCAACCTTAGCTCTACTATCAAGACCTTTCACGAGAAAGTATATAATATACTAGTTATAAACACGAAGGGTTTATCCAACCAAATAAAATCAAATTTGACTATAGATGCATCGAAATACATTCATTAATCAGTCCCAAAACAATAGGTATTTCCTTAAATGGTCCCCAACTAGTGTATTTAATGTCCCAATAATTTATAATATCTAATAAACCATGTTCCTTATCAAATATATGTGTTGAATAAAGGATAATAATTTATCAATATTACGCCAAAGAATCAAATAACTCTCAAAGTAAACACTATATGAAAAATAGTATATGGTTTAGGAAATAATCATATCCCTAAAAAATGATATGGATAGTTAGGGTAAATTCAATCTCAAATGATGATTCAAAAAATTATTGTGGTTAAATCTATACATTTCGTAACAGGTAAAAACAACATTGATTTTTCAAGGTAATCAGATCAGAAAGATTCCTTTTTCAGAATATCATAAGAATATTCCTTTGTAACATTGGTAAAAGACAAAAAGGGCACATATTTATTTACATAATCATTTTTAATAGTTTAAATAAATTTTAATAGAACATTTTTTTTATAATAAAATAGGTTCTCTAACTAAAGTGTGAAATGAAGTCGGGTTTTCTTAAAAACATTTGCTAAAACATTTTGAGTAACAAAGAGTGAAAAAATTGTACTAAAACTTGAGAAAGGTCATAAATATACATATGTGAGGAAAATGAAATTTTTTCTTGATAAATGGGTATATAATTTTCATGAGTTTAAATATCTTTTAAAGATAATTAAAATTATTCTCGGGGAAAATAATCTTAAAACCTTATAATGTGTCCCAAACCACTTTCAAACATTTTAAATAATAAACCTTATCATGGAACAACATTAAATGAATGTTTTAATTACCATTAATATAAAATTATTAATTATATAATATATCCTAAGTAAAATTATATGAACCATACAAAATAGGTAAGTGGTGAATATGAAATTTATCTCACATATGTAAAAAGTGAGATAAAAATCCCTTACTTTGCGTTTCCTTTTGGGTGAACATACTTTAAATTAATGTATAAGGATTTTAATAGTATTAATAACATATTAGATAACCATATTCATGTTTATAGTATTATATGTTTACTTATTAAAATATATTATTACCCATTTGATACCAATATTTCATTATTTTCACTATTTTGGGTGTTAATTTCAAAGTTTATTGGGTTTGTTTTGACTCGTTATTTGTTGTTCCTATTACATAAATCATTATTTAATCATATAAATAATTAAAAAAAGATACTATTATCATATATATCTAGTATATATGTTTTTATAATAAATAATAAAATTTTGAGAGACAAAATGGAATGCATCGTTCAAGGAGATGGTAGATCGTATGTACACATGAATGCTACTTTCATTTCCTTATCGTATTAAAATAATGAAAATTAAATGACAAATAGGTATATTATAATTATATTATCATATATATTTTATATATGTTACATAGGTTCATTAAAATAACCCTTTATATGTTATATGTATAGTGTGAACGAATCACAATGCTTGGTGGGGTAGTAGTCCACACTTCCACAAACGATGTTATCGTATTTAAACAAAATGGAGTGACTTAAAAAATGTATTAAAAAAGAACTTAATAAGTATAAATAAATTATAAATATTACATATAACATATATAAATAGAGATTACATTATAATTTTCAATAATTATAGGTGGTAAAGGAAAAAATGAACAACTTCATCTCGTGAGGTTGCAGTTTTCGTACGAATAAATAGTAAGTTTGTTACCCATTTGATGGAAGTGTGTGTAACTATAGGTAGATCCATTAACATAAAAACATATTAGTATGTTTATTATACTTGTGTTTTTATACAAAAATTTAATAAGTATTCCATCTAATGTTGACCGTATAAGAAAGAAATAAAACTAAAGAGTTTAAGGAAGGGTGTTACCTCTTAATCGGGTAACTCCTTTTAGTTTGCACCGAAGGGATTCCATTTACGGATTTCAAAACAAGGTGTGTTTTTTAGATATAGGGGAGGTATTTTGAGTATATATTGGTTTTTATATTTTTTGAGACAAATTATCTTTAGAGGTTTGATGAATTCATAGGCTTGAGTGCCTTTTTATAGTGGAGGAGGAGTGACACAATTGAAAATTTTGGAAAAGGGAATTCCACCAACATTTTTTCCATTTCAATTGGCTCCATTAATGTACATATTTCAATATAATCTACTATAGGGTAAAAACATGACCATATAATGGATTTTGGACAAGTTTATAGGTCATTTTGTCCCTTATGTTTAAGGTTTAGTCCCCTAGTAAGCATAATTTCACCAAAACCATTGTAATTAGTTTTAATCACTTTCACTAATAATTTTTGTTAAAAATTAAGTTAAATTAATTATAAATTATATATTATGATTATTACAAAATGGAAACCATTTTTTAAAATTCTAATCATAGAAGGGGCATAAATTAATTTAAATTTAATCCCGGAGATGGGTCGATAATGGTGGTTTTTAAAGTAAAAACGTGAAAAATAATTCTATGTTTTTATATTCAATATCAAATTGATTTTTTTTTGAAATTAAATAAATTTGATTAACTAATAAAAATTTAATATAATTATAATTTAAAACCAATTAAAAATATAATTAATCCTTATAAATAAATTAGATGAAAAAATGATTTTGAATTAAAATTCAATATTTTTCACTATTTATTAAAAATGAAACTTTAAAAAATATTGATAGTTCACTCGATCCCAATTTTTTAGGTTATTATATAAAATATTAAGTTTCGTTTTACATATAACCTCAATAAAAGTACAAAAGTTGGATTTTAAATAGGTTCCCCAATAAAAGGCGGTAAAAGTGCCTTTATAAAAATATTGGTTTTTATGAAAATTATTGGGTTTGTTCTTATCATGTGATTATCAAATCCATTGTATGAATATAAATAATATTTTATTGAATATAATATATATATATATTATTAATATAATTCACTAATTTTAATTTATTTATTTTTTGGGATAAAACAGCTTTGCAGGCATAAAAATAATTTTATATAAAAAGCATTCATGTTGTATTCAATGGGTTGTTAAATTCATTTGTAATTAATTTATACCAAATTAATACATATTATGTTTCTAAAACATTATATTTTTGTAAGTTAGTTAATACTATTAATAAATTCTTATTTAACAGTTATGTTATATCTTATTCTATTAAATAATAATATTTTAATAATATATTATTATTCAGTAAAACTCAATTTTGCTTGTAATATAATCCATTTAAGAAACTAATTGTTGTGTGTGAAGTATAATAACTCAGTTTCACATGAATTGAAAGATATACATTATATTTAATTTATTTAAAATAGTAAATATATTATAAATTCTCGGGATATTATGTTCCCTTATTCATTTGGTGTTGTGTGTCATAGATGCTATTGAATACCATGATCATACTTTAGATTTTCTAGGCATTAAAAAGTTCTCCACAAATACGTTTTATAGGATGTGAAGATATCCATTCTACTAAAAAATAAATCAAAAAAGGAGTTCAATTATACAAGCATAATGACTAGAGAAAATGGATAAAATTCATTGGAAAAACTATCTGAACTTTCCTATTCATATTGAGGTGCATGGAGGATCCACTATAATTCCTTAAACCATTGTCTATTTTATTTTTAATTTTAGTTATATTTTTTTATGGTGAATCAAGTTCATAGGGTAATAACTATATGTTTGATGATTGATTTCAATTCTGGATAGAAAAGGTAAATAAGTAACCAACCTTGAATGGTTTCTCAAATGGTTTTGAAATAAAAATATTGTGGTGTTTCATATTTTGTGATATTGAAAATTATCGCATACTATTATTGATATAAATGATAAATAATATTACTTATTTTATTGAACTTATTTTTGGTAACATGGGTAACAAGTACTGACGAAGACCATACTTAGTGAAGTAATGAAAGTCATCAATCTGGAAAGTCATAATTTGAAGATTAATTATGGTTTTTTCTCCAAATTTGTATATCTTGAAATCCATTATTTATTATATCAAGCATTGTGAGGATGTTGATGAGTATCTCCATTAAGGATGAGAAAATGTATAAAGATGATAAAACTATCATAATCAATATTTAAATTGATATCAAATCTATTTATTATATAAATTGATTTAAGGTCATGTCATTTGAAATGGAATGTATCACTTAACATCTCATCGTTGGATATGAAAAATATCAAACACTATTCAAAATAAGAGTAATAAAATTATTCAATGAAATATTGAATTTAATTCTTGTAGTTTCCAAATGGTCATTTATCCTTCTTGTTTCATTGCAATGTTTTTATCATTTTTTAAAGTTAGTGTTGTATTTTCAAGGTTATTGTTCTTATAAATGTTTTATATATCAATTGAGTATCTTCAAACTAGATTGAAATTTAATAACCATTTAAGAAAATTGTATGATTTATCATTTTAAGAGGTATCGTGATATGTTGGTGTTGGATGGATTTTTTTCTAAATAAATTCATATTTTTTCTACAATGAGAACATATCATATACACTTACAAGGAAATGACAGTTGGAACCTTCCTTATGTATATAATAATAACCATTTACTATGTAATTTTTATTTATTATCAGTAAGGAGGATGAAAATCGAAATAAATGTTGGAAAAGTTATGTCTATAGTGAATATAATGGTTCACATATTGAAAATTTCATAATTAAATAACATTAAAGGTCTTTAATATACATACATGGGGATGCTAAAAATACCACTTTTTTATGTGTTTTATTTTTCTCAATAACTCGAATTAGTTTTTAATGGTTGATAATGAAATAGAAAAAATTTATTGATGAAAATATGATGAAGTAGTTCCAATTATATTAAAGATTTAATATGTCCTCAGGAATTGATATTTCAAGAAAAACATTGAAGACATTGAGTTTCTAACATTGATAATTGGTGAGATGGTCTTCATGTCAAAGGATTGTGTCAATAGTGACACATATTTTAAAACAATGAATAATTATGATTTGATATTTAATATGTTATATGGAATTTATATTCCAAAATGTATAATGGGATAGAATATGAAAAAAATTTGGGAATATTTCACTATTCTAATAGAACCAGTAAAGATCAAACTCAAAGAAAATTATTATTTTAATTTTCATAAAGAAATCATTATATAATATAATGAAAAATAATTTTATTCATGAAAGAATGAAATATATCTATAAAATATTTTAATTCTTCCTTAAATGGTTATTTTATGATAAAAAAATTAATAAAAGCATTTGAGGAGAGTTTTATTTTCATATATAGGAATATTTCACTTAGAAATTATTCCAAGGGATATCAAAAATGTGTCCGACAAAACCATGTGTCCATGGGAACCTCAACCGAGGAACTTATGGGACACAAAAGTCTACGAAAATTAATGGATGTTGGAAACTTCCACCTAGAATGCCAGAGATAGTGCAAAGTTCCAACCAAAGGTAGTCGGTCCATATATAAGGTGTGCATAGTGAATGGATGAAGATGAGATTAGGTTGATCAAGAATCATATAGGGAACCTTAGGGACTACATGTGGTGCATCCATTGTTGTATTTTTGTGTTGTGTATCAGGTTTCTAACCCTGATGTCAATTTGAATAAGTTGTGGGAATGGGAAATCATACATAGCATAACCAACTGCATGAATAATTTATGTTGGATGACATATCATGGCACACTTCATCTATAATAAAAATATAAGGATATATGATGGACTACCAAATGGGATTCATTTGGACCATCTAATTCATGGAGTGGTCATTTTTAACCTCTTGCAGTCTTAAAATATTGATATCTTGGTTTATTCACTCCTTCCATCATTGATGAAAATTATATATTGAATTTTCGATATAGTGAGGTTGAGATAATTAGATGATGAAGTATCGAATTTTTTTTTCATGCATGCTTCACTTTTCATTCAAATATATGTTATAAGAAGTCTCCTCTATTGAATGAAAATCATACTTCCAAAGGGAGATATTTATGTGATATTACATGGATGAGTTAGATGCCTGAAAGGTAACACGTTTATGATATTTTGGAACTGATACAATCACTAAGAATATAATCCAACATCACGAAGAAAAAAACACCATGTTATTCGACATCATTTAAAACCAAGTTCAAGTATTCAAATTCTGAGTCCTTTTTACATTCAAATTAAAAATTATCATGAATTGATTTCCAAGATTCTATAGTCAGAGTGAGGTAGTGTAAACATCTACATAAATACTGATACATCAAGTCAAAGTGTGGTACTATCGGTCACATTATAAAATAATATATCCTAGTTTTCTAAAAAAACATAGCTTCTTCGGATTTGAACAACATGAGTAAGAAACTACTAAATGAGATTCCTAGATTTTTCAATGAGGAGTATTCAATAAACCTTCCTGGTTTCATGAAGAAGTACCACACATATCCTACCTGAAGAAGAACCCAATAGAAACTCAACTAGTGTCTGAGATCCCTCGATGTGCCTCACGAAGAAGAATGGTTCCCTGAACCGGTGATTCGATATTATATCCCCATTATGATATGTATTGATAACACTACTAAAGTAAACATTTAATACATGATTGAAAGAATAATATTCAAAAAATATTGTTTTTTATGAAGGGATAAATTTTTTCCTATATAAAAACTCATAGGAATAAGAGTTTCACGTGAAGGCCTTCTAGCTTGCATGAAGATAGATACCAAACAACTAAAACCTCATATGAGGGTGATTGAGTTATATTCTAGTATTCATAAAAATAATATATGTTTCTGAATTACTACATATGGATCCATACTAAAAGAATATGTGGTGTTTTTACAAAGATAACTAGATAGTGTGAAATTGGTATTCAAAATTGGAGTTCCAAGAGGAAGACATGAATGCCTGCAAATGTCAAATGAACATGCATAAGTTTCTAAGGAATAGTTTTATATAAAACATTTGAGGAAAGATAAAATGAGTGAATAAGATGGTAATTAATAGCACATGTGATAATATATATAGATATTTTCTAATATTTTAAATGAGAGTTCAATGAAAAAAATATAACTGATAAAACATTCAATTTTTACACTGTATCGAAGAGAAATAATTATGATTAAGCTAAGATAAGGAGAATATTATTGTTCTAGTTATTAGAAATTAATTCTATGGATTTAGAATTTCATTAAGAAGAATTTTAAATGAAATTGAATTTTCATTAATGGATAAAGAGATCAAGACACAACTATAAAATATTTGATATATTTGTATGACATAGATAAGAGGAATGAAAAGTAAGTGACTGGAAAATTTGATATTAGTTTATCATAATTTGGGTCAAGAAGGATTTTTTATTTATAAGTCCACAACCTGTTAATATTATTGTGATTTATAGAAGGAGAAGAAAGTGAAACTTTTAGGATTTTGTTTTAAAGAAGATGTAGGTCTTATGCATGCGACTATGAAGGAAACCAAATGAACAAGAAGATTATTTTGGAATAACAAAGAAGCCCTATGAAATCAAATAGTAGTCTCAAAAAGTGAAAGAGTTTATTAGTGTTACAAATAACCTTATGAATAAGGGTATTACTATATGTAGTATAAATATCCATCATGCAGATGTAAAACATGCTTCAGATATTGATCATAGTTCATTTCAAGTGAATGGTTATTCCCATATTGTTGTAACCATAATTAAAGGATTGTTTTCTAGTGTTTGTGTGGTTGGATCACTTCTATACCATTCCGAGAACTGTGGAATCTTTTTCTGTAGTAGAACTTGTAAAAACGTCATGTGATATTCAATACTAATTTCATATACATTCATGCTATAGGGAAAATTGAATAATATAATCTAGATCCTTAGTGGTCCAAGAGGTAAAAGGGGTAAAATTAATAAATAAATTAAAAAGTTCCCAACACTGATACAAACCCTCTTTTAGTGTTATGAATACACCAAAATCTTCATTAAATTAATGAAAACTTTTGGATAACTATTTTAGAAAAAATTATTGATGTATTTTTAACTATTTTGTGTAATATATGATTTTTATGGTAATAATGTGACTTTTGATTTCCAAAAAAGTGAGTTAGATAATATTGATAAATTTGAAATTAAATATTCATTTTATAAAAATATGGCCCATGATATTTTTTGTCACAAACCTACCCAGGTCGACCCAAAACCGGACACCTGGGTCACCTGAGTCAGCCCGCGACATGGCCTCAAGCGCGTCTCCCCTTACGCCAGAGGTTGCCGACTAGCGGCGAGGGTGTAAGGTAAGTCAGGGGGGAGACTATACCCTCTTATAAAAGTGTAACAAAGGGACCAAAAATATAGCAATGGAAGTAGTGTAAATAATAATAAGAAAGCAGCGAAAAACATTTTTCATTTATAAGGTTTGAATAAAATTGGTGAACAACATTTTATAAAAGAGATGCATGCATGACATGCTAATGATACAATGGAAGCATTAAATCACACGCCATACTTACACATCAATGCAGAAGTAAATGAACAAAAGTCTCAAGCCCCTAGGGCGATCTCCATGAGCATCCCGAGCCCCAACTCGGTCCTTTGCTCCTAACTCCATGTACAAGGAACAGCTACAACAAGGTCCTGCAACCAAATGGAATCTACTCGGGTATCCCAGTGCAATGACGGCCGGAGTAGGGTGTGAGATATATATCTCAGTAGGCTAGAACCACCAGGGTCTAGCCCACTCTAGACCATGAAATATAATTAAACAAAGTACTGGTATTTTCGAACAATAACGACACAATGCAAACAATAAATGCCCGTTCAGGTTCCAAAAAGGACACCTGACGGCAATACCTGCTTCGGCCCATAGCCGGGATAAGAACCTGTCTAAAACAACACAAGTAAATTTGGTTCAAGCATATAAAAAACACTTTTTATTATTTTTCTCACTTACTCTATTTATTCACTTATCATTTCAACTTAGACTGAAAATCCACTCATTCTTACCTTTCTTTATTTGATCACAATTCATTCGGGTTTTACCCACATCTCTCATTCTTTTCATAAATCATTATCATCATTCGTTCGGTGTAGATAGCCATGTCTAACACCCCGTATCACATTTGTTGTAGATCGCCATGTCTAACACCACGAATCACATTTGGTGTTGATCGCCATGTCTAACCCCTAGATAATCATTCGGTGTAGATCGTCATGTCTAACACCCCGTATCACATTTGGTGTAGATCGCCATGTCTAACACCTTATATCACAAGCTTGGATAACCATTGGGAAGGAACGCCATGTCCAAAACCCAACGTTTAAATCGGTCTAGAGCACCATGTCTAGGACCCATAATCTCATTTATTTATTACTATTTATGAATTAATTAATCAGTCGACACAATTCTCATTTCATGATTAATTCTTCATGTTTAGTTATCCAAATTAGATCTCAACTTTTTATAATCAATTCTCATAATTAATTATCCTTTTTCAACATTCTGGAACTTGCACGAGCAATAGAAGGTAAACGAAAGCGTATGGAATCAACATGCCTCTATGTTAGGTGATTAATGACATTAAATGGTACATGCTAACAAACTTGTTCAAGCAAGGCATTTGGTTCAATCTATCACATTAAATTTATAACTTAAAGAACAAGGAAAAAGGGGCATTTAGGCGGGGCACACCCAAAGGGGTGGCCAAGAGGCAAGGTTAGCACCTAGGGTGGGCTTTACCATAACGAAGGCCACAATGGGCATGATCGAACCACCCAAGCATTTCAATAATAAATAAAGAGGCATTGCCGGAAGGTTGCGACAAGCGACACAAGACGTGGCATGACATAAGCGCCGAAGTAAAGGGAAGAGGGTAAACACCCTACCCTAAAAGTTCTAATTACATGTTAAGCCATGAACATAGGAGGTACCATGGATCATTTATTATTTCTCAAGAAGCAACGTCATTTGAGGTAACCCGTAAGGTACAAGTACAAGCATGTCATTTATCAAGTATAATGTCAAGCATAAAGAGTCATAAGACTTTTAAGCAAGCAATCACAAAAAAAGGAAATCTACTACTACACGTTTATTTTGAAGGCAGCTCACCTCAATTGGAGGAGTTTTATTAGAAAACATGCCATTACTTTATCAAACAATTCATTTAGTTATATTTTGCATTTACTTTAAAACTCATTCAACACTTAACAAAGTTAAGAAGCCAAACAGTAAGGAAGGCAATCATGAAATTCTATTGCGACATTTTTAGATTGAAGGCAGCGCACCTCGAAAGAGGGGTTCTATTATTAAATGGTTAGTTTAGTGACCAAACAACCTCTTTTATCTTATTCCTGCAATTCACACGATTTGCACAGAAGCATTTAATCGAAACTAAACTTGCATAATTAAAATGCTAAGTGAAATATTAAACTCACTATTACTTTACATAAATTTAAAGGGAAAGGAGAGGGACCCTACCTCCAGGTGGATCCATCCGTCCACTCCGGCTCTTGGCGCTTTCTAACAAAAGCTGTCGCAGCTGCTCCCCCACAAGGCATATGTGATTTCACATACGTATGAGGACACCTAGCCTTTATGCACATGCTCCGTATGGCCATGAGAGTGCGCAAGAGGATCCTTACACATATGATTACACACATACACCTGTCTCCGCTCACCTGCACAGGCACTTTTTATATATTTAATGGGGACAACTAGCCCCGTACGTGTATATTTGATGCCATGGACAAATATACGCACGCCGGGGGAACCCACGTACATATAAATCCATACCTATGCCTGCGCAGGTGAGTCGCCCAAGCTCTGGCAACCCGAAACCTCCGACGCACTATAAGACAAGAATTACGAACCTTAAGACACAAAGATAAACCAATTTAGGCCAGGAAAAACCAACCAGAAATAATAAACCCTTACCTCGGGTGTTGGAGACAAACCTAAATGAAGGAGAACCCACACCGCGAGCTCAACGCACTGCCAACATCAAGTCGGGGCTCATAAACATCAAAAGCCCCAAATTTAACAAGTGAAAAACAAAGGGAAAGGTGAAAACCCCACCCCGAAACCATTCCAACGATCTGAAACCCCCTATATCGCTTCTCCTTCGGCGGCGGTTGCCGGAACGCGCGCCAAGGAGTCCCAACAGACCTTCTGCGCCGACCTAGAACAAGGGCAAGATGAAAAACCGGTCACCTCTAAGCCCTAGGGTTCGACCGCACCTCACTTGGCTCCGATTAGGTCGAAAAGAAGCTAGAAATAGAGAGGATAAGGGAGAGAAGGACTCAACATGATGATTCGGAGAGTGAAATCCCCAAAAACCGGGAGAAAACGGGGGAAGGAGGCGGCGCCGTGGAGGGGGGGTCACGCGCGGCTCGCGGGAGAGAAGGGGGGGTGCGTCGCATGGGTGTTCTGCCAAGAGAGGGAAGGGAGTTCGTTTAGGTTTTTCTTTCTTTTATTTTAATTTTAAACAAAAACTAAAACACACCCAACCCGCACGGTTTTACCCGCACCGTCTAAAAAACCATGTGCAGCCCGCGCGCCTGCTATCGGATACCCAGGGTACCCCGCACGCCTGACCCACATGGTTAAACCCACCGTGCGCGGTCCGATATCACCTCTTAAAATGGCTCCCGAACTCGGGACCTCGTTCCAAAGCTCGGTTTTAAAACCGAACCGCTGATAAAAGAAAAAGTTCAAAAACCTTCGCATTTTATCCGCTAAAAAAACGGTTCGTTACAAACTACCCCCCCCCCAAAAAAAAACTTCTCGTCCCCGATAAGCCTTCAGAAAACAACGAAAACATCACCCGACTCACAAGGGTTGTGAAGTTGCATTCAACCGGTTGTATTGTGTTTCCAACGCCCAATGCACATTTAAGCATTTTCTAAGAAGACTGCACTTAAGCCTTTACAACTCGAGCCAACGCTCAAGTTACAACTAAAACATCAAAGCCGAGCTTACATATGAGGCCATTATAGGGACCTAAACCAAATAAAATGGTCGAATCATGATCGACCAACTAAAATTGGTCACGCAAGATTTGCTCGGAAGACATCGCCAACCCGAAAAACACACTCACCCTTAAACCGACGACATGCTTTTAAAACAGTTTCGCTATCAACTACGAGCGCACCGAAGTCCTTACACGACCTTCGGTGATATTCTCAAGCCAAGACATCACAAGACTATTATAAAACTATCGTGCCTCAGCACGAAGCGTAACTCCAAGAAACCGTGCATCCCACGCACAACCAGAGAGAGATTACGAAACAAACCAACAACTTTTAACTTTAGCGCGGCGTATAACTGACACTATCTTAGTGTATCCAAGACGACGTCAAGATGGGGGACATGCTCATCTCATCCAGCAGAGTACACTAAGATTAAACCAAGGTCGCTAAGAAGATCAATCGGACCAAACTCTGATGCCTATACCACCTGAGGCATTCGTATTCGTCGAAGCTTAACCACTGAAACTCTTCCCGCACTAACGGAGTTTCTAAAGCGTTGCGCACACTTCCAACCTTATCAAAGTTGTGCTGCCAAGCAAGCACCGACATGAAAACAGGAACTCATGCGACACTACCCACCTTAGGAGTGTCCATGTCTTCGCAAGAACTAGCCGCTCACCGGCGTGCTATTTTTGAAACACTTTAACACACGGGTGACGTCCCTCAAACTACGATCACCACATCATAAGCTCACACCGAAAACAAGGCAACTCAAGCTCTAAGGGTACTACCTAGCACGGGCTAGTCCCTTACGAAGCACACGCGTCGACCCAAACTCTTGGTCACGCAAAACAAGAATTACTAGGCTCAAAAACCCCTTTCCATTTTATCCATTTCATTAATTCATTTCAACCTTTAATCATTTGAAAGAAGATTTTAACAAATCCACAAGTACTATTTCACAACAAAGTCCTCGGTTTTCAAACAACGCCCCATGGGAAAAACAGGCAAGTTGTAACAAACTTCCTCTTCAACATTTAACATTTAAAACTTAGCAGCCATCTTTTAAAAAGTTTGAAAACACGATTTACCCTTTTCCCAATTATAAGGCTCCCATACACCTTATAATGGAAAATTGGCTCCATCATCATCGCAACCAACAATTTCATCCAAAGCAACCAAGCGCTTACCAGCAAGCTAACAAGCCACTACAAATAGCTAACACAAAGCAACAAGGTGAAATCACTAAAACATGCTATAACATAGAGCATGACACACAAGCAAGATAGAAAACATGACATATTATCACCCAAACATGTTAACTATCACCGAAACATGCTTTCTAAAGAGGCATGCTAAATAAATCCAGACATGACATATTTCCAAGGCACACCATCAAAATCAGCAAGCATCCTACTAATGAAACTACATGGAATGGCAGATATGCATGACATGTGAATCTATAAGTACCTAACATGATGCATGCAATGCAATTTCCTGGCCATAACGGGCTAAGGAAATTTTTTAAAACCTCTTCATAAACAAATAAGCAGTGGAAAGTACAACATTCACCCAAGGTGAAATCACATCAACTGTAACAGCAAACAACATGAACATCAATTCCCAGCCCGGGCCACTTGGTCATTTACCGTACGTGGGGTGATTAGTCCCAAACACGGCTATTACCCAAGCGCCGAAACATTCATAATCTCCTGTATACCAATCCCAAAACATTAAGACAATGAAAAGAAAGAAACCTCCTCTGATACCATTTTTTCACGAAACAACCCAGGTCGACCCTAAACCAGACACCTGGGTCACCTGAGCCAGCCCACGACATGGCCTCAAGCGCGTCTCCCCTTACGCCAGAGGTTGCCGACTAGAGACGAGGGTGTAAGGTAAGTGAGGGGGGAGACTATACCCTCTTATCAAAGTGGAACAAAGGGACCAAAAATATAGCAACGGAAGTAGTGTAAATAATAATAAGAATGCAGTGGGAAACATTTTTCATTTATAAGGTTTGAATAAAATTGGCGAACAGCAGTTTATATAAGAGATGCATGCATGACATGCTAATGATACAATGGAAGCATTAAATCACACGACATACTTACACATCAATGCAGAAGAAAATGAACAAAAGTCTCAAGCCCCGAGGGAGATCTCCATGAGCATCCCAAGTCCCAACTCGGTCCTTTTCTCCTAACTCCAAGTACAAGGAACAGCAACAACAAGGTCCTGCAACCAAATGGAATCTAATCGGGTACCCCAGTGCAATGGCGGCCCGAGTAGGGTGTGAGATATATATCTCAGTAGGATGGAACCACCGGGGTCCAGCCCACTCTAGACCATGAAATATAATTAAACAAAGTACTTGTATTTTCGAACAATAACGACACAATGCAAACAATGAACACCCGTTCAGGTTCCAAAAAGGACACCTGACGGTAATACCTGCTTCGGCCCATAGCCGGGATAAGAACCTATTTAAAACAACACAAGTAAATTTGGTTCAAGCATAAAAAAACACTTTTTATCATTTTGCTCACTTACTCTATTTATTCACTTATCATTTCAACTCAGACTGGAAATCCACTCATTCTTACCTTTCCTTATTTGATCACAATTCACTTGGGTTTTACCCACATCTCTCATTCTTTTCATAAATCATTATCATCATTCATTCGGTGTAGATCGCCATGTCTAACACCCCGTATCACATTTTGTGTATATCACCATGTCTGACACCTCAAATCACATTTGGTGTTGATCGCCATGTCTAAACCCTAGATAATCATTCAGTGTAGATCATCATGTCTAACACCCCGTATCACATTTGGTGTAGATATCCATGTCTAACACCTTATATCACAACCCTGGATAACCATTGGGAAGGAACTCCATGTCCAATACCCAACGTTTAAATCGGTCTAGAGCACCATGTCTAGGACCCATAATCTCATTTATTTATTACTATTTATCAATTAATTAATCAGTCGACACAATTCTCATTTCATGATTAATTCTTCACATTTAGTTATCCAAATCAGATCTCAACTTTTTATAATCAATTCTCATAATTAATTATCCTTGTTCAACATTCTGGAACTTGCACGAGCAATAGAAGGTAAATAAAAGCGTATGGCATCAACATGCCTCTATGTTAGGTGATTAATGACATTAAATAGTACATGCTAACAAACTTGTTCAAGCAAGGCATTTGGTTCAATCTATCACATTAAATTTATAACTTAAAGGACAAGGAAAAGGGGGCATTTAGGCGGGGCACACCCAAAGGGGTGGCCAATAGGCAAGGCGAGCACCTAGGGTGGGCTTTACCATAACGAAGGCCACAATGGGCATGAGCGAACCACCCAAGCATTTCAATAATAAATAAAGAGGCATTGCTGGAAGGTTGCGACAAGCGACACAAGACGTGGCATGACATAAGTGCCGAAGTAAAGGGAAGAGGGTAAACACCCTACACTAAAAGTTCTAATTACATGTTAAGCCATGAACTTAGGAGGTGCCATGGCTCGTTTATTATTTCTCAAGAAGCAATGTCATTTGATGTAACTAGTAAGGTATAAGTACAAGCATGCCATTTATCAAGTATAATTTCAAGCATAAAGAGTCATAAGAATTTTAAGCATGCAATCACAAAAAAAGGAAATCTACTACTACACATTTATTTTGAAGGCAGCTCACCTCCATTGGTGGAGTTTTATTAGAAAACATGCCATTACTTTATCAAACAATTCATTTAGTGATATTTAGCATTTACTTTAAAACTCATTCAACACTTAACAAAGTTAAGAAGCCAAACAGTAAGGAAGGCAATCATGAAATTCTATTGCTACATTTTTAGATTGAAGTCAGCGCACCTCGAAAGAGGGGTTTTATTATTAAATCATTAGTTTAGTGACCAAACAACCTCTTTTATCTTATTCCTGTAATTCACATGATTTGCACAGAAGAATTTAATCAGAACTAAACTTGCATAATTAAAATGCTAAGTGCAATATTAAACTCACTATTACTTTACTTAAATTTAAAGGGCAAGGAGAGGGACCCTACCTCCAGGTGGATCCATCCGTCCACTTCGGCTCTTGGCGCTTTCTAACTAAAGCTGTCACAGCTGCTCCCCCACGAGGCATATGTGATTTCACATACGTATAAAAACACCTAGCCTCTATGCACACGCTCTGCATGGCCATGAGAGTGCATAAGACACTACTGGAAATTAGATCTTTCCCAACGCTTCTATACCAACGGTTTGCAAAAACCGTTGGTATAGGTCCCCTTTCCCAACGATTTGGCCAAACCATTGGGAAAGGCCCCCAAATTGGACACTTTTCCAAACGGTTTGGCCAAACCGTTGGGAAAGGTCCCCAAATAGACCACTTTTCCCAACGGTTTGGCCAAATCGTTGGGAAAGGTCCCCAAATATGCCACTTTTCCCAACCGTTTGGCCAAACCGTTGGGAAAAGTGGGACAAAATTCAACATCCCTCACAGAATGAAAATCACAACCAAAGACCTATACCAACGGTTGTAAAAACTGTTGGTATAGGTCTATACCAATGGTTTTAACAACCGTTGGTATAGGAACTTTCATTTTTAATCAGACCTTCGTACCGAGAACATTATATAAATCAAAATTTAAAATATTTATGAGAATACATATATATATTTATGTAATTATGATCACAAAAGTCATGTTAGGTTAGTGGTTGAGTCATTCAATTATAAACGAGGGGTCCTAGGATCAAATCCCAGCGGATGTTTTATTTTTAGAATTTATATACCAACGGTTCCATTACCATTGGTATAGATTTCATATTACCTATACCAACAGTTTCTAAAACCGTTGGTATAGACCTATCCCAACGGCTTACTTGGCTACAGTTCTCTAAACCGTTGGTATAGGCTATACCAACGGTTTGGAGGCCTATACCAACGGTTTCAAACTGTTGGTAAATGTTAGATTTCCAGTAGTGAGAGGATCCTTACACATATGCTTACAAACATACACCTATCTCCGCTCACCTGCACAGGCACTTTTTATATATGTAATGGGGACAACTAGCCCCGTACGTGTATATTTGCTGCCATGGAAAAATATACGCACGCCAGGGGAACCCACGTACATATAAATATGTACCTATGCCTGTGCAGGTGAGTCGCCCAAGCTCCGGCAACCCGAAACCATACCGAAACCTCCGACGCACTATAAGACAAGCATTACGAACCTTAAGACACAAAGATAAACCAATTTAGGCCAGGAAAAACCAACCAGAAATAATAAACCCTTACCTCGGGTGTTGGCGACAAACCAAAACGAAGGCGAACCCACACCGCGAGCTCAACGCACTGCCAACATCAAGTCGGGGATCATAAACATCAAAAGCCCCAAATTTAACAAGTGCAAAACAAAGGGAAAGGTGAAAACCTCACCCCGAAACCATTTCGACAATCTGAAACCCCCCGAACCGCTTCGCCTTCAGTGGCGGTTGCCGGAACGCGCGCCAAGGAGTCCCAACGGACCTTCCGTGCCGACCTAGAACAAGTGCAAGATGAAAAACCGGATCACCTCTAAGCCCTAGGGTTCGGCCGCACCTCACCGGGTGCCTATTAGGTCGAAAAGAAGCCAGAAACAGGGAGGAGAAGGGAGAGAAGGTCTCACCATGATGATTTGGAGAGTGAAATCGCCAAAAACTGGCAGAAAACGGGGGAAGGAGGTAGCGCCGTGGAGGGGGGGTCGCGCGCGGCTCGTGGGAGAGAAGTGGGGGGTGTCACGTGGGTGTTCTGCCAAGAGAGGGGAGGGATTTAGTTTAGGTTTTTTTTTCTTTTATTTTAATTTTAAACAAAAACTAAAACACACCCAACCTGCACGGTTTTACCCGCACCGTCTGAAAAACCATGTGCAGCCCGCGCGCCTGCTACCGGATACCCAGGGTACCCCGCATGCCTGACCGGCACGGTTAAACCCACCGCGCGCGGTCTGATATCACCGCTTAAAATGGCTCCAGAACTCGGGACCTCGTTCTGAAGCTCGGTTTTAAAGCCGACCCGCTGATAAAATAAAAATTTCAAAAACCTTCGCATTTTATCCGCTAAAAAATCGGTTCGTTACATTTTTGATAAATATTATCACATTTTTTAGATAATGATAAATATTTAATGGTTTTCGACATTATGAACTATTAATAAATAAATTTTCTGGTTAAAGATAAAGTTAATTTTTGAGTAATATATAGAATCATGATGTAATTGAATATCAAAGAGATGAAAAATGTTTTAGGAATGTAATGATTTATAGAATATATAATTTCATATATATATATATATATATATATATATATATTTATAATTGATTATTAGATAGATTAATTTCGTTTTAGGAAAGTTATGTTAATTGATATGGCCTAATATATAATGTTTGATGTTATATTTTATGTTAAATCAAGAGTAATGAATATATCCCATAAATTGATTTTATTATGGGAGACAATTAAAATCTAAACGAAATAATTTATTTTAGGGGTAGAATGAAACACATATAGATTAAAAATATATAAATTCCATTAAAACCTAAAGTGTTTGAAAGTTTTCATTGCACACAACACCAAGCCACACAAAACCCACATAATGTTAAATAACCATTAAATTGTATCCCTAAAATTAGTATGGTACTAACTAGATGTAAATAAATTATAAAATATATATTCAAATAAAAAATCATTATTAATATTAAGGCATTGATGAATATTAAATATTTTATAGAAAAGTAATTACTAAAAATGACTTATGTTTTAAAATGAAACCCTTCTAAAATTAGTGTTTATGTACTATTTTTTAGATAATAAAAATATTATGGGAAAAATATAATTTTTCTATGAATTATATATTAACACCAATATTATAAGTAATTTATATGAAATAAATGTATTAAGATTTAACATTTTAAAAAATATATCTTCCTATGAAAAATTTTATCATGAAATTTTTATGATTTTATAAAAATTTAAAATTATAATCATTTTTAATTATTACTTGAAAGAATAAAATTTATTTTTATACACGAAAATTTATTATTATCTTATGTTGATTTTTGGTATTTTTTTCAAATAGTGGTTTTTTTATGAAAGTGGTCAAAATAATGTTTTACTAGAACTTACACATTATATTTATATATAAGCTCTAAATAGAACTTTAGAAAACAATTAATTGATAAAATACTTATTTTAAGAGTAAAAGTATAAAATTTTAAATACAATTATGATATTAAAAATTAAATGTTTATCATTTCATGAACACAAGTAATGTCGTCCTATAAAGGAAATTCTTTAAGTCATGCCATTTAATTAAATATTTTTTTGTAGTATTAATGTCTGAATTTATTTTAAAGACGTATAAATTTTCTTTAATTTATAAAAAATCAATCAACATAATTTAAATTAAATATGTTATTAATTTAATCCTAAACATAAATCCCAAGTCTCAGAAATATACATTTTCTAAAAACTAGTTTTTAGGTTTTAGATTCCACAATGGTAAAATTCATTTTTCATACTCATATACATTTAATATTAGTAAACAGATTAAATGATTAGAATTATTCAGTTAAAAGTATTTAATAAAGTCCATTTTTAGGAATAAAATATGTTTTACTATGGTAAAAAATTAGTTACCATTGTAAAATTTAAAATGATAAAGGTAGAAAATATTTAGGGAAAGAGTTGATAAAAAATTTAAAATGTGAGTTGAATTTAATGGTATAGTATTTATAAATATTATTTATTTCACACTACAATATTTATCAATTTTTGTTCTATTTTACTTAAGAGTGGCTTCTCAATATTTAAAACATATTTGTATTTACAAAAATGAAATCCCTTTTCACTTATAAAATGGGCCTATAGAAACACATTTAATACCACTATAAAAATTTTTTTACTCAAAATCCAAAATAAATATATGTCTATATGAATATCCACATTCTTTGTGGTTAATAAATTTTTTCTGAATCCTATTGTTTCTCAGAAATCCTATAAGGAATTATCAATGAGCTCATCATGGCTAAAAAAATTTAATTAAATTATTTCTAATATATCATACCTTTAAAATTATAATTTTCTCTTACCTATATATAAATAAATATAATTTATTTAAAAAAAATATTTTGTTAATGAAATAATCATTGACTATATTTCCACTCTTCCCCTAAGAAAAACAAACACGTGAAACGTGGGTATGTTATGACTACAACCTCAACAAATAAACATGTTTTTCATTACACTAAAACCATCCATTATTGGTTAATATAATGGGTTTGATAGATAAATATGATTTTCACTCTATCAATAAATTTATGATTATAGAAAATGGATATCCAATAAATTATATGATCAACAAACAGTCATCATTAATTATATCATTTAATATAAGTGTACTAAGTGGACTCCCATTTAATTAATATCATGTAATATTTTAATCAAGATTATTTATTCCTTATTACTTACAATTAAGATATATAATAGTATTAAAAACTATATATGATCATTATGAGTCATTTATACTAATATTTATACTAAACCAAGACATAATCATCCATTAACCATGGCTTGTTCATATTTGGGTCAGTTTAACAACCTATTTGTACAATGTGATGAATTTATATCATAGATAACTATGGGATCATAAATACATGTATAGTATGATATAAATAATTAAATGATATTTTGTTGTTATTGGAATATTAATATAGTTATTAAACACATTAAGTAGTAAAACACCTTTTGTTCACCAAGATTCACTAAAACATGTTTTCCATCAATTTCATCTTAATGGATAAATAATAAAACACTAATGAAAATAAATTAATACATTATATATTACTATGAAACAATTATAATGATATTTTTAATGACCAAGTAATGATGAACACTTCTATAAGAAAATTGTTTCTAAATATCAAACCTATAAACAACTAATGTGGGAAAATGAGAAAAAACCTATGATTAATATAGATAATAACTATCTATAAATATTATAAATTAAAACTTATTTTAGTATGTTTAGAATTAATTAGTTAATATCACTTTTTTAGGACACATGAGGTCAAATTACATGCAAGGAAGTTGGAATAAGAGGTCAGGGTTTTTAGGGTATCAATTCTTATTCATTGAGATATAAGTCAATTTATGAACTATTTTTTTATTATATGTGGTTATTTACATCTAATGGATATATTTTTAAAACAATGTTTTTATTTCATTTGATATAATAATCCAATCTATATTCTTATCTATGTGTAGATATTAATTAAGTGGTTCCCCCATTAGTAAGGATTTTTCATCACACATCTTTCATTAATTGGCTTATGTTCATTCTATTAAACATATTTAATATAATTTGAATTAATTATTATCCTCATTGGATAATGTGATATATCATTATTTTTTATAGAGAATTAAACTCTGAACACTAATATAATTTCTGAATATTTCTTACTTTAATATTTATTTTACCCATAAGGGATATTGATAGCACAAGTCTCTTATATTCATGTTATAATGTTTTATATTGAAAATTTACCTTTAATTATTGGGTAATCATACCATTATATAATATTATATAATTTTTTATAATCCTATTTTTGGAAATTATATTCCAATACAATGAAAAGTTTTTTACTCTTTTAATAATATGGGTTTTCAAAAAAGGTAATTGTTAATTATTTAAATATTTCCATCTATATCTTTAAACCCAAAATTCCATTAGAAAATGTTATTTAATTTTACACTATAAAATATTGAATATTATTGTTAAAAGTTAGTTTTCCAAAATATTTCACATAAACTTCTCACCGGTAAATTTTGAAAGTAATGCTAATACTTATATTTTACGGCAATCAAAAAATATTTTTTGAAAGGTATTTAGAGTTTTGACCTCTATTTTCATTATCTTATTCAAATTGATTTAAATACAAGTGATTTCTATTATATGTTTTTTATTTTTATAAAAATATATTATTAGAATTTTGGGATTTTAACTCATGCTATCAAACAATTCATTTTTTGATCCATTATTTTTTTTTATCATTTGAAGTATTATTCTTCAAAGTTGTTTTCATTAATGTAACACTACTTATAATCTTCCCCCATTACACTAGGGATATAATCATTTTCCACCATCCACATTAATTGTTTATGTGGCCTATATAAATAAAATTCCTATAAAATATATGATACCTCACTTCCATTGTATTTATTAACAAATAATCAAGAATAGGTATAACTCCTCATCAAATTTCATTCATTTTGAATACAATGTTGTATATTTATATGATTGATGAGTCTTCAACATGATTCTATATTGTTAATTTGTTTTGGAAATATTTTATATGGCTATTTTATGTTACATTTATTGATGTAAGTATAAGAGTTTTCCATATATGATCCATTTTAATTTTATTAAAAATCTATCTTCACACCTAGGATTCTATATAGTATTAAAAGTATTTATTTATATGTCACACAAGTGAATAAACAATAATCAGTGGAGTCCAATATTGGATTTTAATTCATTTTTTATTGTTATAAGTCTCATGATATAAAAGGAGGAATATTTTTATGACTCAATCCAAAAAAGACAAAAAGGTGACTAAATCATGAAACACTAAGGAAAATAGGTGGGTAAAGCCTAATTAAACATGGGAAATTGGTGATGGGATCTGTCCTAGACTGGCCTAGATTCCCTGGTACCCTGATAACCAAGAAAATATAGACAAATCTTGAAGAGAATTCATGATCCCAATAGGATGGTGACTAAAACCTGGGACCATACAATAATAAATAGGGAAATGCTTTACAGAAAAAAATTAGGAGATAAACAAGATACAGGTCTGTATAGAAACTCTCCACATTGAGAATGTACAAGAACTTAAATTTTTAAATTAGTACTTGAGTATATTGATAAAAACACAATGAAAACATCAACCCTAACTATCATCAGTAAACCAAAGTAAGTATCAAACCCCATTGTTACAAGTGGACAATATCTTCACTCAACACCATCATCAGTCCACCATCCCGATGATCAAGAACATCCACTAACTATAATTGGATCATTTCAATTTCTTGAACCTAGAATAATAAAATCTATAAAAACTGAGGGAAAATTTTGGGTGTGATCTATAAATATATATATGTTCTCACCATGAGATCCATAATAGATTCCATAATAATAAACTAATCATTATCTCAATTTAAATAAATCAAGTCTTGGTATAATATATTATATTAATATTTAATACAAAACATTATTTCTTCTCAATATATGGAAGACATTTCAAAATTGGATTAAATAAACATTTTTTATAATATATTTCATAAATATAATATTTCATGAGTAATACAGTTCTCCAAAAAATGGAATACATAATCATGTCTTGCATAACAAAAACAATGGTCCTCTTCCCTAAAGTGCATTATTTAATGGTTACATGATACTCACACTTGAAAAGTCAACAATCATGACTAATATAGTGTACACACATCCCTTAGGCTAAGGCAAAATATGGATCATCAACATCACAATGGGGATAATCATGATGAAATTGGATTCTGTTATAGTTTGGATCATAAATCCATTTCTAGGGGATTGAGATACTAGAATGGATTTTATAAATAACCAAGTAACTCCCCAGCCACTCATGTGATTAATAAATCAATAACTAATGATAAAATAATCGAATTTCAAATCAAATCATAATTTAAAATTCAGATACCTTTTTTTCAATTTAATATTCCAATTAAATTTCTAATCCAAAACATATATTTTTTTCCATTTTATTCATTTTAAATAAAAAACCAATCATTGTTTTTTATAATTTATATTTATTTTATTTTATTAAAACAAAACACAAATAATTTCATCAATTCTATCATGAAATATTTTTCAAAAAAATAAAACCATCATTTCAAAAACTCATCCCACAATTCAAATTCCATTGAAATTGAGGGTTTTCATAAAAGTCATCTCCATTTAGAATGTAATAATAAAATCATTCCATATTGAGGTTTTATAAATAAATTTTAATCAATATCAATTCAATCACAAAATTAATTATCACAATTCCATGGAAAGTGTCAAATGTAACCATCTATCATTAATCATAGAAATCATGAAGTAAAGACCAGAAATCAGTAAACCAATGAGGATCTAAGGATAAGAATACCAAAAAATTGAATGAATAAATAAATATCTATAAAAGGGTAGAATATATATGTCAAAAATGGTATGACCCATCCATATCTACGAAGAAGATTAGAAGATCTGGAAAAAACAAATGAGAGGATATCAACTTACTGAAGTGGGATTAGATCATGCACCAATATTTTGATTCCCCAAAGGAAGTGGTCGGAGGATCCAAAATTTCTTTTTAAGAACCACTAAGAAATAAAAAATGAATAAGGTATTAATTGGTGTGATTAGACTCATAAACAAGGGATTCAAGATTTATTAAATTAATTATTGAGGAATTAAAATAGATTGCATGATTTCCTAGGGAGGTATTTAAGGTTAAACAAACTATGGGCCCTAACCATGCACCACTATATGTATTTTATTTTATATACAAGGTTATACTTCATTCATAAAAACGTTGATCTAATCATTTATTCTTCATTCTCCAAGGGGTTCATAGTTTGGAGGGGTGGCAGTATGATTTGGACAAACTGTGAACCCCCTTCTAGTGGCTTCTAATTGAGATAACGATTTTCAAGACAGAACAACGTGGTTCTACCTAACCATTCCCCAAACATGATCATCGCAAATAGAATCCAAAATTCTCTAATTTTTAGTCAAAGAAACCCAAAACAAGACCCAACCAAAATGAGATCAGTGTAAGGTACAAGGAATGCCTAAATGAATGTAATGAGATATTAAAACCACTAAACCATAAAGTTTTCAAATCCCTAGAAATACTATTAATAAAAACCATATAAAATAGAAGATATCACAACTATATAATGGGTGCCACATACTCCCAAGTCTCAAGATTACTAGAACCATGATGTTATAGGGTATGAATAAATGGTATCTTCCTCCCAAGAAGAATCATTGTCTAGGAAACAACTTTCCTGATTGGGTGCTTAGTCATATATAAAACAAGCTCAGCACCAATATATTTCCAAATTCGGATGTCAAAAGGGTTAAATAGATACTTCAAAAGTTGTGAACATGTAACACATTATGTATCAACATCAAATATATTGGTAATTACAAATGGTAATTCACTTTCTCCACCATATCAATGAACTTAAAGGTTAAAAAAATGATTCATAAGATTCTCCTATTTTTTAATCCATTGATGACCCATGTGAGGTGAACCTATCAATAACACCTAATTGTAAACTGAAAACTCCAATGGTCATCGACAAAAATCAGTATACGATTTATATCGGCTCTTGTTTATCCTTATTCCTTGACTAATCAACTAAATATTAACTATCTTCTCGTGGAAAAAACATGGTATACCAAAGGAAACTTCACCAATATCCGACAAATATAGTGAATATTGATACAGGAGACATTAAAAGGACACAAAGGGAGATATATAATTGGTTTATTGGTAACTATTATCATAGGAGATCTCAACCAATCCCAAGTGGTTATCCAAACATCCATGAAAATTTATGATGCAGTCATAGAGTATATGTTCCAAAATGTTTAGAGTTCATTATATACATTCATCCATCTATAGATGATATTTCAAATTCAAGATAACCATAGATATGATTGGCTATTCACAGCCTCAAAAAAAGAGAAGTCAACCAGGGCTCCCTATTAGAGACTATCACTGATGTAACTCTATGTTACCTGACATCCTCTCATACAATATAATTCTTAAGTCATCAATGATGGTTGTATCGTATATGGGTATAAATTGATCTAATTTGTCTTTTTGATTGATCACATCACATAACATATTCTTCTTCCAAGTTATATTAGAAAAACAACCTAAAATTCCACATAAATCTTGATCTAACTTCAAAATTAGCATTGGATGGGGATGAAGAAACCTTGAAGGTTTCTGCTACTCAATCATGAAATGTTAGCAAGTGTATAAGTGAGACAAAAATTCAACTGTATTTTATCTCAAACCTGGAAAAAAGAATGATCATCGTGTATTGTAGAATATATTCATGGCTCCTAAGTGCACTTTCCACTAAGAATTAAGATATTCATCAGTCACAGTCCTCTTCATTGAAGAAGAAAAAATGTACATATTCTGGAAACATAGAAAACCATCCAAGTATAATTACATCTCATTGGATATATCTCCATAATAAATAGAGTCTCTAACACCATGGAACCCATCATCACACTACTGATCCTAAAAAATCATTTCATGAATATAGTATTTCAACTAAAAAGTGGTCAAAATAGTATCTGACTCATTCTCAAGGACTCAAAATAGAAAATAAGAAAATAGAGGCACCAAATCCCAGTCTTCTGGTTATTATTTCACATACTCAGTTGAAAGTTTCATGTATAAAACATTTGACATTACAATCCCATTTCATGGGGTATAAGAAATATAAAAAAATAAATAACATTAGGTACTCTAACCAATTACACTATTAGAGATTCAAATATTGTTTAGAGAAGATATTACTCAGGATTTTGAAAACATAATAAATGGTAAAACATTATCTAAAAAGGATTTTCAATGAATATTTAAGATCATGCATCCCATATACATGTTTGAGATCATGGATTTTATAATTATTATCCAGTTTAATAAGAATTATAAATACCTAGGAAGTTAGGTTATCATAATTCATAATATCACATCCAAAACCCAAACATGATGTGTCACAGAAGACCGCATAGCCCTGATATATCACTGGAAGAGTCAGCATCGGTGCAGAGGATAGAATATGTTTCATATCTATGAAATAACTTTGACACATATCATGAAAAACAAAATTAACTCCTTTCATTGTGGGGGTTTTTACTGGAGAATCCAAATTTGAGAAATCATAGAGTAACAAGTGGTACTTCCCTTATAAACTCAAGAAGATCTAAATCTTGAATATGTTTAACGATTCTTCCCATGTCATAAATGCATTACCTTTATAATTATAAATTAAAACTCCATGTTTTAAGACCATTATTTCCAATAAATTCACTTCATAAATACAAAATAATAAATTTAATATCATAGTATGTAGTTGGTTATCTCTCTAAATTCTCAACACCTTCCTTAGATGATTCACATGATCCTATACTATATTAGAGTAAATGTGGATTTCATCCAAAAATAATATAAATAATGCATTTAGGTACTCATGTAATGTTCTTTTAATCAACACAATGAAATTGAAAGAGAATTGGTAAGTCCAGCGGGAATAACAATATATTTGTAGTGTCTATACCTACTTTAAAAGGAATTATTCACAATGTCAATTTATTTTATTCTCAACTGGTGGTAACCGAGTCGAAGATCAATCTTCATGAAACACAATACCCCCTTAAACTATTCAAACATGTCATCAATCAATGGAAAATGATACTTGTTATTTAACATACCTTGGTGGATCTACTCTTAATCAACACATAGGATAAGTGTACCATCATATTTCTTTAAAAAGATAATAGGTTTCTCCAAATGTGACACACTCTAACATATAATTCATTTCTCCTGAAAATCATCCAAATGAGATATAAAATATTTCAAATCATCTAGTTTAATATAGTAAGAATTTATAAAAACTGGATAAGTACAAGATAATAAATCAATAAAATACTATATCTTTATTTGCTAGTGTAATAGTAGATAAATTAAATGAACATTTTTGTAAAATCAATAACAACTAGAGGGAGATTATCAATAAAATATTCACACTCTAAGTAAAAAAGTAAACATTGATATTAACCTTCCAAATGCCATGAATGAAGTTGGTGATCTACTAAATATCAGGTATCATTCTCCCTAAATGACATGGCACACGCCATCATGCATAATAATGGAGATGCACATAATTTATCATTCAATTCTAGCCTTATTAGAAATCATCAAACCCATCATGAGGATAAAATAAAGTTGTTTAATATTGAGAACCAAAAAATTATTGGTAATATCAATCTCTAATAAAGATAAAACACAAGTAGTGCAATGGATACCCTTCTCTTTCTTAATTATGAGGGTCACAGTAATTTCAATCACATATGATAGATGATGAATATGAAGGTTTTGTAAATCAATTATACCATTAGATGTGAATGAGTGAGGTGAATCAGTATAAAATAAAGGTTGCAAAGGATGAAGATATACTAATAGAACCTATAACAATCATTGGAATAAAATCAACTTACTTTGGGGACCCTTCCACTTCAAGAAGATTCATAGTTCAAGATACATGTGGATAAAAACCATTTATTCTTGAAGAATATGATTTAACCATAGTAACTTTATGTTCTAATGAGACCAATCCAATAAGTGGGGAATAAAACATATAATATAATTTCTACAAGTGACCTGAGCATCCATATGTACTATAGATCTTGGTTGCATTAGTTCAAACCCATTTTGAATTCTCAACCTCTCATTGTTGGATGAAAGTCAAATTTCATTTACCTTGAATAGAATAAGGTCTGTAAGAACCCTACTATAGGTATCCACCATGAGGATCATCCCAATTCCTCTTTCCTTTAAAGTATCTCATACAAATATCACTGGGAGAAAAAAGGACCTCTTGTCATCCTAGAATTAGCTTCCAAATCAAGCACGACCATTAGCTCTCTATCTAGTACATTTTCATAAGAATTTAGATTTAGCATGAAAACCTAAGATCTAATATCATCTAAATATCTAATATCAATTAATCATTCCACTAGCTTCTCATTAGTCAAAAACTCATGAGAAATTGAACAATATCATCAATTTTGTTTGAAAATTGAATCAATATATTCAAACTTTGATAGATATTAACAAAAACTTTTGACATTCCTAAAATCATTGAATCCGGATAGAATATGTTGATAAAAAGGGAATTGGTGACTTTCCACGTAAATCATTCTAGCTTCATCCCCATCACCATAAAATCCCACCAACCATCTCCTTGACCCCTCTAGCATGAACACAGAACAATTTAATTGAATCAAGAGTTTATATGAACACAAGATCCTCTCAATCCATTTCCACCAATCCTAATCCTTTTCAGGAATATTAAATACTTTGAAATTTGGTGGCTGCAAGTGAAGAAACTCTTAGGCATTATCTCTAGAGTTATCCCTTTGAATTTATTCAACTAGTTTTGGAAAGGAAATTAGTGTGTCTACTTATCCCAGAGCTTGGACAACACACAACACAACCTCAATGAGATTTTGGATAACTTGAGGGTTTAATTTCCATGGTTCATCGGTAGGCTCTGCATTATATTAGATCAATAATCTTCTCAAAGGAAAGTTGCTGTAGACCATTAACAGTCATAAATTAAAATATAATCAAATACTCTCTGTTAAAAACTCATATGGGAGTACATAAGTTTTAATTCCATCAAAAAGAAGTAAAAATTCTAGGATTTTCACAATTATAATATCAAACAAGGAAAGGGTTTGAAACTGATCAGAATACTCATCAATGACACTTTTCTCCAATGCCAATGTTGACTTAAGGATAATTATAAGGAGATCTGGTTAGGAATTGAATCATTAAAAACCCCCTTGTCCCTTTAATCTTGCATCTTGTCTAACAGGACCAACCATAACACATACTGGCATCAAGAAAAGATACGCAACCAGCACCTCTAATACCACTTTTTCATTAACTAGCCCATATACCCAGGTACTCTGACAGCTGATATGAAATCGAAATATCCCAAAGGTAATTTTCAATCTCTATTGTTTTGGGACTATAACCGAACATAATACAATAATAAATAGGTAATGATTTTTCTAAAAAAATTGTGAATGATAAGAAACATAAAACTTGATATATTTTCACTCGTCAACGAGATTGTACCAAATTTCAAACAAGTAAAATAGAACCCAAGCACAATGATAAAAAACTTAATAAAAATATAAACCCAACATTCCATAAATAAAGCAAAAAATGTCTCAAAACCCGATATAATAAGTGGAGGTTATCTCCACTGGTTTACATCATCACTCCCCAGTCCCATTGATAATTAACATCCCCCACCTCTAAGTGTAGTTTTTATTTTTCTCAAACCTAGAATAATAAAATATGGAAGAATATTAGGGAAATGTTTGTTAGTGATCTATAAAGCCTAGTAGGGTCTCACGTAGTGTTCCTTAAAGGATTCCATAACAATAAACCAATAATTCAAAAAATTTAAATAATATCGGGCATGGAATAGTAAACGATTTTCATATTTAAAAAATTTATTTAAACTCAATATACAGAAAACATTTCAAACATAGATTAAATAAATTTTTTATAAAAATTAATTTATACTAGTAACAATGGCCCATGTTTTTTATCTGGATGAAAATCCAATGGAATTTTAACTTTGGTTTTTCTAAGACATACTATTTTTAAAATCTAGATTCAAAACATAATTAAAAGATTTTTAACCCTTCAATGTTTTTTTTCAAGACTTTGGTAAATACTCAAGAGGTTTCATGGGTGTCTCATTGTGTTTTAGGAGCATCGGGGCAGGAAATCTTAAGTTTTTGATGGTTTTCACTAGGTCACAGTTTTTCTAAAACTATACGTCCATCAACAGAAAACTGTATGGATTTTATCAAAGAAGAAAATGGGCCCCACATGGGTTATTCATGGTTTACACAAATAATGTTCCTTTTTTCATAGGTAGCGCCACTTAGGCAATACCCTTACACTATTCATTGTACGGTTAGTGCACAGTTAAGGTCAACATATGGGATAACCCATGTGAGGGGGTTTTTAAAAAAATGGATTCTACAAGGTTGTCCCATGGTTTAGAAAAACTATGCAGTCAAACCATGTGACCATGGTTTGAGGGTGAAATCACTGAATTTCTGAAATGATTTTATCTTTACTTTTATCATATTGTTTCCTCTACTCCACCCATGTAAAATATACTCCATGCCAATCAAGGCTTAAATATTTCTCCTCCACTAGTTGTCTGATTAAAGGTTTTTTGGCCTCTATGAATCTGTATTGATAAGCTCTCAGATCCTCTATATTTTATTTTATGTTCTTAAATTCATCTGCTATGCTATTTTTGTGCGATCACATTTTCCCTATTTTCATGGTGAATGTCTATTTCATATATCTCTTCCAAACCGGATTATATCAGACCCCAATATTGGATGCATATTTCATCCTAAGAATGAGGTAGGTTGTTAATAGTTTTCCTAAGTTCACCTTTATTTTGTGAATATCATCATTGCGCCGTATTCCAACCTCTATTGTGCATTTCTTTATAATGGATTCCTTCAAATCAAATTGAATTTTTCACCATGATATACATCCTTTAATTCTTGTTTGTTCATTTAGAGGATAAAAAACTCATTTATAGACACCCCTTGGGTGTTCTAAGACCAACTTCCCTTTTTATTAAATGAATTAAATTCCAGAAATGTGTTCTAAGTGTTCATCTTGATTTAGTAATGTAATTGGCCCTAGAAGGAATTTGATAAATATATAATGGTACCATTTAACTATCATGTTGAACAATGTATTGTGTTCTATCATGATTAGTAGTTTATTTCTAAAATGAACCTTTGGTTCATTGTGTTTATAATCTTAATTGGGATTCTTAGTAATGATATAGAAATTGTTTGAGAAACAATGTCATGTTTTTATAATATAACCCCCCAAAATAAGGTGTGTTTTCTTCTAAACTAAAAAGGTAATTATTAGTTATTTAAAAATTATTGGGTTGTTTCATTGGTGTTTTCCTACACCTTTGGTATTCTTAGATTCATGGCATGTTTTGTGCATGGATTTAAATGTCATTAGAAAATGGAGATTGTTTTTTAAAATTTTATAGAACTATTTCACTATCTAAGTGCAGGGATTGGACATTTTCCTATATAAATGAATCTTGAACATAGATACTTCTAAGTACTTGGATTGAATTGTAAATGTATTTCTCAAAGTAGGTAAAAACACATTTTTTCGTGGTACCTTCTAAGTTCCTTTTGACCCTTTTACTTTGTACTGCCATGTTTTCATAGACTCAATGGCATGTTTAATTTAATTAGCTTGTTCATAATGGACTTCTCTCCTTACATGTATTGAATGGATTATTTGAAATAGAATTTAATAGGGTGGTATGACCACACAATTTTTTATAACTTAATAACCATGTCTTATTTGAGTTGAGTTAAATGTTTTAAATGAAATAACATATTCATGAATGATTCCTTTCTTGGTTAAATTGAATATTTCTAGTGAAATGATTTGTAAATGGTGGAATGTCCATTATGTTTTTTTTATGATGAATTTGAATTATTATAAATAGAAATCCCTAGATTATAATGGGTTATCTAAATTAAAATCATTAGAGGTATTACCTCATGGATTGTATTACCAATATGATGATGCCTTTATATGGGATATTAAATGTATGGAATGAGAGATATTGCCTCATAGTTATTTACTATAAACACAATTACACCATTTCATTGTTTTTGTATGATGGTAAGGGTTATGTTAAGTATGGAGGCATTATTATCCTTTACATAGGGTGTAGATCATGACATCTCAAATTAGTGATGCTATATGAGCATCTGCCTGAGGTGCCACATACCATGAATAAATTTTTTCCTTGGTAGCTCACTTTCCATATTGGTTATTTTATCATGATGTCTCTCACTCTATACTGGTGTAGGGAATGTACCCAATATCTTGTTCTTTTAGAAACATTTAGACTGGTTATGGGTGTCTGAGTTACGCCCCAGTCTAGCCAGCAACTAGTATTCTAGGTATACGTCCATTTTCTCTCGGAACACACTTCATACATATAGGTGGATGAAATATATAAATAAACTATATATATAATTAATAAAATATATATATAGTTACTCATCAAACAAATTATTCAATATATGATATGAAGTAGGTATATTGAACACGTGTCCCTTGGGAACCTGGGTGAGTTGTTGTTTATTTGTTCAGTTCTTTTTTTTTTGTCCATATACCTACACAATTTTTTACTTATTATTCATTGAATGGATTCAGTTTTAGACTTCATGGGTGAGAACCTACTGAGATTATTATCTCGTATCCTTCTTGAGCAACCATTGCATTTGGGGAACTTGAGTAGGCATTATTTTTGTAGGACCATGGTTGATTGGTTTTGTTGTTTATCTAGTACCTGGAATTTAGGAGCAAAAGACCAAGTTGGATCTTTGGATTCTCGTGAAGATCTCCTTTGGGGATTTTATTTTATTTTTTCCTTATTCTGTATTTTATCTTCTAGAATATTTTATGTTTTCTATTTTCATTATTTATCATCATGATATGCATGCATCTATTGTATATTGTCATTGACCTTTCTATTATATTTATTTTATATTAATCTTCTACTGCCTTATCATCATTTATTACTCATTTCTCTTTTCTGTTTTGTTTATTATCTATTACACTAATGTGCTACTCTAAAAATGAGGGTATAGTCTCCCCACTATCACTTATTTACACTAAGACTTCTAGTCGGTAGCCTCTGGCATATAGAGAGGTGCGTTTGAGATTATGTGACCCACTAGTTTGGCTACCACAATAGTCGTCAGTCATGTTGGGATGTTACCATGTGGTATCATAGTTTAAATATTTTTCATTTGTCATAATTTTTGGGTTTTTTAAATAGGATTCAAGGAATGTGTTGGACCATGGTAAAAAGATGTTTCTGGAACATATCACCCCACCCCCGGGAAAGAATCCAAGTGGACTAGGATAGGACTGTTGTTCATGTTGTTTGATATTACATTGATTATGATTTCACCTTGTGTGATTGTTGTAATTTCCACTCTGTATTGGTTTATGATATTCATATTATTCTAAACCTTTACTAGTATAGAAAGGATTAATAATTACATGAATCGTATTAGGAAAATAAAAAATTCAAATGTAGTGTATATTCAATGATTTGTAGTTTCATTTATAGGTTGTTTCGTATTTTGACTATGTTTATTAAGTATTATTCCATGCTTATAATAGCACCTTTTTGGTAATTATTTAGCATTCCTATTCTTATAAATTGTTTATAAAATTATATTCCATGGTTTTATTTCTTTATCATACATGTTTATAAAATATTCTTTGATGTTTATTTAGCATGTGTGCCTTGTATTGTGCTCTATTTTCTGTAGCATGTTCCTCTTTCATGACATGTGTAATGTTTTAATGGGATAAATTTATTATTTTTTATTAAATTGGATCCATTTTTCATTTATAAGGTGTATGGAAACCTTATAATTGGGAAAAGGTTTCTCTTATACTCGAACCATCCTTGAGATTTACATGTTTCTAAAGACCTTTGTTAAAATGTAAAGGATATTAAAATAAATATTTTAAAGTGAATTGGTTTTGATTAATGGGATTCAAATGCCAAACTTTAAATTATATGTCTTCTTTATGAATTGGTATATTGTCACCCATAAAATTGAAATATGATATTTAACCATGTTATATCTGAAATGGTTATAAATGTGAATGTGGTTTCATTATGAAATAATATGAATTCGTGTCCTTATTAAAGAATTTATATCACTTATTTTTGCTTGATAACTCATGTAGTTACCTTCCTAAATGCATATCTAGAACCAAGTTGGTTATTTAGAGCATGTTTCTTATGAGATGACCATCTGAGTTTTTAAAATTTTAATAATTATGAAAATGTTATTGGATTGCATTCTGATGAACCTGGGTTGGCTTAGTGGGACCCTAATAGGTCTCCTTATCTGTTATAACAAAAAAAGGAATTTATTTAATAAATTTCCTAATTGTGATGGGATGTCAATAAGTGTTTAATGTCTAAAAAGGAACTCTAATATAACTTTCTTACTTTTCCCTTAGGCATTGGTTAAATGTTGTACCAAAGTGATTTTGATTTGAAATTAGTACTTTATGTTTGAATATAATATTTAAATGATTGAAGATAAATTTTTTATAAATGGAATGGCCATAAAATGAAACCTATAGTGGTGTATTTAGTTTAAGCCCTCATGTAAGGGTAGTTTTGGTTTCTCCTTATGTAGTCTTGGAACAGAAACGTAAGCATTTTTCATAGGCCATTTTCTTTTTTTAAGGGAATAAAGGATAGGTGTGAAGACTTGTATAATATTTTTATCATAAATTGGGGATAAGTTCAATGCTTATACATTAGTGTGGAGAGATAAAGAGGTAGGTAGAACCCTTAGAGTTTAAATTCCATTCTAATGTGGTGGGTTTTTTATGTTTAGTACCATTTGGGTGTCATTATCCATAATAGGATGTTTAGATTCCTAATGACCCTCATTTTCCGATGAGTGGTCATGTTATATTTTACATTTTTATGGGATTTAGCATCCAGTAATGCTATGTTTTAGGAGGATACACATGCCAAATATTGGTCAACCACTACATAGATCTTGTGACCGAGTTTATTTTTCTTTGGGTGACTATGGAAGTCATCCATCTATTTTATGGTTGTATGAGATAGAAATTCATTCAAACAGTTCACTATGGGGAATATGATACATGAATTCATAGGGAAGATAGCTTTGGAATAGTATCAAGGATTTGTCATTTTCTCATGAAACCTCAAGGATGTTTGTGTTCACATACACAGTACCTGTTGAGTTGTTAAATGATATAATAGATTAGTTGAGTTCAGTGAAATCATTGAGCCTTGTGCTATTGATTAAATTCTCGGGTCATCTCTATAGTAGACTGGAATATAATTTAAAGAAATCATGTCTTCCCAATGTTCGGTAGGACTTCTTGGAGACTTAAGTGTTTTGAAACTCCGGTCAGTTTTGTTTTGCCCTTCTTTGTATGCTTTCACATATTTGGTCATGAGTTGGAGGAGTGACACACATACATTTAAGGTGGTTTTTATTTACCATGCTTTTGGGAGGATGGTATGTCTCTTATTTTGATGACTAGGAAACTCCTAAGGTGGGGAGCTTCATGTAGAATCAAGTGAATGTGTCCTTCCTAGTACAAGGAACACAACCAAATAGGACCTTTGTAAAATGGTCAGTTTTGTTTGAATTCCTATGAGGCTGGTGAGGAATGTAAATGTCTATGATTTATCATTAGTATGATTTTGATGTAGTTGGTTGTGTGTGTAACCTATTAGAAACAATTTTGGTCTTGGAGGACATTGGAGGTTAATCTTGAATGATCATAAGCTGCCTCATATGGTGAAGGCATCATAGTTCTATTAACATTGGTTCATTAGTAGGTGAAGTAGAGCATCCTTCGAGAAGTAGACGAGTAGTTGTATGAATGTTATCCTTCTGGTTTTCTTTGTTTCCTCTTAGTGTACTCTTCTGAAAGATATAAGAATATCCCCAACCTTGACATTATCTTTGATTCACTAAGAGAGTTTTTATTATACGTCGTGCTATATCCTTAAAATATGTTTGGATTTTTTGGGTGGTTATTTAAGTATTTCATGCTAACTTCATGGTTATTATCAAGGGCCGGTCAGTTTAGAGTGATAAATGGGTACCCATTTAGGATTTCCTTAGATAGACTCTTGGATGATATTCATTTATTCAGACTTGATCATTGGACGGATACTGCTCCGGGCTCAGTTTATGATTATAAGTGGACGTTTTGTCTTTGTACCAATCTCAATAGTAAATATAGAGTATGGAATACCTTTAGTTAGTACCTTGGACACCTGTTTTTTAATTATAAGGTTATCTCAAAATAGATTTCAAGCTCAGAGGTGTGTCGGGAAATGTGTTACAATGTACGGGATCTAGGTTTCACACTTGTTCATGTTGAGGCATGATGGATTAAATAGTAAGTTAATGGATTTTCTAGAAAATGTCACTGGATTTTGAGTATGAGAATCAGTGGACATGTTCATGATAAACTCAAGACTCCTTAGAGGAAGGTATTCGTGTTTTTTTTTTGAAATGTTCCATCCATCTAAGTCGATAATATTCGAGATACATCAACTAAAGTGTCTTGACTCATAATCACTCTTATTAAGTGGATTCAATCAATGAGGAACCATTTGAAGAATGTCTCTAGATTTAGGTGGTTTGGTTTTAAAATGTTTGGATATGAATTTCACAGAATGTGGGAATGACCAGTTTCATCTTGGTTGATCAGAATTCATCCATTTAATTAGGTGAGGCTTCTGTTATGACCCCAGATTTAATTGGGTTATCCAAGTTAAAGGAACCATGTTGTGAGCATCATTATAACACTTGGAGAATTATTTAAAGGGAATTATAATCATGGGGTGTGTTGTGGTATGGGATTCAATCCTTTCTATGTTAAAGCCTAAGGCGGGGAGAAATTTTGTCCATACTTTTGATGATGTGATGATGTGATCATGTCTCTAGCTAAATGGTATTAGGTAAGTGTTGTCTCGGTGTTTCAATTGGGAAAAGGGTGTTCGATCGGATGTTAATGGATTAAGTGGTGTGTTTTTAATAAATTATTTTAGGTGTGTTGGGAATTTTAAAACACAAAGTGAAAATTTGAAACTGACTTCAGGATATTCGTAAGTAGGGTTATGTTTTTATACTTCCTGAAGGCTTGTTGGGATTGTGAAGTTCAATGGTGTAGATGTTGTAACGACACCAATTTTTGACACGGATGAAAATATAATGGAATTTGAACTTTTTCAATTTATATAATGGTATATTTTTTAAAATGAACTTCATAACATAATTCTAAGACTTAGATCACTTCAATGTGTTTTTGTTAGACTTTGGTAAAGAAATGAGAGGTTTCCTAGGTGTGATGTTGAGTTTTAAGAGAATCAAGGCTAGAAATATTATGTTTTGTAGGGTATTCATAGGAATCAAGGTTTTTTTGGAAATCGTGTGGCCCTCAGTAGAAAACTGTGCATCCTATTTCAAAGGGGCAGATGTGCCTTTCATGGATTGTGCATAGTTTACCCAAACCACAAACCTTTTTCACACGGGAAGTCCCACTAAGGAAGTACCCTCACTCTATATATCACATTTTTGGTGAAGTGTTAGGTTAATCATGTAGGAAAATCATATAAGGGGGTTTTTTAAGGAATGGGTGTCTCAAGGGTGGTACACAGTTTGGCGAAACCATGAGCCAAAACCGTGTGGTCCCAATTTGAGGGCGAAATTACCGAATTTCCCTTAATGAGTTTATCTTTCCTTTTATATTCATTCTTCCTCTCCTATACTGATGTGAGATTCTCCCCTTGGTCCTTTAAGCTATCCTACAAGTCAAAATAGTCTTGAATATTTCCACTCCATTAGTTTCTTGAATCAAGATCTATTGATATCTATAGATCCACATTGGTAAGCTCTTGTATCCACTCTAATTTATTTTAATTTATTTCTTTAATCTACTATGTTATTTTAGTGTGAGATAATGTTTCTTATTCTTGGGGTGAATATCCATATCTTAGTTCTCTTACCAACCATATCAAATCAGACCTTGATATTGGATGATTAGGTTTTTATAAGCATGAGTTCCGCGGTCTATGGGTTTTTCCTACATTTTTCATGGTTTCATAAATAACACCATTGTTATGCACATAGGACTTTGTCATGCATTGATTTATAATTGATTTCTTCATATAAAATTGATTGTTTCACCATGATATACATAATAGGATTCTAGTTGGGTAATTTAGATGATGTGAACCTCATTTACAAATACCACTTTAGTGTGCTAAGACAAACCATCCTTTTTATTAAATGAATTCAATGCCTAAAATGAATTCAAAGAATTTATCTTTCTTTAGTAATATAATTGGACTTTGTGGATATTTGATAAATTGATAATGCAATTGTTAAGTTTCATGTTTAACCATGTACTTTTTTTTAATTATTGATAGTTTATTTAAAAAATTAAACTTTGGTTTATTATGTTTGGAAACTTGAATGAGATGCTAAGTTATGTTATATGAATTGTTTGTGAAAAAATTTCATGTTTTTATAATAAAAAGTTAATAGTTAGTAATTTAAAACATATTTAGGTTATTTATTTAGTGTTCTCTTAAGACTTTGGTGTTTTTATATTCATGAAATGTTTTGTGCATGTCCTTTAATGGAATTAGAAAATGGATTTTCCATTCTAAATGTTTATAAAACCGTTGAAACTTCCATGTGCCTGGATTGAAACTTTTCCAAAAAAATGACTATTGAAACTAGATTCTTTTAAGGGCTTGGATTGACTTATAAATAGATTTTCCGAAGTAGTTAAATGTCCATTTTCTCATGGTACCCTCTAAGTGCCTTTTTACCACTTTAATTTGTATTTCCATGTTTGGATAGACTCAATAGAATTTTTAATTTTAATATCTTTTTCATGATGGATTTATCCCCTTTCATGTATTAAATAGATTATTTGAAATTTAATAGAATTGGGTGGTATTAAAATTCCTTATTTATAATTTAATAAGAATGGTTTATGTGATTTTGGTTAAATGTTTTTAGGGAAATGGCATGTTCATGATCTATGAATTTATTGGTTAAATTGATTGTTTATAATGAAACTATTTGTAAAGGGAGGAATGACCACACTGGTTATTTCATGTTTAATTTAAATTATTATAAATTGAAATCCATTGATTATAATAGGTTATATAAATAAAAAATATGAGAGGTATTGCCTCATGGATTGTATTACTAATATGATAATGCCTTTATATGGGCTTGTTAAATGTATTGAATGAGAGGTATTGACTCATGGATTTTACTATAAAAATGATTACTCCTTTACATAGGCTCTGTATGATGGTATGATTTATATTGATCATGAACTCATCACACTACCTCACATCAGGTGTGGAGCATGTCATCTTGCACCAATAATACTATATGGGCATTTAGTTAAGGCATCATGTACCATGAATAGAGTATTTAAATGACAGATCACCCTCCATCCTGAGTGTTATAGAGTGACATATCTCACTCGATAGGCCTGTAGGGATTGTACAATATTTTTTGAGCTTCTCGGATTATTTAGAATAATTATGGATTCTTGATTTATGATATGGTACTACCAATAACTACTATTCCCAGGTATAAGGCCGTTAAATGTAGGTATGCACTTGGTTAATATAAGTAGATGAAATATATAACTAAACTATATATATATTTATTTCTATAAATATAGTTGTTGGTTATCCATCATATTTTGACTATGAGCCAATGTAGGTATATCCATCAGGTGTCCCTTAGGAACCTATGTGGGTTGTTTATTTATTCAGTTTTTTATGTTATCCATATACCAAATAATTGTTTGAATTATTATTCATGGACTATTTTTAGATTTAGACTCCACAGGTGGGAACCTATTGAGATTATTAACCCACACCCTATTCTAGCCACCATTCACTAGGGTACCCAATTAGACCTTTCATTTGCATGATTGTGGTTGATTACTTGTGCTATTAAGTTATTACGTGGGAGATATGAGCACATGACTGAGCTGGGGTTTAGGATGTTTGTGGAGAACACCCTTAGAAATTTTCATGTATTTCATTTATTTTTCTATATTGTATCTTGTAGAATATTTTTTGTTTTTTTTGTTATGTGTCATTAGAACATGCATGCATCTTTTATATATTGGAATTGTCCATTCTATTGTATTCAGATTATATTATAATTTTTCTTATATTTATTCATTCCCTACTACTTCCTCTATTATCTGTTGTTTATTTTATGTTAAATTATTGGGATACTCTATCCTTAAGGGTACAGTCTCCCTACTATCACCTTTTTACACCCACGTTGCTAGTCATCAGCCTCGGGTGCATTGGGAGGTGCGCTTGAGGCCATGTAACCCACTATTCCAGCTACTATATTAGTGTTTATTTGGGCCTACTTGTTAAAAAAATAATTCTTAATGAGTAAGAGAGATCTATAAACAATGGAATATATAATAAAATCATAAAAAAAAAATAAACCACATTCATCTTACCAAATGTACATTAATTTCATTCCATATGACCCTCACACTTCTCAAATTAATGATCATGGATAATCATGTGTAGACACATCCCTTAGGCTTGGCCTTAAAATGAATCATCAACATCCCATCAGGGAAAATCATACCAAACTAGGTATTTTTTAGAGTTTTCATCATCAATCCATTTATATGGGTTAAAAATACTAGATTGATTCTCCAAAATAACTTAATAACTACCCTAGATTTAATATTCTCAACTAATTTATATGTAATGGGCGAATCATCTCATTTCAAATAGAATCATCCTTTACAATTCAATTTCACAATTTTTATTTTCAATATAAAAATTCAATTTCAAAAACAAAATATGGGTTTTCCATCACTTAATTCATTTTCAATCCAAAAATAATCATTTTTTTCATAATATGAATTAAATCAATTTTCTCAAAAAAATCTCAAATTATTTCACATATTCAATCTGAAATTATATTTCTTTTAAATTAATCCATCATTTTCTAAATTTATCCCACAATTAATATTCCATTGTATTGGTTATTTCTTCAAAATCCATGCCATTTCTAAATTAAAATTTAAATAAATAGAAATTGTTGTTTTATAAATCATTTGAATGATACTTAAAATAATGAAATAAAATCAAAATTTCAATTCAATGGAAAATATCAAATCGAATAACCACCTATTAATCATAGAAATCAAATCATCAACAACCGCAACACGTATTCCAATGGTGATTGTAAGACAATAAGATCTTCAAATTGAATCTATAATCTTGATCTATTAAAAGGGATGTCGGATCCTCCATCTACATGATAATATATAAATCTCCAAGAATGGGAGAAGATAATACCAAGAGAACCCACATGAAAGGATATACAATTTCTGAATAGGGATTGGGTCTTCCTTCGGTTTTTTTTATTCACCAAAAGAGGATGTTAGAGGATCTAAAGTCACTTTTTGTGGGCCTCTGAGGAATAAAAAATCAAAATAGGTATGAATGGGGCTTACTAACTTCTTAAAAAAGTTATTTAGAATTTTTAAAAGAAATTTTGGAGAAATTTAAAATCAATCACATGGCTTCCTAGGGAGGGCCACAAGGTTAAAAAAACTATACACCCTAACTATATTCCCCAAATAGTCTTCTGTTTGGGGTGAACGGTTTGGTAACATGGTTAAGATGATAATTATATAACTATTTATTAACCAATTTCAATGGGTTTAATGGTTTGGAGAGGTGTCTACATGATTCATAAAAATTGTGAACCCACTACTAGTGGATATAAACCTGGTACATATTTTACTATGAAAAACCACACAGATTTAACTAACTATTCGCCAAATGTGCACTAGTCAAAGGGCATCCAAAATTCTCCAAACATGACTCGAAGAACCCTAAAACAAGACTCTTAATAATAGATATAAAAAATCATTTGATACCGAAAATAATATAACGTTATGTTACATGAACCTTACACACTAGGGGTATAAGGTTGTGAAACTTGATCCACTCTGTTAATATTTCAATTATTATGGTTTTTAAACAACTATCGGTTATGTATTATTATAAGGATATGTTGTATGTTCATGATGTAAATTTTTTCAACTCATTATTTTTTACCTATTATTTGTTGGGTATAACATTCTTAAGTATTCTTCCTATTCCAATACTCTCATATTATTCTCACTTATGATATTTAATTTCTATCACTATTGTTTTTTTCTTATGGAGCATCTGATATCACCCATTTCATTTGTTCCTATTTCACCATTTTAAGACTAAATAGAAATAAATAAATTTCTAGAAGATCATAATATGTTTATAATTAGTGAGATATTCTTAATACCTATTATAGATAAATAATTTGAAAATATAATGGAAACAATGTCAATTTTCTAGAAAACAAAGGAGTTTTTTTGTTATTATTTTGATTTAATTCCCTAAAACATTTATCCAAATTGGTAATGGGAATTTATTTAAATGATATATTGTATTTAAGTTATGTAATTTAGATGGTCAGATTTGTGGCCAATTATATATCAAATAATTAATAATTCCAGAAAAATTCCTAAAGTGAATAGTAATCTAATATTTTTATATTGAATCAAAAAATGAAGTTAATTTTGTTGAACTAAATTTCCTAAAACATTTATAATTTAAATTTTAAATAATATCATAAAAATGATAATGAATTTTTTTATGTAGAAATAAATTTTTGACACATTGACTATTCTCATTATTACTTCATTTCAATTACTAGTTGAATTGGGGTTAATATATAATTCATATTAATAATATCTTATATATGTATTATACATAGTTTCATAAAAAATAATTAAAATTTAAAATTTTAGATAAATAATATTTTACAATAAAATAATCATATATTTTATTTATCCATAATAATTGAATTTAATTAGTGCAATATTGTTAAAAGAATAATTTGTTTTAATTTATTTATTTATTTTAAAAACAAATCCTCTATTTATACTCAAAAATTCAACAATTACTTTTTAGTGGTTATATAATATGGTGGGGTTCGTTCTAGTATTTCCTTTATTGTGAGTAAAAAATAAAATCCATTAGGTTTTAATGTAATATATTGTTTAAATTATCATGGAGTAACATTCTCCCACCGTAATAAAATTTCATTCTAAAAATTGAAATCATCACTTACTAATAAAATCAATTTGGGGTATCTAAAAGATAGGAAAAAATCATTATATAATGTTAAATGAATCATTTACCTTAATGTCATATATATGATATTATACATGTCTTTTTCATCATAATAAGCGTAAACATATATTTTTATTTTTCATAATCATTTTTTTTTCAGAATATCATTTCCTATTTAGATGATATGACATAGGTTATTCTATATACAATCCTTTCACAACTTCATTCTCAATGTTCTAATTAAAAATAAATACTAAACCAGAAATTGATATGATAATATCGTAGAAAATAAGTGTGAATGATCATATTAATATGAATATTAAATCATATGATATAATCCCTTATCACTACTTCATTTTATCCTATAACACATTTTTTTAACAATGAAAAAATTATATCATCCTATAACTCAATAGGATTAACCGAGTCAATCCATGAACATTTTACTTTTATATTCTCCAATTAAAATCCTCCATAATTCTTCATAAAGTGTGTATAAATTTTCAAATCATATCCCTCATGTGTGTCTCACCTAGTGTGATAATTGAGGTTCACTCGTCATGCAAGGAGTAAAGATTGATTTGATATGAAATAAACCATTCTTAGTGAACATACCCCTATGTTGATCTATTCCATAGAATAAATAAAATGACAGTGATCAAATGGGATTTAATTTCTATGGAAATGAAAAAATATATGATTTTATAAAAAAATTGGAGTTTTTCCTAAATTATTATTTATCCCTAGGATGTTCACTAAAGATATCTTATCAATAGCTTGAAATATAACTAAAAAAATCCCCAAAAACATAATGTATCAAATATTTTCTACCTAAAGGGTTCTCTATACCATTGGATTTATAATAAATCTTAAATTTAATAAAATATAAATGAATTTATAACACATTTAATATCTAATATTGATAACATCGTAACCTCTAAAATTATCTAAACCCCACTCTGATACTAAGTATAATTCAAGAAACATAAAAGACCTATATTATATAATTTATTGTTAATATTTAATTATATATATTCTCATGACTGTTTTGTATTATATTTTTCGAGAAATGGGTAAAATAAATAGCCAATAATGTCTATGTAATTATCCTAAAATGGAAATTAAACCAAATATATAAGGAACTACACAATTTAAATTAATTTTTAAACATATTGGATAAATTATCCACACAAGATACGCTTATATTTGTATCAATCTTAACACACTTCTTCAAAACTAGGGTAAATGAAAATATGAGAAGGGTGGGATAAAATGATCAATTAGTTATAAATTATACCATAAGATATAATTAAATACTCATGTAATAAGTAACATGGTAGAAAATAAGTGATAAATAAATAATTTCATAATGTTGATCAAAAGAGTATGAAAAAATCCATTTTAAAAAATTTAAATTAACACATGAGATATATTAACAAATTTAATGGTGATGAAATAGAAAATGTGGAAAATGTTATGTATAGTTTAAAAAAACATTACATGTTATTATGTACGTTTATATAACACCGCCTTTCTACAATGACTACAACCAATATATCTAAATAAATGATGAGATTTATACCAAATACTTAGGAATATTTGTCTCATGAGACCTACCAATTAATCAAGGTACTATCATATGCCCCAATAGTCACTAATTATCTTCAAATAAGTCATAATATAAAGGAATTATTTTACAATACAATACATATCCATCATATGTATGAAATAAATACATATCCATATTTAATTAACAAGTATATATATCTTCAATAATTCCTCAATCTATAAATGGAATAACATTCAATATAATAATCTTATAAACTAATTCCATATATAGTAATGGGTATATCTTTATTGTCTAAATATTAACTATACAATTAAATATATAGGTGTCTCAATAATATCCTAGAAACAAATGGAAGTAAAAATACTATAATCATATAGGAAAAGAATTCAAAGAAAATTTATTTCTACACATAGTGGATGATTAAGTAGGAAAAAAGAAGTAACGACTTTTTTAAAATATAATATCCCAAAAAGAAATTATAATATGGATTTAGATATTAATCTATGATTTAAAATCATATGGAGGAAGAAACCATTTATAGAATAATAATTTCAAATAAAATTCAATCAAACTTAAAGAAATGAGATTTTATTTATCAAATTCCCTTACATATTGGGTAAAATTTCAATAAAAATAACTTTAAAATCATGGAAAGAAACTAAACATAAAATATAATTATTATAAGTTAATTAATTATATAATATATAAAATATGTTTTTTATACACCATAATAATGATACTATTGGTATACTATAAAGCATTCTATAGAGATAAGAATTTGGAATGAAAAACCCTTTCCTTGTATTCCCACTTAGTTGAACATTATCAAATGGATTTTATAAAAAAAATAAACAAAATAAATATTATTTCAAAACCATATTCATATATATTAATTATTATATTATTTAATTATAATCATCCATTACAAATTAATGGTTCAATTAATGTATATTTTCGTCATTTGATGTTAATAATTTCGATTGTCTCACAATGTTTTTTAATGTTGATGTTTTTCCTCATTAAATGGAACCAAAATAATATTTCCTATATTATTTTTGATATATGGATATGTTTTCACTGATGATTTGTAATTTTCAGATATAATTATATTAGTGTTGGGGATATGATTCTTGAATATGGTAATGGTGACAAGCATGTTTTGGGTAATTTTTAATGAATGAAAGGTGTATCTTAATAAAATTCTAAATAATTACAAAACCATTCATGAACCATAAATTAAAAAATAATAATAAATTAAATTAATCATACATAAAAATCTATGAAAAAATTTCATAGCATAGTTTTTATAGGTAGTTAAACCATCCAAAACAAGAATATGTGAGAATTAATTGGATAAGGTTGATTGACAGATGATTATATTAATGTATCATTATTAAAAAATTATATGAAAATAAAAAATTATTCATTATTATATAATATATACATTATTTAAGATTATTTATTTATTCATGTTATAATCATTGTAATACTATATAAAGTGGTGTTAAAATCAAACCAAAATAAAACATCTTATAATGATTGTACGATTACGAACCTTATTTTTTTTCACGGTTACATTAAATTTATAGATGATTAATGATTTATAAATAACTATAATATAATGATAAATATTATTTAAGAATAGTTATAATTAGAATAAAATTAAATTGAACAATAATAAGCATTTACTTTTAATGATGAAGTTTAATATTCTCTTGGAATCCTTCTTATTTTTGATTAATTTTAGGAATTATCATGATACTAGACGAAAATTCTTGTGAAAAGGAAATTTGAAAATTTAAGAAAAGTCATTTTAATTCTATATGTTTCATGCATGTGTTGGTGATGAACTTCATTAATAAGATAATTGGGTATCATTTCTGTTAACTACACTTCCATCTATTGAAATCAGAAAAATAATTGTCGGAATCCAAAAACTATTATCATGGAATGATTATAGGATTCAACACATCAAATAAAAATAAGGGATATTTTTTGTTATATTTTTTCCCATTTTCCTAACTATAACATTTTTACATTAATTACCCTTTACTACAGTATGTAATTTTTACCCAAGTAATTTATTTTTTATTCCTAAAAATGAAATACTCCAAATTATAAAATTTGGAAATAATTATTTCATTAATGAAATCAACATTATCAAATTTCCATTATAATTTTTAGAGAAATGTATTTTAATATATATGAACATTTTTCTTAAAATGTTGGTTTTTGGAAAAATTGTGTGTGAAGAATAAAAATTATTTTTTGAATAAATTATCAATGCATTTGATTTCAATGTCATTAATTTATTTATTAATGAAAAAAAAATTCTTGCATTTTAATGCATGACAATATCTAATTACAATATGTGTATTCCTAATTATAATTAATGGATAAAAATGTACTAATTAATAAATATCAATTATGTTTCTAAATGAGAATTTTAATATTCTAGTTTTAATATAATTTTATTAAAATTAATTTGTTTCGTTTAAAAATATTTTTTAAATCAATTTACGGATTTCATATAATTATTTATCTTTAAAATATAATGTTAATTTCATATTATGTAATGTTTTTAGAAAAACCTTGTATTTGAATTTATAATAAAAACCCAAAAATTCAAAAAATTACTAAAAATTAATATTATTACTATTTTGTTATATTGAATCTAAAACTAATGATCATTTTCTAAAATTGAATTTATAACAAATGATGATTTTTATTTTAAATTAAATCATTTAAATTATAATTAAAACAATTTTCATATGAAAATAACATTTTAAAATATTAATTATACTCATTATTATTTTCAATAAATGTTTAGTAACATTTTGTTACCATTTTATTCATATAAATAATATCTTTTATCTAAAAAATATTTAGTTACTTAAAAAAACAAAATAAAAAATATTATTTTAGAAATAAACATTTTTATCATAAAATGGTCTTATTAATTATTTATCTATCCTAATTGAATTTCCACAGTGAAATTTAATTAATGTTTTATTTGTTTTTTATTTTTAATTATATTTCCAAATAAGGAGGCCCATGTTTATACCTAACAAATCAAAGGATTTATTACAAATTGCATATAATGTTTATTAGATTGTTTTGGTTCAATGTTTCATGTGAGGCAAGCTATTGAACATAATTGGTTTTAATTGTAAATTTTATTTTAAATCATGGGGTGTAATAGAAACATAGAACTGAGGAAACCAATAAACCGTAAAATTGAAACTAAAACCCATATTGGTTTTGGTCAATAGATAATTTTAGTGAGAGGAAGAGAAGAAAACTAAAAAAAAGTGTTGGAGAATTAGGATAAAAGAATCCTTAATCATACTTATTAGAGTTGAAATCAAAATGAATGATTTCATGAGACAAAAATGTGAAGGAGTGAGAAAGGGGGAGTGTCATGAATATTCGTTATCTTTTTTAGTTGAGTATTGTTAAATAGGTTGGATTGGGTGACTTATTTAATGGTTTCAATTATAGGAGAAATATTTTAGAAATTTGATCGTTTTAAAATTATGGATTCCTCCAATAGTTTCAACATGATTTACATAATTTAACAAACTATTCACCTTTTATTTGGAATTAATGGCCACCAAAAAGTTTGCATGTGTGGTTGTGAAAACCATTCACTAGGCATGTATAATGGAAATACCAAATTGTAGACTCTATCCACACAATTTTTACAACCATTTAAAAAAACCATGAGATATTTTAATACAATTAAATGTTTTTAAATAATTCCAAATTAAAGGACTTTCACCTAGTGAAAAATAATGTAAAAAAACAAATAAATAATATGCTTTTCATGTTATAAAAATTCTCTGCCATGCTGGAATTTTTCCAAAACTCAATGGAACCAAACACGTTTCATCAATCTCATATCAAACCATCTGGGATCACAATTTCAAAATATCATTCAAAATTAAAATTAAAATAAATAGGGCTATACATCCTATATATCCAACCCTTATTACCCATCATATATCGTTTTATCAATGTTTTTTGTATTCATACTTAGAGAAAATTGTTTCAAATCTAAAACACATCCATATGTATTAAAATACATATCCACATAATGATTTTAACATAGAGATCATATTCATATAGTTTAGTAATATGGAATTCCATGATAATAAATATTCAAAAACAATAAATATGTTGTTGTTTAAAAATTATAAAACCAACCAATTCTATTTATATATGTATTTTAGAACCAATATCAATGAATCAAATGCATGAATGAATTTACCATGTTTTATTATAAATCACTCTCATGGAAGGATTTTATCGACATCATTGAAGATCATCCAATGGGGGGTCTTCATAAAATATCACTAGAAAGGTAATATCATGGTTCAATACACTATAAAGGAAAAAGTAAGTTATATAGAAAGAAACTATATATTTCATTGATGTATCTATATATAACTTCTTTGGAATCCCATACAGTACATACATGATTTTTATATCATTTTAGATGAAAATTCAATATATCCTATAACAATACATGACCCTTAAACATAAAGGGTTAGTGTCATTAGAGAGTATACACATAAATATATTGTTAACTAAAATATCCTTTATATCTCCAACAATTTTTATACCAAATTATACAAATCATTGACATACACATCTTAAAAACATTTTTCATATCAAGGGGATAAGAAAACAAGAAAAGGGTGATCTAATATTCTTATTAAGTGTAAAAATAATAGAAATTAGTCAATTTTAATATGTAAGTATATCAGGGTATGATAAATTAAGCTGAAAATATAAAAATAATACATAATAAAACAATTGTCCTAATTATGGATAATGTCCATTATAAAAAAATATCTTAATAATATAATAATAAAATAACAAGATCTATTAGATTATATCATAAGAATAACATAATTACATTTAGAATTTAATATCAGTTATGTTATAATCATAATCACAAAAATCATATATCAAGGTTTCCCACTTAGACATACATCACATGTTAGTCTTGGTTCGAACACATGTGTTCATTTTTTAGCATTTGGATAACAACCCATATAGCTATTTTTGGGATTGGGCTAACCACCTGTGTACACATTTAGTTCATAATGAATTAAACCTTACCCAATTAATTTTAAGGGTATAACAGGATCTACACATAACATAATCATGATCAATAAATATATATTCCATAAGAATCTGAAAAACATTTTTTATTTCCTCACAACATAACTCATCGAAAAAAAATCGTAAAATTATCATAATCATAATCAATAAACATCATGGTAAAGAATAAATATGTATGCATTGGATCATATCCTCATTTAATCATAATAAACATCAACAGAACTTGTTATAAAATATAATACATCTAAAATATAACTGGAACATTTTATTAGGAAAATAAATTTCACTTTTTGAAATAAAATACATAGAAATTTATAGAATATTAGGAAAATAAATTTTATTTAAAATAAACTTATAAAAAAATAATAGAATCTTCAATTCATAGATAACTCATTATTTTTTTAAAATCCATTTGTTTCATTTATGTAAGTAAAAATGATTCTTTTAATATTTACTGTAAAAACTTATAATGTACTTCTTTGGAAAAAAATAGGAATAATTTTTATCCGATATAAAGAAAGTAAAATATATCTAAAAATGAAATTAAATATTCTTTGGAAAATAGAATAAATTTCATGAAATTTTTTTTGAGAACATGGACATGGATGGAAATTTCATTGACCAAAAAGTAGAGGTAATTCCATTTTTTCCATAAAATAATTATATTGGCCTTTTAAGTAAAAAATAGAAGAAAATTAAATAATAACATGATAAATGAATAAATATATATAGTATAAGAAAATAAATGATATATATAGTGTATAGATCATATAATTTTAGGATCATGAATTTTAACTTCAAAATCTTTTTAAATAGTGAGATTCTTATATAAAAACATTATTACATTGGTAGCTTTAGAATCATAATCCCCTTGAATGAAATAAGATTAAATGAAACATTAGATAAAATTAATATAAATTGATTAATTATATAACATGTAAAATGGGATTTATATACACTACATGATTGAAATAAGTTTTTAATATGACTTGTGTCTCGCTGAAAGAAAAGTGAGATGAGAAACCCTTAACTCAAGTATCACATGTTTCATACATCCTCTAACATACATCATAATAAATTTAATTTTTTTCATAAATCTCTTATATTACAATATATATCCATATAATACCCTAAAAAGTTTACTTTTTTTATATTATCACTCATTCATTAATAATTTTTCATTACCTTTATCATTTATGGTGTTAACCACATCACTTTTATATATGTTTCAGATTGGAAGTTATGGTCATTTTATCATCATCATGGTTCCATAACCTACATAATTTTAATCATGATTTAAATGTCATATATATTAATTATATTCATTTAAATTACAATCCATAAAATAAATTGATAGAAAAATCAATTACACAATTCATGGAGATGGTAGTCTGTACCAACTTCTGAACACTCTATTAGTTTTCAAAAAAAATAGAATAAAATATATATAAAATATATTTTTTCATTAAAATCATAAATATAGTATATATTTATCAAATCCATAACTATATCAATTAATGTGAGGATGTAATGTTAAATGTTTCATATCACAACACGAATGTGGTAGTCTTCACATACACAAGAGTGAAACTTTAAATTATAATTTGATGGAATGGTGGTGGGAAATTGTTGTCCCATAATAAAAATAACATCTTAGAGAACTTATCATATTGGATTTCTAATACAAAAGTGTAAAAATATATATTTGAACTTAATGTAAAATTAATCATTGAAATATTTCATACAAATGATTATATCTTTATTGATAGAACTCAATTGGATTAAAACTTAACCCATCTTAGGATTGACTTAGTGTAAGTCCATATTTTCAATAAGGATGGGAAATATGGTATAGTTTTTTTTGGGTATGTCTTGACATAGCTATGGTGCTCAAATTTTCTTAATTTTGAAAAGAAGTTGTGACCTTTTATAAGTGAACAATAGAACATGCATTGAATTACATAAAAGAATATAATATTATAAAGTTATTTTCTTGTGAAAGTGTAAGAAAATAGAGAAGAATGAAATTTATGATATGATATGGTTAAAATATCTTCATGAAATAAAATTTAGATATGTTTATATCGAAATTTTACATTTATCTCTCAGTTTAACCCTTCTAGTAATCCTTTTGAACCATAATTATGTCCCCCAATTTTATCAGTTTTTACTATTAATTATCAAAAAAATAAAAGATTCTACATTAAAAAAATTAGATATTCTGATAAAAAAGATATAATTAATTTTATCAAAATAAATTTGAATAAGTATCGGAAATAAATATTAATATGATCATAAAAATCATAATGAAAAACTATTTTTAATCCATTTTATACAAAAAATTGTGACTACATTCAATCCATGCATTGTAAAATAAATTATAATAATGTTAAAATATTTAATTATATAAATATTATATTAAATTGAATAAAATATTTATTCAGTAATTCTATATTTAATTTATTTATATTAAATTGCATTGCACGCATAAAAATTGTTTCTATAAAATAATTATACTTCCTTTAAATGATTTTATATTCATTCATAAACATCAGAAAATTATTATATGAATTATTATTAATAATTTTTTTATATATATTATTAAAATAATTTCATAAGTATTGATCAATATATAAAGATATATGATATATATAAAAATATAATATTTCAAAATTAGGCCTTTTAATCATTAAATTATCTTATTAAAAAATGTAATGATCACATTTTAGTAATCTAAAAATATATTTTAATTTTAGAATAAATATAAATATATATCATATTTTTTTAATCATATTCATATCTACTAATCCAAACAATGGTTTTCAATGGTCATAATGTGTCATTATAAATTTAAACTCAGGGTTTTGTGTAAATAATTATGTCAAATGCATCAAATTTATTTCAATGGAATAAATATAAAATCACAGGTTGTTACATTCAACCCCCTTTTATAATAAGTGAGTCCCAACATTAGTATACAAACACCAAATTAGATATTGTCACATTGTAAAGATCCTTAATTAAATATATTTATAAAAATTAAAATTATATGGTTTAAAATTTACTAATTTAATTTAATTTTTAAATTCATAACATTAAAAATAACTTAGTATAAACCTTATAAACTTTTCTAAAAGTATATTTTATATTCTAAAATTTCAATTTTCTTAAAATTTTTAATTTCTAAAAACCTTTCATTTAATAATAATTACTTATAATTTATAAAAATATTTACTTAATTAAATAAAAATTTATGTAAAATATTATGCCTTTTAAAATATTCATTGATCTAATAAAATTTATGAGCATAATATTTCGAACTCATTAAAATGTTACTTTAATATGAAATAATATATCTCAATTTTCATTGAATCTAGTATTTTCATGGTTAAATTCATGTTATTAATGTCATATAATATTGATAACTTTGATTTGTTTATAATAATTTAAAATATGTCATTAAATTCAGTATTGAAGATAATTTTATCTTATATATAAGTTTAATGTAGAAAATTTATAAATTTCTAAATACTATTTTCTAGATGATCAAGTAAATTTATTTTAAAATTAACAATTCTCATAATCAAAACCTTTCTATGTTAAAATTATTTATAAATTTGATATCAAAATTATAAAATTATTTAAAATGTTTAAATCATATTTGTTTATTATTTAGTATATTATTAAGTTTAATAATTAATTATTAAGGTGACAGAAAATTAAGGAAAAGTTAAAGTGTAAATAAAATATCAATAAAACGCTAAATGTCTTCTAAAAACGAGTGGTTGAGGTTAATTTTTACCCAAAGGGACAGTAAAATCTTCTTTTCTCCATTATTTTTCCATTGATCCTTGAATGTTATCATTACATTTTTTTCAAAATATAAGTGTTACTCCCAAAACTACCATTCCCATCTTTTATAATAGAGTAACATATCGACAACATAAAAAATCATCTAACATTCAAATTTACATTTAAAAATATTCAAAATTAATCATCCTAGAACACACTCCAACATTCCAAATCATTGTTCACCATTGTTTAGCATAAGGTCTTCATTTCCAATGAGACATTAAAGGAAAATTCTCGTCTTCAACGTGAGTATTATCAACTCCAAAGCATTTACTATAAATTATCGTCATTAAAATTTATTATATCCACAAAAATATAATTATATAATTATAATTTATATAATTTAATGTTACAAAATTATTGGTGTCTTACTTTTTTATTCAAGTATCCCATCCAATAAGGAAAATGAAATCAGCCTTTGGGCATTCATGTTGGCTACCGACACCATGAGATACGAGATGTATTTTTAGTTGGAACCCATCATTGATGGTTTCTAGAGTGGTTTAATGATGAGAAATTTATTTTAATATATCATTAAGGTTTTATTATGGAAAATTTTATAAGCTATTAATGATATAATCAAGACACGATTAGTGTTAATTTAATCGTTTAAAATAAGCACACAAAAAGGATAATAATTTTTCAAATTTATGTAATATTTTTGATCTATTAATTATTTTTATAAAACAAATATAATTATCATATATCCAACAAAAAATAGTAAATAAGTTCATTTTTTATTGTATATTTATATTCCAATAAAACCACCTAATAAAAAATCATTTTCTTGTTTGGGTCTGTTTAACGACACAGTTGAACAATACTATAAATTCATATCATTAATGATTATGGAAAAATAATTGCATATATAATATAATATTAATGTGAAAATAAGTATTTTTTTTATTCTAGATATGTAATAATAATATTTAATTTATAAATTATGAAAAAACCATTTCTTTATTAAGAATCACCAAAACTTTCTTCATATAGATTTCATCTGCAAATTTAAAATTAAAAACTCTTGAATGAAATATGAAAAAACATAAATAATTATAAATCATCCATAATTGTGAAATAAATAATGTTTTAATGATTAACTATTGAAAACTAAATAATATAGTCTCTCTAATAATGAAACTAGTAAAAAAGATTGAAACTACTGACACTTGATAGGGAAAATCAGAAGAATTCACATAGAGATTTATTATTTTTGAAGATTATTAAAGAAATTGGATATTAATAATATTTTTAATTTTTTGATTATGATATCTACTTTTTTATACTGTAGGTTGATGTTTATTCCTATAATTATGGATAAGTGGTGGGCGTCTTTCATATCATATTCATATCTTATATACATGTTTTGTATTTCAAACCAAATTTCTATAATTTGGTGTATATAATGTATATGATTTTATATCACGAAATTCCATTATTCATTATATTTTGAGATCAATATAAGGATAGATATTTTAGGATATTTTTATTTATTTATTACAAATCTTGTAAATTGAATTTTTATAAACTAAAATTTATTATTTTATATTGATTTTATATTCAAAACCTATCACTTTTTGTGGGGTGTATAAATTTACATTGAATAATATTACCAAATTACACATTTAATTTAATGTATTTAAATGTCTATACTATTATGCAACAATCATATCATTTTTATTCAAGAGTATATAAAACTATTGTAAAACTCATTCTTCTTCATGGTGTAAAATACATAAGATGTTTTTATAATGTAAAAGTGTTTGTGGTTTCCTATAAAATACATCCCTATCCGGATATTGGAAAGTTGATTCATATATAGCGTAAAAACACCTAGGGTAGTCACAAAAAAAGTGTTGGTTTACAATTGGCTCAATCTTCACTCTAATGAAAGATTAGTGGTCTTAATACTACACACGTACCAAGAAACTCCTAAGGGATATGATTTTTCATATTCACATGCTCATTATGAACCATGATAAATGATTATTCCTACCATTTCCTTCATATCCTATCAATTCAAGCTATTAATACAAATTAATGTAATCTATGAAAAACCCAATTAATTTAATATACCATTCCAATATATTTCATTAATAAGGGTACATCATGGTACATTATTGGTTTCCAAAGATTTATAAGTTAACAAAATTGTTTTCTCATTAAAAACAACACTAATTTATTAAAAGTTGAATTAATAGATTTCTGTAATTCATTATATATATAATAATGTTTTATTCCTTAAGATTTTTCATATGGAATGGTATAAAAGTTCACGATAACTCTTATAATTAATTTATTGGAATTAATCATGTGAAATGTGGGGCTAGAAATTATATACCCCCTTAATGAATCAAAATTTCTCATTAGAAAGAACTTTTTGGGTTTTAGTGTAAACCTCTCCACATAACTGGATAGTGTCTCAGGATAAGGCCTTGACAACATTTTTTAGATGTCTATAATTATAAATTCAATTATAATGTGATAAAGTTTCATTGTTATCCATGTTTTCAATTTTTTTCTTGGTTTTAAGAATCCTTAATTTGAGTAGATTACGGATTTATGTTGTTTATTAATTCTTTCCATATCAATTATGATATTTTTATGTTATGAAGGATTATACTGTATATAAATACAAACTAAGATTTTGAGGTAACCCGTATGTTTTCCCCCATGTAGAAGAATCCAAAATAAGAAGCATTTTTATTTTTTAGAGATATAATGAAAGGGATAATAGTGTTCTTACAATGTGTTCATGTTGTATATTATATTTTAAAATGTAATGTATGTGTGAATGTAAACTTCCAAGACTAAAAAACTATTTAATCCTTTCAAAAAACTTTTATTATATTATAATAATGAAATATAAATTCCAGGTATAGGGATTTTGACAATGATATGTTACACACTTATTTTAATTTCTCCCTAGAAACGTTTTCACTCCTATATAAATAACTGACGATACATCTATCTCATCTAATCCTTGGGTTCCCACATAGCATCCCAAAAATTATGGTTTCACCATAAAACAATGAATAAGTGAGTGGTATTACTTATATATTAATTTAGCATTATTATATATAACCACCACAAGTTATTCCACATGATAAAGATGATGATCTAGAAGAAAAAATTATGAGTTCAATACATTTCAATGCTCTAGTATCTACTTCCTCAATTATGTCACATGGATAAATCCATGTTGTTTATAGAGGTTCAATGAATTTTTCAGGTGATAATCATTCATAACTACTTGATTTCAAATATCTAGGTTGTTAATATACTTGTGTCTAGGATTTCGCTATATTCTAAAGCTCATAACAATAATCCATATAGAAATTCATAGGAATATTATTTCACCGTCATCGGCTTTTAGATCTTGTCAACGATTATCACCAAAAATTATATAACTACTTTAAAAAAATATTAAGATTTATTCAACCTCTAGATAAGGTACCAATATATTTTTTATTCATATTCATATAAATAGGTTGGATATCTATTATTATTTCCACATGGGGAAGAAAAATTATTTATTTGAATATTTGAGTGGATTCTACAATTATAAGAAATTTTGACAAGAGAATAGTGTTGATCTAAACCACAAAAAAATAGAAAAAATGATATTAAAATATCATCAATGTATTGAATGTTTTATTTATACTAAACATATATCTAAGGATGATTATATGTACTAAAAACACTCCATAATTAATGTATATTGAAGACTTATCTATGAATTCATGGTAAACCTTATATCATGATGAAATAAAATAGAATATTTTAATCCATTAAGCCTGTAATTAATAATTAATTTCATGTAAATATAATCAATATATAAATATTATCTGATATAAATGAAATATTTTGAATTTATATTGTTATTGATAATTAAAAAAATAAAAATATTTCCATTAGATGTCTTGGGGAGTCCTACATAGAAATTCATGATGAAATTATCCCAAATACATACAAATATGGGTAATGGTTGTAACATACCCATTGACATATCCCAGTCATCATAAATATTTTTTTATACAAAACACAAATTTACATACTCCACAATTTCAATCTTCATTTTATCCAACCTTAAATTCTACTTATAGTCTATTTGCATATTTTTACTTCAAGGATGAATACAGAAAGATGGGATAATAGAATAATCATATTAATCTATATTGAATTTATGAATAATAGTGATACATGCTATCATCTTAGACATTATCATTCCATTACAATCACAATTTGATTCAAGATCATTTCTCAACATTGATTTCACCTCTATATCTTCCTTCTGAAGATGTTTAATCATCACAAAAATAGGTGGTTAAACACACCATTGTGGAAGATAATATAACTACACATAATTAAGTATTTCAGTGTCCATTATATAATAATCCAAAAATATTTTATAACTTTTTATCATTGACATATATAAGCTACAAGTACCTTTTGGTACAAATCAATTTCTATAATTTTCACTTTCCCAGGCCGGTAATGTATTGATATGTCATAATATTGTATCAACTCCCACAATCTTCTCTAAAATATATTATTATATTTTTTGTGAATTTATAATTTAAAAATTTGTGAATGCCATATATACCTCAACAATCTCCATATTGATAACACATCAATACAAATAATGAAAAGATTATTATAGTCAACTCAATATCATTGGTTAGATAGCTCTTGTCATGAACCATTAATTAATATGACCCATAATCTATCACCATTTAATTATTCATATGTACAAATCCTAGTCCCAACATAGATGTATAAATATATATTATAAACCCTTTTCAACTCTATGGTAGAGTGAGTGTAGGTTAACTAACCAAACCTATCTTCAGACCCTTGAAATTTTATTCACATTCATTAGTCCAATATAAATTAGAAACCTTCCATGTTAAAATTTTGAGTGGATTAGATAGACATGAGTAAATCATCAAAAATCATTGATAATAACTGTCTAATACTAGAAGATTGTGGACCTCATCAATAGTGGTTGTTATATGAAATAATTCAATTATATCCATCTTATAATAAAATATTTATATACCCTTGTTGGTTGTAATATATCTGAAAAGGGAAATATTATATAACTATAATTCACCCTTGAAATTTTTATAATTTATTTTAAATTTATTCTAGGTTATTAAAAAATTCTTTAGTGATCTTCATGATATTACTTTCCCTTGGACTATATAATAATTTCATCACTAAAGGATTCCACAAATTTTCAAAGGTAATCTTTAAACACACTCTTCATTAAATCTATAAAGATTATAGGTGCATTAGTAAGTCTAAATGGAATCACTATAAATTCAATGTTTTTATACATCATAAAGAATATTATATTATGTATGTTTCCACTTTTTATTCTCAATTTATAATACCCACAATAAAGACCAATCATGGAAATGAATTGAGATCCTCATAGTTGATAAAATAGATCATCAATATAGGGTAGTGGATACATATTCATTAACATTATATTTCTTTATTCCTAATAATAAATGTACATTCAAATGATCCATATTTCTTAAAAAAAATGAAGAGGTTCACTCCATGGTGAAGAACATTTCATAATTAATCCCTCATCGATATTTTTCTATATTTTTATATTAAGTCAATATTACATCAACTAGAGTTATTCTCTAAGGAGTCTGTGAATTGTGTGAAGTACAACATATGATTTCTATTGGTAACTCAAATTTATGATTGAAGTAAATTATATGAATTTTATTATTAAATAAATCATGAAACCACCGTAAAATAGGCATCTCATATATATTGTCTTTCTTCATAACCATATGAGATAATTACCCCTCATGAATACGAATCATGAAACATAGAATTTCCATTAGAAGTTCATATTAATCATAACACCAATAAAAAATAATATGGTAATGAAATATAAAAAATTAGATTTCTTAATTCTATAAATTTAATTTTAGTTATTTTAGGGTGATCTAATCAATGTTTAATATCATATAAATATATACTAAATGATAAATATTAGGATTTTCATAGGGACAATTTTTAAAAATTCAACTGGACATTCCAAATAGTGAAATGTGCCTTAACAATCATGATCCATATTAGTGATATATATAGTACTTAACATTGCATGAACTTAATTTTATTTTTTAGATTAGCCATTTCACTCAGAAAATTATCATGTTTCCAAGATATAATAAATTACACTATAAATTCAACCATATAATAAACTATGTTTTCAACCATTGAACTCTTCGTTTTTTAGTGGAAATTTGATTCCCTCTATCCTTATTTTATATGCATAAAACGTACTCTCATTTCATTAATACATTTCATTATGTCCTTGTTCCAATATTATTAATATCTTAGGATAAAAATCTTCTTCCCTCTAAGGAATTTATCACCTTAACATTCCTATAAATCAACTATCCTCTTATTTGGTGTATATGAACCTCATCAATATTCTATTTGATAATCATAATTCAAGGAAGATGATTAAAAATAATCATATTATTTCCTATCCTAGATCCTACCTAATTTGGTTTATCTTGGGGATGGTTATTGCATTGGTTATCACATAAGTTGTTCTCCTGGTTCCTACAAAACCTACACTTGACTAAATTCAAAAGGCATTATGTGACAATAAAACTAAAATAATTATAGTGATAAATCATATAATCTTGATAATAATTCATATGATTTCCTAAATTATGACACCATAATACCATGTATTACACTTAGAAGTTCACCCTCTATTACTTTGAACCCATCATAGGTTATCTTATGTACTATTGTATTTTGTAACCTCAATTGAACTTAAATAGAATTTGAAATAACCCAATAATATACCTAATGTGTGTATAGATAGTTTTTTACACTAATTTATACTCTTCATGCACTAGTGGAGATCAAGTTAATACAAAAACATCCCATATTAGTGTTTTTACCTGTAAGTTCACCAATTCCATAACTACATCCACATTCCAAAATCCATACAAGAATATATGATATAAGAATATCACATAAGATTATTTACTGTAACATATTATATTATCTTATATTTTGAATTATCTTGTGGGTTCTCATTATAATTTTCTAATCATAATCTATAGAAAAAAAACCTTGTGTTATACCAACCAAGTAAGCCCAAATATTACATCCATAATTATTACAAAATTTTAGAAAAATATTCAATACGTATCAAAAAATACACTCCCCAAAACCATAAATCGTTTTTGAAATTAGATAATAGATACATAAACACATTATTTTGTGAAATATAGTTAACATATCAAACAAATTTCATCTCACATTTTACTCATATTAGGTATACTAAACTTAAAACCTTTCTCTATATTCAGTGGTCATAAAAACATAAGAAATGGTGACCACAGATTCTTAGTATTGGTAAATATAGGATAAATAAATAAATGATCATATTTAATAATATCATGAGAATAAGGGTATGAGATTATGATAATAGTATATAAAAATCATACCAATTAATTCCAAGATCATAATCTAGGTGTATGGGATTTATAGATCAAAATTCATAAACCATAGATCAATCAAAGCTCATGAACCATGATATATTATCATTACCATAAAGACATGCCACATAGATTGGAATAACTGATGTAAAATAATCATAATCGTAGAATTAATATGTCATGGATACCAAACAAGACATTTATCACATGTTAGGCTTGGGTTGTCCACTAATGTACATACATTGATCTTGGGATAACTACTTTGGAACCATTTTTTGGTATTTGTATAACCAACTATGTAACCATTGAAATCATAAAACAAAAATTACTAAACAATTAATTAGATGGATATAACAGAACCAATCATCACGTAATCATAATATATTCATTTATATTCCTCATGATCTATTAATTATTTAACATTTTTTCATGGATTAACACATGGAAAATTCAAAAAAAATTATAAAAATTTCATCTTCATAATTAATATGCAACCTAAGAAAAAATAAATATTGTAATGTTTCATCATTTCCCCAGTAAATAATAAAAATCAATAAAGGATGTTGTTATAGATGAAAATACATTTAGCAGATCCATGGAACATTTCTTGACAAAAACAACCATTTCATTCTGAAATCAATTATTTGAAAGTTAAAAACATCTTTAATTCTAAAAAAAACACATTTTTTTAGAACTATGAAAAAATGTTAAGTAATCAATAATTAATAGTGTATTCATGATGGTAGTAAAATATTTCCATGTTTTATATGTTAAATTAAATATTCTCATCACATTTAATGTAAAACTTTCTAAAGTACATCATTTGAAGAACAACAAGTTTATTATTTTTATTCTCTCTTAAATAATCTCAATTATATTTAAAAATAATGTTAAATATAATTTTGATAATATTAAAAGCATTCTTTATAATTTTCTTGATAACATAGATAAGGAATAAAATATTCACCAACCAAAAATGGGGGATGTGGTTAGTGTTTCATAAATACATTTTTTTAGACAACATTAATAACAAGGAGATGGAAATTAAATATAATAATTAAAACTAAAAAATAGTTGATAATAAAATATTATTTATTTATGAAGGATATAACAGATAATATCATAATAATAAATTTATGTGTAAAAAAATAGAGTAAATAGTAATATTATAACATAAAACCCCTAATACATCATTACATTTTTAATCATAGCCCTATTTAAGGGAAAAATAATATGAAATTTAATAACATGAATATAATTATATTTTTTGTATAACATATCTAGGTTTATTATATAAATATTATGAAAGAAACAAGTGGTAAATATGAGATTTTTCTTATAAAATAAGTGTGATATTATAAACACAAACCACAAGACATACTTTTATTTTATGTTTTATAACATAATATATATTAAGTTAAAATTTATTACAAATCTATAATAAAACATATTCAAACCTATAATACCACACAAGTATTTCTTATAAATTCAAATCAGCCATTTATTAACAGTCACTTGTTATCATAATCATTTTTAGTGTTAACTACATAATTTTTTATATTTGACATGGTTCAATAATTATGTTCCTTGAATCATGAACATGTTTCATGTAATATATCAATCACTAATTTCATTTATTTTCTTATGTTTATATTGTTTTCAATTTATCATTTACTATTTCATCTTGTTTCTAGGAGAATTGATGTTGTATGGAGGATACAAAGATAGTTTTGGTCAGACATGGTGAAAAACAGCAGATACCATTTCTTGAGGGTGGTTGGATTATATATTCATTATGAAATGGATAAGACAAAATTTCTTAGGATTATACACTCAGGAATATTCCAAGGCACAACCTCTATATAACCTCATTTTCCACCACATCCAGTACAGGTTCCATTAGGTCATAGTGGGGGAGATGAACAGAATAAAATGATCAAGACATTTTCACATGAGAGTGACCAAGGGTGCATGGATGTGGGTTTCATTTTTGAAATGCATGAATGTATTTTCAATCTCTAAGTATGGGTACCCAAAACACATTCTTTTACAATGGAGTAATTTATTACACGGTTATGTTTATTTACTTTTCTAAAACTATTTATCTCCATACATATAGTTAAATCCAATTTTGGTTTTATTCCTGAAGAGGTTTTGGGTTATCCATATTTTAGGATATGTGTTTCAATTACTATTGGATCATTATTATTATTCTATGATATAGAACAAAAAATGGAGTTATAGTTTATTCTTCCTTTATTTTTATATATGGTCATTCTATTTTTTATGTAGGATATTTCATTATTAACTATTTTTTATATCTATTTTAGTGTAGATTATTCTTGAGGTATGTTATTTTATGATGTTTTTCCTTCAATGGAATACTTTTTTGTTTTTTTGTTTTTGTTTTTTTCAAATTTATATCAATGTTATGATTTTAGATTATTTATTAATATTTTAAAAGGGAATAGTGTTTGATGAATCTATTTGATTATGGATAGTCAAATAATATGTCATTTAAAGAAAATTCCAATGATAATAATTAATTATATCATGGTGTACTTTGATTATTATTTATATAAAATAATGGAATAAAATTTTTCATTATTTTTAAATGAAATGAATTAATTTGAAGAAAAATATTTTGGAAAAAAATATGAAATTGGTTTTTCAAATTAAAATTCATTTTTTGAAATAATAATATGTGTTTTAATGAGATGATATATTATAATATATTTTTTAATTGATTTAAATTAACTATAGACATAGGTATGTTGGATTTCATTGAAGAACATGAGATCCTGTGTAGTTGGTTTGAAAGAATACATGTTATAAATGTATAAACTCTACCTATAAATGAATTGATGAAGGATATTATAAATATATTATAATGATTTTATGATTTCATTATTTATGGTATCCTCTTATTTTACCAAGGACTATGCTATTGGGATATGTGCACACCCAGAGTCGTCTTTCACGGATATGTGTGTGAATCCCGGAAATAATCTAATCATGTGACTCTTACCATAGTTTTTTAATATAATTGATTAAAAATTATATTATTGTATTAATCATGAATTTTTTTATTTACATGATTAATTATGAATATTTTTAGAAAGATTCTAATATCTATAAATTTTTTAGGAAATTTTTTGTGTGCATGTTATACATTATCTATTGAAATGTTTCATAATGTATGTTTTGATGTGATCTATGAAATTATTTACATTATTTATATTATAAAAATTTATATAATTTTTGTTATTTGATATCGAATTCATATTAAATACATCATGATATTCTAGAGGGCTTTGTATCTCACATCTTAAATTTTCCTTTTGGAATTTATAGATTTTTATAAGATATATATAAGAAAAGGGAAATATGCACTCAAACATGTTGGTTGTGCATGATTAGATGGACCATGGGAAATGGTTATGATTGTTTGAAAATGAGTTCCAATTGTTACATAGGTAATATTGTGATGATGTCCTAATGGTATTATCTGATGGCTTAAGATCACATAGTTTTTTTAGGCTTAAATATGTTTACATTCAATACATTCTCTCATGGGATGCTTTTGGTATGATAATTTTTTATTATTTTTATCAAATGATTTAGATGGATAAGTTACTCTTATGGTGAAATCATGACATCTTGATTTTATATATATCTGGTGTAACATCCTGAGTATTTTTCTAAAAATTAAATACTTTGTTCGATAGCGTACATGATATGCCATATCGAGTTTTAGCAAACAAATAAATATTATTATTTAAATGTTACCATTATAACCTATCTATTATAATGGAAGGTTTGAACAAGAATAATGGAATTATGAAATTATCGTGTACACATGTATATATATTTAATTCTTAGGTGAAAAATTAATTATAAATTAAAATAAAAACCTTTTTAAAAGGGAATGTTTTTTCTAAAAAACTATTTTGATGTGAACAAGTGTGTCTTGTACCAATAGATTAACAAATCGCCCTTATTTTATTATATTAATGATATATATATATATATATTCAGTCTATTTTTTATCATTCACCTTATGTTTTTTCCATACATGTTATAAGAATAAATCCAAATTTTCATATAATAGAAGTATTTTTCTAAAAAGGAATTATTTCCACCATTTGATGGTGCACATGTTTTAAGTATATTTTTTAACACTTTAATAAATTATATTTTACAAAATAAAATTCTTCTTTGAAATATTAATAGAAAATTTTACTTTTCTTTAATTTTTGGTATTTTTCTGATAATATATTTTTTTTATGAATAGTGGAAAAAATTATATTTTAATTGAACACTATTTTTTAATCAAATTTATTTATAGAGTTAAATTATATTATTCAATTTTTTAAAAGTATAAATATTTCATTTTTTTATAATTTAATCCAATTTTGGTAATTGGTATCAATTTCACATTAATTTTGAATATAAAAACATTTCATTATTTTGAAGGTTTTTAATTTAAAAATCTATTTTCTCATTTTATCAATGGGATTATATATCAATTAATTTAATTGATTTTTTGTAATTTTTATATTTAATAATGGATTCAATATTTAGAATCATTAGGTCAATATTTAGTAAATACTTCCATTTTATTTTTTAGACCTTATGAATAGTAACTTTATTAATTTTTTTATTAACATGGTTGGAGTAAATTGGGAGTAAGGGTAAAAATAATATTACAAATAATATTGAATTAACGTAAAACTTGTGCTAATATTATTTTATGAGATATTTTTAGAAAAAAAAATCAAGGGGAAATTTTTTGAGATTTGGTAGCCACTTGGATGACTTTAATTCACTAGTGGTATTTTATTCAAAGAAATGTCAATTTTTTCATACTTTTGTTTTTAACATGTGAAATATTTTTAATATGGGTTTACATAGGTAATGTGTTTGAATATAAATAGTATTTTGAAATATAAAATTCTTATCTTAATCATGGAAATTTATTTTTATTTTTTAGGAAATAAATAATTACCTTAAAGGCTTACACAATGATGATATAGTAATTTATTAATTAATGGAAATATAAGAAAAATAATATTAAAAGTATTAAAATAAATATAATATTAGATAAGTAATTTCATCCAAAGATTTTATAGATTACTTTTAAATTTTATTGATGATTTAAAAGAGTAGATTTGAATATATCATGGTGTGATGATATTTTTCAAAAGTCATGTAATGATTAGTGTCAAAATCGACATAAATAATATTTTAAAATAAATTTTAATTTACTGAAATAAATAAAATTCCTAGTATTATAAAATTCAGCCCACCTATTTTTTTGAGTCTCATAATTACATCAATGACTCATTTATTGGTTTTTTGGCATTTGATAGTAATTATATTTACCCTAAAAATGTAAATTACATGATATCGTGGTAAAAAATAAAAAGGATAAAAAAGGGTTAAAATAAAACGATAAGGATTAAAAATAGACAAAACATGTATCTATTTTATTGGATGAATATATTTCAAACCATAATCATCCTATATTTTAAATAAATCATTTTTTAACCATATGTAATATAAAAGTAAATTATATTAATTTAATATTTTGAAAAAATCCAAGAGTGTCTCTCCCCTCTCCTATAAAAGGGCACTCATTCATCTGTTTTGTTCACAATTAAAAACTCATTTGATTTGGCCAATATGTCACCAATTCCATTCCTAAAATTTCTCCCCACATTCTAGAGCACTTATTTTAGGAAAAACACTCATGTTAGAGGTGTTAAGCTGTTAATAAAAGTATATTGTCTCAAGAAATGGAATATAATAATTCTATGTGACATGTAGGACTCAGGGTAAGGGAATTTATCTCTATTTTAATTCAATGATTTTTATTTGGATTTTATTTAACTATATTAATTTATGAGGTTTATATAAATTTCCATTAACATGTTATATCATAATTTCTTTATTATCAATATATTTAATGTTTTTTAAATGTTACTCTTTCATGTGGCATATGATTTGATTTCTTATAAAATAGTAAATCAATTCTAAACCCAATTTCTATTCATTTGGTTAAAATTATAATTCTTGACTATTTTATTCTTATAATATTCCTGAAATGAATTTTTTATATCTTATGTTATTTTTCTGCTTGTTCTGTGTGGATTTATAATTGATACACATAATCAATACATTTTATTAATGATCACTTCTATGATTTGATATTTTTAATGGAAACTTTAACTAAAACATTATTTTAATTATTTTAAATATTTATTCTTTGAAATCCTTATATTTCATTTTTGTGTTTCCAAAACGGTTTTTATTGATGTCTTTGTATTGGCATTAATTTTCTAAAATGTTAATTTTTTAATTTCTCTCAATTGTATCAAAGTGTTATGTGACACGTTGATTTAAATATCACTTTTTAAAATGATTTTCACCAAGTTTAAGGATGATTTGGTACAAGATTGTGATCAAGGGAAAATTTTGTTGAGAAATCAGCATAATAAATCATGTTTTATTTTAATGACATTTTGTTTTATGGAAGAAATGGATACTGAGTATACTTATATACTTGTAATGTTTGGATTCAGTACATAAGAATTTTTTCAAATTTTTTAAAATTCAAAACGTAAAAGATCTTGTAGAAAAAAAATTGATTTATAGTTTTAAAAATAACTATAATATGTAATGTTTATAGAAGGGTCCTTACATTTGGTATCAGAGCAGAGTTAAAAAAACATCGAAGATTAGGATGTTTTCTTAAGATTTAGGGATATCATCATGAGTTTAAAATTTTCATGTTGATTATAATTATAATGTCCTAGAAACCCTTTTTAGGATTTATGTTATGAAATTTTATAGTGATTAATGGTATTTATGGAGACATTTATTTTTGAGTTAATTATGGGTTATTAGTTTTGGGGATACTTAAAGAATTTTTTGAGATAAAATTTTAGGTTAAAACATGTTATAGTTATTTTTTAGGAAATTATCATATTTTCAGAATTTTACATGAATTATATAGTTTTATAAAAAATAACAACACTTAGTATGGGTGAAAACCCCTCACTTCTGTCAAGGCCATGAGAATCCAACCCAAAACTAAAGGAAGACAATGGTGCATCTCTTACCGCTATCCTACTTGAATTCCTAGTTAGTATGAATTTTAATTTTTAGTTAAATTATTTTTTTTTTTGATGAAGAATAATTTGATTTTGGTAATATAACTTTTATTGAATAGATAACCATGGGAAGGGGAAATGATTTGGTGATTCAGTGATTAATGTTATTTTGGAAGACATTTTCTATTTTGGGAACCCTATATGATCAAGGAGAACAAAATACTATGGGATTTTATCTTATAAGTAAAGGTTGAATTATATTTTTGAAGAATCTATTATTATTTTATGATTATGATTATAATTATATTTTTTGAAGCATCTATGATTATTATATATTGTAGATTATTTGATTTAGGAAATTCCTTTTTTTATAAGACATTAAGAGTGATTGAAGTTATTTAGAGCTAAAAGTTATATTTTTCTTGGAATAATATGTGATAAAATCATTTTTGGTTTTAAATCTTAGTCTATAAATATTTTGAGTAATTTTAAGTATATTTATTTTTTGAATCTTCTATTTTGAATTTTTTGAATTAGTTTTGAATATAGGAGATTGAAGTAGTTTTTTGTCTTATAAGGTTGATTATTATTTCGGAATTACTGTATCTAGTACTAACCATTTCGGTTTTGTTTAATGTCTAAAAGTGGTTGAAATGAATAATTAATATTTTATTGATTATATGATTCACTTGAATTTGATTCTAGTGCTTTAGGCATGAGAAATTCATCTTTAATACTAATCATATGGATAAAAATATAATTTTTTTGTGGAACTTTATTAAAGGATGAAACTATAATTTTCAGTTAGGTATGTTTTCTTATGTTGTTATTCAAAGTAGTAAAATAATTTATCAACTCTATGAAAATTATTTTTAATCAAAAAAATTTACATTATACTATTTTTACTAATAAATCAATAAACTTCAAACCTATAATATGTTAGTAGTTTTATAATTGTTAATTTTATCATGACCATGTTCTCTATCACTCTCCATCAGAACATGAAAGTTATTATTCTCCTTAATGTCTTTTTTTCCTTTAATGAACCCTAATATTTATTACTTTAGTTGACCATTTCACTTCCCTTTTTTCATTTAAAGTGGAAGTTTTACTTATCATATTTTCTATGTGGGATTTCAATAAATGTTTTTTGAAAGGTAAAACCTTATTTACCGATCCCAAATTAAAAATATCAAGAATGAAATTTACAAAAGCGAGGGAATAACATCCCATGTTTTTTTAAAATTTATTGTGTTTTATAGTGTGCATGATACACTACATCAAGCTTAAACGAACAAAAAAATATTATTATTTAAATGTTTCCATTATAAAGTAGTTGTTAGAATTGTGGGTATGAACAAGATTAACATAACTAATAAAATATGGTGTACATATGTATATATAAATAATTCTTTGCTGAAAAATTTATTATAAATGAAAACAAAACCCTTTTCAAAAGGAAATGTTTTGGAAAGACTATTTAATCGTGAACAAGTATATTTTATACCAATAGATTAACAAATCACACTTATTTGATTATATTATTTTAATTTATATATAATATTTTCAATAAATTATTTTAAAAATCATCTTATGTGTTTTCTCGACATAATATAAGAACAAATCCAATTTTAATCATAAAAGAAGTATTTTTCTAAAAAGAATGTTTTGTCAGCTTTTGATTGGTGAGATTATTTTAAATATTGTTTAAAACACTTTAATAAATTCTATTTGGAAAAATAAAATTCATTTATTAAAATAATAATATCAAAATATACTTTGGTTTAATGTTTGGAATTTCTCTAATAAGTTTCAGTTTATGATAAATAGTGAAAAATACCATATTTTAATTGAAATTTACTTTTTCATCACATTTATTAATATTGTTAAAATATATTTTTGAATGTTTTAAAAGTATAAATAGATCAAATTTTTATCAGTTAATTAAATTTAGGTAATTTTAATAAATTTTATTTTGAATTTAGATATAAAAACAATTCAATATTTGGATGAATTTTACTTTAAAAACTTGTTTTCTCATTCCATAAATGGAAATAATTTTTAATTAACTTCTGTAATTTTCATTTATTAAATTTTTAATAATTGATTCCAAATTCGGAATCAAGAGGTCCAAATTTAGTAAATAATTCTATTTTATTATTGGAAATTATGAATAGAAACTTTATTAATTTTTAAATTAACTCTTCTAAAGGAAAATTAGGTAATTGAGGGTTAAAATAATATTATAAATAAAATAAAATTACCATAAAAGTTGTGATAATATTATTTTATGAGTTATGTTCAAAATAAATAATTATTGAGCTGATTTTTTGAGCTTATGGTGCCACTTGGATGACTTTATGCCATTTATAGTATTTTATTAAAGGAAAAGTAAATTTTATCATACTTTTGTTTTTAAAAAGTGAAATATTTTTAATATGGGGTTATATAGTTGATATTTTTTCTTCATAATTGTAATTTATTTTTAATTTTTATGAAATAAATAATTTTCTTGAAGGCTTTCACAATGATGATCTATTAACCGTTTAATTATAGGAAATATCAAATAAATGATATTAAAAATATAAAAATAAATATAATTTCAGATAATTGTTGTCATACGTAAATTTTATATATGAATTTGACAAGTTAGTAATGTTTTATAGTATTTTGTTCAAATATATCATGTTGTTATAATATTTTTAAAAATCCATGCAATGAAAAGTGTCAAAATTTACAAAAATATATTTTAAAATAAATAATATTTTATTAAATGATTTAAAATTCATAAAAATATAACATTCAGACCAATGATTGGAATAAGTCTCAAATTTTCATTAATTACTCATTTATTGGTATTTTGAGATTTTATAATAATTATATTGACCCAAAATTTGAAAATTACATAATATCATGGTAAGAAATAAAAAGGAAAAATAAGGGTAAAAATAGAATGATAAGGATTAAAATAGTCAAAATGTGTTTAATTTTTATTTTATGACGTTATTTTTACCCATAATTATCCAATATTAGAAAAAAATCAGTTTTTATTCATTTGGAATATAAAATTAATTTATATTAATTTAATATTTTGAGAAATTCCCAAGAGTGCCGCTCCCCTCACTTATAAAAAGAAACCCATTATTCTCTATTATTCACACTTAAAAACCCATTTTGATTATAGAACATTTTCCCAAATCCATTCCTCTAATATATATACCCCTATTATGGATCTCTTAGCTCTCGTAAATCATTGACAATAGATATGGGAAGGTGTTAATAAAAAATATTTTCATAAAAAAGGAATATAATGATTGTATGTGATGAGTCAGACTCAAGATAAGGGGATTCATCAAAATTTTCAATCATTGGGGAATATTTTGATGTTATGAACCTATATTTATTTTTGAGGTGCATATAACATTCTATTGATATTTTATATCATTAATTCATTTATTATAATTAAATTAATAGTTTTCCTATATTCTACTCTTTAATGTGGAATAAAATTTGACTGATTAAAAAATACTAAGGGAATTCTTAACCAAATTTTCATTATTTGGGATAAACTACTTCTTATTAATTATGCCATGTTATTCTTATATGTGAAATGAATTTTTAATATCTTATGATATTTTTTCTCTATTTTTATGTGGATTTACAATGGATGCGTTTAATAAATTAATTTGATTAATGATCACTTCAGTGTTATGATATTTGTAAGGAAATAGTTAACTAAAACATTGTTTTAATTATTTGAAAGTTTTATTATTCTAAATCCTTCTATTTCATGTCAATGTTTTCAAAATGGTTTTTATAAATTTAATTATATGGACATGAATTTTTTTAAAAGTTAATTTTTGAATTTCTCTTTAATGTTTCAAAGTAGTATGGGTCACTTTGATTTAAAAAAATCACTTTTAAATTTTATTTCATATAGTTTAAGGAAGATTTTAGAAAATATTGAGATAAACGGAAAATAGTGAGGAAGTATCATCATAAGAAATCATGTTTTATTTTGATCATAACTTTTTTATGGAAAAAATGGATACTGAGTATAACTGACCACTTTCAATGTATGGTTTTACTATGTAATAATTTTTCCTAATTCTATAAAACTCTAAACCAAAAAGATATTTTGGAAGATAATTTGATTTATAGTTTTAAAAAAACTATTATATATAATGTTTAAGTTCGGGTCCTTAAATCTATAAACTACTCCCTATCTTATGGGGATCAGAAATTCCTTACGGTTCATGTCATGATATATTATTATAATATTTAGGAGGTTATCTAGGTCAGTTTGTAAAAATATTGTTATGAAAGAAATTATGTGTCCTTTCTTGATGTTAGTATATAGTTTGAGATGTATTCATATTCATGATACATTATTTCTAGAGTTATGTGGTATGTTATGGGTGAGTTCCTTGCTATTTCTCATCACAATATGCCTTTTTTACCATATGTAGTGGAAATGTATATTTAAAGAGTTTTTTATCTGATTCTAGACTCCATCAAAAATCATTTATTTGTGATTTTTCATTCCTAATTGAATTATAATTGATAGAGTTTATGATATTTAATCTCCTAATTTGTGTTCTCTTATTATTTATTGATGTTGTGTTCCTCCATTAAGAAGTTTGAATAGACTTAAGGAGGATGTTACTAATGAACCATATCAAGGGAATCCTACATTTGATCAGAACATTACAATGGTTGTTGAGTCATCTATCCATACTCTAGGATAAGTATATTCACCAATACATGTTCAAGTTTTCAAGGTTTTACCTTAGAGGGTTGATAGTAGAAATGATTCCTAGGAGTTTCATCACCTAAATATACAATCATTAAAAGTTTCCAATGATCTTTAAGATATATTAGATTGGTTGAAAATTATTGAGAACCAATTTATATTTCTAGAGACGCTAGATTCTGTCATGGTGAAATGTTTCATCTACAAACATGAATGGCGCAGTAGAATGTGGTGGGACTCTATAGTTTAGTAGGGGAGGAAAGTGTTCTTATATTGGGAATTCTTCATGGAAATTTTCATGGAGAAATTTTATACAAAATCAATGGATTTGGATAAGTTGATATAATTCATTAATCATTAGTAATATGATTATATAGTGATCAAGTATACCAACCACTTTGTCTACCTTGTTTATTTCCCACATGAGATTATATCAAATTATAACTCCAATACATGAAAGTTTGATATGGGCATTAAATAATATTTATTATATTATGTTTTCATGATAAATCTCTTGAAATATTATAATGTTATTTGTAGATATTTTATTGTGGAACATGATGTGCTGAGTATGAAAAGTCATATAGGAGTTCCTCCTACTATTAATGGTATCTTGAGTGATCCATTGAAAGTGAAGAGAAATATGGATGGGAGTCATGGTGTAAATTATAGTTGTGGATCTCAGAATTATACTTCTTCCATGTCTTTTAACATCCATGTCTTTTATAATATCTTTTAAAGGACAACATATTTGATCCAACTATAGAAATGTTAGAACTCAAATAATTCTTTCATAGAGGCAATGTAGATATGTAGCTCTTGTGGATGATCTGGTCACTTGTAGAGGTTTTTTCATGTTTTTTATGTTTAGTTTAGGTTTATGAACATGACAGTACTTATAGGATGTCTGTAAAATAGAAATGATTCAATAATTAAGGGGTTTTATCCATAGATACTATGAAAAAAAGATCATTGACACATTGGATGAGTCAATAGTGGAACCTGATATTTGTTGTATGACAGTGATAGGTACCATTACAATATAATCATTAATATTAAAATATTTATTTGATAATATTTTCTCATTACATTATACTTAAGGGTTTTATAGGACTATTTCACCATCCTATGGAGGTCATGCCTTATGTAATGGCGATTTCTACGCCCCTTAGGATGAAGAAAAAGAAGTTTCATAGATTCCCCACTAATGCTTTGTTACTTTATTTTATGTCAAAAATTATTGGGATTTATTGTTGTTGGGTATGAAATAATTGGATTTCATTCTCTGGATGAATTGGGTAATTTATCATCGAACACATAACTATTATTACATTTGGGTGATCTATTTTATTTTCCCTAATTCGGTGTATTATTTTTTGGGAACAATTATACCAAAGGTATTGTCATCTATATGTCCTTATTAGGGGTTTGTTAAGATGATATTCATGTATTACTTTGAATATCAGTAGGGTACATTAGGTGTTGGTCTCCTTTCAAAATAAAAAATGTTTCCTGATGTGTTTCAATCTGAATTTTCTTGTTTTTCACTCGTGAGAGAGGTAGGTTTTCTATCATCTTGGTATGAGGTAACCATCCCATTTATATTACATCTTGATATACATAACTAACTGATCTGAAAGATTTAAGGACTTAATTGGATTACTAGTTTTCCAAGGGCTTCATTCAAGCCAAGGTGTCACATTGGGAAATGATAGTGCTATTTTTGAATAAGTTTGATGGAACCCTTCACAAATGTGTTGATTTCTGGATAATTGAATGGATCATAGTCAAGAAAAAGTATATATTTCCTTGAGTTGAGGATCTATTTTTTCATCTGAAATAGTATATTTTTTTCTCAAATGTTGATCATTTTTATGGTTGTCACACACTTATAATTGGGAAGTCTGATATCCCTATGACTTCTTTTAAAATTAGGAATAAACATTACTGATGTAGTTTCATGCCTTTGGGTATGATAAATTCTCTAGGTATGTATATAAAGATGACAAAAAATATTTCCAAAGAGTAACTTGATTCATTCATATTGTTATTGGTGAATGAAAATCGTGGTTTACAATAAAACTATGGAGTATCATTTGCATCCTTTTAGAGTTACCTAGGACTTCTTGATAAATATCAGAAATTGTGTAATGATTTTAAAATGTAATTTACAGATTTGGGATGTAGTGCTTTTTGGAAATTTGGTTTTGAAACATTGTAAGAACCCAGATATTCTTTTTAGGTATGTTTTCCTTTTTCTGTTGTTTTTGAGGAAAAGAGGAGTTTTTGAAAAATTCATAAGTACACACCATGTACTTTACAAGTACACATCGTGTACTCAATTACCGTGGGTAGCTGGGTGTTGTTCATGTGGAAGCCATGCACACGGCTATGTGTGGTGACCTAGAGGCCGCCTAATGCGGGGGCCAGTTAAGGCAGGTACACACCATGTACTTATAAAGTAAATTCCATATACTTATAAAGTATTTGTCATGTAATTTTTTTTTATTTCATTAAATGGATCAGGGTCACATCTAATTGGTAGAAGCATATTCTTTTTCTCCTTATTCGTCTGAGGGCATCTGTATGGCGCGGAACTTCACTGAGCCCCCGATCGATCATCTTTCCTCCGATTTGACCATCGTCGATTCCATTGGGATCACTATGGTGAGATCTACCTTATTCTAGATATTCTTTTCCTGATTCCTCCTCTTTCAAGAGTTGTCTTTGGTTAAATATTTTATATGTTTTTGTAGATCTACCATGTTCTAGGTCGATCCAAGAACCGATGTCGGGGTATGTCGATCATATGACACCGAGGTAGGTGGTTTGTGCCTTTTCGAAGATATTCTTTGAGTTATATGTTCAAAAGTTCCCAATACCCTTGATCGGGGTATTGCATGTTTACGGTTTTAACCTTGTTATTGCCTGCAATGATGTATATATTTGATTAAAGGTCAATTGAATGTGAATAAGGTTAACTACTTAGCTATGGAATTGTTTTCCCAGGCATGTTTTGTTTATGATCGTTTGGTCTTACTTAGCCTGTTAGGATGCTTGCTTTCCTTTCCTTTTTCTTGTAGTATAGAGTAATATTATTTATCTGACATGATGTTATGTTGTATACTATTTATCCAATTAGTTCATGATGTTGACTTTAGCTTCTATGTATCATTTCTGCACGATTGACTTACACAGGGCCGTGAAAACTTGGGGTAGTAGACCATAGGGAGAATGAATGTTGAGGGCTTCTCCAGAGTGTCTATTTTTACTATTACAATGTGAGACCATGGGGGAATAGACGTAAGTACTTCCTCAAAGTGTCAGTAGTTACTTTATGCATGCCACAGGGGGAATGATACGTTGATTGCTTCCCCAGATCGCCTTTAATTTATCGATACAAGACTATCAGGGGAATTGATGGTGAGTGCTTCCTCAGAGAGTCTATGATAAAGTTGAACCAGAGGAGTTAGACTATGTGTACTTCCCAGAGGGATTCATCTATTTGTTTGGTTTAATTATAGGGTTTAGTATGTGAGTACTTCCTATAGGGTTACTTGCTTTTGTTTAGCTACTTGCTTGATATATGAAATTCAATGCATTGAAACTATAGGATTGTTTACTTTTGAGTACTTCCTTCTTACTGCTTCATTTTGATTATAGTCGACCATATACATTAACAGACTATTAGGAACAGATCTTTGGGTGGTTACCTACTAGTATTTAGTCTCACACCCTATTTGGGTCATGCTTTTGGGCCCAAATAGTTTATATTACTTCAAGTATAGATAAGGGAAAGCTCCCATCTACTTCAGGTACTTGATTACTGAGGAGCTAGAGAGCATGGAACCAAGCTGAGGCTTGTGATGCTATTAGAGTTTATCTGTTTTCTTTTGTACTTTGGATTTTTATGTATTCTAGAATTTTGACTTGTTTGGATACTTTCCTTGACATTTGTATCATGCATAAATTATATATATATATATATATGCTCTAGTAGTTTATTACATTCGTTGTTTACCTATTACATGTTTTATTGCTTCCTCTATTTCTATCTATTTTACTTATGTTGTGTTACTCTGCCAATGGGGTCATAGTTTCTACACTATCACACCCAAGGCCCTCGCTGCTAGTCGGTATACTCTGGAATTTGGGGAAATACACTTGAGGCCATGTGACCAACCAGGTATGGGGCACCTCTGGGTGGCTTTCGGAATCGGGATGTTACAAAGGTGTATCAAAGGAATTCTTTTTTATTTTGAATTACTATTTGGAGCCTATAGCCAGTGATAGGAAGGAATAGATAATTGGAAATAAGTTTTTCCCAGGAGTAGCTAACCCGTGTACAGGGAAAAACCAATCTACCTCGTTTATTGCAATTTTCTGGTTTTGCAATTTTATAGTTGATTTGTTTTCACTATTGGGTGATTTACATATTTTGTGTTGTTATTGTGGTGTCATTGAGGTTCTATTTCTGTTGCAACCCGATGATATGAGGGTATTCCATCTCATGCATCATATAGGCACTTGCTATAAATCACTTGTCATGCATTCTTGTCACGCCATTTAGGTTGCATTAGCGATTGCATGTTGTTGTAAAAGATGTTGTGCTAGATATGAATGTTGTTGTGATATATGCTTTGATAGAATACCTAATTTTGATAGGGTATTGATTTGTATAAAGAATTAGTTTGAATGAACACCAAACTTTGCTTCTTGAGGTGTTATGGTCCCTCATGGACCGGAATTTGGTGAATCATCGCTCTACTATGCTTATATATAAGACGTATAAGATGCCAATATTTTATTAGTGGGGAGTATGGGCCCTCATGGATCGGAATTTGGCACTTTAATGTTCGTTTTAGTACTTTTTAGGTTCCTTAGTAGTTCCTGAGGCTTACTATATGGAAAAACCCAGAATACATGGCATGTAATGTTGGACATACACACCATATATTCTTATATTCGGGAAGGAACTATTTTTCTTAAGTACACATCATGTGATATATGTACACGCCATGTAATCTCTAACCACGTTACTGACTACCTGGGCAGAAACACGAGGTTGGAAAATCATGCAGAACACGTCGTGTGCCGGATGTACATGTTGTGTGGTGTAGACCATGTGTCCACCCATGTAACTAACAATATGGAGGGATAAATCTTATCTTATACATGCCATGTAAAGTTTGAACATGTCGTGTAGTGTAACCCGAGTATCCGGCCATGTAGCAAACGACATGGGTCATTGAAATCCTTCTATTACATGTCGGGTGTAGAAGAAACACACCGTGTGGGGTCAGCTGTGTAACTGGCTAGGTAGCTAACAACATGGGTTGGAAATATTTCCTAGTACACACTAAGTTTGGAAATAACATTAGGTGTAGTCTTCTTTTAGGAGAACCATGTGGCTTATCTCTGTGGAAGAACTCGGGCAAGGGAAGAGGATTCAAGTACACACTGTGTTTTAGAACAACATGTCGTGTGTATGGAGTGTTACGTGACTTAAGTTGGCAGAAGTACACACCCATGTGAAGGCTTAAGGGAACACGCTGTGTAAGAATTATAAACATTGTGTATCCATGTTCTTAAAAACATAAATTCTTTATTTCTCTTGTTCCCTTTTTACACTTATATGTTTCAATCCCTATTAATTTTGATCAAAGGTGTGAACTTGACCTTGAAGAGTCATGCCATTGATAGGTCCTACGGTTGTCTGCCAGTTATAGGGCCATGATCTGATGCTAGATATGGTTGATCAGGTACTACCAAAAGATCCTCTAGTTGTGCCAGTCTTGGCACCAGCCATCGTTCCGGACACAGGTGCTAACACACAATTTCGAGAGGGATTTATGAGGTTTATGCAGACCTTCCAAGGAGTACCGCATCCTTCCCCTTCTATTGCATATTTGATGTGAGTTTTCTAGCAGTAGTATCCTCCCACCATCATAAGGAAAGGTGGACCTCAGGCTGCGGAGTCATGGTTAGAAGCCATGCTTTCTAACTTCGAGCATCTAGATATGCCTCCAGAGAGGAGGGTGAATCTCACGATGTATATGCTTTAGGATTCTATCAAGAGATGGTGGGATGTGATCTCACATGCGGTATTCCAGTAGTTTATGGTGTGGGAAGAATTCTAGTATGCTTTTTATGACTACTTCTATCTGGAGACCTTGAGGGTCGATCGAGCCCGAGAGTTCATGAGTCTAGAGGAGGGTACTCTCTTCTTCATGGAGTACTCTTCTCATTTCATAGAGCTGCACTAATTCATGCCTATTCTAGGAGGTGATGAGTTATTTCTGGTAAGAAAGTTTGAGGATGGTCTCTGGTAGAACATCTGATCTTAGGTGAACACCTTCAGGTTGACTTCCATCACTTTAATAGTCAACCATGTGCTAATCACATAGCGCAATCTAAGATATTTTAGAGTGGTGATCCAAAGAGGCTTGACATTCGAAGTTGTTATCCCTCCTACTGACAGCAGGAAGTGCTTCATGGAGTTTACAAATAGGAATCCGAGGAAGCAGGACACCTTTTCTGGTAGCCAGGTGGTGTGCTACTAGTGTAGGAAGAGTGGGAATATGAGGCCACATTTCCCAAGAGACCCAATGGAGTGCCGATCATGCAGTAAGATGGGTCATCTTCAGCACTTTTTTTAGATATTCTCACCACCATCTGGAGACAAGGTTTCTTCAATGACTCCTCATTCAGGAGCAGCACCACAAGTTTCCCAACATTCTGAGAACTGGAGTTCTTCCAGCCATTCAAGCCAAGGTAGAGGTCGTGGCTATGGTAGCCAGTCGCCAGGAATTCAATGACAGTACGGTGGATCATATTAGAGTGTTCAGATAGGGTGATAGGGCTATAGTGCAGGTCAGGCATTTGCAGTGGAGTAGACCTAGTAGGAGCAGGATCTAGGACCCTCTACAGTTAGTGGTACGGTTCCTTTTGCCTCATTTTTAGCTTTTTCACTTTTCAATATAGGGTCTTTTCATACCTTTATATCTATTACTATTGTAGAGATCCTTGGCCTCTGTATATTTACTTCTGATGATGACTTGATGCTAGACACACTATTGGGGACAAGAACGGCTAGTTTACATTAGTGCAAGGAGTTACCTCTTGAGGTTGATGGGTGTCACTTTTTATAGGACCTTTATTTCCTATCGATGATTGGCTAGGATGTCATTCTCAAAATGGACTGGTTATTTACCTTCCAGAAAGTTTTTGATTACTATCACCGTAGGGTGAGTTTCACCTCATCGAAGGGTGGATCATTTCTTCATAAGGGAGAGTGGGAAGTCCATACGAGAAAAGTGGGACCCGAGTATCATGGGTTGGGAGGAGTTACAGCTCAGATTGCTAGTCATTATCTGGAAGACCAAAGGGATTCTTAGATGGACTTTCCTCCAGTGGTACATCATTTCAGGTATGAATTTCTAGAGGAATTTTTAGGTTTGCCTTTAGAGCGAGAGGTGGACTTTTCTTTTGATCTTGTGATAAGAGAGGTATTGGTGTTCATTCCTCCTTATAGGATGGCTACACCAGAGTTACAGGAGCTCAAGAAGTAGTTGGAGGAATTACATGCTAAGGGGTTCATCCAATCTAGTACTTCTCCTTGGGGTTCGCCTATCCTGTTTGCGAAGAAGGCGGACGGTACACTCAGACTTTTCTTGGATTACCAGAAGCTGAACTAGTTGATGGTCAAGAACCAATATCCCTTACCGATGATTGATGATCTCTTTGGTCATCTTTGAGGAGCTCGGGTGTTCTCAAAGATTGACTTGAGATCCATTTACCTTCAGTTGCACGTTAGACTATCTAATATACCTCTTACAGCCAATCAGAGTAGGTATGATCTATATGAGTATGTGGTTATTCCATTTGGTCTCACGAACTCACCTACAGTATTCATGGATCTGATGAACTAAGTGTTCCATCCATACTTGGATTCTTTCATGGTAGTCTTTGTGGATGATATCTTAGTGTACTCACACACTTGACATGTCCTTATCACACATGTTGAGATCATCTTGAGTACACTAATAGAGCACCATTTATATGCTAATCTCTCAAAATGACACTTTCGGATGGACCAAATTCACTTCTTGGGTCTTGTTATATCAGAGATAGGAGTATCAGTATACCCATAGAAAGTAAGAGCAGTATTTTCCTGGGAGCAGCCGAAGAACATTTTTGAGGTACGGATTTTTCAATGGCTGGCTGGTTACTACAAACATTTTGTATAGTACTTTTCACACATAGAAGCGTCGTTAATGGGCCTAACTAAGAAGGGTGAGAAGTACTTGTGGTCCAATTTTTGTGAGTCGGAATTTCAGGAGCTGAAAGAGATGTTGACTTCATCATAAATACTAGTATTTCTATAATCGGGAAAGAGCAATACTGTCTATTGTAATGTATCAGGTATCAGGCATGGAATAGTGCTTATTCAGGAGGAAATGTGTTGTTGTGTATGGGTCTTGGTAATTGATTCCACATGAGAGTAATTAACCGATTCACGATCTCGAGCTAGCTATAGTTGTTCATGCTTTATGTTGTTGGAGACACCACCAATTGGGAGATCATTTTGTGGTTTTCCCCGACCACAAAAGTCTCAACTATATCTTCAGTCATTGTTACCAGAATTTGAGACCGTGAAGGTGGGTTGAGTACCTTCAGCATTTTGACTTTGAGCTTGCTTACACGCTTGGAAAAGGCAATGAAATGGATGACGCGTTGAGCAGGAGTACTCAGATACATGCAGTTCAAGAGGCCAGAAGTGAGTGGTATCTTATGACTCTATTCTCTGAGATGCATTTGGAGGTGCATGATAGATAGGGAAAGATGTTTCATTCTTTTGTAGTCGTTACATCTACTCTACATGATCGAGTGTGAATGAGGCAGCTATCAGAGTCTGAAGGCCTAGTCCAACGGGAATGTGTGAAGGGAGAGAACCTCATTTTTGGATGGATCATAGGCAAGGATGAGATCTTGCATTTTTATGGGCGCATTTGGGTGGAATCAGAAATATGCAAGGAGCTGATGTGAGACTTTCATTCCTTGGTTTGGCTAGTCCATCATGGTGTCAAAAAGATGTTTCAAGATCTACACTATCATTATTGGTGGCTAGGTATGAAGAGATATGTTTCTGGTTTCGTCATGAGGTGTTTCACCTATCATCACGTGAAGGGGGGGCATCAGTGAACAGAAGGGATTTTGCAACAGTTACCCATTCCAGAGTGAAAATGGAATGATGTCGTGATGGACTTGATGATAGGATCGACAAGGTCGCCTAGAAGGAATGATGTAGTTTGGGTTGTCATTGATAGACTCGTGAAGTTTTCTCACTTCTTGTCGATTAAGGAGACCTTCAGTGTTGATGAGTTGGGAAAGTTGTACATCTGAGAGAGTGTACGTATATGTGGGGATCCACACTCCATTTGTTCAGATAATGATGCTCGTTTTACTTCTCAGGTCTGGCAGGGACATCATAGGGCTTCGGGTATAGAGGTATTTCTAGGTACATCTTACCATCCCCAGATAGATGGGCAGTCTGAGCGTACGATTCAAGTGTTTGAGGAAATTTTTTGAGCATGCCCCCATGTATTTTGGAGGTTTGTGGGAGAAGAACATAACTCTTGTAGAGTTTACATACAATAATAGTTTTCAAGAAACTATTTATATGGAACCTTTTAAGGCTTTGTATAGAAGGCCATGCTGTTCACCCTTATGCTGGTTGGAGGTAGGAGAGGCAGCTATGTTGGGACCTCGTCTTGTCCAGGAGACCACAGAGCAGATAGAGTTGATTCAGAAGAGGATGGCTACTGCACAGTCTCAATAGAAGTCTTATGCTGATTGACGGAGATGACCACTAGAGTTCGAGGTCGGAGATTATGTTTTCCTGCGTGTCACACCGAGGTTGGGACACAAAAGGATTAGGGTACAGGGTAAGCTTTCACCGAGGTACATCGGGCCATTTGAGGTGTTGGAAAGAGTTGGTCTGGTTGCCTATGTGTTTTAGTTGACTGAGAGGTATCAGGATATGCACGATATCTTCTACGTTTCTCAGCTTCGATATTACTTCTCAAACCTGTCTCATGCTTTCCACCCTGAGGAAGTTGAGTTAGAGGTGGATGTCTCGTTCGAGGAGCATCCTATTCGAATTGTTGATCGAAGTGTGAAGGTTCTTTGTGGTTGTTTTGTTCCTCTGGTACAAGTGATATGGTAGCACGGGTGAGTACAGGACGATGCCTGGGAGAGGAAGACTGATGTACGAACAAATTGTCTAGAGATTTTTGAGGAATCTTCTTCAACACTACCTTTCTAAAAAAATTTGGGGATGAATTTCTTTAAGGTGGGAAGTTTCTAAGAACCTTTATCTTCTTTTCAGGTATGTTTTCCTTTTTTTGGGGTTTTTATTGAAAATAAGAGTTTCTAGAAATTTCTTAAGTATACATCGTGTACTTTATGAGTACATGTTATGTACTCGGTTACCGTAGGTAGTCGGGTGCTAGCCGTGCAGCAGCCATGAACACGACCCTATGTGGTGACTTGGAGACCACCTAATGTGGGGGATGGTTAAGGAAAGTACATGTCATGTACTTATAAAGTAAACATCGTGTACTTTCTTTTTATTTCATTAAATAAATTGGGGTCTCATCTAATTAGCATAAGCATCTTCTTCTTCGCCTTCTTTGTCCAAGAGCCTTCATATGGTAAATATATTCACTGAGCCCCTGATCAAGCATATGTTCTCTGATTCGACCATTTTTGATTGTGTTGGGATCATCATAGAAGGTCTTCCTTATTATAGATCTTCGTTTCCTGATTCCTCATATTTCAAGATTTATCTTTGGTTAAATTTTTTAGATGTTTTTTGTAGATCTACCACATTCTAGGTCGATCCAAGGGCTAACGCCATGGTATATCTATGATATGACATCGAGGTAGGTGGTTTGTGCCTTTCTGTAGATAGTCTTTGAGTTATATGTGAAAAAGTGTCCAATACCCTTGATTGGGGTATTGCATGTTTATGGTTTTAACCCTATTATTGACTACTATGATTTATATACTTTTTTAGAGGTCAATTGAATGTGAATAGAGTTAATTTCTATTCTTTGGAAGTGTTTTCCCATGCATGTTTTGTTTATGATCATTTGGCCTTGCTTAGAATGTTAGGCTGCTTTCTTTCTTTTCCTAGTGCTGGTAGGATGGTGTAATATTATTTATCTGACATTTTTTTATATTGTAGATTGTTTAGCCAGGTAGTTCTTGAGGTTTACTTTGGCAGCCATGTATCGTTTGTGCACGATTGACTTACACAGGGCCATGAGAACTTAGTGTAGTAGACCGTAGGGAGAATGGATGTTGAGGGCTTCTCCAGAGTGTCTATTTTTACTGTTACAATGCGAGACCATAGGGGGAATTGACGTAAGTGCTTACTTAGAGAGTATGTAGTTCCTCTACATGGGCCACAGGGTGAATGAGATGTTGATTGCTTCCCTAGATCACTTTTTAGTTACCAATATGAGACTATTGGGGGAATTGATGGTGAGTGCTTCCTTAGAGAGTCTATGCTAAATCCGAACCAGAGAGGTTATACTATGTGTACATCCTAGAGGGTTGCTTCTATTTGTTTGGTTGAACCATAGGGGTTAGGCTGTGAGTACTTCCCATAAGGTTAATTCTGTTTATTTAGATTCTTGCTTGATATATGAAATTGAATTCATTTAAACTGTAGGATTGTTTACTTTTGAGTACTTCCTTGTTACTACTTCATTTTGATTTTAGCCTGCCATATATATTCACTGACTATTAGACATAGATCTTTGGGTGGTTGTCTACTGGTATTTAGTATCACACCCTTTTTGGGTCATACTTTTGGGCCCAAATAGATTATATTGCAGCAGGTATAAATAAGGGAAAGTTCCCTTCTACGTCAGATACTTTATTGCTGAGGAGATGGAGAGCATAGGACCAAGCTGAGGCTTGTGATGTAGTTGGAGTTTATCTATTTTCTTTTGTACTTTGGATATTTACATATTTCAGCATTGTGACTTGTTTGGCCTACTTTCCTTGACATTTGTATCTTACATCAATTATATATATGTGTGATCTAGTTGTTGATTACTTGTGTTGTTTACCTATTGCATGTTTTATTGCTTCCTTTATTGCTATCTGTTTTATATCTGTAGTGTTACTCTTCCAATGAGGGAATAGTGTCCCCACAATCACACCCAAGGCCCTCACTGCTAGTCAGCAGCACTTGGAGTTTGGGGAAATGCACTTGATTCCATCTGACCAACTGGGTAGAGGGCACCTTTGGGTGGCATCCAGAACCGATACGTTACAAACATTGTATTTTATTTGTTCTTTATAAGGTAAATTATGTTATAACCTTGTAGAATCTATGGATTTCTATTAAGTTTTAGAAAATCATGGACTTTTTTGGGTATTACCACTCGTTTCTACAGGATTTCTCACAGTTGGATTTGGTAAAGACCCCTCTTACTCGAAAAGGAGTAAATTTCAAATGGGTTTTTAAATTCTAGTCATTCATTGGTGAGTTAATGAATAATCTAACATCATATTTGAGGTTTAATCTTCCATGATAGATAGATATATGTTGTTATATGTATGTAATAGAGTCAGGTTTGTGTTTTGTTCTCAATAAGGGTGATCACTTCATAGAATATGGTTCTCTCAACCTTCAGCTTGATGATAATAGCCACCCCACATATAATCTTGATCATGTAGTTTTGATCCATAGTCTAATGATTTATTTATATTACTTTATTAGAAAGGGGTTTAAAATCTACTCCGATCACAAAATAATGAGTATTACCTTCTCACATAAATATTTTAATATCCTTAAGATGAAATCGGTGTATTGGATTTAATAATTTAAATTTGAAATTTCCAATATTATCACTTTTTGGAATTTCATTTCAGTTTCTCTAAAAAGTAATATTACATAATAAGATATGAGTGAATCTTTTGATGAGTGGAATTTAATGTCTCACATTTCTTGTTTTCATATTATGGTCTAGAAGGATTAGAATAATTTTGTTTTGAAAAGTGTTCATCTGACATCATATCTTCTCAAGATGAATATATATGGATAGCATCTCTATAATGTGTTCTATGGAATTAGGGAGTCCATCAGTGATGGGAATTTATATTATGAGGGTTTATATTACTTTTGGGATTTTATATTATTATGTTACTTAAGAGAATCTCACCATTCCCAGTGGGAGGTACATGATGTAAAATAAAGATATTTTATGACATGAGGTATCATTACTTGTGGCCATCTTTGAGACAAGAAATTCCTAAAAAAAAGTTTTCATTGTTTTAATTATCATTTGATTAGTTCGATCATCATAAATCTTTTTTCTTACTTATTACCATTCTAGTGATGAAATTGAAGGGGGATAAAATAACAATTGACATTCTATTTGGCGTTCCATTTACTCCTCATGGAAAATTTGGAATTGTTTTGTGATTTACCAATTTATAAAATAATCCCACCTTATTACCATACATTATAAAACCAAAGATAAAAACTTATGAAAAGTTTATATGTAATAGATAGTTAAATTTCATGGTTTTATGTCTACAATAGTATCTTATTATGATCCATAATTAACACAACATTTTTTGAGCGGTCTCCAGGTGGTGACATGATACCAGCTATGGTTGATCATGGTGAACCATCCTAAGATATATGGATACATTGATCAGAATATATATATATATATTATTAATGAAATGCTATGTGTTTTCATTTTATGTTTGGAGAAGATTATGATTGAAAACTAGAAGTAGTTTGGTTTTCCTGCAACAATATTTACTAATCTATATTTTTCTATAACCCTTTGAATACTTGTATAGATGACCATGTTAATCACCACTCTGTTAGTTGTACATTAGTGAATATTCCATAGTTACACAAAAAAATTCCAATAGATGAGTAAAAGGTTAGCTTATTTTCTTAGATACTAATAAAGAATAAAATACTTTATAAATACTATGTTGGTATTTTACATCATCCTTTTGATTTAATGGTTATTGACATTGTGTTTTTGAGAGTTTGAAATTGATTATGATACAAAAAACTTAGAAAATATATAATATTTGGACTAAGTTATGTTTGAAAATTTTAGATTTTTGATCACATTGGGAATGTGTAATACTTTTGGGAATTTTCACCACTGTTGAAATCAATCCATAAAATGTTTCACTGGTTATATATCATAAAATATCTCACTAAAACATCACATGTCTTATATTTAGTGGACCATAATGTGGAACATGATTTGTCTATGATCAAGAAGCTGGTACAGATTAGGTCCTCTGTGGAAAATATATCTTATTGGGTTGAGTGTTTTGGAAACATGGTTTTGATTTTGGTGATACATGGGGAGTGAGGCATTGATGAAAGAATATTTTCTTCAAATGTTGTTCAACCACTATTTTAGATGAGTCATTCTGGGATAGAAATCATTTATAGTTTGGAGAGTTATAACATCCCAACATTTTTATTCAGGTATCTTATTTAGAGTATATTTATTTATGTCATTACTAGAGTTATTCTTTTTATTTTTTGGAATTTTAGAATAATTTATTGTATCAAAAATATATTGTAGGAATTTGGTGTGAAATATCTAGGACTAAGGACTTGGGGTGGTTGTGATCTATCTCTAGTGTGAAACAGCCAAACCAAAATTACCTTAACCTCTAAACCGACGTACAAACCCGTGAATGGCCTTATTGTAGCAAGCATGTCCTCAATTGTTTCATAGTATCTATCAATGAATAATTGAGGCAATGTTAATGTCAATATACACTGAAATTTTTAACTAGGGTGTGGCGATGTGGGTTTCATTTTGGAAATGTCTGAATGACCACTCGACCTCCTGGGATGATTACACCATCCATGTGATTTCAGAATTAAAGGGTTTATTATATATTTTAAGAAAATTTCCATCTATTAAATAGTTTTTTATCCTAACTTTTTCTCGAATATCATATTATGTGCATTATTGAAGAGATTTTGAGCATTTTAGATTTTGAATGTGGTGATCAGTTCCTCTTGGTCTATTCATGTTTTTCCATGCTATATATCAATGAAATAGAGTTATAGATTATTTCTCCATGATCAAATTTTATTACACTTATCATTATTCTGTAGGATCCCTCTCACTCATGGGTTCTAGATCCCTCGTTGTAGTTATAAAATTACTAATATAAGTAATTTCATGATTCATTTCTAAAAATTGAAACCATTTAATCATGTTTAATTTTTATGTATTTTCCATTGTGTTTCTACAACATGATTTTATATTTTTTTATGTTTTTAAAGGGTATAGTGTGTTTTGAATCTATTTATTTATAGATATTCAAAAAAACAATCTCCAAAAAATAGATTTTATTAGAAATTATGATTTAATAAAAAAATTGATTATGATTTTTTAGAAATGATGGAATGAAATTTTTCATAATTTAAAAATTAAAATAATTTATTTGATGAACATGTATTTTTATGAAAACCAATATCATGTGTTCTGAAAATAAAATTGCATGTTTCAAAACACAAATATGGGTGAGAGTGGAATTTTTTATTTAAATGGTTTGTAATTGATTGAAATAAAATGAAAAAAACCATGTATTTTTTTTTGAAGTGAATTGGATCCTAGGTAGTTATGTGGGAAGAACATGTACAAGGAATATATTAGCTATATGAGGAAAGGATATTATAAAATATAATCAAAACTAAACTATTATGAGGGGAGGTTATTTTTTCATTGTGGACATATCTTATTTATTCTATAACTTAGATCTAGGGTTTTTTTCAAACTTTGATTTATATTTAATATGATAAGTGAAAAACCTTATACAAACATAATCCTATGACTCCTTACCATGATTCTATAATTTTAATTGATTTATACATTTTAGTTATTTCTTAATTAATATTATTTTAAAAGAAATTATTATTCATGCTTCTTTTAACAAAGATTCTCATATCAGCTAGTTTGGAAGGAAATAAAATTCTGTACTAGATATTCATTATAAAATGAAATGTTTTTTAAATTAATTTTTATATGAACTGAGAAAATATTTCTGTGTAATTTTAAATTTATTGTTTTATAAATTGGTTTTATTAGATATGTATTTATTATAGGACACTTATTGAGGTCTTATTTATCTTTTTTTTTCTGACACCATACCACTTACTTCAGGTGCTTATAGATATTTTTATCCCAAGTCCAAGAAGAGGGATTGAAAAACAAGCATGGGGGTATTTGATAAGTTGGACCATGGGTGTTGGAAGTGACTAGTGGATCATGCGATATAATTATTATATATAGAATTAGAATATGATTCATTGATGATCTTATTTGATGACTTTGGTTTCCATAACATTTTGATAATTGTATATGTCTACTTGTTGTGCATTCTATCTTGGGGAGCGTTAGGAATAAAAAAAATTATTCATTTTTATCTTATAATATTTCACTATGAGTCATTTTTTGGGGGAAAATTATTTCATCTTGATTTTTTATAATCCTAGGCTCTATTTTCCAAATTATTGGATTGAGAACTCCCTGTGGGTCATGTCATGATTGAATCAGGTACCATGTAGGCCAATATTCAGGTCAGTTCCTAATGATCTCATCACTTCTATAATGGAAATGATGATATGAATATTATATATATTCATTATATATATATATAGTCATATATATAAGGGAGTTATTAAACAAATAATTTCTGTCATTTGTGGTGACGGTAGTCTATACTTATTCATGAACACTTTTTTAATTTTATAAAGAAAACATAAAAAGAAAAATAAATAATATTATATCATTCATAAATTATAATTATTATATATTTATCATATAATTTTGTTAATCCATAATTATATCCAAAAGTTTGAGGTTGTGATGTGAAATGATTCATATTACTATGTGGTGGATATAGTTCACACACACACACATGGTTGATTCATTCATTTTCCATTTGAATGAAAATAGGTGGAAAATCATCATCCCATTATCATAATATCATCCCATTATATTCTTGACTCTAGGGTTGTTATGTTAGTAAAGATTCAACCAAATTATATGATGTAGAAGAAGAAATAAACATTTAAATAGTTAGTAAAGATGATTACATCTTCTTTGTGATTACTTCTTTGTATTACACCTTAAGACCTGGTAGGATTGTAATAGGGAAAGAAAAGAATCTAAAAAATGATGGTAATAAAGATAAAAAAATCATTTCATCAATGATAAATACCACTCAAATTATGTGAATAATAGACTAGAAGAGGTACCACTTTATTAGTGAGGGGATGAAGACACATTGAATTACATAAAATATTTACATAATATAAAGTCACATTCTTGTGTATGTGGAATAAAATTAAAAATTAATTAATGTTAAGATAATATAATATCTAAATATCTTAAAAAATTATATTTTTTATAATTTATGAATAATTTTATTCAATTATATCTTAGTTTAAACCCTAGAAAACCCATTTAACATAAACCTTGGTAACAAATTATTACTACTTTTACCACTACAGTAAATTTTTTTAAGACTCGATCTATGAATATGCATGGAGATTACTTCTATAATGGGTTAAATTATATCATCTAACTGAGATTCTTCATTTGGATGTCACTCATACTTACAGGGTGGCCAACCGGGTTGTGGATGATTTTTCTAAGAGGGAAATTGCATAGTTCAACCAAGTTGTTGATACTAATTCCTTGAGAAGGTCATTTGTAGACAACTTATTTATTATTATCTAATTGTTTTATTACACTCTCACCTTTTTAAACCCCCTTGTCCAGCCACTTTCTCTATTTTCAAATATATTTTTTAGGATTGGGCTCGCTCGGCTCATGAACCTATTTGACCAATTACTACTTTTACTATTCATTATAACCAAAGCTTGACTCACTAATAAATTTTGATATTATTATTTAAAATATGGAGTCAATTATATCATAGTAAACTTTAAAAAGTTAAATAAATAAATTTGAATATAACAACCCATAACTCAATGAAAACCCAATTATTTGTATATAACATAGTTTACTTGTATTCAATGCCTAATAAATAATATTAGTTGATTGTTAAAATATTTTATTGAATAAATAATATATAAATTTAATTAATATAATTTATCAACATTTATTTATTCAATTTATTGATATCAAAATTAACTACACATGTAAAATTGGGTTTCTAAAAAAATAACTCTTGCATTTAAATGATTTTTTATCACTACTACCATTTGATAACTAATATATGAAATATTATTCATAAATTATCAATAAATTTTATGAAAATAACCTTTTATATATTTATCAAGAGATAAAAATAAATAATATTTATAAAAAATAAAATTCATCAAAAAAATATCGCTTTTATTCGTGATATGATTTTATTAAAAAATAATGATTATTTCTTAGGAATTATTATATAAATTTTGAATTATGGTAAAAAAAATTGTATATATTTTATATTTTTCATATTTAAATATATACCATTTACACCAATGAATACATTATAAAGGTTTTAATGTATTTTTAATTATTTAGACTCTCAGTTTCATGAAAAGAAATATATTGAATAATTAATATTTAATATATATTAATAAATATAAAATTTCAGGGTGTTACAACTGAACTCCAAATAATTAGTAGAATTAATTGCACACAATCACACATATTTCATATGAATAATACAATCCATTAAGGGTACCTATAATAATTCCTCTTTTGAATATTTCCTAGATCCAAAAACTGAAATTATAAATCTAAAATACAAATATCATACTTGAATAAATATATTAGATATAATAATTAATACTTACAACCCAAATCTAGTAACAAGTTTAACCAAGTATTTCATCAATATAATTTTTCTTTTCTCACTAAACTGTGTTCCATTAGGAGCATTGAAAATTTCATATAACATATCTACCAAATTCCCAATAAATATATAGATAGAAAAATTATATGATATTGCCTTTGTGATTTAACTTCATAAAAAACACCAGTGTCACAGATGGAGTGAAACATGTACTTAAGTGCATCACATAATAATCTATATTATTTATACAATAAAAAGGTTCTAAGGTGTTAATATGTGGAATATATAACCCTATATCTGAGGTAATAACTAATATAAATTAATAAACAACATTCAAACAAAAATTAATTTATTTAAAATCAACAAATCATTTAAATGATATTTCAAATGAATTATTTTAATACAAGAACCCATCCATGTTAATCACCCACTTTTCCAATCATATATACAAAATAAATAAGAAATATATAACATGAAGTCTCCTATAATATCCCCAAAACTCATCCTCTAAAACTATTCAATATATTCAATGTGATTATAAAATAGTACCCAAATTCACTACCTATTCTAGTGATCATGTGGTCTACTCAAGTACCAAAGTTACAAGGTTGCATGAGTGGAGTCTGGATAAAATATAATAGTCCACCACAGATGATGTTTCTAACAAGATTAGTGAATATATTGTATATCAATGTGATATGATCAAATATATAATTAAATAATAAAATGATAATAAAATAAACATTTTTAGTCCTTGAGTCCAACGGTAACACCCATCGTTGATTATACAGTATTCTTCAAGTGGTGAATGTCTCTTATCATGTAACACGACTATTTGGGAGAACCATTACCTACCATAAAATTTTATTTAAATCATCACATAGGGAGTACCAAGTCCTACCCTATAATTTGTGACATAATATCATAAATTATTTAAATATTTATGGTTGTATCTAAGTTAGATAACTGTACAATGGGGTCTGATAAGCATTGACCCATAATGTCACCATAAACTGGTAGTTTGAATAATTCCCTCTATATAATCGTATATCACATTTCATTGAGTGAATTAACATGTTTTTTAACACACATATCCTAAATCATCTAGGGAAATCACCTATCACAGAATCACTTATCACAAAATATGGGAAATAATTCACCTTATTAGAAACCTATGTAATATCATCATAGGGATTATATCACATCTATGATATATTTTATCTTATTCATAGTGGGAAATAAACCCCTCTAAGGGTATATATATCATATCATCTATGTGTAATAACTCCCCTACATAGAAACAATAATCAGTCATCTAGGAAAATAACACAGCCCTATGGATACATATATCATATCATTAAGGTCGTAATGTACCGCCCTGTAACTATATATCATATCATATGATAGAATAATGTACATCCCTAAAAATTTGTATCATATCATGAATGGGGAATAAAAACACACCCTTAAAACCTATATCATATCATAAAGGGGGATAATACCACGCCCTTATATCATATATGATATCACCAAGTGAGAATAATTCCCATCCCTTCAAGCATATTTCGTATCAATAGGGGGAATAAAAAACACCATTGAATTAGGTATATTATATACTCCTAGGGAGTTGTATCCCCCACCCCAATGAATTGCTTTCTGGCTATCATTACACAGGGGCTAGATCACACCACGACACTTGATCACCCATAAAGATGGGGGTATACTATCTCTTCATAATATTTTATAGAAATATTCACATTAGTGGAGAGAATGTTCAAATCATGAAAATACAAATGCATTTACCTTGTAGAGGTTAGACTATATATTGAAACTATAAAACATTTTATTGGTTTTTCATTCAATAATAGAACCAATACTAATTACAGTATCAATACTATGATATAAATATATTATCCCCTATCTAATAATTTTCTCTGGGTTCAATATTAGACTAGTTCCCCTAATATAGTCCCCTATATCAAATAATACTTTACACACCCTAATTTGTTTCCATCATCTCACTCCCAACACTCTAGTAAATCCTATATCTTAAGCGGGATAACACACCTTTAAATTTATATGATATCATAATTGGATGATCCTCCAAATAAAGATAAATATTTGGCATCACACTATATAGTTTATTTAAAACACAAAATTCCATCATCAACCACAGTCATCCATCATACTGTCATGACTCATCCCCTGGGGCCTGTGCCATGACTACCCCAGGCCTGCCTCCCATAGGCCAGGGGCTAGAGACTAGCACGGGAAAGGCATATCCCTATAAATGGGAAGGCATTGTCTTTAAACCTGCAAGAACACAGTATAAGCATAGGGAAAGATACAATCAAAAAGTAAAATATAAAGAAAAATGGTGAGTACTGTAAGTTAAGGGGCCAGAATACAAGTGCAATTGTAAATTACAAGTAAAACTGAAGGACTGCTCTTGTGATCATCCGCCAAGGATCCTACCTGAAGGGTAGGTAATGCTCACAATCGGTCGTCTCTGTAGAACATCATGTCAAATAGTCCACCTATGAGCACCCTCCAGTACTAGATCCCATAGTCTCGATCAACATTGTATGTCGTCTTCACAAGACACAGTAAGGTGCAAGTGTAGCCCGTGTAGGGGTGATTATAATAATAATCAGTAGGGACCCTGAGACCTCGAAGGTCTCACAGAATCCACAAAGCACAAACCACAAAGGAAGACCATAAACACAAATCACGAAACAACAGTCAAACCTACTTAGGTATATTCCCATTCAAATACCAACTTTATCAAATATACTCATCTCATTCATGAGGAAACAAAATGATCCAACCTTTTAGCCATTAGCACAACTGTTCCATGAAGGAAGGAACACCATGAAGGTAACACAACAAGGGTAAGTACCAAAAAGGTAACAACACAAGTAAAACACCAAAATGGTAATAACACAAAGAAAATTACCACAAAGGTAAAGAATCATCTCACACTATGTATAACTTAAGTATAGAAGTATAAATGATTAGACATATTGCAAGATCATCTTACTTCGTCGAGAAGCACTCTTGTTGACCCACATAAGATTTTTCTAAGTTAACCCAAATAGGATTCGTAGAAGCTGACCCAAAGTAGATTTATAGAATCTTACTCACACAGGATGTGTAGAAGTTCACCCACATAGTATTTGAATAAGTATACAAACACTGGATTTGTATAAATTCTTCATGTATAGCCAGCCACTGAGTTCCCAAACCTGGTGTGCTCAAGTTCCGTAAAAACTTATCCTCATGTCATTATTCATACCTTGACCACCACTAATCTCCACAAAGGTATAACCCAAAGTCCCTCCATGTCGTAAGGGTTCCAACGTGATAGAAGGCGCATCAATCGGACGCCTGGTCCAAAAGTAATTAGCATTTTATTGCCGAGGTCCAGGTTGGTTTCAGGTTCAATCCAACCTGGTTATACTCCAAATTTCTCCAAAACTCAATTGGAGTATACCAAAAGGACCATCTCGATCCAAGGATCCCATCTCCTTAGATGGTTCGTCAAACAGACACTCGGTTCTCAAGATATGGCCCATTAAGTGTTTCTGGGTCTGGTTGGGCCAGGGTATGGTCCGACTGGACCGGACCGACCTGACCTGATTCAGGTCAACCCGACCTAGTTCGGGTATGACCTGACTAGGCTGCAATGTGGTGGGATCTACCCGCTAGGTCATGGTCTGGCCCGGCCCACAGGGGGCATGTCCCGGCCCGCAAGGGGGCATGGCCCGCGGCTCGGTGGAGCGGCCCGCTGTGGTGGGGGCCGCCCTAGCCGCCCCCAGGGGAGTGACCTTCAGTTTTCCCGAATGTCAATGAGGGTCATTCATCTTTTCTGTTGCAGCAGTTCCATGTGGCGCTGCCAGGTGTCATGTGGGACCCGCTGGCGCGGGTCCTGCCTCATGTCACAACCGTCCAGTTTCGGCCGCCATCTCTAACGGTGCGCGACAGCGCGATGCTCCACCACCAGTGCCTGGCTAGTGTGTCAGTCTCCTCCTCCAACCATCATGGCTGACGAGCCAGGGCCAGTTCCTACGGTGGTGCGAGGGCGCTTCCGACTCCCTCACGGCCGGATGGTGCCAGTCACCGCCTAGGTCCCCGCCAGCACCAGTCGTTGGTACCGCTATGCCGACAGCCTTCCGTGGGTCACCAGGTGAGCTCTAGAAGGCCATTTTTCCTTATAAAGGTGTTTTTGAACTTCCCTGGACATCACCATCGTTTCTAACCCATCAAAATTGGGTTCTATCCCTCCCGAAGAATCACCCGCAAAGAATGCACAAATTAATCAAGATAGCGGAGGGATCGGGCCTTGTTAATTTGACCCGTGCCCTCCATGTTAGATTTATAGCAATAGGTTGAATATATTGAACCATATATACTTGAACTTAAACAAGTTCAAATCCCTACCTCTAATCGTTTGAGAGTGCTCATGGTTGAAGATGATGGGTCGGTGTTCGTCGTTCCACAACAGGCTTCAACAGTTGCTCGAATATCGATCCTCTATTCTTTTCTTGGTGGATTTGTTCATCCAATGGTTCTCCAAAGGCTCTCAAAATTTCTCTCCTCCTAATTTAAATATTTTCCAATTAATGACTAATAGGAAAGAGAGAGGCCTTACTCATTAACTTAAGTAAATAGTTTCTTTAACTTTTCATTAATGAGATTTCATTAAATGGCAGGTTTCATGGTTACAGAATTTTTGTAACCAAGAATTTAATACCCAGTATTAAATTCCCAACCACCCTCATGTGGTCCCCACCTCCAAAGAATTAAAAAGTATGGAAGGAGTTTAATAAAAATAAAACATTAGTTTTATTTTAATCCTCCACGAAAACCCACAAAACCAAATCTTCCCCGCGACCTACTATGGTCGAAGTGAAGTCTTATTTAAGAAAATCTCAGTGTTGTGAGTTAAACAGTGCCCTCAGATTTCAATTCCGATCATCGGTTAAAAAGTTAGGAATTCCCGCTCAGTAAATTTACTGAATGTACTTTAAAGATAGTTTGTAAATTCTTTATGGGAACATCAGGACTCTGAATCATGTACCGTCAGTTTTTTTAAACTCGTAATAATCCCAAATAAAATTAATAAATAAATAATTACATCAAAAAATCCGATTCTTTACATTCTCCCCACCTTAGGGATTTTCGTCCCCGAATTCCACAACACAAATTAGGGAAACAAGAATGGGTACTAAGAACCTATCTGATCCTCTCGCTCCCATGTTCTCTCCGGGAGATTCCTTTGCTACTAGTGAATTCACAATAGAGGTATTGACCATCCATGAAGTACCCTCTCCTATCGATCCTCAATCTCCACTAGAGCCTCTGTAAACATCACCCCATCGTTGATGTCCAGCTCCCCACAGTCAATGACATGCGATGGATAATGCACGTACCTCCTCAGTTGTGATATGTAAAAAATTTCATGAACCTGATGCATCTGAGGGGGAAGATCTAGGTGATACACCACCTCACCAACTCTATTGAGGACCTGAAAGGGCCTGATGAACCTCAGAAATAACTTACCACCCCGACCAAATCTCCTCAAACCTTGTCGAGGTGAGACCCGTAGAAATACATAGTCTCCCTCCTTGAACTCCAAAGGTCTCCATCTCCTGTCTGCATAAGACTTATGCCTTCTCTTTGTAGTCTTCATTTACTCCTAGATGATTTGAACCTTCTCAATGGTATCCCATACCAACTCTGAACCCATAAGTATTGACTCCCATGGGTCCGTCCAGCATAGATGTGGTCTACATGGTCGACCGTATAAGGCCTTAAATAGTGTCATACTGATGGTGTAGTGATATTATTGTTGTATGTGAACTCCACCAAGGTAAATTGATGCTCCCAACTACGGACAAAATCTAGGACTCAAGCACGTAGCATGTCCTCCAGTGTCTGAATGGTCTGCTCGGTCTGACCATCCATTTGTGGAGGAAAGGCGGTGCTCAAACGTAGCTGAGTCTAGAAGGACTCCTACAACCCCTTACACAACTAAGAATTAAAATGTGTGTCATGGTCAGATACAATCATAGATGGAACCCCATGAAGTCACACAATCTCTTGTATGTTAGGTGCCCCAAGCCCTCTAAAGATCCCTACTCTCAGATGGGTAGGAAGTGGGCCGACTTGGTGAGTTCGTCAACGATTACCCAGATGGAATAATGTCCCCTTGACATACGTGGAATCCTTGTCACAAAGTCCAAGTAGATTCCATTCCACTTCCACTTTGTCACCTCTAGTTGTTATGCTAAGCCTCCTAGAACCTGATTCTTGTCCTTCACTTGCTGACAAGTGAGGCATTTAGAAACAAACTATGTCACTGCTTTCTTCATCCCTAGACACTAGTGTAGAAGTCAAAGGTCCTAGTACATCTTCACCACTCCAGGATATACCTCCAGAGGGGATGTATGGAACTCCCTCAACACCTCCTCCACTAGATCCACTGGTACTATGGTGCGTCTTCTGAAGAGGATGATGTGATCTCCACCTTCGGAAAATCCATCAGTGTCTGTCCTGTGGATATCTGAGCACGTTGTGCCTTGTAGTCAATTTCCACAAGTTGGACCACCAGAACTCGCTGAAGAAGTGGGGGAGTGATAGTCATAGACTATAGGTAATATTCTCCATCTCTATCCATGAAAGATATCTACATCGCAGCTAGCTGCTTTGTCACCTCACTCAGCAACTGTAGACTAGACCTCATGTTAAGTGCATCTTCTACCACATTCCCCTTCCTAGAAGTATATACTATCTCAAATTCATAGTCCTAGAGTAAATCAATCCATCATCTCTATCTCAGGTTCAGTTCCTTATGATATAAGATATACCTAAGACTCTTGTGATCAGAGTAGACTATAAAACATTCACCCATCAAGTAATGTCGCTACATATTCAAGGTGAAGACCACTTCTGCTAACTCCAGTTCATGGGTAGCATGGTTCTACTCATTATTTCCCTATTTTCATGAACCGTAGGTGATCACTACTCACTCTTACATCAGAACACACCCAATACTAGTCCCGGATGCGTTACGGTAGACTACATTTCCAACACCCTCTTCTGGTAGCCTAAAGATGGGAGCACTCATCAGTCTCTGCCTCATCTCTGGAAAACTTTTTTGGCATCTCTCCATCCATATGAAGGGTTATCCCTTCTTTTTCAACACTGAAAAGGGTTCCTAAACTATGGAAAAGTCAGGCATGAATCTTTGGTAGTATCCATCCAACCCCAAGAAACTCTGCACCTCGGTCACACTTTTGGGTGGCTCCTAAGCAAGCACAGCCTTTATCTTTGCTGGATCCACTGCAACTCCTACCTCTAAGATAAGGTGTCCCAGAAAGTGAACCTATATATCCAGAACTGGAACTTCGAGAGCTTACTATAAAGCTGGTGCTCTTGGAATTTATCTAGAACTATCTGTAGAAGATAGGTATTCTCCTCCTCTAACACAGAGTATATCAAGATGTCATCGATGAAGACCACAACAAAGTGATCGAGGTATGGCTGAAAGATCATATTCATGAGTCCCATGAACATGATGAGGCATTTTTCATGCCGAATGGAATAACCATGAACTCATAGTGTCCAACCCTACATCTAAAGTTTATCTTCCGCACATCCTCATCTCGTACTCTGAGCTGATGGTAGCTGGATCTGAGTTCTATCTTTGAAAACCAACGAGCTCCCTTCAGCTGATCAAAAAGATCATCAATCCCCAGAAGTGGATACTTGTTCTTCACAGTCACCTGGTTCGGGTTCTGATAGTCCACCCAGAGTCTCAAACTCCCATCTGAATTCACGGCGAACAAAATCAGGGCTTCCCATAGAGAAACAATGGGCCTTATGAACCCCTTCATCTACAAGTCCTTCTACTATATCCATAACTCACGAAGCTCTAAATAAGCCATCTGATTTTCTGGTGTAGATATCAGTGTCGTCCTGGGGTATAGTTCATTGTAAAATTATACCTCTCTGGGTGGAGGTAGTCTCAGAACATAATCAAGAATGACTTCTGCAAACTGGTCCACCACTATAGGATAACTCGGACTCTTCACATCAACTGCCTTAAGGGTAAGTCTAGCCAACTGATGAGTGTTCGGCTAAACCATCCACTCTGTAAGTCCACCCTATGATTCAAAGGTTCCCTTCTCTCCGATGAAGGAAAACCTAGTCCCATCCTCACAGACACACCACACCTTGTGCCTAATACAGTCAATCTGAGCATGGACTATGGATAACCAGTCCATACCCAAGATGATGTCGTAAGGCCTCGACGCCGATATGAGAAGATCCCATCTGAAGCTCTCCCCTCTTAGAGTAATCTCACACTATAGGTACCAGTGTGTAATAATCAAATCTAATCTTGTAGGAGTCTCTAGCCATAAGGATCGAGCCAACGGCTCCACTGAAATCTCTGAGCTCCGAATGAGGGTCATGGCAATAAAATAATGACTGAAACATGTGTCTATAAGTACTACAGCTAAGGTGGAGTAGACATATATCATACCTCTAATCATCTTTGTAGGTTTGTGGTCACAGGTCTCAGCTTCCTAGTGCTAAGCTCGTCCCTGTCCAACTGCTCCCTATGGTCGGGGTGGACTGCCAGGAGGTGGTGGTGGTAGAACCTCAAATTGTCGCCCACCGCCTATGGAATGGCTAGCTCCACTACCATGTCTGTCTACTACCTAAAAACCTCCCTGATAGAACCTCTGCCTCTACCTAGAAGGTCCCTCAAATTTCTTTTGGTCATCCATACAGAGGTTTGGGCAGTTCTAATCCATGTGATCATCTTCGCCACATGAGTAGGATCGTCTTCCCCTCATCTATCATGCTCTGTCTCATGATCCCCGCACCACTGACCCTATATCCTGTGGAAATCCACATAAAGGTCTGATTTTCTTATACCTCTATGTCATTTCCCCACTGCCATCAATAGATGACTCCGCTACATGTCGTCCGGTGGTGGGTCTTGTTGATGGTTACTGACCAGAAAGGAAGCTCGCCACCAAGAGTGCTCGCTCTAACACCCCATCCTTTGTCGAGATGCTGAGAGATATCATCAAAGATCTGATCTCCTGTCAGAGACCCATATCAAAGGTCTGGTCCCTGAAGAAAGGGTCTCGTACCATGTCGGTGGTGTAGCGGGAGAGATTAGTGAACCTTGCCGAGTACTGGGCCATAATCGTGACGCCCTCCTACAACTATAAGAGCTCATGTATACGCACAGAGCGTAAGGCTGTTGGGTTGAACTCTGGCCTGAAAAGGCTCTCTAAGTCAAACAAGATGAGGGTCACGTCATCATGTATCTAGAGCATCAAGCTCCACCATCTTCCTACTGCTTCCTGAAAAGAACTAGCTGTTAGGATCACTATAAGGTCAGCTGGTGTCCCAACCAGGTAGAAAACTCTGGCTACAACCTATAGCCAGTCCTTAACCGTCTATGAATCTATCTCACCTCAAAATGTCAGAGGCCTATAATGCTGTAACTCGTGCAACACACTCATTCGGTGTGCACTATCTACTACTGGGGCTGGTGGCAATGGCTGCCCAATGGGTAGTGGTTCCACTAGTACGCCACCCGATGGTACATCTGCCGTAAGAGGGCCCTGCACCGAAGGCTCATCACTCAGTGGGCCATCATCACAAACTCAACCTGGAACCCTGGATAGTTGTCTACATGGGTTCATCCTGAAAGAAAACATATGCACCATGATCAATAAGTTATACCTAGTGAGCTGACTCAAAAGAGATCATAAAGAAAAACTTTTCAAAACACATGCAATCAGTGTTTTCATGCACTTAGTCAGAAATCAGAAGTCAGGGTCCTAGAATATGGATACATTGTTCGCCGCACCAACACTAGATTCCCCAAACTAATAACCATACTCATAACACTTAACAAAATTGTTACATTTAAAATATCAGAGTCCTATATCTTCGGTAGAATAGAATCCTATGATACCACTTTGTTAAGAACCGTCCCATGGGTCCCATTTCGTGACTACCCCAAGCCCGCCTCCCATAGGCTAGGGGCTAGCGACTAGCTCCAGAGAGGCATATCCCTATTAACGGGAAGGAATTTCTTTTAAACGTGCAAGTCCACAGGATTCATAGAAGCTGAACCACATAGTATTCATAGAAGCTTACCCACATAGGATCCATATAAGTTTACCCACACATGATTATTATAATTTGCCAACATAGGATTTGTATAAGTTCTTCTTGTACAGCCAGCCACAGGGTTCCCTGCACCCGGTGCGCTCAAGTTCCATAAAAACCGCTTCTCGAGTCATCGGTCAAACATCAACCACCACTAAGATCCACATAGGTGTAACCTAAAGGACCGCCATGTCGTAAGGGTCCCAATGAGACACATGGGGCATCAATCAGACGCTCGGTATGAATGTTATTAGCATTTTAGTGTCGAGGGCCTGGTTAGATTCGGGTTCTATCCATCCCAGTTGTACTCCAAATTTCTCCAAAACACAAGTGGAGTATACTTAATGGACCATCTCTATCTGAGGATCCTAGTTTCGTAGATGGTTTTTCAAATGGACGTTTTGTTCTCAAGATATGGCCCTTTAAGTGTTTCTGGTTCCAGTTGGGCCTGGACCGACACGGCTGGGCTGGGGCACGGCAGGCTCAGCCCACTGGGCAGCGGTCCAAACCAGGATGGCCCGCAACGGGTCACGGCCCACTAGGCGCGCCACCCACTAGGCACACGGCACGACCACGTGAGGCGTGGTCTGTGGCTGGGTGGAGCGGCCCTTTGTGGAGGGGCCCACCTTAGCCGCCACCTAGTGGAGTGACCCCCAGTTTTCCCAAATAGTTTCAAGGGCAGTTCGGTCTCCTCTGTCACGGCGGCACCACACGGTTCCACCAGGTGTCATGCGGGACCTGCTGGAACGGGTCCTGCCTTCCGTTGCGGTCGGTTGGTGTCGGCCGCTGTCTCTAGCAGCACATGATGGCACGTTGCTCCACCACCCACAACCGGCCAGTGTGATGGGTGCATCCTTCGATCTGCCATGGTTGACGAGTTGTGGCGCGCTGGTTGTGCCGCCCTCCTCTTCTACGGCTGACTGATGTGTCATCTGCCACCTCCGACCACCACGACTGACAAGTTGCGACCGGTTCCTCCGGCAACGTGGGAACGCCACCTCCTCCATCATGGTCAGGCGGTGCCAGCCTCTACCTTGGTCCCCATTGATTCCAGTCACCGGTACAGACGCACTGGAGGCCTTTTGCGGGTCACCGAGTGAGCTCTGGTGGCCCTTTTTTCCCTTCTGAAGGCATTGTTGAACTTCCCATGACATCATTGTTACTTCTAGCCCATCAAAATGGGGTTCCATCTATCTTGAATAATCTCCTATGAAGAACGCACAAATGAATCAAGATAGCAAAGGAACCAGGCCTTGTTCATTTTTCATGTGGCCTCTGCATTATCTTGATAGCAATAGGTTGAAGAGATTGAATCATCCAAACTTGAATTTAAACATGTTCAAATCCCTACCTCGAATCGTTGGAGAGTGCTCATGGTTGTGGATGACGGTTCGGCATTCGGCGTTCCGCAACAAGCTTCAATGGTTGCTTGAACTTCGATCCTCCATTCTTTTCTTGGTGGATTTGTTCTTCCAATGGTTCTCTAAAGTCTCTCCAAAGTTCTCTCCTCCCAATTAAAATATTTTTCAATGAATGACTAAGAGGAAGGATAGAATCCTTACTCATTAACTTAAGTTAATAGTTTCTTTAATTTGTCATTAATGAGATTTCATTAAATGTTGGGTTTCATGGTTACACACTTTCTGTAACTGGGCATTTAATGCCCAGTATTAAATGCCTGACCACCCTCGTGTGGTCCCCACCACCAATGAATTAAAAAGGATGGAAGGAGTTTAATAAAATTAAAACATTTGTTTTATTTTAATCCTCCATGAAAACCTGCAAAACCAGATCTTCCCCTCAACCTACTATGGTCGAAGTGAAGGCTCCTTTAAGTAAATCTCGGTGTTACGAGTTCAACGGTGCCCTCAGATTTCAATTCCATGCAGAGGTTCAAAAGTTAGGAATTCACGCTCGGTACATTTACTGAACGTACCCTAAAAAATGTTCAGAAATTCATTCTAGGCACACCAGGATTCAGAATCACACACCATAAATTTTATCAAACTCAAAATAATCCCAAATAAAATTAATAAATAAATAAAATACATGGAAAAATCTGGGTCTTTAAACATACAATACCCATACAAGAACTATAGCACCCAGACTTGCACTACCATATTTAGTTTAGTAAATATAATTTAAATACTATATATGATATAAATTGTAGATTAATACACATAATTATCCAATTATAAAATGGAATAAATAGAATTTTTTATTAAATAAATTCATAACAATTTTTATTTTTAAATTTTTTTCAAATTATAAAATATCAACAATTGATAAATCCCATGTCTTTATCTAAAAATGGAAATGTTTTCTACTATATATGAAACTAATTTGTCCATAATAGGTCGTAAACATATCCCAAAACACCCCAAAACATGATATTCTTTTCATAAAATGTGTAATACTATTCTAAATAACAATGAGAAAATTAATTTCAATATGTTGTGATCTGAAACACCCAATAAGTGAAATAATACAACTGAGGAAATCTTATAATAAAATTGAAATATATATTACGCAATGAAATTGAAATAATCATAAAAACATAAATATCAAAACTATGAGCATTGTAAATCCATGTATACAAATTAAAATAAATAAATCATATGGATAACAATAACAAAATTCATCATGAAAGAAAACATAGTTTCAGACATCTTGATTATAACATCAAGGCCTCTACCAGGAAATCATTCTTTTTATCAATGTTTTTCTCAAGAATTATTTTTTAATTGGGTAGGAACACATTAAATAAAAAACATGGTTTTCTCATGAGGACTATCTGTGCATCAAGGGGGAATTAAATGTGAGGCCCCACCCATTACATTTTTTAGTCCAATGCATCCATAATACGAATTAATGAGTAAACAATAATTAAATAATATTTACCAATAATTATACAAATTAGAATAAAAAATATATAATTTTATTATATATTCCTAAGTAAGTAACAAATATAACATGACCATAACCCATCCATAGAAATAAATTTGATTGATACAAAATACATTGCAATTTATCCTCGGTAATCAATAAACATAAATATTATAAAAACCAATATATACATTTTTAGTAGTTTGTAAATCAAAAAAAAAATTAGCATACCATGAAATTATAAATAAGAATAATACCTTTTAGAGTAATGATATATGATTAATAAAATAATTTCTCTAATAAATAGATGTATCAGTTATAGGTGAACTACAACCAATCAATGGAATGTAAAACTAGTTTTTCACAAAGAAAAGTCATTGTAAGTAAAGTTATGCCTATTTAAAGAGGATTGTTATGTATGAAAAATATATTGATGGATAATATCATTTATGGAAAATAATATTTCATAATACATCCATAAAAATAATATGGATGGTTTCAAAAGAACATATTACCTTTATAATAATGGAAACTTGTATGGATTATTTCCTAGATATTGGCCATCCCTCGAAAACAATATGTTGAATGGTATCACAAATATAAGTATCAAGAATAAATTTTTTTGATACCAACTATTAAAGACCACAAATTAAAAACATATATATATTTTTATTGAAAAAATATTGTATCATAAATCCCTTGGGTGTAAATCCATTTGAATTATAAAATTAAAATGGAGTTGAAAAGTTCAATGATCTTTTAAAAAAATTATCATTAAAAAAAATAAAAACATATTTTCAAAATTAGAAAAATATATTTCGTAAACATTTTAGCTGAAATATTATTGATAACATTTCAATTGAAAAAGATACTCAAATATTAGAACATTGAATAAAAAATAATTTTTTTTCTAATGAATGTTGATCTAAAGATAAAATATTTCATTACAAAATGATATTTTAAAATACATTCAAATTACCATTGTTGAAAACACATATTTTAAATATAATAAAAAAAGAATATTGGTGGCTAAAAAATAATTTTACTATATAGGATAATAAAATGTCATATATTAAGATATTTAGGTTGGAGAACCATATCATATAATTATAATGTTAAATATAAAAATTAATAACTATATAATAGGATATTTGAGAAAACAATATCAAATATAGAAAATATATTCCATGAAGAATGAAATATTTTAAAGTGTGTTTATGTGGAAAAAATATAAAAAATTTACAAAATCACTTAACATGATCAAAGGGCATAAGGTACCCAGCATATATAAAATAATTTCAAGAGAAAAATCATAAAATAATTAATAAAAAAATTATAAAAAACAATTATGAAAGTGGAACACATGTGTAAAAATCCATCATTAAAAACATGTTTTTTTCTTAGTATATAAAATGAATTATAATAACTTAAGTTATAGAACATTCATGGGATAGAAAATAAATTTTATTATATATAATGAAATCATGGCCCATAACATGTGTAATGAACTGTCCAGGGTTTCCATCCTTACTAAAAACAAACCTAACCCTTTACAAGGACTAAAGTGAATTCCTAATCCCTATGAGTTGGTGACAACCACCTTAGATTTATGGGAATCTCTTTGTGAATAGTTTTTAAAAAACCTGATATAAGTCAACATAGATGATGAATAAAAAGGAAAAAAATAAAATAACATCATATGAAACAGGTCCTAACAAACTACCCTGATCCAACCCATTTTTATATATAATATCAACATATATAACAAAGAGATAAGACCAAGAAGAATATAAAATAATATAACATTATATGCAAATAAAATAACTATTTATCAACTAAATCCAAGATCAAAACATCAAAATGTAACCTCTAGTTACAACCCACCACCCATCTCACCACACATCACCCATGAAGAACAAGAAAAATCTAATTAAAAACCTAGAACCAGAAATCTTTTATGCATGAAAAACAAATCCCAGTAGGTCACCACAACCCATTTTATCAATGAAATATATTTCTCAAGGGAATTATTTATTTCTATATATCTAATAAATCTAAAAAGTAATACTTTAATACTTATCATTTTATAGAAACCAGAAAAGTCCATAAGAATACTTTCAAACATTTATATATGATTTCTAAAAACAAAACAAACAAGTTTTGTAAATAAATACATTATCATAAGACCCTTACAAAATCCACATGCACATGATTCATTTCCAAAAAAATAGCACACATGTTTTTTTAAATGAAACAACACACATTAAAAAATTACTCAATATGAATACACCATCTATCCCTAAGCACAAATTTTTAATTCCACATTACATGACTCGTATAATAGTATTTAAAAATTTAATTTTTTTTTCAAAAACATCCTTGGAAACTCATTTTTGAAGGAAAAAAACCAACTCACCTGAGGTACACATCATAGGAAGGAACTGAAAATATATCAAAATTCATATAGAAATGAAACATAAACAAGCAATGGTTCCATTTAAAGGAAATTAGAGGAAATTATATAAACTAGAAATCAAACTTCTATCAATCAATAGTTAACTGATAAAATGAATATTTCATGATCCTACCCAATATTCAATAACCTGATAATCATCTAAAAATATATATGGGAATAACCACAAAAACGATATTCTGAAATATTATAATCCTATACCATCATCATAGTATACTATATAATCCATTTTTCAATTAATAACCACCACATAGCTCTTGTTTCTTGAATAACTAGTGAGAAAATTTTAGTGAGTGAACCCAAAAGTTGAATAAGCTAGATTTTTTTATTAGTACCCAACATCCCACTACCAATAAGGTAGTGAGGCATAGTGAAAAAAATCAATGTCTATTATAAAAGGCCTCACCTAAACTACCCCCATACCTAACACTGAATTATGGAAATTTGCATACACATGTCATGAAATTAAATAATTTCAAGAACATTTATACATAAGGGGAGAAACAAGAATTATATAGTGATTGAGAACCCACAAAAGGGGTAAATAAGAAAGGGTTAATGAAGGGTTTCCAAAAAAACCATTTATAACCACAGTTCCAAAAAATACATTAACCACAAAACATGACATAGATTTCGAATCCCATTCACATTTCATAAAACACATTCCAAACACTATTTATAAAAATATATAAAATAAATAATAATTTAAAACATATTGAATTCACCATTACACGAGGTATTTATTCATTGAAAATCCAAAAAACCTCCATTTGGATTTATTTCCATCATACGTTTCATAAAACACCAGTTAAAACAACTTATTGGTTTCCAAAAATCACATATTTCATTAAAAATGTATCAAATCTACCCTTGAACAAGGGAATTAGTATTTTAAATACAATAAGTTTCTGAAGTGGAAACCATTTCCCACTAAAAAAATTTAAACAATCCACCATAGCATTTCAAATGGGGTAACCCACACACAAATATCAAATAACAATTTGAAATCCACAAAATAACTCCTTCATTAAACAATTTGAGGTCAAAATCTCACATAGAAATCCAAATTAGAATTAAAACCTATTTTCAAATATTGAGAACCAAAACAAGGTTAAAACCCTTTTCTTGACATGGAATCCATTTCAAAAAGACATATGTTAACATCAAAAAAGATTAAAATATGAAAAAATTAAATTTTAAGAATGAAAAAATGGGAATTTTCTTAAAAACTCTGTTATTTCATGTTCAAAACATATAAAATAGTTCCAAACACCAAAATGCTATCATATATAATCATTCAATCATTAAAATGGAAATAAGGAAGCATAATTTGGCATATAATTCCAAAATGTGAAAATTGAATAATAAAACCTACATCAAAGAAGTGGAAAACAAACTGAAACTCTTCAGAGCACATCATCATCCACAATGGATACATCCACAGGACAAGAAATGATTTCTACAACACCTATACATGAAAATCCTCATCAATAAATCATCCTGAAATCCTAACATTTAGAAACATGAAAACTAAGGTTCATGGGGGAAACAAAATACAATAGAGAATAAATGGAGAGAGATGACTAATGGAAAATGAGGAAGATCTCATCATAAAACCTCTTGTAAATCCCAAATGAATGGGAAATAAGAAAGGGATGAATAATGTGGAACTCCCCCATGGTATCCCAAGGGTCATCTAACCCAAATTGTGGAGAATAATGGTGAAATGCCTCTTATTTTAAATGGAAAAAATGGAAATTTCCCATCAATTTTTAATACCTCAAAAGATTGCATAGTTTAGAATCGTGGTTCTAAAACTTTTGCATCACCCATGAATTGGAAACAACGTTGTACATGTTTCACCATGTATGGTTACTCTATAGTGGAACAAGGTTAGATAAAACTATGTGTCTCACTCCCTAACCACCCCATGAAACAAACTGCCACCGTTGGTTCCATACACATTTTTTTTACACATTACAGATGTTATGAAAATGGATCTATAAAAAAATACAGATCTAACCACACTCTTTCTTCATGGTTTAAAACAAATTTCACTTGTTTTGTTCCACACCATAGACATGCAATGGACACTATATGATTTCTCCTATTGTTTTCACAGTTTGGATATAACCATGTGAAACCTATTCTAACAGCCAATTCATAGTTCAAAATAAACTGAAAAGGCTCCTCATTATAGAAGGTCATAAGGATTACAACTAACCATGCACACTAAACACATATCTTAGGAAAAAACCCCAAAAATTTAAATGTTTTGATATTGAACTTCATTTAAGCTCACCCCCTTCAACCACCACTAAAAGGAACACAATTTGTAATGTCCTAGTTCCAGAACCCACCCAGAGGCTCCCCGTACCCGGTTGGTCACATGGCCTCAAGCGCATTTCCCCAAATTCTAGAGGTTGCCAACTAGAAGCGAGGGACTTGGGTGTGATAGTGGAGAAACTATGACATCATTGGAAGAGTACACAGTAGAAGAAAAATAAACATGTAATAGCGGATGTAGTAATAAGCAACAACATAAATAGTGGAAGACTAAATCAATAAACTGGAGCACATATGTATATATGAAATGATGCATGATACATAACTAGGAAAGCATCCAAACAAGTCACAATGCTGGAAATCACTACAGTACCAAAACAAGTACAAAAGAAAATAAAACAGCTCCTCAGCATCGCAAGCCAAAGCTTGGTCCCATGTTCTCCTGCTCCAAGATATCAAGTACCGGAAGTTAAAGGGCGCTTTCCCTGGTATATACCTGCAACAACATAGTCTGTTTGGGCCCAAAACCATGACCCAAACAGGGTGTGAGACTAAATCCCAGTAGAAATTCACCCAAAGATCTACGGCTAAGAGTCAGTGAGTATATATGAAGGTCAATGTACAATAAGCAGTAAACGGCAACAGCAAGCAATAGGCAGTAACAGTAAAGCAGGATGATACAACAGCAATCAAACCACAATAAACAACAGTAGTGAAGAAAATAACTAACAAGCAGGAAACCCTCTGGGAAGTACCTGTAATAATCCCCTCTGGTCCTATCCAAAAAGTACCACAACCCTCTAGGCAGTGCACTCAGCCTAACCCCTCTAGCTTGGTCATACGAATTTATCAGACTCTCTGGGGAAGCACACTCAGTCAATTCCCCTTATAGTCTATGGTAGTTAGGGACTCTCTTGAGGAAGATCACGTGGTCTAACCCTCTTATATCCAAGGTCTAGAGACTCTCTGAGGAATCTATCTCGGTCAATTCCTCTTATATCCTCAGGTATACGACAGACTCTCTGAGGAAGATCACTCGGTCAATTCCTCCTATAGCCTGGGAAGGTTCTTAAAGAGATTCAAACAAGGTAAGACTCTCTGAGGAAGCTCACTCAGTCTACCCTCTGGTAGTCTATAAAATACAAGACTCCTAGGAGCTCACTCGTTCCATCCCCTGTAGTCTATAATATCTAAGACTCTCTAGGAAGCTCACTCGGTCTATCCCTTATAGTCTATAGCACCAGGTTCTCTCAGCCTCATGCCAATCAGTGCATAATAATGATATAAGTCCAAATTACACCTATAAAGATACTTGGCTAACCAAAGTACACTGATAGAGCTACTTAGCTAAATATTCTACTAGGCAACAAGCATGTCATGAGTTTCACTTCAACCTATAACCGCAAGGCATGAAACAAGTGTAGCAGCCAATGGAAAACGAGACCCAAAAGTCGTAAACAGAACAAAGCGAGGGAAAACACATACAAGAACACTAATTATCTTCTAACATGGTCAATTTACCTCTACAAAAGCATAAAATCAAGGCAGGAAAACAATAATGGCAAAAAGGTAAACATGCAATACCCCGTTCACGGGTATTGGTGGAATTTGCGCATAAAACTCAAAGACATTGAACGGTAATTCACAAACCACCTACCTCGATCCTAGGAGATCAATATACTTGAACCACTATGACTGATTCTCCCTAGAACGTCATAGATCTAAGAAAACGCACAAAATGTTCAACCTTATATAACTTGAGAAAGTGGAAGAATTGGAAAACAAGGCTTAAGCAGAAGCAAGAACTCACCGTTGCACTTCCAACGCAATAAACAGAGCTCGAATCGGAGAACAGATGGAGGATTGGGAATCCAAAGAAGTTTCACGACTGTATGGCGTCTCTCGGTCGAACTAGACCTAGAATAAGACGTTTTTGACAATGAGGCGCGACCCCGGTCAGTTTAGTGAAAAAAACGTACACGGCGTGTATTTTTAAAGTACACGGAGTGTAGTGGGTTTTTCTGTACTCCAACAAAATCGGCCTCCATGTCACCACTACACACCGTGTGTGTGGTCCGTACATGGCCAGCACATGGTTTCGAGTGGGAAAAGAGTACATGGTGTGTACTCAGAAAGTACATGCCGTGTACTTCAAAAATTTCCAGAAACTCCAAAAAAAATCTCAAAACTTCAGAAAAGGAAAGATATGCCTGAAACGAAGATCCGGGCTCTTAAAAAATTCCCCCTTAAAGAAATTCATCCCCAAATTTCCCTAGAGAGGTGTAGAAGAAGAAACACTGAACAGCTCCGGCCACTGCAATCGAAACTCGGCCTCCCTCTCCCATGTCTCGTCTTATACTCGCCCATACTTCCATAGCACTCGTACCAGAGGAACAGACTGGCCTCAGAGAACCTTCATACTATGATTGAAAATCCAGATAGGATGCTCCTCAAACGACGCATCCGCTTCGAGCTCAACCTCCTCGGGCTGAAAGACATGAGACGGGTCTGAAAACTAACGTCGGAGCTGAGAGACGTGGAAGATTCCGTGCATATCCCGGTACCTATGAGGTAGTTGCAACTGATAGGAAACCGTCCCAACTCTCTCCAACACCTCAAATGGCCCGAAGTACCATGGTGAAAGCTTACCCTATCTCTGAATCCTCTTGTGTCCCAATCTCGGTGCAACACACAGGAAAACCTAATCTCTGACCTCAAACTCTAGAGGTCATCTCCACTGATCAGCCTAAGACTTCTGTCAAGAGTGTGATGTATCCATCCTATTCCGAATCAGTTCTATCTACTCTGAAGTCTCTTGAAAAATACGAGGTCCCAGCAAAGCTGCCTCTCCTTCCTCCAACCAGCATAAGGGTGATTGGCATGGTCAACCGTACAGAGCCTCATATGGTGCCATCTGAATAGTCGCCTGAAAACATTTTTTTTAGGCGAACTCCACTAGACGTATATACTTCTCCCAAGAACTGTCGAAGTCTATAATTCAAGCTCGGAGCATTTCCTCAAGCACCTGGATCATGCGCTCGGACTGGCCATCAGTCTGGGGATGGTATGCTGTACTCAAAAGTACCTGTGTACCCAAAGCCTTCTGATGCTTTTTCCAGAACCAAGAGGTAAAGCATGCATCCCTTTCTGAAACAATGGATTGTGGAACTCCATGTAAATGTACAATATCTCTGATGTACAGTCTTCCTAGATCATCAACACTGAAGGTCTCCTTGATCAGCAAAAAGTGTGCTACCTTTGTAAGCCTGTCCATGACGACCCAAACAGCATCACTTCCCCGAGGTGACCTCGGTAACTCGGTCATGAATTCCATCACGACATTGTTCCACTTCCACTCCGGAATGAGAAACTATTGCAAAAGCCCCTCTGGTCGCTGATGCTCTGCTTTCACTTGCTGACAAGTAGAACATCTCATGACAAAACCAGCAACATCTCTCTTCATACCTGGCCACAAGTACTGGCGATGAAGATCTCGATACATCTTGGTGACTCCAAGATGAACTGCCCAAACTGAGGAATGAAAATCCCACATCATCTCCTCACGTATGTTTTCTGGAACCCATACGCATCCCTAGAAATGCAAGATCTCATCCTTGCCCACCGTCCATCCAGGAAGACGGACCCCACCTGGCACACTCTCTCGTAGGACCAAGACCTCTGAGCCTAATAGCTGCCTCATTCGTACCCATTCAAGAAGTGTAGAGGTAACAGCCACAGATGAAAGAAAGTTATGTCCCCGCCTGTCGTGCACCTCCAAGTGAATCTCAAAGAACATAGCCATAAGCTGCCACTCACTGCTGGCCTCTTGAACTACCTGAATCTGAGTTCTCCTACTCAACTCATCAGCCACTGCGTTGCCCTTTCTCGGAGTATAGGAAAGCTCGAAGTCGAAAGTCTGAAGATACACAACCCTCCTACACTGTCTCAGATTGAGATCGTGCTGAGTGAAGATATAATTTAGACTCTTTTGGTCATTGAAAACCAAAAAGTGCTCTCCCAGAAGATAATGTTTCCAACAACGTAAGGCATGAACAACAGCTGCCAACTCTAGATCATGTGTCGGGTAGTTCCTATCGTGTGGCCTCAACTGCCGAGACCCATACACAACGACTCCATCTCCCTGCATAAGCACCACTCCCAGCCCGATACCTGAAGCATCACAGTACACAGTATATCCCTTTCCCGGCTCCAGCAAGACCAGTATCGGTGCTGATGTCAACCTCTCTATCAGCTCCTGAAAGGCGGACTCATAAGAATCTGACCATAAAAACTTTTCCCCCTTCTTGGTCAGACCTATCAACGGTGCTGCTAGGCATGAGAAGTCCTGAATGAAGCGTTTTTAGTATCCAGCCAGCACTAGGAAACTCTGCACCTCAAATACATTCTTCGACTGCTCTCAAAAAACTACAGCTCTCACATTCTCTGGGTCCACTGACACTCCTGTCTCTGAGATAACATGACCCAGAAATCGAATATGATCCATCAAAAAGTGGCACTTCAAGAGTTTATCATACAAATTATGCTCCCTCAGTGTACTCATAATGATCTCAAGATGTGTGGCATTGTCGTTTTGAGTGTGAGAGTACACCAAGATATCTTCCACGAGGACCACAACAAAAGAGTCCAAGTACGGATGGAACACTCGATTCATCAGTGCCATGAAGACTGAAGGCGCGTTCATGAGACTGAATGGAATGACTTTATACTTGAAAAGACCATACCTGCTTCTGAAAGTTGTCAGAGGTATATCTGATGGTCTAACGTGCAACTGATGATAATCGGACCCCAAATCGATCTTCGAGAACACCCGGGCTCCTCAAAGCTGATCAAAGAGGTCATCGATCCTCGGCAAGGGATATCGGTTCTTGACCGTAAACTGCTTCAGCTTTCGATAATCCACACAAAGCCGAAGGGTAAAGTCTACCTTCTTCGAAAACAGGATAGGCAAACCCCAAGGAGAAGTATTGGGTCGGAGGAAACCCTTTGCCAGCAACTCCTCCAATTGGTTCTTGAGCTTCTGCAACTCAGGTGTAGCCATCCTATAAGAAGGAATGGACGCCGGTGCCACTCCTAGCAGGAGCTCAATCGAGAAGTTGACCTCATGCTCTGGAGGAAAACCTGAAAAGTCCTCTGTAAATACATCCCTGAAATGATCCATCACTAGAGGAAAGTCTAACATTGAAGTCCCCTGGTCATCCAGATAAAGACTAGAAATCTAGGCTATAACTTCCCCTATCCCATGATGCTCTGGTCTAGATCTACCCACCAAGACATCCCACTCACCTATATGAAGGAAGGATCTTCCCTCTGGTGATACAAAACTCACCCTACGGCGATAGCAATCTACGACTGCCTAGAAGGGAACCAACCAGTCCATATCTAGAATGATGTCATAGCCTATCATCTCTAAGACAAAGAGGTCCCATAAGAAATGAAACCCTGCAACTTCAAGAGGGGACTCTCTACACTGATGTACGCTATATGTCCTTGTTCCAAACAGCGTGTCCAAAGTCAACAAGTCAGCAGATGAAAATATATAGATCCCAAAGCTCTCCATGACAGCAACATAGATGAAGCTATAGGAACCACTGGTATCGAAAAGATCTAAAGATAAAACTGAGGCTACTAAGATCGTACCTCGAACAGTATAAGGGTTGGGATCCTACTCCTAATAGGTCTGCTCCACAGCGAAAGACTCGCCTGCACCGCGGCCCTGCACCCCTGGATGACTGCTCTCAGCTGATCCACCTTGTTGTCATTGATGACTAGGTGACTGACCTCCATGGCCGCGACCTCCACCTCGGCCCAAACTGCTGGAATAACTCTAGTTCCCAGGCTGGTGGGAAATTGGTGAAGCATCCCCAGAACGCGGGGTCATAGAGGAACCCCTACCACCAACTGAAGGTGAGAAGATGTGACAGAAACGCTGAAGATGGCCCATCTTGTCACAAGTCCGGCACTCCATCGGATCCCTCTAGCACTGAGGCCAAGTATGCACACTCCTACCACACTGGTATCATACAACCTGGGGGCCAGAAGATGCATCTCGTGAACCCTGATCTCCTCGAGAAGACTCTTTGCGATGCTTCCTACTGTATGTAGAAGGAACACCAACCCTAGATATCGAACCGCCCTGGCTCACTGCTCCTGAATACCTCATATTTCACTCAATGATCAGCATCAGGTTGATGATGGAGGATATAGAATTCAACTAGAAGATATTCACCTGGGAACGGATCTCCTGCCTGAGTCCATCCTCAAACTTCCTAGTAAGGAACAACTCATCACCTACAAGGATCAGTGTGAAACGCTGTAGCTCAGTGAAACGAGATGAGTACTCCATAACAGAAAGAGTACCCTGCTGTAGACTCATAAACTTTCAGGCTTGATTGGCCCTCAGGGTCTCCGGGTAGAATTAGTCATAGAAGGTGCGTCGAAACTCATCCCAAGACATATCCTGCTGATGCCCTGACCGTGAGATCACCTCCCACCACCTCTTGGCAGTGTCCCGGAGCATATAAGTAGCCAGCTTTATCCTTTTCTCCGGAGGGATCTCTAGGTGCTCAAAGATGGTCAGTGTGGACTCTATCCATGACTCTGCAGCCTGGGGTCCTCCATCCCCTAAAAAAGTAAGAGGATACTGCTGCTGGAAAACCCACTTCAACTCAGCCATCGACGGGGCAGGAGGCGGATCTCCCTGAAAGGTCTGCATCATCCTCAAGAAGTCCTCCCTGAATTGTGAATCGATCCCTATGACAGGTATAACTGCTGGTGGCAAGGCTGGCACAGTAGGAGGATCTACAGTAGGTCCCTGATCGGCCATAACTGGTGTCTGATCACCATCTAGCAACTAACATACAACCGGAGGAAGTCTCGAAGTCATATCTCGGAAAGATTAAAAGCACACCTTAGATCAGGATTAAAAAAGACTGAAAACACATGAGTACAAAACGGGAACAGGGGAATAAACTATCAAGTTTTACAAAACACGACTACACGGCATGTCTGATTAAGCCATTAACATGGGCGTGTATTCCTGCCCTACTGGTCGTGTAACACCCAAAACTACACGGCGTGTTGTCCCCATGCATGGCATGTACTTAGACTCTAAACCCCTGCCCGAGTCTCCTTACACGACTAACCCACACAGTCCAAACTATCCCCAGACTACACGATGTGTTCCCAAGGGACATGGCATGTACTAGACAAGGTCTTGGCGGCCCGTGTTGTTAGTTACACGGTCGTCTACACGGATGTCCCTTACACGGAGTGTTCCAAACAAACACGGCATGTATAGAAGAAGGTGACACCATCCTGTGTTGTTTGTGACACTGCCGGGTACCTGGGAAAGACTACACGGCGTGTTCTGAAAGCAACACGGTGTGTCTAAGAAAAGGTTACGTCGACCCGTGTTGTTTGTGACACGGCCGGGTACCTGGACAGGACTACACGGAGTGTTACTTTAGAACACGGCGTGTTCTACTCGAGCTTCCCCGACCCGTGTTGCTGGTGACACGACGGGGTACACTGCTCAAAACTACACGGTATGCACCTACCGTATACGGAGGGTTCCTGAAGTTATTTCTACAACACCTTGTTCCTGCACACACAGTCAGTAACACAGCCTGAAAACTACACAGCGTGTAACCAAAAAGTACACGCCGTGTATTATGGGTTTTTCTGGGTAATAGCTCTGAGACTGCACAGAAGCCTAGAAACCCTGAAAACAAGGCAAAGAGGTGCCCAATTTCGATCCATGAGGGCCTATAGTCCCCACAAATCAAAGATTGGCATCTCCTATAATCATTTATAAGAGAAAACAGGATCATGATCCACCAACTTCCATTTCAAGAGGGACCATAACACCTCAAGAATAAAAATTTGGCATTCATTTAAGCAGAGCACAATACAAATAATTGTTTCATATAATAGTAGAGATTCTATCAAGAATCTATCATAATAGAATGTGTATTCTACACAAAGTCTATCACAACTGCATGCAATTGCTAATGCACCCTAGATGGCATGGCAAGAATGCATGGCATGCGATTTATACAAGTGCTTATATGATGCGTGAGATGGCATACCCTCATCTCATCGGATTGCGACAGATTTAGAACCGTAATATCAAACAATAACAGCACAAAGCATTTGAATCACTCTAGGTGAAATAATATGAACCGTAAAATATCAAAAACCAGAAAAATGCAATAAACGAGGTAGTATGGCTTTTCCCTGTACATGGGTTTGCTACTCCCGGGCACAACTTATTACCAAGTACCAAATTCATCCTATCCCTGGCTAAAGTCTCCAAATAGTAAGGATAGAGAAAAGAATCCTTTGATACCACTCTATAACATCCTGGTTCCAGAAGCCACCTAGAGGCACCCCGTACCCAGTTGGTCACATGGCCTCAAGCGCATTACCCCAAATGCCAGAGGCTCCCAACTAGCAGCGAGGGCCTTGGGTGTGATAGTGAGGAAACTATGCCCTCATTGGCAGAGTACACAACGGAAGAAAAATAAACATGAAATAGTGGAAGCAGTAATAACCAACAACATAAATAGCAGAAGACTAAATCAACAAACTGGAGCACATATGTATATATGAAATGATGCATGATACATAACTAGGAAAGCAGCCAAAAAAGTCACAATTCTGGAAATCACTACAGTGCCAAAACAAGTACAAAAGAAAATAAAATAGCTCCTCAGCATCGCAAGCCAAATCTTGGTCCCATGCTCTCCTACTCTAAGCTATCAGGTACCGGAAGTCGAAGGGCGATTGCCCTTGTCTACACCTATAACAAAATAGTCTGTTTGGGCCCAAAAGCATGACCCAAACAGGGTGTGAGACTAAATCCCTGTAGGAATTCACCCGAAGATCTGTGCCTAATAATCAGTGAGTATATGGAAGGTCAATGTACAATAAGCAGTAAACGGAAACAGCAAGCAATAGGCAGTAACAGTAAATAGTAAACCAGGATGATACAACAGCAATCAAACCACAACCAACAATAGTAGTGAAGCAAACAGCTAACAAGAAGGAAACCCTCTAGGAAGTACCCAAAGCCATCCCCTCTGGTTCTATCCAAGAAGTACCATAACCCTCTGGGCAGTGCACTCAGCCTAACCCCTCTGGAATGGTCATACGAATTTATCATAATCTCGGGGGAAGCGCACTCGGTCAATTCCCCTTATAGTCTAGGGTAGTCAGGGACTCTCTTGAGGAAGATCATGTGGTCTAACCCTCTTAGCCCAAAGGTCTAGAGACTCTCTGAGGAATCTATCTCGGTCAATTCCTTTTATAGCCTCAGGTATACCATAGACTCCCTGAGGAAGCTCACTCGGTCAATTCCTCCTCTAGCCTGGGAAGGTTCTTAAAGAGATTCGAACAAGGTAAGGCTCTCTGAGGAAGCTCACTCGGTATACCCTCCTATTTTATATAAAATCGAAGACTCTCCGCGATCTCATAAGGTCTATCCCCTATAGTCTGTAATATCTAAGACTCTTTGGGAAGCTCACTCAGTCTATCCCTTATAGTCTATAGCACCAGGTTCTCTTAGCCCCGTGCCATTCAGTGCATAATAATGCTATAAGGCCAAAGTACACCTATAGAGCTACTTGGCTAACCAAAGTACACCTATAGAGCTACTTAGCTAAATAGTATACTAGGCAACAAGCATGTCGTGAGTTTCACTTCAACCTATAACATCAAGGCATGAAACAAGGGTAGAAGCCAAAGACAAACGAGACCCAAAGGTCGTAAACAGAACAAAGCGAGGTAAAACACATCCAAGAACAATAATTATCCTATAACATGGTCAATTTACCTCTACACAAGCATATAATCAAGGAAAGAAAACAAGGGAAAAAAGGTAAACACACAATACCCAATTCACTTGTATTGGTGGAATTTGAGCGTAAAACTCAAAGACTTTGAACGGTAAGTCACAAACCACCTACCTCGATCAAAGGAGATAGATATACTTGAACCACGACGACTGATTCTCCCTATAACGTCGTAGATCTGAGAAAACGCACCAAACTTTCAACCTTAGAAAAATTGAGAAAGAGGAATAATTGGAAAACAAGGCTCGAGCAGAAGGAAGAACTCACTATTGTGCTTCCAACGCAATCGACAGAGCTTGAATCGGAGAACGGATGGAGGGTCGGGAATTCAGAGAAGTTTCGCGGTCGTACGGCGTCTCTCGGTCAAACCTGGCCTAAAAGAATATTTTTTTGATGATGAGGCATGACCCCGGTCCGTTTAGTGAAAAAAAAAGTACACATCGTGTATTTTTAAAGTACACGGCGTGTAGTGGGTTTTTTCGTACTCCACCAAAATTGGCCTCCACTTCACCCCTACACATTGTGTGCGTAGTCCGGACACGACCAGCACACAGTTTCGAGCGGGAAAAGAGTACATGGCGTGTACTCATAAAGTACACGACATGTACTTCAAAAATTTCCAGAAACTCCAAAAAAAACTCAAAACTCTAGAAAAGGAAAGACATACCTGAAACGGAGATCTGGGTTTTTACACAATAATAATAACACGATGACATGGGGGTGTTAGAAACACCCCACTATTCCAATTTCTACCCCCCAGAATATCTGGGTCAAAAATCTATAAAATATAAAGTATAAGTTATATTGATGAACTAATAAAACAAACCACTCAACATGGATTAACCACAAGGATGAAAACTGAGATCCTCAATATGATCAAACTTATCAATAATAATATACCAAATATATCAAAGTAGAACAAGCACTATAACATTAATCAATAGACTCTATAAAGCATTGGAAATATAACATGGTCTCGCAACTATTTTTAATTCATAATAAATGGTCTCCACAAAATTTAGAGTTCATATAACCTAGATTCACAAAGGAACCACTTCTAAGAATGAATCATGGAACAATCGAGAAACTAAAAGAGTTACACGCTCTCACCACATACACATCCAAGCACAATATAATGATGAATAACAAAAACATACCCAAATAATGGAAAGATAAATCACCTTGGGTCACAACATTCATAGATAACATATGGTCAAAACTAGATCATCCTCACCTGACGGATCCCACAAAAGTCCCAAATCATGAAAACAGTCAACATTCTACACTCAAAAGGACTAAAAAACATCATATTTACCCATCCATATAGAAAAAGGTCTCCATAAATTATACACAACTTGGAACACTATCCTCAATAAAAAAAATCATTTACTATCTCTAAGATAGGTTTTACCTAACAGCAAGGTTCAACAAATGGGAAATAAAAACCACCACAAAACACCCCTATGGGTGGGAATGGAGAGAGACATCCATCAACATGAAAAAAAAAATTACATAAACCAACCATAAAAACATTACAAAAGGAATACATCTATAAGAAATATCCCAATATTTAAATCAACCTTAAACTAACCATAGTAGCCGAAGATCATGAATCTAACTTCTTAGACTCAAAAGGAAATTCCCAAAACAACCAACCCATCCATAAAAGGATTGAACTAAATACCTTTCCCAAAACTTTATCTTATAAAAATAATAAATATAGCCAAAAATCCATAATAGGGGAAACCCCAAAGTAATTCAACAGTTATATCCCATTTTATAACCTCAAGAAAGAACCACTGAACAAATACCACCCAAAAATCTTCCAAAACAAATCTATATATTAAAAATAATGAACCAAGAAATGATAAAAACATTTCTGAAACCAATAACAAAATCCAAGAACCAAGAAACCTCATGTTTCTAATGATAAATGAGGATAAAATGAGTCTCTTACATCCACATATACACTCTCATTCTCAATAAATATTCTGTATCCACCACTCCTCTTAGAGTCTGTGTATGTGTCAGAACTAGATATATGTTTTTGACCATTCTTGGGGGGAATAAAAACTAATACATGAACTATATCAATTCACGTATAAAAAAAATAGAGTGACTCGATCACAAGAAATTAATGAACTCTACAATAGTGAATCCTTAAAATATACAAAAAATATTTACAATAGAAAATGCTTTTTATTTGAAAGCCTCCATTTCACAAAGGAATTTTAAAACCATCATCCACCAAGGTGTAAATATAAAAACTAATACAACATAATCATTAAAACAAAACCACCTCTATGAGATACATCTATTACCCCCCAATAATAATATCCATAAATTCCCTTTCAAAATATCATTTTACATCAAAATCCATGGAAGAAAAAATGATTTCCAAAACGTGTTCACCTTTTTCGAATCTCATTTAAAACACGATTAAAAATATAGTTTACATTTGAAACATTCTATATACAATAATGGAGAACACCACATTATAAAACCTTCTAGAGACAATGAAAATTAGTTCCCACCGTCCATTCACATACCAAGTTTAAAAATTAATTTTTCCACAAAACCCTTTTATTTTTAAAAACTATGTTGTAAAACCAATAAAAATGTATTACACAAAAATCCTAGGAAGTGTCCCAATAAAACCAATCAATGAAAGGAAAAAATACTCATTATTCCACCCTCAAAAAGTGGAAACCAATTTTATATAAATATAGAATTACAAGGATTACAATTCACTAAGTGTTGAGAAATAGTTATGTGAATTCCTTGAACACCATACTCTAGGTGCCCTGGAATCAACCATGAAGCACACTGATAAGATAGGAAAGAATCAAACATATGAGAACCATATAGTTTCACCGAATGTGTGAGCTAATTTTGTATTCTCAATTCCCTTCCCCACCGCACCAATGCTAAAGTGTGATCCCCAATATCATTCAATAGTCAAAGGTGTCCTGAAAGATATCAATCACACTACACCATAAGAAAAAAACAACTAAAAGGAAACTCAAATACATGATTCAAAACCTAGTAAGAACTGGAATCTTAAGGTTTGGAATGAGGAATGGCTATTTAAACACTTATCACCCATATCTATCATGCATTGAAGACCTTAATATTATTTATACTAGGACATTCCCAAATTATAACCGTAGATCATAAAGCTTATGTTCCTACTTTAAGAAAACCCAAACCTCTAAAAACACTTTTTAATTAATCCTCATGGGATTCCATACAAATTAGAACCTGACATGGCTTTTAATAATGCTGGAAGAGAATTCATGATACCCATGGGTTGGAGACAAGAACCTAGTCATCATAGGAATCTCATTTGGAATAGTTGTTCCCGATTATAAATTAATCTACAGGGGATAAAAGAAAAATTCAAAATAGAAAAAACCTATATACTAAATAGTTAATAACTAACTACCATGTTCTAACCCATTTTCATATATAATATCAGCACCTAAAATTAATATAAAGAACTATGAAGAATATAAACGAATGTAACACTAGCTGGAAATAAAATAATTACAAACTAACTTGATCCAAGCCTGGACCACCACTATAAAACCTATAGATGTTCGCCCACCCAAATCACCCCATTCCATCTACGACACACAATAAGGATCCAAGTGAAAGCATGGAACTTGATATTTTACTAATATGTGATAAAAATCCTTATATGTCCCCACAACCATCTGAAACAACGAAGAATTTTTTCTAAGGGATTTCATAATTGCTACTTTAGAAATATAGTTATAAAGTAAGATTTGGATATGTATCACTTTATAGATATAAAACCATTCCCTAAAAGCACTTTGAAAACACTTTAAATTTTCTTTTAAAAAACCTTAATAGTGAGTTATGAAAATAAATCCCTCTTTCTAATCGATTTCCAAAACCCACACACACACATTTTATTTCCCAAAAAATATACAGATATTATTTACATGAAACAACCATCTTTAAAACATCACTAAAGCTGAAAAACTTTATAAACTCAAACACCCATTTTGAAATTCACTTTAAAGCACTCACATGAGAGTTATTATAAAATCAAAATTGGATTTCAAATACATCCTTCAAAACTCATTTTTAATGAAAAAAACCCAACTCACGTTGGGTACAAATTAGGATAAGGAACAACACATATATCATAGGGAATTTAAGTAAAATATTATAAAAAAAATAAGAGTACAATATCCATTAATTCAAGGGAAATGCTAAATAAAATAATAACAAACTAAAAATCCTCTTAATAAATAAGTCATATCCAATAAAATGTGTATTTATCCTATTAAACAATCAATAACATGCTATGAATCATACAGTATTTGGGTATAACTTGCCTAACAATCTATTTAAATCTGTTAATTCCATATCATAATTCATGTATCCCATGTAATCCTAATTTTTTGGACAAACCCCTCACATATTCCTTGTGCCTATCACTGTTGGAGGTCAACTAATGGCATGTGAACCATCTAGATGAACTAGGTAGATATTTCAGTTAATACACAATATTTTCTGAATAATAATTTGGTGTTTCATAGTTAAAAAATTCCAATTTTAATACACCATTCCTAACTAAAAAACCCTCACCACTAACACCAAATTACGGAAATACCCTTTCACATAACTAGAACTCAAGTCATAATAAGCACATTCCAACATAAGGGGAATAATATTAATCACATAGGGATCACTGACACATATAAGTGTTAAACATCAAGGTGAAATTAATGGTTTATGAATATATACACCATTTCATAAAAAAGGTCCAAACATTACATTAACTAAAAAAATATGTTTTATAATTCCATGAATAAACAAATTTTATTATAAACACTCCAAAAACCATTTTCAAAATGATATAAGACTCCCAAGAATTTAAAACATTTCAATTTCACTTTTTAATAATGGGTTTCATCATTCAAAATATAAAAATAATGCCAAATTACCTTATTTAAAAAATATAATTTATAAAACACCATATAAAACATAATAAGTTGTTTAAAAAGTCACCTATTTCATAAAAAAAATGTTTCAAAGCTACCTTTCAATAGGGGTCATTCTATTTGAAAACCAATGCAAGGCCAAATGACCAACCATTTCCAAAAAACCCATTTTAAAAAAAATACACAACAAAATTTTAGAAGGGGTAACCTATATTTATCAAGGATATTCATACATAGATATTACATATTTTTAGATAAATATTCAATACATTACACAAACACATGCCTGAGGACCATAATAGTTTAGTAACTTTGGAGAAAATGAACACAACATTCTTATTTCATGAAAGATCATTAAAATCTCCAATAAAGATCTTCCCATTTACTACTCTTTAAAAAATCCCTACTTAAAAAATTCTTTATAACTTGGGGAAAGGAAACATAAGTAATAATGATCTTAGATGCTCTAAAAGGGTGAAAAATGGAAATAAATAAACATAACATGAGTATAAGTGTACGTGAACAAGATAATATAATTACAAAATAGTACCCTTAATATCAAAGATCGTGATATTTTGTTTTATAATAATGACTAGTAGTTCATAAGACATGAATCATAAGGAAATAACTAAAGAAATAAGATACAGAATTGGGGCATAAAAATAAGCACAGAAAATAATTTCCATATTAGTCAATGATCATTACCAAGGTTATCATGGTGGAATGGGTTCACTCTCCAAACCATATTTGTGGTCAATTTTCAATCCCAAGTCCATCATAATAGGAAAATTCCCACACTTAATTGGGTTTATTCCCTATTCTAGTCCTGTATACTTCATTTGAAATAAATCTTTAACCAATGCACTAAAGGATGATATAGTTTTTAACAAAACATAATTAAAATCAAACATATGAGTGCCACATGATCATTAAAAAATTAATCATATAATAAACCATGAAATGAAATAGGATTGATAAAAATTTATTCATATCCTAACCTATGGAAAATGGATAGATTTCATAGTCATTTTAACATTTCATTATAGCATAACCCATGGAAAAAAAGTGTGTTTCATAGGAATTTTTTCATTGTATAAAAATCAGAATAAGAATAGGTTTTAGAAAAATCTTGTCATAAATACCATTCATAGAAATAAAATGAATGTTATACTTTTTTAATATCCCTAGTAAATCATATATTAAATCAAAGGTTTTCATCTTAGATGGAATATTATTTTTAAAGAAAAATAATATAAAACATTTTTTGAGGAATATAAATTTTGATTGAAAATTAATTTTCAAAACATAAAATTAATTAAACATTTTATAAATACATTTAATTGAATATAAACATGAATCCAAATAAAGTAATATTTTAAACATTGTCAGTTCATGAGGGTGGAAAATTATGCACATGTAGTACATGTTAAAATAATGATTCCTTTCACATTTTTGGTAAAATTCAAAAGGGAATTGTTTGGAAAATGACATGACTATTACATTAAAAAAATTTAAATTTAAACAATGGAAAATATTTAAATAATAAATTATTTCTTGAATTTCATTGATCATTCTTGAAAACATTTTTAGAAAACACAATTTTGGATGAAAATTGGTTTTTCAGCTAAAGAAAAAAAAGATTATTTTTCATAAAAAAATTATTTTTGAACTATTTAGAAGATAGAGAGTGAAAAATTAATGGAAAATATGTATTCTATAAAAATACATATAGTATAATAAAATAAATTATTTTCATGAGAGATAGATCATAATATTTCAATATTGGAATCATAATCATGAGTTATCCCAGTAAGTGATGAGATTGTGAAATAAAACCATAACCATGTTGGTAACTTCGAATTGCAAGCCCCATGAATTAATAATGTTAAATGATACATATAATATCATGATAAAAACTAAATTCAAGATATTATATGTCTATAGGAAAGTATATTCACATTATAAAATAAGATTGATACAGAACATAACATTTGCCTCAAAGAAGGATAATTGAGAAACTTTCCTTTAATGCTTTAGTAAGTTTTGAACCTCAATCCCAACGAAATGGAGATCATATAATTAATATATAAATACCAATAATTATTAGTATATTCAACATAAAATTAATTCCAGGTAATTATATACACCAAATAAAATAAATTTGTGGTGAATAAGACATTTGTCTCATAGAAGAAAAAAGTGAGATGGAAATTCCTTAACTTAAGTGTTAAAATTATTTGTAGATGTTTGAAATTACAATATAATAAATATAATATTATTATAAATATATTATATGATGATAGTTATATATATCATTCCACATATGATTTACTTATGAACATTTATTTTACATTTATTAACAATTCCATGTTAAAATCACATTTCAGGTAATAACTGCTTTGTTTTCCATTTATGTTTTTATTTATTATTTTTTTAACACTTAATATTATGATAGTTAAATAATATTCATAATTATATCTAGGATATAAATATCATATAAAATTTGTATTAATATATTTATTATGATTTTTAAATGATTTTTTTAGAAAATGAAAGACACAGTTCATGGAGATGGTAGGTCATACAAATGCATGAATGCATTTTCCATTTTATAAATGGGATAAAATAAATATAGTAAAATAATATATTAACATTATAGAATAATTATTAGGCTATATATATCTAATATTTTCATTAAAACAATTATTATTTCATTCCATGAAAAGAGTTAATCAATCACATGACTTCGTGATATGGTAGTTGGTCGTACACAACAACGTCATTATCGTATTCCCAAAGAATGGAAAGTACGAATGAATATGGGATAACATGAATAAGAAAAGAATAATAATATCCTAAATAACCTTTACCATCAATAATTTCACCATTATATAAATCTTTGAAAGGTGATGATGTAAAACTAATAAAATTTTGTTCCCAAGGTAGTAGTCAGTCCTACACATGAAAGTTGACTTTGGTGACCCATTTAATAGAAGAGGAGAAGGATTTAGGTTATTATACTAACATAATTATATCTAATTATAATGAAGATATTGTGTTTATAATATAATGATTTTTTGAAATTAATTTAACAAAGTGGAGGATGAATGTAAATAAATTACTTGATTGGAAATGTTACCACTTATTTTGGAATATTTAATTGGATTGCACCAAAAGGATTATTAGGTTTGATTTTTGGCCAAAATAAGGATTATAATACTATATGAGGTAAGTAAGGAAGTTATTTTTTCATTTATAGGCCAAAAATGGGTTTCAGTGTGGTAATAGGAGCGGAGTGGTGGTGGCCTTTTATAAGTTAAGTGACTCACACATTTAAAAAAATTTAAAAGAAAAATATGTTCACATGTTATTCACATGAAAAAAGATTTGAATTTCTTCTATTAAATATAATATAATATAAAAAACTGAAATATTTCAATAAAATTGGTGTTGGACAAGTTTTGGGTAATTTGTTTCTCTTATCTTTTTAGTTTAACCCCTGATAAACCAATTTTTACCCTAATTGTGGAATATAATTGTTATTATTTTTACTATTCATTATAGGATAATATTAATTTGAAATTATTATAAAATATAAATTATCATAATTCAAAATATGGAATCAATTTTTTTAAATCTAATTCATTGAAGTGTAAAATTTTAATTTAAAATTAATCTAGCATACCCGATGAGAAATCGTCTTTTCAATGAGAAATTATTTAGAAGATTAAACAAATTATATATGAATTAAACATAAAAATTATTCCTGTGAAATTTTTTTGATTAATATATATATAATTGAACTAATTTTTTATTTAAAACCATATTAATATAATTTTTATGGTTTTTAATGATTTAAAATAAATAACAATTCCAAATAAAAAGAAATATTTTTCACAATTCATTAAAACAATTTTATTTTTAGAAAATTCAAAAAAAAATCCTTCAGATAATTTTTAAATTAGTAATTAAAAAATTAAATTTACGTTTTAAGAAAATAAAATGTTTGAAAATATATTTTTAAAATAAATTTTGAAAAAGGCAACAAAATAACTTTTTAGAAAAATATTTTTTTAAGCATGAAATTTGATCTATTCATATATCATGTCCATAAAACACATAATATTAATTTTATATATTTTTTTAATAAAAAAATAAAAAATTCATTAATTCATTGAAAAAAAGTGGTATTTTTAATTTATTGAGGTAGACAATGTTTTTTTTCAAATGGATTTTCATAAAAATATTTCTTTTATTTTAAAATAATCTTAATTTTAAGTTTTAATTAATTGATCATAAAAGAATAAAATTTCTCTACATCTTTACATAATATATTTTTATAATTTAATATGTAATATTAATACCTTAATTTCAAATAGATAGGTTATAACTATTATATTAAATAATAATATTTTAATATTATTCAAGGATTTTTTTAAAACAAGTGTTGTGTGTAACATGTAATATCAAAACTATTAAATTCATTTCAAAAAATAACATTTCAAAAAATCTTTTGGGGTTTCATTCTACCCTAATAAAATAAATAGTTACCTCCCAATTTGATCTTGTTCTAGGTAAAGGATGGTTAATCATTTGAAAATACAATAGTGGGAATCCCAATTCATAAAAAAATGTTTTTGAAACATCCTCTTGAAAAGATAGAAAGGAATATGAGTTCTTTTGGAAAAACCTCAAAATAGTTTTCTAAAAAAGTGAACATAGGTGGGAAGTGAAAACATGGACATAGAGGAGAAAAATGACACCAAAATACTAATGGGTGTGATAGAGAACATGGTGAGTATAAAGTAAATTACCGAAAATCAATAAACCAATGCGGTGTAAAAAGGTCATTAATTTCATAAAAATGATGATAATAGGGGGAAAATTTTATTTCAATATAATTTTCCAAATGTTGGGGAATTCACCTAAGAATATATACTTAACTTATTTCATTACTTTTCATATGCATAGTTTCAACCTTTTATTATCTCTTGATCAATTTTCAATTTATCTCAAACTCTAATAGTTAAATTTTTCATGTATTAAGAACTAAATTAGATCCATTATATAATTTTCATTCATTCCATCTATCTCAAGTTATTATAAAAGAAATAGTTAAAACATGTTATGAATAAATCATTAAATAATACACTAATCTCTAAAACCCCATCCAATATTCATCTCAAATCATTCTATAAATGGTTAGCCTTATAATTCTTCCAAAATTAAAAAATTTTGAATAAGGTCACTATATTTACCAATATAACATTAAAATTAATCCCACAAATATTGTAAAGTATCTCTTAATTATAACATACAAAATATATGAATAAATTATTCATATATTTTCTTGAATCATGGTTATAACCAGAATTTATATAAAATATTAATGAAAACATAAATACATCCTTGTTTCATGAATAAAAAAATTACTAAATATATTTTATAAAACCAAAAATGATGTAAACACCACCAATGATAACATAAACCACTCTTCCAATAAGTCATAAATCAATTCTAAGGTCATCAATACTATCTAATTTATTTTATTCATATCAATCCAGTACTTCTACAAACTAGAAGCCATTTTTGATCATAAGGAATATTATATAGGTTAACTTCCCTTAATCAAGATGTCGGTATTCTATTAAGTCACTTTTCAGTGTATTCATCACTATTAAAAAAATAATGTCCTTAACACAAAAAATATACTAAAATATATTTACATAATTTAATTATTTATAAATAATTAATTCTAAGTTATAATATATAAACACTTCAGTCATCCCACTTCGTTCTAAAAAATTAACTAATTTTCATCATCTTTTTTCAGAATACCTCTTTCATTTAATACGAAATTAGTGGTCTCTTTATCATGAATAGAAAAAACTATTACACATATAAACTTTTTTATTCACTAAATTATCATTACACTTAAGAAAATTATTTTCATAATTACCAAATATTCCACATTTAAAACATTCTATAGTTGATGAGACCATAGGGAGAATATTTTTCTCATCCATTCTATTGACTGAACTTTTCATTTTTATTTTTTAGATACTTGTTTTATTTCTTTATTTTTCAGACCAAAAACATCTTCTCACCCATCTTTGACATTCCCATGATTTATTCCTCCAACATTATCAATATATAGGAAAATAAATATTCATTCTTCTGTATTCCCCATTACCCAATCTCCCAGTAAACTCTATTATTCTATTCTATGGTGAGTCTAATAGTTAGTTAAGGTGAAATTTATTAATCATGTTCCATGATAACGGGTTAGGAATAATAAAAATATCCTTAATTATAATAATAAAACCATTTGGTTTATCATAAACATGGTTTATACAACATTCAATATTAATCTAGTTCCTTATATTTTCTTTATTGACTAAAACAAAAAAACAAAGTGTGAGAAACAATATTCATAGTGGGAATATGAATAATCATCACATATAACCCATTAAAAGTATTTATTATGACACTTTCATTCAAATATTTTCAACCTGAGGATTATACTAGGTCATTCATATACATTATCAATTTAAATCCTTCATGAATTTTTTTAAAGAGTTTGTGAATTTCTGAAACATATCCACTAGGTTTGTCAAACCAAGTGTGTGGAAAGGGTTGTAGTCATAAACCATGTAACGATTAATTCCACCTCCATTCACCATTTTTTGAGTTATTAATATAACATACCAGAAATTCCAAACCTAGTTTTATAACAATTTTATTAAATGGATTCAAAAAACTTGTAATATTTTTTTGAGATGATTTAATTTGAAAATAATTATTTAAATTGTGAGTTAATAATACTTATAATTAATTATACATGTATTTTTCAAATGTATTGTAAATTAATACTATTTTTTAGTATTTTATTTATCTGATTTTGAATGAAAATATTTATTTTTATCAAAAGGTTATAAAATATTTTTAATGAATAAATTTCTAAAGACAATATAATTCATATAAATAATGAAAAATTAATAAACAAATATAATTAAAAAAAATCATAAAATTTAATTACAATATAAAATTATTACTATTGTAAATTTTATTTATTAAAATAATGAAGTATTATGTGATATAACTATTTTAATAAAATTTTGAAATTATACATATATTATATTTTGATAATTTTATTATTTTTTAAAAAATTGAATTTCATATGTGTTAAAAAAATAATGAAATTAAATAATAATAAAAAGAATTTTAAAAAATGGAAATAAATGGGGATAAGGGAAAGAGGTCTAGTGGTTTTGGGATTGAGGGTGTTGAGTTTCCAAGAGAGCTGAGGGAGAGCTAAGGGAGAGTTGTGGAGGCTTTGAGAAGCCAAAGAATGGGGAGTAGGGTTCATCTGTGAGCACTAAGGGAAGGGCCAAGGTTGAGCCACCTAGAAGAGTCGATCTAAGCACCTTGAGTGATGGATATTGAACCACTGAGGGAGAAGTTGATTTGAGGTCTTTAGTGGCGCAGGAAGGCTTCGAGTTGAAACCAAGGTCCAAGGGATTTATGAAGTTTGTGCATTGATTGATGGCTTTCAATCACTCTTGATGTTAGGGTTTTGATTTATTCATCATCCTAAAATAGATAGAATTTTGTTTGTTTTCTTATTAGATTATCTTAATCTTTTCATTTTCTATGTTTCAATCTCCATGTGTTTAATTTATGGATCACTTTTAAATTGGATATTGACTTCAAACATGAGAGTTTTCATTTTATCTATAGATATCCATTTCAGTTGTCCTTGTAACTTCATTTTATGCCGAATATATCTGTTTTATACTATTTTCATTCTTCGGATGAGCATATTCAAGAAAATTAATAAATTTATATAAATTATAAATTCCATTTTGTTACCCACTTCAACTTCCAACTTTCTATGTAAGCTTGTTTCACTATATAAATAGTAGTTTTATTTTGCTATAAAAACCTCAAACTATTGTGAAAATTAATTTTCAACTCTATCTTTCAATCCATAAGAAGTTCAAGTGTGTGTCTGAAGCCAAGAATATATACTTCACTTTTTCTTCTATAATTTAATTAAGCTATATTATCATTTTATTTTTGAGATTTTATTAGTAAGGAATCATTTTTATCAATACTTGCTTGTATAAAAAACTTATATTTTATAGTAAATGATTATATTTTGGAAAATTATGTTTTCATTTAGAATTCATCTCCTGCAACATATATTTTTATTATACAATTTAGTTTTCAGATTATAGATCTTAATTTTTAAAAATAAATTCAATAAGGTGTTGTTATAAAAATTTATTTTTTTTTCAATTTTAAACAATCAATTTTCATGATTAATTTTAATAAATTGTATTTATTACATTTTGATGTTCTATTTAAAGGGTATTTTTATATATATTTATGATCTTCACTATATGATCACAAGGTAATATTATAGGAAAATTCTTTATGTTTTTATTGTTTTATATTAAAACATATTTCTTACGTAAAGGAAATATTTTTTAAATAAACATCCACTATATAAATATATATACTCAAGGAGATTATATTTACCAAAGTTTCATTACAGAATGAATACATTATGCTTTTATATTATATATTTCATGTAGTATATACATATGTGTGTGTGTGTGTGTGTAAATAATTTACTCAATTGTATATAAGCATCGTCCTTAAGTTCTATTAATAAATAAACTATTGATGATTATTTATATAAATGAGAATATGTATTATTTTTTATTTAAGAAAATAAAAGTTAAGAATTTCATAATTTTATGAAATGAAATAATGTCATTATTTTTTCTTATTTATACATGTATTTTAATTATTCTAAAAGATTACACATAGAAAAATGGGCATGTTATCAAGTTATACTGAAATTAAGAACATTGTATTTTCATATAGTCATATTGATGTGTTATGCATAACATCGACATACCTTGAATTCAAAATTAATTCACGACTTCAATTTCAATTTAATGTTTTAATTTTAAATTATTAGGTACATATATTTCTCCAAGATTTAAGGTGTTTTATTTAAAATGTTTCTTTTATAATTTTATTTGTGAAACATAGTTATTTTTTATGATTATTTTAAGAAGATCATCCATTTATATAAATTGAAAGTATATTTCATGAATTAAAGTTTGAATACATAGAAAGCTCATGAAAAGTCTTATGGAAATATTTTTGGTTGTAAAAAAACTCACAAGTGGTATCCAATAAAAGTTAATTTATACCTACATATAAATATAATTGTGAATACGTATTTTAATGTAGTGAAATGTTTTCAAAATAATAAACTTGAGGGAAAATAAATATAAGTAAAGTATGATTGAATTGTTTTTTTAAAATATAGAACTTAAAATTATAAATATGGTAGGGAATTTGGGAGTGAACCGATACTACATTAAGTGAGAAGGCCCAAGATAGCCTTGAATGTTTCAAGTGGCCTCAGATCAGTGTTTTGTTTTCAGAATTCTGCGTTTTGTTTTCAAAAAATCACTGGAATATGTTTAAAGTAATTTTTGAATGTAAGAATTTTCTAAAGTTATATAGTATTTTTAAGGAATAATTAATTTCAAATAATTTTTTCAAAAGGTATTTCTAAATGTATTTTTGAAATTATTTTCAAAATAATATTTTAATATTATTTATCAAAGATTTTAAAACCCCTTATTGTAAAATTTAATGCTCACCCTACATTTTAAAATTATTTTCACTCGTCACCTTGAAGTTCAAAGCTGGGTAGCTTCAATAAAGTTTTAATGCACGCAAAGTATATTAATTGTTTACTTAACCTTCTATTTTGTAAAGATCTGATAAAAATGTAAGGTTTGTCTATTCTCCAAAACCTAGACTGGTAAAAGGTCCTTGATTGTGTAATGTATTGTGTAATTATTAAGTTTTCTTTTATAAAAAAAATTTCACAACATGTTTTAGCACCGAATCTGGAATTGTGGGATTAGGCCATTATAATTACCAATAATTGCCTTTGTTCATGAACCATATCCACTTTTAGTATCCATACAAGTATTTAATTTCTTGGAAACCACTTTTGGAAACATTTACCAGAATTCTAGGACATTTTCTTATACCTTGACTCATCTACAGATTTATCATTAGATACATTCCTATAAAGATAATCAAAAATATCCCAAGGGATCTCACTAATGTTTTCTAATCCTAGTTTCTAAAGGTTTAATAAACCTTTCCATTAATAACAACTATAGTGAACAAGGTTTTTCATTAATGGATATTACATCTTGTAAGATAAATATTCATTAAATTAAAAAAACACATACATTAGGACCATAATATTTTCATGTATTTAGAGACTAGTTACACAATATTCTAATTAATTAAATATCATTTATATCTCCCATAATTATCATCACCATTATCACTCATCAAAAACATTCCCTACTTAAAAATATTCTTCGTAACCTATGGAAATGATGCATAAGAAAGGGTTATCTCAAATGATTAGTAAGGGTAAATAAGGGAAATATATAGATATAACATGAGAATAAGGGTATGAGAACATGAAAATGATATTTCATAACCATACCATGCATATAAAATTTATTAATCATGCATCATGGTATAAATATTGGCAGTTCATAATACATGAATCAAAATAAAATCAAATAACAAGATCCATGAGATTATAAAAATGGAATAAGACATATAATTATGTCATAAACATAAGAATATATAAATATTTTCATAGTATTCAAGCCTCATTGACAATGATATCATATTGGAATGGTTTTGCTACCCAAACCATCACAGTATTAGGGTTCACACAAAAGACCATCATAATAGATAATGTCCCTTACTAAAATGGGTTCACTAAACTTTCTATTTCAATTTATCTCATGATATTTAAATCATTATCCAATTAATTGTAAGTATATATAGGCCCCACCAATTACATAATGAAAATAATATATATGTATTCCCCAATATAAAATGAAATTAACCATATCATTACTTATGAAATGATTTGGGTTTCTTAAAAATTTTATCATATCATAACCTATAAAAATAGACATGTCTCATAATCATTTCATCATTTAATTATAGAAAAACCCATGAAATAATAATCAGGTATTATAAGAATTTTATCATGGTATAACCCATGTAAGTGAAATGATTTTTATAATTATATTTTCATCATAAAATATTCAAATAAATAATAATAATAATGTATCTTTGGTTCATATCCACAATAATTCATAATTTACATCAATGGATTTCATCATCGATGGAAAATGATTCTGAAATATAAATAACTTGGACCATTTTATGACAAAGATACTTTTTCATTCAAAATAAAATTTATAAATTAAAAATTTATATAATATTTTGTAAATCATTTCATTGAAAATATACTTGAAAACAAATGATGGATTCTTAAAAACTTTGTATGGTCATGACAGCATAAAATTTTTTATATGTCATACATGTGGAAAAAAAATAATCCCTTTAAAATTTTTAGTAAAGTAAATATGGTAATTATGAAAAAAAATTAATCATCTTTAGAAAACATGGTTTTGGAAGAAAAAACATTTATCGACTAAAGAGAGAAACAAAAAATAATTTTCATAAATATAATATTTTGAAATATTGAGTACATAATGAGATGAAAATGAATGGAAAATATGAATTTTAAATAAATAACCAATTTAGAATAAAATAAATGATGTTTTTTAGATATAGATCAAAATAATTCATCATTGGAATCATAATGATGAGAAATCCTAATAAATGATGTGATTGTAACATAAAATGCATACCATGTTGGTAGCATTGAATCATTATCCACATGAAAGAATAAATTTAAATGAAACATATAATATATTGAGAATAAATAAATTCATTATATTACATGTAAAATGGATTTATATATACCTCATACAAGAATAGAGGTTCATATCATAAAAAATGTCTTTACAGATGAAAATATAGACAAAAATATCTTACTACTTTGGTAAATTTTAATCCCTAAATCATATTGAAGAGAGATACTAAAATGGATATAAATATAACCATAATTTTAGAGGGAATAAAAAATAATACATTCAATGGAATTATATAATTAACATAAATGAAATATATGGTGGATATGTCATGACACTCATAGAAGTAACAAGTGAGATAAAAATTCCTTACTATAAGTCTCGAAATCCATCATACACGTTCAAACCACCAGTATAATAAATATATTTTTATATTAAATATATTATAGATCACTTTTTATATACATATTATACAATATATAATTTTATTATGACAATTAATTACAGATTTATTAAAAAATCCTTGTTAAAATCACATTTTTGGAATTCGCCACATTATTTTTCATGTATATTTTGATTTTTTTATTTTTAGCCTTATTAATTTGATCATAGTTCCAAAAAATTAATAATTTTTAAAATGATATAAATATAATATATATTCATAATATATTTATTTATTGTAATCCATAAAAGTTAGAGGTAGAAAATGAAATGCACATATAATGGAGAAGGTAGGTTGTACGTAGGCATTAAAGTTGTTTCTATTTTCTCGATGGGTTGAAAGAAAGGATGTAAAAGAAAATATTAAAATTATATAATAATTTTTTTATAATATAAAACATATTTTCATTAAACCCATTATTATTAACATCCATGTAATGGGTGAATGAATCACATCACATCGTGAGACGGTAGTTCTCTCTACACACAAATGGTGTTATCGTATTTCTGTGGAATGGAAATTATGATGCAATATATGATATCATGATTATATAATCATAATAATATAATAAATATAATATATAAATAATATATAAATAATTATATCTATACTTTATAAGTTGTAATGGAAAATTAATAACATCATTTCATGAGGCAGTAGTCCACCGTTCATGAAAATAATGATTTTGTGACACATTTTTTAAAGAGGAGAATGTTTTGGGTTATTTAAATATATGAAAAATAAAAAATAATATATAATATATTGATTTTATAATATCATCAGGGTTTAATAATAATTTAATGAGGTGGAGAAATAAATAAAATAAAACACTTGATTATGGATGTTACCACTTCTTCGGGAAATATCTTTTGGATTGCACCAAAAGTATCAATTAGATATATTTATGACCAAAATTAGTGTTCTAAAATTAAATGCGGAAATAAATTAAGTTTTTTGGGTAGGTATTGGCCTAAATAAAGGGTTTTAAATGTTTAATAAGAGAGCGAAGAGGTTGGACTTTTATAAGTGATGTGAGTTAAAAACATGTAATTTTTTAAAGAGAAAAAGATGTTACGAAGATTTTCTAAACACAAAAAGATAAAAATAGTCCATTATATTACATGCATTACATATGGTCTAAATATTTCCATAAAATGAGTTTTGGACAAGTTTTGGGTCATTTTTAACTCTCATTTTTTAGTTTAACCCCAAATTAAACTCATTTTTACCTTAATCGTGGTAAATAATTTTTACTATAATTTCTATAAATTACTATCAAAATCTAATTCTAAAATATTATACAATATAAATTTTTTATTAAAAATAAGGAACAATTTTTTTTCAAATTCCACGCATAAAAGTGAAAAAATTCAATAAAAATGATTCTCATAAACTCAACGTGAAAGAGTGCATTCATAAAGAAAATTTTTAAAAGTTCAAAAATATTATTTATAAAAATTCAATATGAAAATGATGAAAATGAAATAAATTGGATTATTAGGTATAAAATTTAACTAATTTTTCTTTTTAAATAACCATAAATTTTTTATATTTTTAAAATTATTAACAAAAAAGAAAATTCTATATAAAAATAAATATATTTCACTATTAATCGAAAAATTTATATTCTTAGAAAATTCAAAAATATTGAGAACAATTTAATTCTAACATTATGATTTTATAAATGATAATTATTGAGTGAAATAAATTTTCTAAATTATTATAAAATTATATGTAAAATAACTACACAAAAAGGAAACAAAAATCTTTTTCATAAAAATATATCTTTTAAGTGTAAAATTTGATTTATTATTATCTATTATCTAATAAATTCATAAGAATAATGTTCAAATTTTTATTCAATATAAAATATACACATTTCAACAAAATCATTCACCGATAGTGGTTTTTTAAAATTATTAAGGAAAAACATGTTTTTCACAAATATTGTTTTAGAAAAAGATTTCCTTTATTTTCAACTAATTTATATTTATATTTTTTATAAATTGGTAAGTAAAGAATTAATTTTTTACAAAAATTAAACCAAATATTTTTAGAATTTAATTAATCCAATACATACCCACAATTAAAATTGATATGTGATAAATATCAAATTAAATAATAAAATTTTAATACTATTTCATGTTTCGTTTAAACTAAGATTTGTGTGTAACCAAAAATATAGAAAAATATTAAATTCATTTGAATTTTTTTTAAATCTCCCTGTGTTATATAGCACAATCACATTTCAATCAAACATTTCCACATAATATCCCACTTCATAAAAAAATTAATTCCATCACCACACATAGAAATAAAAATTCCCAATAAAACATTATTTCACTCACTAAAAACCATAATTGGGTTGAAATCATTTCTGTAATTTGTAAACCATTTCAACAATCCATAATGAAACATCATAAAATCTCATCATCTTACAATATTCAATTAAATTCATGAAAACACATAATTTTTGGGAAAACCCAGTTATGCCCATATTAATGCATTATAAATTGGAATTAAAACACTACAAGGGTATCATTTATAGTCTTATATGAATTGAAATTTAATTTAGGAACCACAATCATGATTATAATTTCTAAATGTACAAATATAATAGTACACCAAGTGAAATACAATCTAAAATGCTTCATAACAAATCGTCATCAAGGCTGACTGTAACCACGTGATAAAAAACAATGTCTAGAAACACTAAACACCGAAATAACCATCAATAAATCTAACTAGAACTCTAATATCAAGAATCATGATAACTATGTTTCATGGGAGAATACAAATCTAAGAGGTAAGAGTGGGGGAAATAATATGGAGGGAAAATGACTAAGAAATAACTTAAATCCTCTTGGAAATCTTTAATGAATAGTCAGTAATCAAGAGAAGTAGAACACAGAACTCCACCAAAGTATCCAAAGGATTGCTCAAAACATATGGGGGAGAATATGATATAAATACATCTTACTTATAAGGGAACAAAATAAGAATTACCCATTATTTTGATTACCTATAAAATTCATATAGTGTGGTCAAACAGTAATGTTAGTCCATGCACCAACCATTCACTATATACTAACTTCTTCAAGCACCAAACTATATGGTTACTCTTGAGAGGCCACATAGTTATATCAAACCACATACCTCACTCTTGAACTACCCCAAGCACCACACAACCACTTAGGTTGCCTCACACTCTTTTTAATATTGTGTAGAAGATGTATAAACAACTTTGTAAAAACTTACAGATCCATGAAAATGATTTTGGAACAGTTTAAAAAACATTTTCAAATTTTTTTTCCACAGAACAAAAAAATCATCCTGACACGGGGGTTTCCACAACATCTAATATGTACCGGTATATTATATTTCTTTTTAAAAACAATTAAAACACTAGAATAATTATAATGGGAAACCATTTATAGATATAATATTAAATGAAAAATTAAATATAATGAATAATGATAGGATCATGATACAATATATTATAGGGTTAATAGAAACACCACTAAAAACATGGTTTATAATAATATTTTTGATCCATGGATTTGAGAATTGTGATAGGGAAACTTTATCTTCTATCCTGATATCCACATCTACACTCTAACCTTATGTATATCAAACCTATATATCTATATAAAATATTTCATTACTATAATAATTAAATTTTTTCATTTATAATAATCTATTATTTTTATTCACTATATTAATTCTACTTATTTATTACCAATTTCAAATATAGGGTGTAAGTAATCATGATTGTTTTCAATTGGTATCATATAAAATTAGAATTAGTGATATTAATTCATATTAAAATAATTATAAATTAAATAATTATAATGATTCAAGAATATATGTCCCATGATATTAATAAATTTATAATTTCATTCCTTGGTAGTCTTGGTCACAGAAAAAGAAGATGAAATCATTTATGATCATGTTTTTATGATTCATACTGAAAAAAATATTATTTATTAATTAAAGTGTTTAATAATAATGATATAACTTCAAAAAAATAACTATTTTATAATTTATTTCATATAATAATAGAAAATAAATTTTCATTGTCATTTGTTATATAAATTTGTATCTTAGTTCAAGAAGGTGGTTAAACAAATCCAAAAAGAATGTACTATAATTATTAGATGGTAATAGAGTTATATTGATCTAATATCATTATAAGAAAAGAATATTAATATTATTTATTTTTTATAACTATAATATATGTATTATTTTGAAATATGTAAAACAATAAGATAACCTATATGAATATATTTCAATGTATTGAGAAATCATTTTTTTATCTTGGAACAATTTTTTGATGGTTGTATTTACAGTGGTTGTCTTTTGGTTAAATTTTAAATAGGTTTTCCCAATTCAATTATATAAAAATTAATAATTTAATTACACTCTAATTTATTTGATAAACACATTTCCTTGAATATCCATGTGTGTTGGTGATGATATGAAAAATGGAAATTATTTGATCCATGGAGGTTGTAGTCCACGCGTATGCATGGAAGAGGATTTTAGTTTTTAGAGAAATAGAGATATTATTAATATGATTTATCATTTATTAATATAAATTATTTCAGAATTTCAATATCTATATAATAACTTTAATTTTATTAATACCCTTTTATGAAGGTGAAGTAAAATAAGACATGTTATTTCGTGGAGGCGGTAGTACACACATCACACGAATAACTGTTTCGATTTTCTAAGTATAAAGTGAATGGTGGTTAATGATTGTACAATCATTATAATGAAATAAATAAGATAAAGTAGGTGTTAGAAATTTGTTCCTCGCTTTCTAGAATATCTCATTTTCAAAGGAGTTTAATCCAATAAGGGATAGTCTTCTAAGAATACCAAAACCTATTAAATGATTGGAGTTTATTTTTAGATAGAATATGGAGTATGTTTTTCCAAAATATTAGGGTTTTGTGTGATGGAAAGTGAGGAGATAAGTTCAACTTTGGTAATTGAAAAGGGATGGTTTTTAAAAAAACCCGAAATATTTCAATAATACGATGTCTCTCTTAATGGAAATATCTATAAAATTGGGAAATAATGTATAGTTTTAGGTATAATGACAAAAATGGGAACAATCAACCATTACTACACAATTCATAAGCATTTTTTTAGGATTTCCCTTTGGGTTAAACCCTTTTTATTTATTTTTATTTTTATAGTGGTAACAAATTTTTACCACAGTAATTTATCCTTTATGCAAGAAAATAAATAATTCTTTATTGAATAATTTTTATATAGTTGTTTACTAAGTTAGATAAATTTTGTTTTATTAATTTAATAAAATAGATAATAATTAAATTTAATATACTAAATGAATAGTGTATTATAATAATGTTTTTTAAAAATATAACATTAATTATAAAATGTTCAATATGGGTTTTCAATTTAAAAGCAACAATTTCAAAATTATAATTTCATAATTAAAATAAATTTTTGGTATAACAAAAAGGTTTAATAAAAAAATAAAAATTAAAAAAAATTAAAAAATAAAAAATAATAATAAAATTAATAAAAATAATAAAAATAAAAATATAATTAAAATTAGAAAAATTCAGAAAATTATAAAAAAATAAAAAAAATAAAAAAAAATAAAAAAATAAAAAAATTCAAAATAAAAATAAAAAAAATTAAAATATAAAATATAAAAAAATAAAATAAAAAATCTTTTTAGAAACATTCAAAAATTTAATTTTATGAAAATATAACTATGATTAATAAAAAATAATTTTCATATTTATTAAATTCAAATCTCAAAATTTTAAACATAACATTTAGAAAACTATATGAGATAAAATGAAAACCCACTTTTAAAGGAAAATGGGTTTTTAAAAACATTAATCAATCTCATTCATATTTTTTATTATTTAAATTTTAAATTAGTCTTAACCAATTATTCATATAAAATATATTTTATAATCATTAATCACATGTTTACTATCATATAAATTCATATTTTATAAAATTGAAATATTTTAAAAAATATATTTATATAAAAAATTAATGTATTAGACATATTAGCTAAACAAATTGATTTTCATTTGTATTAAAATAACTCAATATATTATTTTTATAAATTATTATTTACTAAGTTACTTTAATTAATTCTATATAATTAAATGGTTAGGTTTTAACAATCTAAACATTTCATTGTTTCATTTTTTCTGTGTTGGATGTGATGAAATTTTTCCAATAAATTGTTTATTAAATGAAAATTTATAGTGAAATATCATGCCATTACATTAACCCTTTCAATGTTATAACCACTCAGAAACATATTACATTACTGTAGTGGACGAATAGTCATCACACAAATATAATGTCAAACCATGAAGCTATATATTATCCTAAGGATCCATATGTGACCTACTTCTAGGCTAATGATTTCATTACACCCCACTAACCTACATTTATCAGACTAAAGGTATATATACATTTTCCAATTGTTGTATTTCATCTCAACCCCCCCCCCCTAATAGGATATATATATATATCACTATATTCACTTATAGTTTAGTCTAAGCCCATCAATAATCAAGACCCTAATCTAGTGCTCGAGGAGCCATCGTGTCCCCTAACACTAACATTTTATCAATAGACATTTTGAGGTATAATAATTTTCTATTTATGAATGATAAAACATAAGTTGAGATGCTATATATCATATTATTAATCACACATCATATACTTTAGGGATATGTTCATTAACCACCAACCTCATATACAATGTTAATATGATCTATAAGTCCATTCATTCCTCATCTATGCTTTTATTATAACTTTATCACCTAAATCAAACATTAACATCATAGAATAATTATATAAAAAACTATAATTAATTAGTTTATTTAAACCAAAGTAAAATAATGGATAAAAATTTTACATGTAGTGTCTACACATTCAACCCATGAGAAACTATATTTCAATGTCATATGGATTAATACTAGCATAATGGTGAACAAAAAATCTTGTCACACAACACCTTGTAACTCACTAATTTATTTTAATTTAAGAAAAAATATTCAATGAAATTAATATAGTGAGATACCTCCCTTATAATGATGATAAAAAATGTTTATTCATCATACAATCCCATCCTCTAGCCAAGCCTGTGAAAAAGACCTGCCTTCCAATAATAATTGCACAATTCCCAAGATTAATCACCCCTATATTTATAGACCAATGAAACCAAAATCAATAGCCTTATGATAATGAGAAAAAGGATATAAGGAGAGTATTAACATACCTCAATCCATCATAGGATCATCTATGAACTATCCCTCTCCATGTGACATAATATATATTAGAACAAGGTAGGAAGGTAACTAAAATTTCACTTTGGGTTCCCCTCTTACCATTTAAATGATAAAGGGAGACAACCTAATAAATCAAGTATATACCTATTTATAAAATATATTTTGGGGTAATTGTTTGATGTCTATAGATGTCCCAATCCAATTAAAATTTTCTTAGTTTCATTATAGTGAAACATACTAGGTTTGGATCAAAGTCAAACTCTTTGGAAACATTTTTGTTGTAGTCAAAGATCCATGATGTTGGATTCCTCTCAACCAAAGCCTGACAGCCCTTCCATAACAGGTATCCCAATGACATATCCATTTTTATATGGAAAAATAAATACCGTTAAGAACACCTCATAGTGTATTCCTTTGGGTTTCATATCAATCCCTTACCTCATAAAGAATTCCTAAAATCTTCTGCAATTTTTTCCTCTTTTATAGTATGTTTCCCTCCACCATGGTGTGAATCCAACAAATAATATATTTACCTTTGAAAAATAACCTCATAAAAGTTTTATCCATGTCACAATAACAACACTATGATACAATTATTTACTATCTATCATCCTCACAAGATAGAACCTTTAATCGTGGTATTATTTTCTCATGCATATTATTTTTGACTTAGGAAAATCCTTAACAAAAAAATTATTTATTATAGAACCAACTGTTCAGGGAATATCCTACTACCAGAAGATGAAATCAATATCATGGACAAAAGAACATGATCTATGAATAAAATAATAACCAAAAAAATATATTAATACTCTAAAAACATTTTAAAAAATCTATTAGATATATTTGTACCCTCATAATCAAATCTGAGTCAAAATTAAAACAAACATCCCAAATTAGGAAATATAATTTCAAATTTCCCTTGATTTTTATTTCCTTTAGTAATTAAGGTTATTATAAGATAAAAACATTTAAAAAAAGATATTGTGCTACTATATCCCCCAATTATGATAGAATAATGATAAAATAAAGGATGTCAAATGAATATCACTATAAATCAAAATAAGTCAATCACATTAAGTTTAGTTAAAATAATCAATGTATTGAAAAATTTTCTATAGAAAAACAATTGTATATAAACGGTATAAGGAAATATAGGAAAATATATGATAATTAAACAAGGGGCCTAAATTTTAAAATAAATCGAAAAAATAACAATAATATAAAGATATAGGTAATCATTATGAATTGTATCCTAGATTTATAAATAACGGTGTTATATACCTTTAATTTTATGGACAAATGAAATTAAAAATTATATAATTAATGATATAAATGGTTCAAAAAAATTATCATGATGTAATTCTATTACTCTAAAGGGTCATGGAATAATCCTAAGACTTCTCTCCTCAGTCACAACACATCTTAAATAAAACCATTATGTGAAAACCACCTATGTGGCATAAGGACGTAGACTGAAAAATCATTATAACTCCTAACATCTAATGCTATAGAGCATGGAACATGGACACATCACAATATCCCCTTATATAATGGTATCCAAGAACATGAAGATTCCCTCCTAGCTTGAACACCTCCTAAACATGGTGCATCTAGTATCTCATAAAAGTATCCCAAATGCCCTTAAGAATATATACCATTGGGAACCTCTACATAATAATAACTCAAAGAAAATCATACCACACATGAAACCCATCATGTAAAAACATAAATTCTATATTTAAATAGGGATTCATAGAATCACAACATCTCACACCTCGCACATCAAAACAAATTATCAAATCACAATCCCATACATCATGGTGAAACCCATTAAGAAATATGAAATATTATTATATTATCCAACTCTCTATAGTAAAATAATAATATTACATTCCACAACACATCCCTCTTATTATGATTACATATCCACTCATCCTTCCTTCCTATAACCTCAACAAGAAATATCTATCCCAAATAATTCACAAAGGGTCGGTCTGATAAAATAAGGACATTTATAGTTTGTTACTATAATTATGGTTTTAGGTGATGTTAAACAAGTTAAATGTATGGTATGTATAATCCTTATAATTACTAAATATTTAATTATTATAATTAATTATTCTTAGTATAAATTATAAATCATACAAAAATGTTTTGGATATAAATTATGGTGCATGTAGTTTTAAATTTATACATAGTGGTTGATATTGAAGAGGATATATATATTATTATGGGTAGAGTGATTTCTTTTAATTAAAATTGATTAATAACTGTTATTATATTAATTCAACCTTGGTGTTTTAGTTAAATTAGACCAGGTGTTCTTCCTAGGACCATTTATAAATAAGATGTTATGATTGGTAGTGGTTGTGACTATAGTGTTTATATTGAGTGTAAGAAGAGTTTTTCAAGGTCATAAGTGAAAAAACAACTTGTGGAAAGGGAAGGTGGATACTGATCTAGTGTCTTATTTTTTTCTCAAACCACAAATCATTGTTAAACTCAAGTGTTACATGATAAATAATTTTAATTTATGTTCATTCCAATTTTATGATGGCATTGAAAAAACATTAAAGGAGTCCATATGCTTAAGGGATATAATTAGATGTATTCTAGAGAAATTCAGAGTTATAGGCTACTGATGACCATTAAAAACAACTCTATAAGTATGATTTGTTATTAATCTCAAAGAAATAAAAAATAGTAACTTATAAATTAATCAATATGCGTAAGAATGTTTTTTGATTTTGGAGACTAAAATTTTTTAATGTCTTAGAATGTAATTATCATTATATGATGAGAATAATGGATTTATAAATTTTTAATTTCCATGATTTTATATTTGATACTATGTTGAGAGGAATGTTTCTAAAAATTATAAATGTCTAAGAAAAAATTGTTTACACTATGACAATCAGATAAGAACTGCGAAAAAATTAAAGTTAGAAATATTTATATTTTTTAATTTTCAATACTTTTTCTTAGATACATAATTTTTTTTATCTACAAAAAATATGGTATTTTTTCATATATAAGGATTTATCGTAAACATAAAAGGCAAATATTTCATACATATGATAAATTAGTTGTACATAAGTTAAATTAAATTTATATAGGGTTTATATGTTTTATATAAGTGTTACAATAGGATTAAATTTGATAGGTAGTGTTTCTCCACTATATACATAAGTGTTCTCATACACAAGTCTAATGGTACTCAATGAATATATAATGGTTGATAAGTAAAAGATAATTACATGATTGAGATATGTATGTCCCAAGGGTCATATGTAATTTTTTATTAGATTTCTTAATTATATTAATATTAGTATTTTATTATTTAAATATAATTTTTTAGAAGATAAATTTTTTGAAGGAAAATTAAGATAAATAAATAAATATACATTATGTGTATAATATTCTTTCGTTATATGGAGAACAAGATGATAGTTATAATAGTGATTCCGTTAAATAGTTCTGGTGATTGGGGTGGAAGAATATTATTTGTTTGTGTCATGAATATGAGGACCACACCCTAATGACATATTAATGTAGAAAAAATATAGATTGATAATTTCATGCATCATAAATAATATATAAATAAATTTATTAATAAACATAAATAACTATGGACTTTATATGAAGAATGGAGTTGGCCCCTGAGAGTTTATCATGACAATATTTATGAAATAGAAAGAATAGTTTCACTATAATGTACAATCTAATTCCATAATCATTTTAAATTGGAGAAAATAATAATATCATTACACCATAATATATTTTTTCATGTTGTAATGTGCGATGAATCTTGGAATAAAGTTTGTGAAAATATGTTTATCACACGATGATATAGGACATAATGCTATGATTTCTATAGATTCCATAAAATTAATAGATATAATGATGTGGCTCATTTTATGTTTAATATTCTCCTTCAAAAAGATTTTTTAAGACTATTAATCAATAATATTTTGGTATAAAGTCACTTAAGAGAATAAATAGTTGACAAAAATGAAGATAATTTATAGAAAACTTTAATGATTTTTTGAGATTGAATATGAATATGAAATTTAAATTTGAATAGTAAAATGAGAAAATATTATGTAGTATATATCTTAATATGGGTTTTGAAGGAATGATAACAATAATGACTTGAAGAGAAGATATAATAAGAATACTATATTTGGAATTATTTATAAAATGAGAATAATTTATAGAATAATACATACTTTTTTGTTTCCAATAATCACAATTGTCATCATTTTTTAGGAATAAATTTTAAAATTTATTTTATAAATCCAATTATATTTGGAGAACTTTATAACAATTTTGAAATTATTATTCATTGTAAATGGATGATTCCTACCATACATAATATCATTATAAAAGACCAACATGTTTGGTGACATTTCAGGAAACAACACTTTTGTATTCTAATAACATTATCTCAAGGATATATCCTTCTCATTGAATCCACAAAGGTTATTTTAATAGTTTATTTAATATATAGTTTTAAACAGTAATTCCAAGGGTATAAAGTTTCATTTTTAATAGTGAATATTATCTATCATGTGTTTGTTTTTTCTTTTATTTTTAGTTTTTAGATGTTTAGAAGTGATTATATTCATTCCAACAACTAATGGAGGTCAATTTCAAAAGTAATCATAAAATAAAAAATATATTATATTTGACTAAATCACCCCCTCTCACTAAAAAAACATTTTGTTTGGGTAAATCACATGTGGTATCAATGTGGTCATGGTTTTCATAAAAGATAATTAAATTTTACTGAGAAGATATTTATATTATTTCAAATATTTTATTTTAATATATATCCTCTTAACATGGAAGATATTAAATCATTGAACCATATAAGGATTATCACGTTTAATTATAATTATTATTATATTTTTAAAGAATTTATACTTGAAAATATTGGTTCAATAAATATAGATATTTTATGGCTACCACTAATGGATTTATCCCCAATGATAAAGGTTATATGAGTATGGTAGTAGATATATGATTTTAGTGAATGAAAATCATGATCAAAATTGAATCTTGTAATTTATTTTAAAAAGAATTTTATGAAGGCTAGTATGATAAAGATAGTAAAATGAAATTGGGATAATTTGTAATATATTTTTAAAGGATGTTTAAATGTTAAATAAGATAGGGAACATGTTTTTAAGTTAAATAATGAAGACATAAATATGAATAATGATGAAATAGTAGATGAATTGTTTATTTGATTTAATGATGTTATTAAACCCATTAGAGTTTTTCGTTAAATGTTATAGTATTAAACAATTATAGAAAAGATATTATTTATTTTTATGATAGGTTTTATATATATCTCTCAATGATTTAGGATCATGATTCAGGGACCCTTCCATTAGACAATTTTCATAGCATTATGGTTTATTATGAAATATAGATTTAAAGTAACTTCAAGAATAAGAGAACGGTTATAGGGAAGTTTCAAATAAAAAACTTACTAAAGAAACATTTTTTATAAAATTTGATAAATATTAGGATGATTTGGTCGATGGAAAATATTTGAAAAATAAATTTCAGAAAATAAGGTATTTATTTTGAAGAATTATGAGAAGTGGTATATGAATTTTTTTGAAAGATTCAAACATGAATTGATTTAATTGTGGAAATATTTTAGAGTTTATAAATAATATTCTTAATATTACATAAGAATAATTAAATTATTAAAAATATTAAATAAAAAATAGTTTTTCAAAGAATAAATAACTAAAATATTATTTATTATGGAAAAGATATAATTTCTCAAAATTGAGGAGAAATATTTTTTATCCAATCACTAAGAATGTGAAGTTAGTTATGTTAGATAGAAAGTTAATAAATATATTGAAGTTAAAAAATTTAGACGATTTCTAATGTTAATTTTTAAGAATTAACCATAAATGAAAGTAGTGATGATGTATGTAATAGAGAAACATAAATTGATTTTATGCATAAATGGGATTTCAATGAGTGTATCTTTAATATCTCTTAGTTTTAAATGGAGATAATATATTTAAAGAAGTTTATATGTTATATATTAATATTAATAACATATAAGATTAAAAATATTAAATTTTTACAAATAGTACTAACAAAATAATGGAGTTTAATTCTGATGAGAAAATGATGAATATTTACTTTCAAACTATGGTCAATTAAATAGAGATGTAGTCAGATATTTTTCAAAAACAATTGAATATTGTAAAAAAATTATATTTTGATGTTTAACGATCAATAAAAATATATATTTGTATAAATTAGGGATAAAACTTCTATATGTAGGTAAATAAAAAAATATTGAATAAATTTAGATTAAATAATAAAGTTATTTTATTCTGTTAATTATTTTAAAAAAGGTGAAAAAATTTATGTTTTATTAATGGATGATCTACAGGTTTCAACATCTTAATAGTAATATGTTTTCAATATAATGTCAGAAAATTATGGATATTACTATCATTATGGATCCTTTTGAAAATTGGTATGGGTTTTTTTAAATTACAATTGATTATATAAAATTAAAAAAAATTAAAGAAAAGTGTTGAGGGGGATTAAACCTTCCTAAAAATTAAATGGTCATATTAAATTTTAAAATTATAAATAAAAGTTTTAAATCAGGGTCCAACCATATGATGAGTTTTATGGATGATGTGACTAGCATGGCTACTTTACTGATCATTTTCTCCCCTTTTAACAAACCCTTCTAAGTATGAATTTTAATACTAAAAGTTATCTCATTAAAAAAAGATAAATGGGTAATTCATAAAATACTATTGATTAAAAAGTGACTAGATAGTTCTTTCCACATTAAATGAATGCTAAAAAATATATCTCATGTAGAAGATATCAAAAAATGAATTTTGAATAACATTATACTATATTATGATAATTGTAAAATATTCATCAAATTATGATGTAAAAATGGATAGTCTACAAAAAATAATATTGTTGAAGTAAATAAAAAAATAGTTATTATTATTTAAATTTATAATTTTTGAAAAAAAATTCATGATTATAGTGATTATCGGTCAAAAGATAGAATTATGATCCATAGAGGTTAATGAAAAATATCATGTATCACTTGTTATAGAATAATGTGTGGTGAATTTTTTTTTCTCTCAATTGTTCTTTTAAAAAAATTATCAATTTTGGATAACTAAAACATATATAAATTTATATTTATACCATAATGTGATTACAATGGTGGTGAAACACTATATATGGGGAAACTAATTACACTACTACAAAAACGGGCAAGGGAAGCGCGCCCTTATAACAGCGCTAAGCAAAAATTCTGATAAAGGATACCCTATATCAGCGCTAATATTACAGCGCTGAAAAAGCTAATTTTTATCAGCGCTTTCTTAGCGCTGATAATAGTAATATTTATCAGCGCTAGAAAAGCGCTGATAAATATGATCTGTATCAGCGCTAAAATATTAGCGCTGATACAGTTGGTCTTTATCAGCGCTTTTTGAGCGCTGATAGAGGTTGCCTATATAAGCGCTAAAAAAGCGCTGATACAGAACACCTCTATCAGCGCTCAAATTTCAGCGCTGATATAGGGTATCCTTTATCAGCGCTCAAAAAGCGCTGATAAAAATTATCTTTATCAGCGCTAAAAAAGCGCTGATAAAGAGACCCGGTATCAGCGCTATAATTGTAGCGCTAATATGGGGAATCTTTATCAGCTCTTTTCTAGCGCTGATAAATCATAATATTATCAGCGCTAGAAAAGCGCTGATAAAGCTAGATTTTATCAGCGCTATAATTTTAGCGCTGATAAAGGTAGCCTTTATCAGCGCTTTTTTAGCGCTGATAAAACCTTAGTCGACTTTTTTATAAAGTCGGTCGCACAGTGCCCTCGTTTTATCGCAGCTGAAGCTCTCGCGGAACCGTAACCCTTCTACTCTTCTCCCGAATACCGCTGCTGTGTTCGCTTCGCCGGAGCTTGCCGCCCTCGGTACAGTCGCCGTCCTCCGCCGCCCGCAACACCCTCGGCCGACCTCCACCACCTGCTGCCCTCGGCTGCCCGCAACGCCCTCGGCCGCCGTTCTCTGCCGCCCTCGGCCGCCCTCCGCCGCCCTCGGCCGCTCTCCGCCGCCTCCGTCGCCCTCCGCCTCACTCGGCCGCCCTCGGTCGCCCTCCGCGGCCGCCTTCCGCAACCCGCAACGCCCTCGACCAACTAAGGGTATGAATTCTATTCTAGTTTTATTTATTTGTTTCAAACATTCATGGAATCCCTTCAAGTTGTTATGGAATGTATAAAACCTACTAGAATTTGTCTTATGTAATGGAGAGTTGAGGCATGGTGTAGTTTAATGTCCTAAAACCAGGACCTTTGTGCAGGTTTCCATTTTGTTCTGATAAGGAGGGGAAATGATTCACCCTTTTCACTATAGTATAACCGAGAATGTTCTACCATAATCATGCATGAGGGGGGGGGGGGGTGGTAGATGTAAATTTTAACCCAGGGGTTCATGAATCCAAGGATTGATATGGTACTTAAATGTCATAGGGTGTTTGATGGTAGTAAAATCCATTATTGAGGACGAAATTGTCTTTGGTTGACATGCCTTTTTAGTGGGAAACATATGCAGATCCACCAGTGCATATTGTGATTAGTCAAATAAAGGTGACATTAGGACGATGACCGCTCATTTCTGATGGCCATGGAAGGATATGAGGATTAAGACCTTTTTGTGCATAGTGTATGGTTTTTGAAAGGAAGAGGCCTGAACATGAAAGGGTATATGCAAGTCAAGATTTCCTAGTGAAAATGATAGAGATGTTTTCTCTTATAACGATGTGGTAAGGTTCCCTTATGCAGGACCGACCCATGCATAGGGACAGAACATTGGCCACACAGTTTAATGTCTTGTTATAAGGACCTACCTATATTACATCCTCCCATACAGATTTAGATTATTCATGGGAGTGGATAATTTTTTTCATAAGATATCACTAGTGGGCAAAACCTCACATTTCACTCCACTATGTAGATTTATTTAATTCATGGGAGCACAAGGGGAAAACAATCTTTATTGTGTTTAAAATTTCATCTGTAGATTTGGCTCCGACATAGTGACAATGGGGAAATTTATGTCTCATGAATAGACCCTAAATATGATGTTTATGTATCACCATGTTTCTTGTGATGGAAAGAATCAAGCTGTACATAGATATTTTAAGTTAAAACTACATGCATGGGTCTAACCCACACAAAGGGAGGGGGAATGTTTAGTTTTTGGGGTGTCTGGACTAGAACATAATGACTTAGGCATTACTATAGAATCAAACCAACTATAGTACTTGAAATCATGCATTTTAGAATCATGCAATTAGAACTATGGTAGAACTTTTTAGTGTCATATTGTGGGGACTGATTCCTTGAAAATCCTGAGTAACTTAATGGAAAATCAGTCTAAGATAATTTGACATGCGCTGGACATGAAGGTGGAGAAAGGTGTAGACTATGACACCAGGGATTCTCGAATCGATAAGAATAAGTCCATGCATGCAACTTTTTACCATGCACGCAACTCTCTTTACAAACTCCTATTGAATGCAATTCTACGCGATTCAAAGCCTCATATTTTCTATAAAAGTTGAGATACTAAATTAAGGGGGTATCCTATTATTTATAATCGTTTCTGAACATGAACACATGTTTATCCCAAAGTGTGTAAAACCATGTTTGATGTCACATTAGGTGCATAGGTATCTTTTTCTCCTAATAGAGTGATAGATAATCATCTTTTTAGTGAATCTAATATTCTTTTTTATGAATCTTGATTATAGGTTAGACTACTTGATCTCCTTCCAAGGAAGTGGTTCCCTTCTACTATATTTGGAAGTCTTCTTTTGTGTACTTGAACCATAAATACTAATATTTGAGATTCAAATAGGATGAAGATGAATAAAGATTGGATGGATTCTAATCATTTAACAATAGAGTACGAGAACGGAGTGAAAGAGTTCATCAAGTTTGCAAAGGATCACACAAAGGATCCTTCTCAAATCCTTTGTCCGTGTTTACGTTGTTGTTATTCTAGACTACTTACTCCAGAGGAGTTGGAAGAACATTTGATATGTCACGGAATAGATCGGAGTTATAAATGTTGGAATAAACACGGAGAAAAAGCGAATGTAGCTACTGGCTGGGATAAAACTGCGTTTTATGGATCGTCAGATATGAATACAAATATAGATAATGAAGAAGACCGTATGGAGGATGTGATTACAGATGTCAATGATGATGAAGATCGTATTGAGGAAATGACAAAGACAATTCAAGATGAACCCCGTGATTGCCCAAAATTGTTTGAGAAGTTAAAGAGTTGTGCAAAGATGCCATTGTATGCTGCTTGCACTAAGTATACAACATTGTCAGCTGTACTGAAGTTGTATAAATTGAAAGCAGGCAATGGATGGAGTGATGTCAGTTTTACGGAACTACTTGCTCTCTTGAATGACATGCTTCCGGAAGATAATGAGCTCCCAAGCCGGACGTATGAAGCTAGATGAATGCTACGCTCGATGGGAATGATTTCTGAAAGAATACATGCCTGCCCGAAAGACTGTATATTGTTTCGAAAGGAGAACAAATCACTTACAGAATGCCCAAAGTGTGGTGCTTCTCGATACAAGAAAGATAAATCCAATCCTACGAAAGTTGTATGGTACTTTCCAATCATTCCAAGGTTTAGGCGTTTATATGGAAGTAAAGAAACTGCAAGACAATTGTCGTGGCATGCAGATAAAAGAAATAAAGATGGGTTATTACGTCATCCGGCCGACTCTCCTCAATGGAAGAAAATTGATCATGAGTATCCTGAATTTGGAAAAGAGCCGAGAAACCTTCGTCTTGCGTTATCTACAGATGGAGTGAATCCTTTTGGTTTTCAAAGCAGCACTCATAGTACATGGCCTGTTATGTTGCTAAATTATAACTTGCCACCCTGGTTATGCATGAAGCGAAAATTCATCATGTTATCTATGCTTATATCAGGACCAAAACAACCAGGTAACGATATTGATGTTTATCTGACTCCTTTGATCGAGGATTTGAAGTTATTGTGGGACTCAGGTGTAATGTTGTATGATGCTTATAAAAGTGAATACTTCACGTTGAGAGCAATGTTGTATGGGACAATAAATGATTTCCCTGCTTATGGAAATTTTTCAGGCTATAGCATTAAAGGAACTCAAGGGTGTCCCGTGTGCGAAGAAGATACAGAATCAATTAGGTTGAAACATTCATCGAAATCTGTGTTTCTAGGACATCGTAGATTTCTACCTCGTCGGCATAAGTACCGATCTTGGACGACATCATTCAATGGAAGTTCAGAAAAATGCACAACACCGTCTCCACTAACAGGTGATCAGCTGTTTGAGAAAGTAAAAGATATGAACACTGTTTTTGGTAAACCATTTTCGAAAAACCTTACGAAAATAGGTTGGAAAAAGAGATCAGTTTTTTTTGAATTACCATACTGGAATTGTTTGTACGTCAGACATTTTCTTGATGTGATGCATGTGGAAAAAAATGTATGTGATAGTGTTATTGGAACGTTGCTAAATGCCCCTGGCAAAACAAAAGATGGAATTAAGGCAAGGTTGGACATGGTTGACATGGGAATACGAGAAGAGTTGGCTCCCGTGAAAGGTGAAAATCGAATGTTTCTTCCTCCTGCTGCTTATACTCTTTCTAGGGCAGAGAGATATCAGTTTTGCAACTTCTTTAATGATGTAAAGGTTCCAGAGGGGTACTCATCAAATATCAAGAACATTGTGTCAATGAATGATTTGAAGTTAAAAGGTTTGAAATCACATGATTGCCATGTTTTGATGCAAGATCTAATTCCTATAGCTTTACGTTGCATTTTACCCAAGAATGTTCGTCATACGTTAACCAAACTTTGTTTCTTTTTCAAAGCTATATGTAGCAAAGTTTTAGACCCGGGGAAATTGCTAGCTATGGAAAAAGAAATTGTCATCATATTATGTGAATTAGAAATGTTCTTCCCGCCAACATTCTTTGATATGATGGTTCATTTGATGATTCACTTGGTGAGAGAGATTCGACTTTGTGGTCCTGTGCACTATAGATGGATGTATCCTGTTGAACGGTATATGAAGATTTTGAAAGGATATGTCAAAAATCGAAGTCGGCCAGAGGGTTGTATAGTGGAGCGATATATTGTTGATGAAGCCATTGAATTTTGTATTGAATACCTATCTGATGTGGAAAGCATTGGTCTCCCGAAATCTCGTCACACTGGACGCATTGAGGGTGAGGGAATTTCTGGAAGAGAAGTTGTAACAATCAGTATTACAGATCGGGAGCAGGCTCATCTTTATGTTTTGCATAACAGTTGGGAGGTTGCTCCATATATTGAAACTCACAAAGAAATTCTTAGGCAGTTGAATCCATCGAGGGCTGAAAAATGGTTAGCAGATACACATAATCACCAGTTTATAGGATAGTTTCAGGACCATATTTTTAAGCAGTTGGATGAAAATCCGAATTCAATTTCAGAACGACTTCGATGGCTAGCCGCTGGACCAAGTGTGTATGTATTATCTTACAGTGGGTATGTAATTAATGGTTATACATTCTATACGGATGAACATGATGAAGAGAGTACCATGGAAAATAGTGGAGTTACACTAGTGGCTGAAGCGATGCATGTTTCTGGTAGTAAGGATATAAATCCAATTTATGCAAATATGTCATACTTTGGCATTATCAAACTAATATGGGAGTTGGATTATACGACATTTCAATTGCCGATTTTTCAATGCAAATGGATTGATAACAATAGTGGTGTTAAAATAGATGAATGGGGATTTGTGAAAGTTGATTTTAGTAAAGAAGGGTACAAAGACGAACAGTTTATAATGGCATCACAAGCGGTACAAGTTTTTTATGTTCCAGATCCCGCAAACCGAAAGTGGTCGATTATTCTGTTATCGTCCAAAACTATTGAGGGTTCCAATGAAAATTCAGTTGAGGATGATCCTTTTAGTGGTACGTCACAATCAATTCGGAGCGGTCCCAATGCAGATGATGTTTTGTATGTTAGAGGAGACCACAATGAAGGGATTTGGATTGTCGATAGAGGTGTCAAATCTCTTCAACCTTTGAAAAAAAGAAAGAGAGTTCAGTAAACAGGTTATATTTTGTTTGTAATATAGATCTTGTTATCTCGTGTTATTATCTTATCATTACAGAATTTATGTAATTTGAATGAACTGTTCAACCACTTTTGCAGATAATGACTTCTGCACATTCTGGTGCTCCTAACCTTGAGACTGAACAAGTCTCTCAAGCAGCTGCTGCTGCGGCTGCTGCTGCTCCTGCTGCTCCTGCAGCTCATTCTGCTGCTACTGTTGCTCCTGATGCGGCTCCTGCTGCTCCTACTGCTGTGGCTCATACTCCTCCTCCTGTTGTGGCTCCTGGTGCTCCTGATGCGGCTCCTGTTGCTGCTCCTGCTGCTCCTACTGCTGCTCCTGCTGCTGCTCTTGCTGTTGCGGCTCCTTCTCTTGGTGTTGAGGTCCAACAGCCATCAGCACATGCCGTTGATATCATAGTAGATGAACATATAGATGATGTTGATATCGATGAAATGGTCGGGAATGAAGGACCGAAGTCGCAGAAATCACAGGTGCGTCGTAGTTTGTCAGTGTTAGCCAAAATTCTTAAGGCGAAAAGCAAAGGCATCAAATTTGAAGTCGGATGGAATGCATGAGGCCAACATGTGAATCCCAACAAGGCTATGTTTAGCAGTTACATTGGAGTTGTCACTCGGCAACGCGTGCCGATTGACGTAGATTCATGGCACCATGTTGTGTCCGGGTTGAAGGCTGTGATCTGGGAAGAAATTACGGTAACATTATGAATTTATTTCTTTAATTAACTAGCAAATAAAATGATGAAACAGTGTCTTACTCTTCTCAATCTCTTGCAGAGTACATTTATAGTAGACGACTCACACAAGGATTATGTACTAAGGCTTGCAGGAAAGATTCATCGAGGTTTTCGTACTATTTTAACAAGATGTCACCTGTAAGATTCTAAAGGTAAAATAAACCCGCACCCACCCATTGTCTATAAGCACCTGATATCCCAAGAAGCATGGGATGCATTTATTGGCCGTCGTGGGGATGAGAAGTTTCAGGTACATTGTGAGTGATAATACGTTGTTTGAGGATACCTGTATTCATCACTTTGATTGTCAATATTTCATTTATGAAACAGAAACTCTGTACTGAAAATAAGGAACGTGCATCAAATCCAACATACCCCTATCGTAAAGCAAGGATGGGGTACGCTTCATTAGAAAAGAAAATGGTACGTATTGCAACTTTTATGGGTGGGAAGCAAAGGGAGGACACAACTCAGGAACAACCACCGCATGAACATCCTGCCCCACCCCCCACCAGCTTTGAGGCGAGCCATTCACCTAAACAAAATGTCTTAGCCGTGGTAATCAATATTCTGACAACGGTTCCCATTAAATATGAATCAGACAAACACTGATAATTTATCTGTACTGATCTTCTACAGGGTGATAATGATTGTGATTTATATCTGTCAACACCCACCTATCGCCTTGTAGCGAGGGCTACAGTGTTCAATATCCCAGATGCCACACTGCATAATAGACCACTTTCAAAAGATCATCTGAAAGTGACGATTACTGTAGCTCATGAGCCAAATGTAATGCTACCTATTCCACTTGATGACGATGATATTCATACGGTTGAAAAGGCTATTGGGACATTCATTGCATGGCCGGCACAACTTGTAAGAGTACATGCAGACAAAGAGGTATTTATTTCCTTTTATTTTCAAGCTAAACCCTTAACAATTAATGAAAAGAGTGTCTGAATCAATGATTGTTGTTATAGACGGAGAAAGGAAAGGGGGTGACTAACATCGGCTCGAAACCATCTAAAGGATCGACCAATCGATCCCAAGGAGCTACTGAAAGCACAATAACACCACCTATTCTCTTCCCACATTTACTAGCATTGAAGACTCATGTGGATACGAAGCTAAAAGATGGTAATAGTCATATAGTGATTTTCGAAGATAATATATACGGAGAGGAAAGTCAAGATTTCGTTGCTGCTGAAAATGTAAATGAAATCCTTGAAAACGGTTGGTTAGGCGTCACTGTTGTAAATGTATATATGAGGTATGTTTCCATGAATTGATTTTCTAAAAGCTGATCTAATGTGCAAATTATGACTAAATGCATTTTATATTGTTGACAGACGCATTTATGAAAAACAGTTGAAGGGATTTTCCCATGAGCCAAGATTTGGACTGGTTAGTCCTCATATCACATCAACACACCAAACAAAAATAGAGTCATCAAAAAGGGATGCAATAGTGAAGGACTTGCTGAAAACATTTGAACGCAAGATTACAGATGACAGACTTTTCCTAATACCAACCATACAGGGGTAATACTCTACGATTAAAGCATATCAATTATATTTTCACTTTTTTTATTACTTATTCCTTTTTGGGTTTTTAGGCAACATTGGTTGCTAATTGCGGTGAACTTGGATACTCCGAAGATTTATTTTCTGGATTCAAAGCTAGGATATCCATCAAACCAACCATACATGATGGAGTTTGTGAATCTGTAAGACACTACATCTTACGTTTTAGGTCTAAACATCAATTTATATAATATATATTATCTTTTACTGAGGATTCTGTTATGATAGGGCGGTGTACCAATATCATCTAAATCATGGTATGAGGACAGGGGCTAAGCATAAGGAGCCGAACAAGTACTACGTCTGGACAAATATCAGGGTATATATAATAAAATTTCACTATCCAAACACACCTCAACACAAGTTATTTATTCTCCTAATGATCAATTTTTTTGCGGTGTCCAAAACAAACAAACGATAATGATTGCGGTTATTATGTTTGTAAATTTATGAAAGAGATCGTTTTACATCAGCAAACAAGCATCCCTAAAGAGGTATTTTCAAAAACAATTACTAGTTCGTTTAAGTTATTTATTAATTCTTTATTTTTTTATTTTGCAGTACTACTATGACTGCCGAAAAGCCTCATACTCACAAGACGATATAGATGTGTTCAGAAACAAGTGGGCCGCATACCTGATGACAGATTGTACACAAATACAATGATGATCTGACTTGGGGACATGTACAATTGGTGGTCATTTTTGAGAGGGGTTAAGGGGATCAAAAGATGAAATATTGTTGTATGTAAATGTTCGTAGCAAAATTGTAATTGTTATTAAATAAAACATTCTTTCTCCAATGAGTCATTTTTCCATTTTAACAGATGATATGCACCAGCAACATGCAAGAATGTTGAACCACTAAAATGGTCGCTCTCTTGTTTAAAATGGACACCACTTTAATTGAAAACAACAACTGACCTACAGAAATCCGACCAGACGCATCTGGATTGCCTTCATCCTTTAGGAGAACGATCCACGGGTCCTTGGTGACGTGTACGAGTCAACTCCGCCTCAATCCGAGGCACGGTGTGACCGCTACCACCCAAAGGGTCGCTCTCTTGTTTAAAATGGACACCACTTTAATTGGAAACAACTGACCTACAGAAATCCGACCGGACGCATCCGGATTGCCTTCATTCTTTAGGAGAACGATCCACAGGTCCTTGGTGACGTGTACGAGTCAACCCTGCCTCAATCCGAGGCACGGTGTGACCGCTACAACCCAAAGAGTCGCTCTCTTGTTTAAAATGGACACCACTTTAATTGGAAACAACAACTGGCCTACGTAAATCGGACCAAACGCATCCGGATCGCCTTCATCCTTTAGGAGAAGGATCCACGGGTCCTTGGTGACGTGTACGAGTCAACCCCGCCTCAATCCGAGGCACGGTGTGACCGCTACCACCCAAAGGGTCGCTCTCTTGTTTAAAATGGACACCACTTTAATTGGAAACAACAACTGACCTACGTAAATCTGACCAGACGCATCCGGATTGCCTTCATCCTTTAGGAGAAGGATCCACGGGTCCTTGGTGACGTGTACGAGTAACATGCAAGAATGATGGACCACATTTCTTTGGCATTTGGACAAAAAAACCAGTAAAATCTCCAAAATACCTTCATATCATGCATGAACCAGTAAAATCTCCAAAATACCTTCATATCACGCAGTTCTGAAAAGAGTCACTATTTAAAAGAAAGTCACAAATTTAGATACATCTCTAGATGGTCAGTTGTTGATTTCACTTAAAAATTAGTCCATTTTTAACAAAACAGTGACACTGTGAGTGGTGTCGGCCACACCGGGCCTCGGATTGATGCAGTGTTGAATCGTACACGTCACACATGAGTCATTGATCATTGTGAAAAAGTATCAATGCAATCAGAAGCCGTTAGATCGATTTGGCGTATGTACGTAAAATATTGTCCATTTTAAACTAAATACATACACTTGGAGTGATACCGGTCACACCGCGCCTCAGATTGAGACCCCACCCTTTCCCCTCGGCTGTCAAAAATCATAACCAGATAGTCGAAGGGTGATTTTGACAGCCGAGGGGAAAGGGTGGGGTCTGAAGACATTGTAGGATATGACGAAGGGTGATTTTGTGTGTGACCGGTATCACTCCAAGTGTATGTATTTAGTTTAAAATGGACAATATTTTACGTACATACGCCAAACCGATCTAACGGCTTCTGATTGCGTTGATACTTTTTCACAACGATCAATGACTCATGTGTGACGTGTACGATTCAACACCGCATCAAACTGAGGCCCGGTGTGGCCGACACCACTCACAGTGTCACTGTTTTGTTAAAAATGGACTTCATTTTAAGTGAAATCAACAACTGACATACGGAAAACCGACCAAACCCATTGGGATTCTATTGAAACTTAAGGAAAACTATCCATGGGTCAAATGTGACGTGTAAGATTCAACCCCGCCTCAATCAGAGGCGCGGTGTGATTGGTATCACTCCAAGTGTATGTATTTAGTTTAAAATGGACAATATTTTACGTACATACGCCAAACCGATCTAACGGCTTCTGATTGCGTTGATACTTTTTCACAACGATCAATGAATCATGTGTGACGTGTACGATTCAACACCGCATCAATCCGAGGCCCGGTGTGGCCGACACCACTCACAGTGTCACTGTTTTGTTAAAAATGGACTTAATTTTAAGTGAAATCAAAAACTGACATACGGCAAACCGACCAAACCCATTGGGATTCTATTGAAACTTAAGGACAACTATCCATGGGTCAAATGTGACGTGTAAGATTCAACCCCGCCTCAATCAGAGGCGCGGTGTGACCGGTATCACTCCAAGTGTATGTATTTAGTTTAAAATGGACAATATTTTACGTACATACGCCAAACCGATCTAACGACTTCTGATTGCGTTGATACTTTTTCACAATGATCAATGACTCATGTGTGACGTAACATCGCATCAATCCGAGGCCCGGTGTGGCCAACACTACTCACAGTGGCTCTCTTTTGTTCAAAATGGACTTATTTTTAAGTGAAATCAACAACTGACATGCGGCAAACCGACCAAACGCATTTGGATTCTGTTGAAACTTAAGGGCAATGATCCATGGGTCAAATTTGACGTGTAAGAGTCAACCCCGACTCAATCCGATGCCCGGTGTGGCCGACACCACTCAAAGTGCCTCTATTTTGTTCAAAATGGATTTATTTTTAAGTGAAATCAACAACTGACATACGGGAAACCGACCAAACGCCTTAGGATTGTGTTAACACTTTAGTACAATGATCCATGGGTCATATGTGACGTGTACGAGTCAAACCTGGGGTGGATTACATGGCTTTCCTACATGGAATATATCCCACTACACGTCTTTAATGAGCCAGCTACGCAGTTTATCCCTTGTACAGATACACAGGAAGAATCACACGAGATCGACGTCATGTACTAACATAGGGCAAGGGTGCATAAGAGGACACAAGATCAAAGGGTAACACGTATATGTTTTTTAACATGCCATGTAATTTCCTATTGATATGACATGTATATTCACACAGGCAGCTGAACATTGGAGTTACCCAGGGTAAAGCGACAAGGCATGTGACCCTTTAAATGACACATAAAACCTGGGGTGGATTACATGGCTTTCCTAAAGTATTGTATATTTGGGTTATTAGATTCAATAAAAAGAATATATTATAAATCATAATAAACTGTTTACTGAGAGATCTAATTGAAATCAATGGATATGATTACTTATTTAGTCACTATAATTGTGATATTTTTCAATTATTCAACAACTTGAACCAAATATTTCATATTTTAGAAAAATATACTGATTATACTTCATTTAATGGCATCTATGAGTGATTGTGGAATACAATTAGATGTAGGGCTGTTCCTGCCCATGTCAAATGAAACATGATATCTAATCCTCTAATTCAAGAAAGCCCATAGGTCATAGTTTCTTCTCTCATGTTCTGATCTGACAATATTATCTATTTTTGATTCGGTTGGTATATTATTATTTAGTCCAAACCTTGATGTTGGTCAAGATTTCTAGTTTTGTTGTCATTTTATTCCATTCACTGTAAGTTTTCATCATTTTAATTTTCATTATTCTATATTTTTCCTTCATTATTTTCAAAAAAAATAATTCTTAAGATACAAAGATATCATGTTTTGGAAATGTTTGCTTCATTATTCTTTTTCATTTCAATTCTTATATGATATTTATTCTATCATTCAATTTAGGTGGTCTTCCTCTTCCATGAAACTAGAATTCTAGAACAAGATATTCATTAATTCACAGAATTTATTCAAAATTATTATACAATTATGAAATAAAAAATGTATAATTTTACAATTTGTTGAACTTTACCATTCAAATCCAAATAAGGTATTCATTTTATTTAGAACTTTTACTGGTTTTATGGTTACCATATTCATTTTATGTCTCAAATGAGAACTAAGCATTTAATATTTTCAAAGTGATGATTATTATCCAAATACTGATTTTCTTCTCTATGTCTTGATTTAGTTGTAGTCATATTAGCATGTTATTTGTTAGTGTAGTACATTTGGATGAAAATTTTTGTATAATAGCGATATTATCATGTGTTTGGGTTGCACAATTCAATTTAATTGTGTATCGGGGGGTCTGTCAGGCATCTGACAGATGAGATTTGGAGGGGTTCTAGTGTGGGGGGTCTAGTGCTGGCCAGGATCTATCTAGGTTGGGAGGAGGTCTTTATAGAAGCAGGGTGATCTGTCCAATAGGGGGTGTAGTGTGGTGGGGGGTTTGTATAGGTGGGGAGGGGGATCTGTCCAGGTGGGGAGGGGTGTCTTTCCAGCATGGGGGTCTGTCTAGGAGGATCTTTCCAGGTAGGGAGAGGGTGTTTGTCTAGCAGGGGGTATTTTTCCATGTGGGGAGGGGTGTCTATTACAGGGGGTCTATCCAGTGCGGGGGGGGGGGGTCTACTGGGGGGATCTGTCTAGGGGGATTTATCCAGCAGGGGGTCTAGTGCGGGGCGGGGGGTCTTTCCGACAAGGGGATATTTCCTTCTGGGGAGTGGGTGTCTAGTGAAAGGGGATATTTCCATGGGTGTCTAGTAGGGGGTCTAATGTGGGGGGGTTTTCCATGGGGAGGGGGAATCTATTCAGCAGGGGGTCTGTCCAAAAAGGGGAATCTTTCCATGTAGGTATGGGGTTTCTAATGAAGGGGGTCTATCCAGGGAGTATTCAGCTGGGGGGTCTAGTTCATGGGGATATTTCCAGGGGAGGGGGTCTACTGCTGGGTGTGGGGGGGATTTTTTCCGAGGATGGGTGTCTAGTGTAGTGGGGAGAATATTTCAATAGGTGGGGCTATAGGTGTAGTTGGGGGGTCTATTGTTGGGGGGATCTGTCTAGGTGAAGGTGGGGATCTTTCCATCTAGGAGTTGGGTTCTTTCCAGGGGAGGGGTGATCTATCCATTAGTGGGGTTCGAGTTCATGGTAGGATCTATCCTATTGATACTGGTTTTTGTGCAGGTCTGTAGTTGGTTTTTGTGCAGGTCTGCTCGGCTGGCTGTACTAGTGCAGGTATTTTATTAGCAGCAGGCAGGGATTTAACAGCGCTTTTTTAGCGCTGTTAAAGGCGACATTTAACAGCGCTAAAAAAGCGCTGTTAAAGGAGATATTTAACAGCGCTAAAAAGCGCTGTTAAATGCAACATATAACAGCGCTTTTTTAGCGCTGTTAAAGGACCCCCCCCCCCCCATTTATCAGCGCTGAGCTTTACAGCGCTTTTTTAGCGCTGTTAAAGCCCGATTTTAGCGCTGTTATTGCCCGTTTTTGTAGTAGTGTTAAGTATTATTAATAAAATAGTGGAGATAAATCATTATAATTTAGTGGGAGAATGTATTTATTGTGATTTTTAAAATTTATATGTTGTGAAGCTATCATGTGATTTATTAAAAATTTTTGTTTGAACATGTACATGTGATACATTGGTTCAAGGAATTATTTTTTGACATGGAAGAATCATAAATTTAACAAAATGGTTACAAGTTAATTTATGGATAACATGATATTATTATACAAAGATATTATTTTCTATATCATGTTCTACCACATAGGTTCATAATTGTTGAATCCTTAATCATATGTAATTTTTTTGACATTGAAATTTTATTTAATTTTAGTAGATTCCAAATAATCCAATGGTTGAGGTTTTTTAGACCATGAATGATAAAAATAATGATATCGATCATTTATGTTACATCAGGGTGATTATTGAGACCCATGAAGAGTATACTGATGTTTGCTATATGAATCAAAGAGTTAGACAAGGGATTATTTTGATATGGTTCTTGTATTTTCCTATTTATTATAACACAAAAAAATATTTAAACCATATATTTACATGTTTTTTTCTTATTTAAAGAAGTTTATTCATTGGATTTTGGGGGACTAAATAACTATCAATTTTGAATTGATATAGGGTAGATGTTTCAAAAATATTATTGTTTTAATTTATAGATATAGGATATTAATGAATTATAAATATGATTTTTAAATATGATTCATTTTTATGCTCACTGAAATACATTAAAGTTCCTCAAAAATTAATATTTATGTGTAAAAGTTATCCATATCTTGCATACTATAATTTTATAAAGTCCTGACATATAATGATCACTATATATAAAGCATTCTATGAATGGAAATTTTTATAAACAAATGCTTATGGGAAACTCTATGCTTAAAAAGTAGAATTGGAAAATTAATAATGTCCCTATACATGTGGGTCACTACGTTCTATAATTATTGGGACTAATCATTGTTGAACTCCTTTATATGTAATGTTTTCTATATTTAATAATTTTTATATGATAATTTTTGTTATGGTATTTAATATATATGGTTTCTCATAGGTAATTTTTTATTATTTATATAATAAAAATCCATTTAAATATATAATAATTCATTAAAATAAGATATATTATTCATTTATAGGGTTTATCTATGTTATGAAATGGTTATCTAAATCCACACTATGTTATGTAAGGTTTTTCTAGAATATAAATAATGGTTCTATAGTATATGTTTAAGGGTTCTCAACTCATAGTTTAGGGTTGATACATAAGTCTGAATTTTGTGAAGGATAAATATAAGTCACAATGTATACAAAAAGGTTTAAAGGATTTTTCTAGTTCATGTGTAAGAAATTATTAAGAATTTAATTTAATGTTTATGAAGAATGATTTCTTGAATGATAATTTGGGAGTGGAAATAAATATATATGGTTCATTCAATGTACTTTAGTGATTTAAATCTCAATATTATAGTTATAATCTCTATTGAAAAAATATATATCATGAATAATGAAAAAAGATAAATATATTTTTAATGAATTTGAGCTCCAAGATAAAATTAATTATCAAAGAATAAATTATACTGGAGAAGGATAATGTCTTACACTATGATGAATCAACTCTATGAATTATTGAAGAACATTCACCGCACTATTCTAACCATTAAAAAAATGAAGCTCCGTGAATTTTTATTTCCTCTCTATTTTTATGGGTGGGAGATAGAATTTTCTATATTATTTGATATTAAAAATATATTACTCAAAAAAATAGAAAATATTAATAACCACGAATCATGATAAATTATTTCATAGCATAAATGTGAAAGAATCTTCAATTGAAGTTTCACAAAAATGGGTTTTCATATTGTGATATATGAATGAATGTTGTGATCTATTCTATATTCAACCCTTCATGTGTTTTTAATGATTTAACCCATATAAAATTTCATGTGATTATAAAAATAGAACAATAAATCCTTCAAACTATATTCAGGGATGAATATAAGGACTTTCTAGATCCAATGGTCAGTTTCGAAGCAGAACAATTGATGGAATATAAGAGTTTGAATTTTAATTTAAAATTTAAAATTAATCTATTAGAGGAATATTTAATATCTAATATATATTCTAGTAGGGTACTTTCATGAATATGGGAGTGAATTAATTAGATATGATACAAAATAATAATTTTTCTAAGTGTTGTTTTCTTAAAAAGAGAATAAGCTGAACAAAAAAAGAATATTACACATTTGGTTTTTGTGTATGTAATGGCACAAAAAATCAAGGACTGTCAGATTGAGTGGGAATTTCTATTGTTTTATTATATAGTGTTTTTTTATGAATTATGATGATAATTAGAAAAATATTTTTGGAATATCTTAGGAATATATATTATATGGGTATAAGGGCCTAATAATTGGTTTAAGTGCCTATATGGGCATTGAATAGGGGTTGGTGTTCCCCAAACCTTTGTTATATTTTAGATATTAACCATGTCTAGGTTTAAATCAGTAGTTATCACCATGATATTGATACAACATGTATAATTTCTCTGTGAGAGTGTGAGGGCCTCACCATGAGATGGATCATGTAGTGTCATGATGTAACAATATGAAGGCTACATCACAAAGGTATTGGGCCTCAAGGGATGGGTCTTATAGGGGTGTGTCATATAATAACAAATATATATAATGACATGATGATTTCATGTTTTTATTTTTAACCTATACTTGTAATATGGTCTCATTGTACCCCTTATTTTCACACAATAACTACACTGTAATGCATTTGTTTTAAAGGGAATAGTAGTCTTTTGGGTTTTTCTAAATTAGAAACCCCCTCAGGATTTAAATATGAAGGTCACATAATGGGGTTGAAAAAATCCTCACCATTAAATTTTTCAATTTGATTTCCATTGATATAAATGGTATAATAGGGGTTTTTCACATGAGTTTTGGTTATAAAATATCTCCTCCTCTCCCATATTTTCTTCTCTTGTATTTTCTTTGATTTTGGTTCAACTAAAATGGTATTGAAGAGTATGTTTCGATGAATCATGGTTAAATAATATTTTATAATGTATATATAATGTGTGGATTGTTGAAGAGGTACAATGAAGAGTTATTTAGGCCATTTTTCATTATTATCCTTAAGGTATGTTACCCCGTTTATTTAAATAGGGTTTTGAGATATTTGGTGTTAATGCGGTAATTGATTTGGTAGTGTAATTTGGATATTTTTTTATCTTAGGTTCGTATGCATGTTTTTAATGGACCTTACCCAATTTTTAATAAATTTGGTGTCATGAGGTTTCCAAGGGAGTTTTAAATCTCTTATACTATATTTGGATTTTGGTTTTAAAATTTTTGTTCATTAAATTATCCTTTTTAATCAATTTTTATTTGTTCTCATGGACTCCATGGAGGCTGGTATGAGATTTTTAAGATTTACCACTCTTCACAAGATGTTGTTGGACATGAAATTACTTATTCTCTTGTTATTATATTGATTTAATTCTTTTTATACACTTGTTATTATACTTTTTTCATATTTCATGTATGTGTTTTGTATCCCTCTATTTTTGGATGAGATTATTCTTCCCAAACAGTTAACATTGTCTATAATCCTTTATAATGGTTTGATGGTGGATCCTTTGTAAAATTAGTTATAATTTCCCTCTTTATGGATTTTTGTGGTGGAATGAGTTAAATTTTAATTAACAAGAAAATTCATGTTTATAATGTGATGTGAAAAAGAGTTTTTATTTGATTATAATTTCTATGTAAAATTTTTGATTTTAGAAATGGTTTTTTAAATTGTATTTCAAATTTAATATGGGGTTTTCCACAAAAAAATAACAAACCCTAACATATGAGTCAAACTAATATGAAAAACCACAACCAAAATAGATATAGATATAATCCTTTTTGAATAACAAGTATGAGTGGTCTACTTGGACATAAAACAGAGAACACCAACTCATGGTCAAAAAAACTATAAAAAATTTAACACTATACTAGTATTCATGATATAAACTAATCCAACACAAGTCCTAGTAGACCAAAAAAATAACAATAGCCTTTATAATTTAAAAAAATACATAGTTAGATCTCATCATACAAATAGGATCTATGAAAAAATATTCCACTACTCTAACATAAGCATTAATTAACATTTCCATCATCCCACAAAATAACTAATGTTCTATTCAAAAGTAACATCTAACAATAACTACCAAAAAGACTTCGATTAAATCCAAATATAAAAGATAAAACAAAAAAATAGAATCCCAAGTAAAACCAAACCACTTCAAATACTTTATTAAAAAGGGTTTAGTTTGAACTAAAGCATCACATGAGAAATGTATCAGTGTTAATCACTTCAAATGAGGGTTAGTAATATCATGATAATATTGACCCTTTGTGCATCCAATTTGAGAGTATATAACTTTACACTACACCAAATGGGTTAGTTTCATACCCACTTTGTGGAATCATGGAATTATGTACTTTAGGTTTCATTGAATAATCATCTTCTTCTTGCATATACTCATTAAATATGTCTGATAGAAAACTATGTACAACTAAACCACTATCAATTTAAAAAACTTCAAAGACATGCCCAAAATAAATCAAAAACAATATATTATCCCTCACCACTATCAACATGGTCCTTAAACTAATCCTTAAATAGTACTCACCTTTGAATATTCAAGAGCCTAGAGACAATTTAGGTTTCCCAAGAAACATTCTTATCACCCCACCACTTTAACTAGACCATGATCTTCATATAAGATGGAAGATTTGAATTTAATAAATTCATGGCAGGTTTTATGAGAAAATAATGATCCAATTCCACCACATAATTTGGAGATTTGGTAGGGTTCATAACTAAATGGTTATTTTCTAAATGATTGGAGGATTCAACTGAAAAATCTCCCTTAATGTCATGATTCAACATCAATCCATAACAATTATGGTAGGTATTTCATAAATAATAAAATAAATTATCAACAATAATTCTATAACACTAAATAAACCAAATTCAAACCTTTTTCATTAGAAGGAAAAGTCAATTCAATTATTCAACTGAAAAACACATAGAAAACTATAATTATAGAATCTAAAACACTTTACAATCATTAACACCCAATAAGAAATTTAAAACCCCATATTACCATGGAAAAAAATTTGAAAAAAAAAACACCTCCTTTGAAAAATGACACCTTGGAATTAATATATTCAATTATATTAAATATTAAATGAAATCATTTCAAAAAATATAGGTTAATAGATACAATTTATATAAAAATTCATTTCTACCTCTTATTATTTTTCCTCCCACCATAATAAAATCAACCATTTTATTTGATACACCATGTAACTCTAATAAACTCCTTTTCTAAATATCCAAAAAACAATTTATTTTAAAATATAATATAACTAAAATTTCCCATTTAACAAACACACACAAAACAAAATCCACCATAATCACATAATAATGGAATATCAAAATTTTCAATCATAAAACCATCGCACTGTAACAATGTATTTTGAGAATATAAATGATCCTTTTCTAATCTAAAAATCATCTTTGGTGATATATGAATCATGGGTTCTAATTAAAAAATTGAAATTTTTTTGGGGCCTCTCTTGACTAGACAACAGGGTTTTATGGATTACATTTAATCATTCCACAACATCTACAATATCTCTGAAATTAAGAACCTCCTTTGTTTTTTTGGTATATAAATTCCAACATCATGTCTCTAAATCTACCATATTTCAATTACAAAACTCCATGAAAGACCCCCAAGATGATTCACAAAATTCAATTGATAATGAAAAATTAACATCACAAATCCATTTACATTAAAAATTAAAATAAATACTAAATAAAAACTAACCTTGGTAATATAAGTATTATTGCTAGAAATATCTCATGAGGATCTCCCAATACTAACCTCTCAAGTCCTTATAGTCCTGTACTCCTTTTTACAAGCAACCCAAATATTAAAGGAGAATTCTAGAACTTAATTCATTATTAGAAAATTTTCTCTAAAACTATTTATAATTAACTAACCGAGGATACCACATGAATTTTCACCCATCCAACCCTTTCATTAAGCCGAGAGGGAATTCTCAATACCCATAGGATGCCAATTAGATCCTATGAATAATTAAAATCTGCCATGGAAATGATTTTACCCTCAAAACATATTCGATAAAATTAAGAATGATTTGATAAAATTAATAGTAAACTCATCACATAATGAAAATAATATACTATAAGAATATAAGGATATAAGAGAATGACTAAAGAAAAGAGAAATAAAACAAAAACCAAAATATATAGAAATACCATAACCATATTGAGATACCATCTACATGTTCACTAATGTTACTCACCATATCCTACATTCCATCAATAACCTAAGATATGAAATTTATATCTAAAGATAAAACCTAGACTATCTTATATATAAATAATAATGATCTATAAATACTAGTTAGTCACCACACTTTATGTCAATGAAATTACATTATATACGTATATCATGACTTTGAGTTTGAAATAAAATAATGAAAATATAGTTTTCCACATTATAATCCATAACCAAAATAAGTCATGATGATTCTTTTATGAATAATAACATATTTCAAAATTTTGAATCAAAATATTTCATTTTAAATGAATCCCTAAAAAACATTTTCAAATACATTTTTATTCATTTCATTATAAAAACCTTTTTATATATCGATATATATAGATATATATATATTTAAAAAACACCTTTCAAAAACCATTTCTAACACACCCACCCATATTTAGTGGAGATAAAACACAAATGAAAATAAAATATTAATAAGAAATGATGAAATAATCAATGTTATAATTGTATTCATTTTTCATAAAAACAAAAGGGGATCTAATGAAGTTAAGATTCCCATATTTGAAACCACAAATTAAAGGGTAATTTAATGGTCTATAATCAATGCTCTAACTAGAATGATATTTTATATGGTCACACGATTCGCTAGGTTATTATGTGTATCTTAATAAGATGTATCATCTAGAAAATACTGCTTGGTGTTTTAGATATTAACTAATACCAACCCCTAGGAGTGGATAGATATCATATAGAATAATCCAGCAAGCAAAAAGTTGAAAAGTTCAACATGATTCCAAAATTAGTATTATATTCCCAATGATTCTATGATTTCAATATAGTAATAGTGATAAAATTAAAAATTTTAAATCTACAAAAAAAATAACAATCAAGATCTCCCACCTAACCTCAAACTTCATTACAAGAAACATCCCCATTATTCCTTTTCTTAGTCACCACATACATCAATCATCACCCATTAATGTGATGAAATAATCAAGGAATATAAATATTCCCTCACACCCCCACACATTTCAAAAACGAAAATAACCTTCTTGAAATTTTCTTATTAAACCAAGTCACTTCATAATTATTCAAAATCCAATTATAAAACAAATCTATAAACACTAAATTATAAATCCACCTATAAATAATTTTTGGAAACCACTGAATGTTTTTTATAAATATATCTTAATGATTAAAAATTCATTTCATAATTTTATAACAACCTAGATTAGTGGAAAACTATTATTAACCTCACATTTTATCCAAAAAATACTAAAATAATTTATTAATACTTGCAATTTCACATATTGCATGAAAATCAATTTAAGAACTTATTTCAATTGAAAATTATATTTAAAACCCTTTCAGAATACCTAGTTACTATTTTTTAAATTTTAAATTTAATCAAAAAATAAATTAGAAAAATCAATAACATCACAAATTTAAAATTATGGATGAACATAGAAACACCTTCCACTAACCAATTATATTTGAGTAATAGTACATCACCTTCCATGGAGAACTACCAATCAAGTCCAGAATCACCCCATATAAACCCAAAATAACTTCTACCATGTGACTAGATAGAATTCAACCCTAAATCCACATTGCATAGTGATTAGGATTTATGTGAAGATAAAAAATTAGATTAGAGAATATATGGAATAGTGGATAGGTGAAAACAGACGAGGGTACTAATTGACTTAAATAATTTCATAGAAATTGAGGAATGTGGGCCAGAAATTTATTGTATTAGAATGTATAAGTATCCATATGGTTCACCAATACATAGTAAATTAATTGGAGAAGACAATGGGTAAACCCACTTGATATATAAAGGATAAAATTGGAAATCCATATATTTTTAATTATTTCAAAGAAAGTATAGTGGGCCTATATGGTATTCCAAAACATTAGTTAATAATACATGAGTTATAATAAATAGAAACATCACATAGTTTGTCAGTGCTATAACTCTTAACTGTGATATAACCATTGAATTCATCCTAAATAGAAAACAATTTCAAGTGGTTACCTTGGAATCCCTATTAAGTCATAAAATTGTATAATGACTATGAAAAATTACATTGACATGCCTAAAACCCATTTTCACAGTTTCTAAATGGAAAATTCAAACCATGTTGGAGAACTGTGAATCTATATGAAAAGTTAAAAATTTAAAATATTGAGAAAAAATAATTACTGAAACCTTATATAACTTAGAATAATTTAAAATAAACTCGACAATAAAATTAAAGGTTTCACAAAGGTACTTCTTGTATGGAATCTAATGAGTGAGAAGTGATAACCCCAATACAAAGTGTGATACCTCCCATGAGTTCTAATGGATTTATTAGGACTTAAGTAAATCCTACCCTATATTTTTTGGTAGTGTATGGGACTTGGCATGAAAAGCTACCCTATATCTTCTAGGCTAGGTTGATTATAGGGTTGGACACCATACCCTGTATCCACATGTATGGGTTTGGTTATGTTAAGCAATAACTTCTAACATAAAGATAAAGTTAGTGAGTTCAAGTTTAATGGTGGCCCATTTTTCACATGAAAAACAAAATTATCGTATATTTATAATAATATAAATCTTATGTAAAAAAATATCCACCAAGATATTGATCACATATTAGTATTGGGCTAACTATAGGTGTACTTGCATTAGGCTTGGGATAACATTGTATGTACCCTTTGAGCTCATAAGTCCTTAATCGTTTCCCCTAAAATGGAGGGATATCATAAAAACATAATACCCTCATATTTATTTCACAAAAATATATCATTTCACCATATCTTAACCAAATGAAAAAAAATGGGCATAATAAATATTTCATTATCATAACATTAAACTATCTAGATAATTAATAATTATGGTTCCATAAAATCCTATACCCAATTAATCATTAGTAGCATCAAAATAATTTATCATAGATAAAAAATATCACTTAAATTTCACTAGAACATTTCATCATAAAAATACCTTTTTTGTTTTGAAATAACTTATTTTAATTTTAAAATTTTAAAAAATATAATTGAAATAATTTTATTTGAAATTATTCAAATAAATAATTCATCGAATCATCAATTCATTGAGATTTAATGATTATAGGAGATTATGTTCATTCCATACTCATTAAAGAAAAGTATATCTTTACCCCTTTGGTAAAATTTTTATTTTTTATAAAATGACATGAAAATTTATTCTAAACATTTTCTTAAATTAAAAAATTGGAAAAAAAATTACAAAAATCAATGAAAAATATAAAAAACCCATCATGAAAAATATTTTTTAATAATATAGAAATAGAAGGAAATTCTTCTAAACTGAAGAGAGAAATATAGTAGGTTTTTCATTAAAATATTATTTTGGTATCTTGAGAACTGTGAGAGTGGAAAATTAAAGGGAAAAAATAATATCCAAAAAAATATAGGAGAATAAATTATATACTATTTAGGAGACATAAATCATATAATTTCATTATCATAAATTTAAGCACAAAAAAATCCGTAAAAATGGGATTGTAACATAAACTCTTTCCACAAGTTAAATGTGGTTCGTATGAACTCTTAAATCATGTATAATAATTGTAAATATATTATAAAAATATAAAATATCCATATTTATACATATAATACCATATATGGTTATCTTATTATAGTTTAACACTCTTTTCTTAATAATTCTTAATTTCACAATGTTGTTTCATTGTGTAATATATTTCATTTTTCATGAATTATTTGGTATAAAAGTTATAATCATTAAACTTTGATCATGGTTCTATAACCTTAATAATTTTAATCATGATATAAATATAATTTATATTCATTATATATATATTTATAATCATCCATTAAATTTAGTGATAGAAAAATGATTTATATCATTCATAAAGTGAGAAGTCAATTCCTATGCATGAACACTATTTCCATTTTATAACTAAAGGAAAGAATAATGAATGATATATTCTTATTAAAACATCATAATGATATAAAAAAATATAAAATATTGTTAGTAAATATATAATTATAAATTTCCATGTATGGTGGTGAAGGAAAACAAGTCATGTCCCTATGTGAAGGTGGCACATGGATTCATGAGTAGTGCATTGATTTATAATTTAATAGAAAATAAGATGAAATTTGTTATCAAATCATCATAATAACATCTAATTATATTGATCAAATTATATCCATCATGATATTCTATATATTGTAGTTTTCTACTTGGTGTAAGAAGAATTAAAATTGAATGTACTTGTTTAATAGTTATTACACATTGTTGACAAACCTCCTATGGCTAACACCCTATGCCTCAAAAATATTTTATTCAATTAAATAATATAAATTAATGAAATTAAAATTAATGTTATGAAATTATTTGGATAGTTCCTATCCAAGATAAATATTCTTTAACATTTTGAATATAGGAGAGAAGAGGTGGCCTTTTATATGTGCAAGATATGAGAGACATTTAATTACTTAAAATATTTCAATATAATTTATATATTTGACATGTATACTTATTTAAAATGGAGAATTATTCAATGAATTTTTAATATAGGATCAAATATCAAAAAAAAATAATAATTATACAAATTTATTTAGTAATATTAACCATATCTCTTGGGTTAACCGCCACTCATTATACCCATTTTAACCATAAATGTGGTAATACATTATTAATATTTTTACAATTCATTATAACAAAAAGTGGAAGTTGAATCATTATAAAATATGTAAATTTTTATTCCAAATATATAATAAATTTTATCGAAAACAATTTCTATAAGTTTAATAAATTGTTTTAAAATATGTTCGCAAAATTCAACAAAAAATTGTTTTTTGAAAAAAATGAATGTTGAAGCATAAAGTTGAATTTACATTCATTCCACTCATAGTTAAAACTATAAAATTAATTATAAATTAATTGATTTATTATAATATATATATATATATATCATTAAAACAATGAATACATAATTATATATTTAATTTATTAAAACACAATGTGAATATAACAACAAATTTTCTAAAAAATTAATTTTTTTTACCATGAAGTGATTGTATATTATTTCAAAACCAATATAAAACTAATGTGTCATTGAATATTTATTTATTAATATGTATAATAAATATATTTAATTTATATAATTTTGAATTACTAATCAATATTCATTATTTTGATAAAAATACATAACATGTTGAAACATTAATTTCATCAAAAATTGGACTTTTAATAATAAAATTTTGTCATTGAAATTTAAATTCTCATTTATTAGTGAATAATTATTAAATTTAATTTTAGAAAAAAATTACTATATATATTTCATAATAACTTTAATCATATTCATGTAATCCAATCTGACATCCAATTTATTGTAACGACCTAATCATTTATGAATAAAATTCCCTTTATGTTAATGTCTTAAGGATATAGAAAACACATGGACATTTATTATTATTATTGTGTTAAAAATACTATTAACTATCATTACCATTAATAATATAGATGTTGAATAGTTATCACACAACTAATATAAATATATGGTTTTAAAAAATCTATTTGACAGAGACAATAGAGTTGATGGCCTCATACAGTAGACTCAGGTTGTATGAAGCTCATTTGTCCGAGATCAGAAAGGATGTAGAATCACTAGGATTCACTTTTGAACAAACCTAAGCCAAGCTTCAACATGCTAATCTTGAATGAAATCACTTATGGTAGAACTTCAAGTTAATAGAGATTACCACCCAGGTGATGTTATCTAAGATTCCCGAAAAGTCTGTCACCATCACACACCTTACCCTTAGGTATTGTGTAAGTGTTATAAGGGGTTATGTAACAAGGTATTAGTTACATATTGTGTAATTCATTTTGATAAATAAAATTCGTATTCCATCAATTCCTTTATTGGGATAGTATTTCTTAAAAAGGATGAATTTGATAAATTTATTTTTTAGGTAAAAATGGTAATTTTGATAAATATATGCATTATTATATTAAAATATAATATTATAAAATCAACGCTTATAAATTATTATTATATAAATTCCTTATCTGTAAAATATTAGGTAATCAGTTTGATAAGAGTCATATTTTTATATGATAAGATAAAAAGTATATTTTTATAGAATTTATTTTAAGGAATTAATGAATTTTTGAAATAATTTATATTTTAATATAATAATTTTATTAAATTAATTTTATTAACAAAAAATGAGTATATAATTTTTATAAAGTCAAATGAAATTTTTATTTAGGTTTAAAAACTATTTTTTTCAAAACCCATCATTCTACAATAAATGTTGGTTCTAATTTTAAAAGTGAAAATTCACATATTTAGAAAATTATTTGGATAAAATGAATATTATTTTTTAAATCAGGATATCAAAATTTTCCAATGGTTAATTTTTCACATTTTTTTGAGATAGACGAATTTTTAGATAAAAATTAAATAATATAAAAATATATAGTGTTTTTATGACATCATAATGACCCCATAGTAATGTAATAAATACGATAAAATGAATAATAGACCAAATATATGTTTTAACCTTAAAATAATGTGATTTTAGATTTATTTTACTTATTTTATAATGCCTTATTGAATCCTCCAAAATGTATAACATATGTTTTGATTTAAAGTTCATTTATTTAATAATGTGACTCACCTCCACATAAGAAAGGATAAAATTTGAATATCTTCATCCCGTGGCCTTATAAAATAATTTTTTACACTTTTATTTGGAAAAAACCATGGTCAAAAACCATGGGAAGGTTTGTGGTTTTGATTATTTAATTATATAGATTCCAAAACCTAAGTTTGTGAAATATTAAATAATTCTCCTCCCATTTCCAATATAAACCCACCCAAACTCCCACTTATCTTCACTAAAAATCCTTGGATCGCATCCCTACTTAGTCCACCACTCTATATAATCCTCCCAATGTGTCCAAAGATATCAATAATCCCATATTTAATCTTTTGAAGTCACACACTCAAGTAAGGGTTTCCTTCCTTTCTCATTTTTATCCAAGTTTCCTTATATTGTTACACCCTTTTATTTTCAATTAAAAATTATGGGGTATGTTTTATCACCTCTCACATACTTCCCTTATTATGTTTTAATGATTATATAAACCTTTCACTCTCATTAATCCATCCCATGTACACCCATTACCATGCCAAAATTTTGTAAGAGTTATTTCATTCCTCCTCTTTCTTCAAGTTTCTTTATTATATTATACCATCTATTTACAAATTTTTTATGTTGTAACATGTATTTATGTATCCGTATTACTTCCCATTTCATGTATATATGATTAGATGCCCATTTATCTCTCATAAAATCTTTTTATGAATTTTTATATCACGTTGTTATGCTGCCGAAATTGCACTGTGATTTTTCCATGCCAAAATTACCGTGTAGTGAATACCATACCCATTACTCAATCAAAGGTATTCACATTTATGCACATATAACTTTTTTGTTGAGGACTTATATTTCTATACTACACACACCTTTATTTTGGAATTAATTATGATAAAGAATGAATCCATGTTTTATGATATATGTAGCACACTTAAGCATGAGAATGATGTGAAAGTGATGGGTGCGCCCGAAATTATATAGCACTCTAATGCATTGGGTGATGTTTAGTATAATGATACATCATGTTGGGATAGTGGTTTACCAGATTCCTTTTAGTATATTTTCCCACCATGTTGGTACAGGGGTTACCTGATTCCTCTATGTTTGTGATGCAGTGTTTTAAGTTATTGCCACATTTTTATGTTATGATAATCATGATATATCATGACTTTATGTTCATGTTTCTCTTATGATCCATTTATATTCCTATTTCCTTACATGTATTTTATTATTTATGTTACATCCTTATTAATCCCTTATTGGGCTTTATATCTCACCCTTTTCTTAAATATGTCCTCAGGTTATCCCATGAAATGCTCAGTACGAAGGAATGTTGTGGAAATGTAACATATTTTTCAATAAATATGTTGTATTTTTAAGTCTTAAGTTTACATGTATTGTTCATAAGCCCCAAATACACTATACCTCTTAATATTATGGGTTGTATTAAGTTCAAGATTATGGAATTAATCATGTCTAAATATTAAATAAGGTGCAGGGTTGTTATAGTTGGTATCAAAGGGAGGTTTAGTTATTTTTGGGATTGGGATTAGGAAACCCTAGTGAAAACATTAGGGATAAGGCTAAGTATAAGAAAAAAATCCCTAAATTTTGGTGATTATAGAGTAACTAGTTTATCAACAAAATACATCCTTTCCTAGATACGAACAAGTAGATGTGGCTCTGGCACAGATGTATCAAAGGGTAAAACCCATAAAAACTCCTTTGAGCAAGACTCAAACAGAAACCAGTGCACAAAAATAGGCCTTGCTGCACTCTTGGTTTGAAACTCTCTAGGGATATGATTTAGTAAATTCATAATCTTAGTATGATCTATTATTAATGGAGTAATAAAAAAATCCCATAAGATATACATTAGAAAATAGATAACTTAGATTGAATTCTATAAATTCCTAAGTTATGAAAATAAATGTAATTTATAAGTTATCCATTTTGTCATTTTATTCTACTTTATATGTTTAATAGTTTATGATAATTACCCTTAATTTTTCTTTTATTCTATCCAATGGAGGGTAATATGAGGTCTAATGATAACAATCGATGTGAATATCAATGTGATGAATACACTAATGAGATGTCCAATCATGGGAGAAGGAACCGAAAAGTTTGTCACAATAATCTCTCAGTTAACTCATGTTTTGAATATAAAAATGATTCAAGTGGAACATTAAACCCCCCCCCCAAGAAATAACAAGTCACAATTGAGATCTTCATGAGACAAATGCCTCCTACTTGCAATAGATCATTTGATCCCTCAATCACCGAACAATAGATCGACTCCACTGAGAAGATCTTCTCTATACTTAAATGTTCTGAACAAGAGAAGGTTCTTATAGCTTCTAATTATATGGATGGTGAATCTAATCAATGGGGGACATTGATCAAAAATACTAAGCATGAGGAAGAGATTGATGTGATGTGATGGAAGGATTTCCGAAAAATGTTTTTTGATAAATATTTTCCCTACACCCTTCATATTAAGATGGAAATAGATTTCTTAAAACTCAAGAAAAAGGATGATGAATATGTTGGGGTGTATGAGTAAAACTTCACAAGACTTGCATGATACACCTCGGGTTTTGTCATTACTCCAGAATGCAAGTTTGACCACTTCTTTTGTGGGATAAAACCTAGCATACAGAAAGCTCTAGAATTCTACAACTTTTAAAAATATGAGGAGATTGTCTGATGTTCCTTCAAATTTGAGATGTAGATCGAATAATCTTAGGGTTATCATGGGAATTATAAGAGGAAAGTGTAATTTAATTATGTTTTTCTAATGGATAAATCCAACGATGCTAAGAAATTATAGAATCCCACTTATTAAAGGTGGGGAAAGAAGCACCCTGGAAATTGCCTAAAGGGGATGAGGAAATGCTTTAGGTGAAGGAAGGACACCTATTCAATGATTACCAGAAAGAGAAAACCACTACTGTGATAGAGGAAAAGAACGATCCATTTGATTCTCAATGAATTGTTCATTGCTACAACTTCAAATAACTAGGGCACTTTTTGAACCATTTCCCTAAGACAAGGGTTTTTTGAGGCAACCAAAAACCTCCAAGGCAGCAAGGGTGATATTTTTCCATCACTACCGTCGAAGAGAATCCCAACAATGAAGTGGTTAAAGGTACACTAGTTATTTATTAAAGAATAGAAAATGTACTTTTTTATTTGGTTATACACAGTCTTTTATATCCCTAATTTTTAGTAGAACATTCCAAAAATCACCACAAATAATGGAAGTAGATATGTTGGTGAAAATGGAAAATGGGGAAATTATTGAATCCCATGAATATAACTCCTCCCCTATCACAATTTGTGGATTGAACTTCCCGAAGAACCTCATTATACTTCCCTAAGTGAAATTCGATTAAATTATTTAAATGTATTATCTTTCCCTATATATAGCCAACATAAATTGTCGTGATAGGGAAAAAAACTCTCCATATGGTGAATCGACCCCTGATTTTGTACAAGTGAAAGTATAAGGATGAATATTATTTATAACCATCATATCAAGCATAGAAATTACATACTTATGATCACGTGTATATTTCTCATATGATTGAGTCTAAGGAAGGACCCATTCTCGAATACATGCCTATTGTGAGGTAATTCACTAATGTGTTTCCTGAGGAATTACATGGTCTTCTTACTATAAGAGATACTGAATTTTCAATTGATCTTATTCTTGGGGTGTTATAAATATCCAAGACTCTATATATAATGGTTGTTGTGGAGCTTGAGGAATTAAATAAAAAACCACAAGAGAATCTAGATAAAGGTTTTATATGCCCAAGTTCTTCACCATGGGGTGCACCAGTCCTCTTCATCAAGAATAAGGATGGGTCAATGCGCCTTTTCATTGATAATCATGAGATCAACAAAATCACGATAATCAACAAGTAACCTTTTCCATGAATTGATGACTTGTTTGATCAGTTAAGTAGAGCATAGTACTTCTCCAAGGTGAATCTGTAGTCAGTAAATTACCAAGTAAGGGTGAATAAGAAGGATAACCCAATACTACTTTTTGTACAATATGAATTCATAGTAATACCTTTCAGACTCATTAATGCTCTAGAAACCTTCATGTACTTGATGAATATAGTCTTTATAGATTACCTTGAAAAAAATTTGGTAGTATTTATAGATGATATTATAATATACTACAAAACCAAGTAGGATCGTGAGGAGCATCTAAGAACTATACTAGAGACCTTGCGATAGGAGAATATCTATGAAAAGTATAGCAAGTGTGTGTTTTGGTTGAATAAAGTCTCATTCTTGGGTAATATCCTCACAAGAAATAGGATACCATTGGATCCTTCCAAAAAAATGGGGTATTGATGAGGCCAACATCTTTAATGGATATTTCTAGCTTCCTGGGGTTAGCTGGATATTATTTTCAATTTGGGAGAAATTTCTCATGATTTTTAAACCCTCTTAACAATATAACTTGGAAGGGATTCAAGTTTTTTTATAATAATGAATGAGAAGAAATATTCCAGAAGTTGAAGAAGAGGCTTATCACTGCCCCTATTCTCACACTACTTACAAGTGGGGATCTTTTTGTCATATTCACTGATGATTTAAACAAGGGACTAGGATATGTGTTGATACAAAATGACAAAGCCATCACCTATGCATAAAGGCAATTGAAAATACATGAGAAAAACTATCCCACACAAGATCAGAAGTTGGTAACTATGATATTTTCATTGAAAATATAGTGGCATTGTCTCTTTGTGGAAAAGTGTGAAATATATATAAATCACAAAACTCTAAAATATATATTCACACAGAAAGAGATGAACATACGCCAATGAATAAAGTTAGAGCTCATCAAGGATTACAACTGCTCAATACATTACCACCTTGGGAAAGTGAACAAGGTGGAGGATGATCTAAGTAGAAAGGACCCATCGATTCTATCATTTATGATAATTTAAACGGATCCAATCTTCTTATATTTTGTAAAGATGGGCATGGGAATCATAAAGAAGGGAACATCATCAATCCTTTCACAAATGATTGATCAACCATCTCTTTTGGAAAGCTTAAAGGATTCTCAAAAAGATGATGTGGGAATTTAGAATAAAGTGGAAGCTATAAAAAAGGGAAATCCTCATATTTAAATGTTAATGAAGAAGGAATTTTGAGATTTGGGTCAACACTATGTGTTCTATCAAATCCAGAGTTAAAGAATGAACATTTGGATGATGCACGTAGTTCAAATTTCTATATTCACCTAGGAAACACAAAGATCTATCAGGATCTCTGAGGCATTATTGGTGGTATAACATGAAGAAGGATATCACCGAATATACATCAAAGTGCCTGTTATGTCAGCAAGTGAACCCTGAGAGGCAGATGTTTAAGGGGATGATGCAACCATTACCTATACTAACATGTAAATGTGAGAACATCACCAAGTACTTTTTCACTGGAAATATGAAGACATACAAAGGAAACAATTCTATCTAGGTTGTGGTGGATAGACTTACAAAAACTACACACTTCATTATGATTCAAGAGGATTTCTCATTGTATCAATATGCACGGATCTACATCAGAGAAGTGGTAAGGCTGGATAGTGTACCACTATTTATTTCATATGATCGGGATACAAGATTCACCTCTATGTTCTGCAAGAGTCTCTAACATGCTCTAAATAATGATTTGAACTTTAGTACGGCTTATCATCCTAAGACAAATGGCCAATCATAGAGGACTGTCCAAACACTTGAGGACATGTTGAGATCATGCTCAATGGACTTCAAATGAGGATGGGATCAACATCTTCCTCTTGTTGAGTTCCCTTACAATAATAGTTTCCAATAAAGCATCCAAATGGATCCTTAATAAGCCCTTTATGGGATTATATTCAGAACATCGGCATGTTGGGATGAATTTGGGGAGAAAAAACTTCTAGGTCTATAAATGGTCAAAGAAATGGTGGATAAGGTGAAGACCATACAGTAGCACATCAAAGCTACTTAGAGTTGACAAAAGTGATATACTGAAAATCATCAACAAGACCTAGATTTTGATGTTGAAGATATGGTTTTTCTTCATATATCACCATGGAAGAGAGTTATGAGATTTATGAAGAAGGGAAAATTTATTCTAGGGTACATCGGCCCTTTTGAGATCTTTGATCGCATCATAGAAGTGGTCTATCAACTAGCACTACCACCAAACTTGTCTCAAGTACATTATTTTTTCAATGTATCGCTCTTAATGAAGTACATACCAGACCCATCACAAGTACTAAATACAAAGGTGGTACCACTAGAGAATGAACTCTCTTATAAAGAGAATCTGGTGAAGATCTTAGATCATAGTCAAAGGGTTTTATAAAATAAGACAATGCCCCTAGTCAAAGTTTTATGGAGAAACCAAAAGTTTGGAGAAGTAACATGGGAACCAGATGAAGTTATGAGGCAGAGTTACCCTAAACTATTTTAGTGTGGAAAAAAATAAATTTCGAGGGTGAAATTTCTTAAGGGAGGAAGTTTGTAATGATCCAATCATTTATGAATAAAATTCCCTTTATTTTCATGTCTTATGGTTATAGAAAAAACATGAATTTTTTTATTATTATTGGGTTTAAATGACCATTAAGTATCATTATCTTTGATAATTTATTCATTGAACAGTGATCACACAACTAATATAAATATAAGGTTTTTACAAAACCTTTAGATACAGACAAAGCAGATGATGGCCTCATCCTGTAGAATTTGTCCATACAAATCTCATTCGTCATATATCGGAAAAAATATAGAGTCACTCAGATTCGCTCTTGACCAATCCCATGCCAAACTTTGATGAATTAATCTTGAATGGAATCACCTACTGGAGAAGTTCAAGTTAATAGAGATTACCACACGGGAGTTGTTATCTGAGCCACCCCATGACTTTTTCACCATCACAAACCTTACCCTTAGGTCTTATTCAGGTGTTATATGGTGTTATTTAACAAGTTATTATTTACTTATTGTGTAATCCCTTTCGATAAAAAAAGTCTTATTCCATCAATTCTTTCATGGGAATAGTTTTTCTTAAAAATGATGAATTTGATAAGATAATTTTTCAGGTAAAAATGGTACTCTTGAGAAATATATGTATTATTATATTAAACTATATTATTATAAAAAAAATCTTATAAATTATGATTATATTTGTTCCTTATTTGTAAATGATTAGGTAATTAGTTTGATAAGAGTTATATTTTAATACAATAAAAAAAGCATATTTTTAAATAATTTATTTTAAGGAATTAATGAATTTTTGAAATAATTAATATTTTAGTAAAATATTATTATTAAATTAATTTTATTAATAATAAATTAGTATATAATTTTTATGAAGTCAAATGTAATTTTTATTAAGGTTTAAAAACTATTTTTTTCAAAACCCATCAATTTTCAATAAATATCAGTTCGCATTTCAAAAGTGAAAATTCAAATATTTAGAAAATTATTTAGATAAAATTAATATTATTTTTTTAATCAGTATGTTGAAATTATCCAATGGTGAATTTTTCATAATTTTCTGAGACAGACGATTTTTTGGGTAAAAATTTAAAAATATAAAAATATATAGTGTGTTTTATGACATCATAATCACCCAATAGTGATGTAATAAATATCATAAATCGTATATTAGAACAAATATATTTTTAAAATTTAAAATAATTAGATTTGGGATTTATTTTATTTATTTTATAATGCCTTAGTGAATCCTCAAAAATGTATAACATATTTTCTGATTTTAAGTTCATTTCTTTAATAATGTGACTCACCTCCACATAATAAAATATAATATTTTAATATCTTCGGCCCATGGACTTATAAAATAATTTTTTCCAATTTTATTTTGAAAAATACATGGGCAAAAATCATGGTAAGGTTTTTGGTTTTTTATATTTAATTATATAGATTCCAAAACCTAAGTTTTTCAAATATTAAAGAATTTCCCTCCCATTTAATATATAAAACCACAAAATATACCGCTTATATTCACTAAAAATACTTTTATCATGTCCCACCTCTATCTTAACCTCTATAAAATCCCCCCAAGGCACCCCAAGTGTAACGACCCGAACCTAGCTACCCAGAGTCGGTGCATTATTACATAACATTGGCATGATCACAAAGGATCAAGTCTCAAAAGACCGATTAGTTTAGTAGTCTTGGAAACACCAGATATATTCATAAATCTTACATTACATCATAAGGTAAAAAAAACTACAACAATATTTTGTCTTCATATCCCCTCATACTATCCATGTAGTTCATTCATAAATTACTTCTTCATAATCCTGGGAAAAATAAAACATTTAAAGGGGTGAGCTCAGATGCTCAGTAACGATAACATTATAGCAGAAGCCTTCATAGATAAGCATAAACACTTAAGGCAGTTTATAACTAAAACAAAAGCCTTTTAAACTTGTACTTAAGCATAAAATGGCAAAGATAAAATAAAATAATGTCATTTACTTACTCACATGGATATTCTACTAGTTGAATGATCACATTCAATATTAATAACCACTTTCATAATGATGGAATGCATAATGTCAGACTATCCTAACCACATAGCCAAGGCCTCATGCCAAGACTACAAATAAGAATTTTCCAAGGCCTTGTGCCAAGACACAAGTTTGTCTCATGATACCTACCGATGCATCGAGGATCTATAGCTGGCTCCACCCGTCACTTATTAAGTCCAGTGCATTCCTCATATGAACAGGTTTAAACATAACATAAACATTCGTATTAAAACTAGTATAGGAAATGTCAATTCTTTAACCACAAACCATGAATGGTATAAAAAATAGCACATCCACAGTCAAACATAACTCATTCGATACAATATGGGAGATTGTATTGTACCTCAATTGATAATAATGAATGATATTGACATAGATGAAAATAACCATCAAAACTATTTGAGATAAATATCCCCCTTTTTTTGAAAACATTTAAAAGTCACGCTATTTGTCAAGAAGCCATTTAATAATAAATTTTTTAATCAAAGTGTCCCATACAACTTTGAAACATTTAAAAGTATTTTTAATTTTAAAACTTTAATTTCCATATAAATAAATCCTTAAAACAATTTTTAAAACATGGACATTAATGAGCAAGAGTTAGAAGAATAAGTCTTTAAAACATTTTAAAATGGTATTTTGGTTAGAGTTTATAACCAAAAGAGAGACACTTGAATACAAATAAGTGAGGTAATCAAAACATTGTAATATCATGAGAATAAAGTAATTCATGATATACTATGTAAAACTACATTATATACACCATATAAAAGTGATTTGGTGTATAACAACGAAAAAGTCTCAATGGAATGTAAATTGAGATGAAATCTCTCATAAAGGCTGTATCCTTAGGTTAAGGATAAATCAATGACATAGTTATGTGTGACAAATATAAATACACTAAATATTATTGGATATTTAATGTAAAACAATCAAAGGACATTCACAAATAATCTTGTAAAAACAACACCAATGAATTGGATGTTTAACTCAATAAATGGAGAATGAGTTAAAATTACTCTTATCAAATTCATATCGATGACTTGAGAAATTATCAATGGATTGATTATGTGTATAAAAATTATATCCACAGAAAGGGGAGTGGAAATTATGGCATAATCAAATGAATAGTGATTCCACACATAATCTTGGAGTAAAATAATCAATGAAGTATGCATAAAGTCGAATAAATGGAAATTGAAATTTCAGATTCCCTTATCGATTTGGTAACTTATGTAACATACACCCATGAAAGAAGGATCATACAATGATGATGTAAATACCCATAAATTAAAGTATATTACACAATGAATACAATCATGGGCAGTAAATATATACCACATGTAATAAATAAGTGGTGAACAATGGAATTCTCACGGAATTAAAAGTGAGATAAGAAACCCCGTACTTTGTACTTTTTCCTTGGTAGATGGTAGGTTAACCTCCTTTATAATGTTGAAATAATTGTTGTTAAATTATTCATGAATCATATACATTAATATGATATCATATATGATCTTTTAACATTGCTTTGTTAATAATATCTTAAAATTATCGTCGTTTCAGGTGTTAACTTACTCGTTTTCTTTTATATGTTTTGTTACATAAGACATGTTTGTCATGGATAGTTTGTATATTATTCATATCCAGAATGATATAAAGTTCTTATTAATTATTTTTAAATAATAAAATGATAATTATACTTGAATAGATATGATGGAGAATGAATCTCATCGCATTCGTGGAGACGGTAGTCCGTACGTACGCACGAGCGACAATATCATTATTTTGATATTAAAATAATATATAATTGTATGGTATATCATATATAAAGAATAATAATAATGTGATATTTATTATTTACATGAGTTACACATCATTATTATATCCATCCAAATAATAATATATTGAATAACAATTACACCACGACGTGGAGACGGTAAGTCGTACGTACGCACGTATGGTGACATGTTATTCAAAGGGTGGATAGAATACTGAATATGGTTGTAACATATTTATAATAACATCACAGTATATATAAGATACTAGAGTTTTTATTTTAGAATGGTAATAACAAATAAAGAAGAAGTGTAAGAAGAAATGAACTTGAAAAGGGGTTGTGAAAACATTACCTCTTCTTCGGGTTGTTCCTTTTTATTTGATCAAAAGTGCTCCTTAGGTTGGCTTTATGATCAAAATAATTCCTCTAGGTTGTAGTGAGGGAAGTTTAGAGAGTATTTGGGCAGGATTTGGCCGAACCAAAAGGCTTTTAAAGTGTGAAGAAATGATAAGGAGGAGTGCCCTTTTATAAAAGGGGTGAGGCGCACCTTTGGAAAAGCTAGAAATATTAATTTATAATAAATTCATATTCGGTTTCTAATGGCTCAAAAGTTGATTCTTCAAAGTCTAAGGTGGGGATAGGTCTAAAACACTCAACCAATAGAATTTAGACAGGTTTTGGTCATTATATTAACCTTATCTTTAAGTATTAACTCTTAGTTTATTAGTTTCACTTTTACAATGTCTCTTTTTATTTTTATATTATATGGTTAATAAACTTACCATATACATCCAAGAGACCCCCAAGTGGTCCATTAATGATACACCTATCATTATATAAGTCTATTTTCCGAACCTTATATTTTTATGAATTTAATATAAATTAATAATATAATATTTGATTTAAAAACTCTTTTATGTCAATTTTGACACTATTCAATAGTTGATTTTTGTGAAACACATAACAGAATGATTACTTCGAATAAAGTTAATTAAATCAATCCTCATTTGTCATATTAACATATAAAATTAGTGTAATTCAATAAAAGTCTCAAATTATATTTATTTGGGTATTTATAATATCAATTATTCTAATTTTTCACTATTATGGTAATTACTGCATCACCATTGTGTCATAAATAAATTAAGTTATTTAATGTCTAAAAATTATAAATAAAATATCATTATGTAGGAAATATTGTTAGCTTTCTAATTAATATTTATAGTCTAAAATATAACATATATAACCCTATGTAACAATTGTTTTTCTAAAAGATATATGCTTGTGTCATTTTTGTATTTATTTTAACTTAATTAAAATAAAGTGGCTCTATCACTTACAAGTGGATCCATGGGGTCCCAAAATCTACCCAAAGATGCCCATGGTAGACCATGTATTATCAAATGGGGTTAAGACACGTTTTATAGTAATTTTGTATTATTATAATATTATTTGTTAACCCTTGTTTACCGGATTTACCCTTTAACCATGGTAAATAAAATATTTACCGAAGTAATTAACCAAAATGTCTAAAAATAAAAGTTACCTATTTACAAAATTTGGAAATCCGGATTCCAAATATGGAATCCATTTTTTCAAATTCAAAACACAGAAGTGGCAGAAATTAATTTAAAATTAATTCCCGTTGTTAAAACAAAAAGCGTGTTTTTAAGAGATAATAACTATCAAAAGATTGGCACTTGTTTATGTCTGGTTTAAATGTGAAATTATGTTCAATGACCAACATTGTATTAAATGGTAAAAATATATTCTAAATATAATTTAAAACCACTAAAATTCATAATTTATCACTATTATTTATTTTGATTAAAAAATTTGTTTTTAATTAAAATTTAGTAATTTTCACTATTCATCAAAACATGAAAGTTATCCGAAAAGTACCAAAATTTCACCCTAGGCTAATTTCAATATTCCAAATCCAAAAATAAAGTCCATTTTGAGAGATATAATTTATAAAATCTCAAAAAGTAGGTATTACTATTCATAACGGCTAGTTTGATTGGTTGTGGTGTGTTAGAATCTCGAAGTTGCGTACAATGCACGTCATTGCATTATTCAAAGGGAAACATATCATGGATGCTTGGGGTGTTACATTCTCCCCTCCTTAAATAAATTGTGTCCTCACAATTTTTTTTTAAATTGGGCTTGATAATATAATGGAAAGTCCCACATCGGAAAAAGAGTCAATAAAACTATCACTTTAAAAGAAAGAGAGGTATAAAGGTCACCCAAGATAACTCATACTCGGATTCCATGTAGAAAAACATGGATATGGGCGATAAACTAAGTGTCAAGTTCTAATGGAGAGGGATAGAAATCATGATCAGGATAAAGTTAACAATAAGAAAACCACAAACTTGTGTTAGGACAAACGGTCAATAGTCTCCTAGCAGGAAAGTAAACGGACAACATTTTTTTGTTTTAAGTTACTTTACATAAGGATGAGGAATTCATTTATGATATTGACCGAGAATATATAGATATATACTTACTTTTTAAGTAGTGTTTCATTCTTTAATAAATTTCCACCACTAACTCAATTTTTGTTTAACGATGAGTATTCAAGAAGACTTGGTCACACTGAAAGAGCTATAATAAACTTCTATAAAATCACATGATCCATGCAGGATAAACTATATATTTACATTGTATTTGGAGATTAATCCAAACCAAAATGGTTAGTGCAAGATCTAATGATCCCCCAAAAGGATATTCCTTGAGATAAATAAACACTAATCTTAATTTCTAAAAGTAAACCAACAATACCCCAAAGTTAAATAAATACCATTCAATAATAAATTGTCCCTAAAATCCTTCAATATAATCCAAACTAATATTGAAACCCACAAATTATAAGAATGTAGTCTTCCACGTTAAATTGTATCTCCAAATGACATCATCTACTCTTGAATTCACATACTTAACCTAATCACATATTCTTTATTATAGGTTAATCATTTCCATAAATAACCCAAATCACTATAAATACACAAACAAAACATAGATAAAAATCCATCATTACTCCTCTAATGAAATCCCATATTATTCTATTTTCCTTGGGCATATAGTGTTCCCAACAAAGCGAACATCTTCCCAAATAACATTTATCACTTAATCACCAAATCATTTTCCTATACCAAGGGTATTCATTTGGTAAGACATAAGAACCCAAATAAATTTATTATTGATCAATAAAATAAATTAACTAAAAAAAATTAGTCACACTATCCATGGACTTCATGTAATCCAGTGGTCGGCGATAAATCCCAATCACACTTTGGTTGTGGGTTTGATTCCCACATCTTTGTCTGACGCGACAGGTTGTCACATGGTCTACGTGTTGTCCTTTTTCAAAAACTATATTTTATAATATTACCAAAATGAGATAAACTCCTCAAAATTCCATAACATAATTTAACCAAAAATGTTATATCAAACCTCGCATTTTCATCCCAAATTATAATAACTTATAATTCTCTCAAACCCCAATGATCATATAAAACCAAATGGCTTTTTATACCTATATCCACAAGAGAAGAGATAATTCTTCCTCAAATATCATTCTCACATGGAAAACTGCGGGGTTACAAATACAAGAGAAAATTATTCCAAAGTAAACCCATCAACAAGGAGCACTAATACTTTTTAAACATTTCTCCAACCATTTATTTCCACATGGATTCTTCTTTGACCAATAAAATATCCTATAGAATAGGGCATTCACTCGGGTAATGGCCAGGTCCCCTATATTTATGGCAAATGACTGTAAATGGACTCTTGGGACCATTTTTATCTTCTTCCATAGTACTCTTCATTTTTCTTCGGTAATTCTTCACTTTATGTCCTTCCTTCCCACACGTAAAGCATTTATTGGTCCCATTGAGACACTTTCCCATGTGTCTCCTACCACATTTCTTGCATTATGGAAATTGAGGGTTCTTTTCTCCATGGTCTCCATTACTGAAGCTCTTATCATTCATCACCTTTCTCTTCCTTGTTGAGTCCAGGAGTTGGTTAATATATATGTTGTTGATCATATTTTTGGGAAACAGATTTGTCATAAAGACAATATCTTTTACGCCTATCAACATTCCATTTTGTTGCTCATTTCAACCACTAATCCCACCTTTTACATCATTCTCAAAGTCACTATGAATTCCTTGGAATCTAGCCATTGACTAAAACCATAAAGCATTGTGTGAGTAACAGTAGTCATAAAATCATTTAGAGATTAACATGTCACCATATTCTCAATTTGAAACACATTAGGATTAACCAAGGTCATTTACTCTCATCTTATATATATATTACTTTAAATTGGTTTGTAAAGAAATTGTAAATTATCCTAAGCATATCCCTCAGGAGTGTTGTAACCAAGAGTGCAGCAAGGCCCATTGTCGTGCACCAGTTCCCGTTTGAGTCTAGCTCAAAGCGGTGTTTTCAGGTTTTACCCCCAAGTACATCTGTGCCAGAGCTGCCTCTACCTGCTTGTATCCAGATAGGGATGTATTGCTCGGTAAACTCAAAAAATCTCTATAATACCAAAATTCTAGGAAGTTCTTCTATACTAATCCTCAAAGTTCATCTTAGGTCTACGTGCTCTAATCAGAGTTTATCTAAATCTAGCTTCCAAGGTTTGTACTAAACTTCCTCTGATACCAACTGTAACCCCCCGACCCTAGATACCCTAATTCGGTGCATTATTATATAACATTGGCATGATCACAAAGGATCAAGCCTCGAAAGACCGATTAGTTTAGTAGTCTTGGAAACACCATATATATTCATAAGTCTTACGTTACATCATAAGGTAAAAAAAACTACAACAATATCTTGTCTTCATATACCCTCATATTATCCCTGCAGTTAATTCATAAATTACTTCTTCATAATCCTGGGAAAAATAAAACATTGAAAGGGGTGAGCTCAGATGCTCAGTAAGGCTAACATTATAGCAGAAGCCTTCATAGATAAGCATAAACACTTAAGGGAGTTTATAACTAAAACAAAATCCTTTTAAACTTGAACTTCAGCATAAAATGGAAGAGATAAAATAGAATAATGCCATTTACTTACTCACATGGATATTCTACTAGTCGAATGATCACATTTAATATTAATAACCACTTTCATAATGATTACTATCATAACCACATAGCCAAGGCCTCGTGCCAAGACTACAAATAAGATTTTGCCAAGGCCTTGTGCCAAGACACTAGTTTGTCTCATGAGACCTACTGATGCATCGAGGAGCTATAGCGGGCTCCACCCGTCACTTATTAAGTCCAATGAATTCCTCATATGAACAGGTTTAAACATAACATAAACATTTGTATTAAAAATAGTATACGAAATGTCAATACTTTAACCACAAACCATGAATGGTATAAAAAATAGCACATCCACAGTCAAACATAACTCATTCGATACAATATGGAAGATTGTATTGTACCTCAATCGATAATAATGAATTATATTGACATAGATGAAAATAACAATCAAAACTATTTGAGATAAATATCCCCCTTTTTTGAAAACATTTAAAAGTCACACTATTTGTCAAGAAGCCATTTAATAATTGATTTTTGAATCAAAGTGTCCCATACAACTTTGAAACATTTAAAAGGAGTTTTAATTTTAAAATTTTAAAGTCCATATAAATAAATCCTTAAAACCATTTTTAAAACATGGACATTAATGAGCAAGATTTAGAAGAATAAGTCTTTAAAACATTTTAAAATGGTATTTTGGTTTGAGTTTCTAACCAAAAGAGAGACAGTTTAATACAAATAATTCAGGTAATCAAAACATTGTAATATCATGAGAATAAAGGAATTCATGATATACTATGTCAAAGTACATTATATACACCATATAAAAGTGATTTGGTGTATAACAGCGAATAAGTCTCAATGGAATGTAAATTGAGATGAAATCTCTCATAAAGGTTGTATCCTTAGGTTAAGGATAAATCAACGACATAGTTATGTGTGAAAAATATAAATACACTAAATATTATTGGATATTTAGTTTAAAACAATCAAAGGACATTCACACATAATCTTGTAAAAACAACACCAATGAATTGGATGTTTAACTCAACAGATGGAGAATGAGTTAAAATTACTATTATCAAATTCATATCGATGACTTGAGAAATTATCAATGGATTGATTATGTGTATCAAAATTATATCCACAGAAAGGGGATTATAAATTATGACATAATCAAATGAATAGTGATTCCACACATAATCTTGGAGTAAAATAATCAATGAAGTATGCGTAAAGCCGAATAAATGGAAATTGAAATTTCAAATTCCCTTATCGATTTGGTAACTCATGAAACATACACCCCTGAAATAAGGATCATACAATGATGATGTAAATACCCATAAATTAAAGTATATTACACAATGAATACAATCATGGGCAGAAAACATATACCACATGTAATAAATAAGTGGCGAACAATGGAATTCTCACGAAATTAAAAGTGAGATAAGAAACCCCTTACTTTGTACTTTTTCCTTGGTCGACGGTAGGTTAACCTCCTGTATAATGTTGAACTAATTTTTGTTAAATTATTCATGAATCATATACATTAATATGATATCATTTATGATCTTTTAACATTGCTTTATTAATAATAGCTTAGAATTATCATCGTTTAAGGTGTTAACTTACTCGTTTTCTTTTATATGTTTTGTTACATAAGCCATGTTTTTCATGGATAGTTTGTATCTTATTCATATCCTAAATGATATAAAGTTCTTAAAAATTATTTTTAAATCATCAAATGATAATTATACTTGAATGGATATGATGGAGAATGAATCTCATCGCATTCGTGGAGACGGTAGTCCGTACATACGAACGAGCAACAATATCATTCTTTTGATATCAAAATAATATATAATTGGATGGTATATCATATATACAGAATCATTATCATGTTATATTTATTATTTACATGAGTTACACATCATTATTATATCCATCCAAATAATAATATATTGAATAACAATTACACCAGGACGTAGAGACGGTAAGCCGTACGTACGCACGTATGGTGACATGTTATTCAATGGGTGGATAGAATACTGAATATGGTTCTACCATATTTATAATAACATCACAGTATATATAAGATACTATAGTTAATATTTTAGAATGGTAATAACAAAGAAAGAATAAGTGGAAGAAGGAATGAACTTGAAAAGGGGTGGTGAAAACATTACCTCTTCTTCGGGTTCTTCCTTTTGATTTGATCAAACGTGCTCCTTGGGTTGGCTTTCTAATCATACTAAGGCCTCTAGGTTGTAGTGAGGGAAGTTGATAGAGTATTTGGGCATGATTTGGCCGAACCAAAAGGCTTTGAATGTGTGAAGAAATGAGAAGGAGGGGTGCCCTTTTATAAGAGGGGTGAAGGGCACCTTTGGAAAAGCTAGAAATATTAATTTATAATAAATTCATATTCGGTTTCTAATGGCTCCAAAGTTTATTATTAAAATGTTAAGGTGGGGATAGGTCTAAAACCACTCAACCAATAGAATTTAGACAGGTTTGGGTAATTATATTAACCTTATCTTTAAGTATTAACTCTTAGTTAATTAGTTTCACTTTTACAATGTCTCTTTGTATTTTTATATTATATGGCTAATAAACTTACCATATACATCCAAGAGACCCCCAAGTGGTCCATTAATGATACACCTATCATGATATAAGTATCTTGGCCGAACTTTAGATTTTTAGGAATTTAATATCAATTAATAATATAATATTTATTTTAAAAACTCTTTTATGTCAATTTTGACACTATTCAGTAGTTGATTTGTTTGAAACACATAACCGAATGATTACTTAGAAAAAAGTTAATTAAATAAATCCTAATATGTCATAGTAACCTATAAAATTAGTTTAATTCAATAAAAGTCTCAAATTATATTTATTTGGGTATTTATAATATCAATTATTCTAATTTTTTACTATTATGGTAATTACTGCATCACCATTGTGTCATAAATAAATTAAATTATTTAATGTCTAAAAATTATAAATAAAATATCATTATGTATTAAATCTTTTTATCTTTCTAATTAAAATTTATATTCTAAAATCCAACATATATAACTCTATGTAACAATTGTTTTGCTAAAAGATATATGCTTGTGTCATTTTTGTATTTATTTTAACTTAATTAAAATAAAGTGTCCCTATCACTTACAAGTGGATCCATGGGGTCCCAAAATCGACCCAAAGATGCCCATGGTCGACCATGTATTAACCAATAGGGTTAAGACACGTTTTAGGGTAATTTAGTATTATTATAATATTATTTTTTAACCCTTGTTTACCGGATTTACCCTTTAACCATGGTAAATAAAATATTTACCGAAGTAATTATCCAAAATGTCTAAAAATAAAAGTTACCTATTTACACAATTTGAATATCCTGATTCCAAATATGGAATCCATTTTTCCAAATTCAAAACACAGAGGTGGCAGAAATTAATTTAAAATTAATTCCCATTGTTAAAACAAAAAGCATGTTTTTAAGAGATAATAACTATCAAATGATTGGCACTTGTTTATGTCTGGTTTAAATGTGAAATTTTGTTCAATGACCCGCATTTTATTAAATTTTAAAAATATATTCTAAATATAATTTAAAACCACTCCAATTCATAATTTATCACTATTAATTATTTTGATTAAAAATTGTTTTTAATTAAAATTTAGTAATATTCACTATTCATCAAAACATGAAATTATCCGAAAAGTACCAAAATTTAACCCTAGGATAATTTTGGTATTCAGAATCCATAAATGAAGTCCATTTTGAGAGATAGAATTTATAAAATCTCAAAAATTAGGTATTACTATTCATAACGGCTAGTTTGATTGGTTGTGGTGTGTTAGAATCTCGAAGTTGCGTACAATGCACGCCATTACATTATTTAAAGGGAAACGTATCGTGGAAGCTTGTGGTGTTACATTCTCCCCTCCTTAAATAAATTGCATCCTCGCAAATGTTTTTTTAAATTGGGCTTGATAATATAATGGAAAGTCCCACATCGGAAAAAGAGTCAATAAAACTATCACTTTAAAAGAAAGAAAGAGAGGTGTAAAGGTCACCCAAGATAACCCATACTCAGATTCCATGTAGAAAAACATGGATATGGATGATAAACTAAGTGTCAAGTTCTAATGGAGAGGGATATAAATCATGAACAGGAGAAAGTTAACAATAAGAAAACCACAAACTTGTGTTAGGATAAACAGTCATTAGTCTCCTAGAAGGAAAGTAAACGGACAACATTTTTTTGTTTTAAGTTACATTACATAAGGATGAGGAATTAATTTATGATATTGACTAAGAATATATATATATATATACTTACTTTTTAAGTAGAGTTTCATTCTTTAATAAATTTCCACCACTAACTCAATTTTTTTTTAACGATGAGTATTCAAGAAGACTTGGTCACACTGAAAGAGATATAATAACATCTATAAAATCACATGATCCATGCAAGATAAACTATATATTTACATTGTCTTTGGAGATTAATCAAAACCAAAATGGTTAGTGCAAGATCTAATGATCCCCCAAAAGGATATTCCTTGAGATAAATAAACACTAATCTTAATTTTTAAAAGTAAACCAACAATACCCCAATGTTAAATAAATACCATTCAATAATAAATTGTCCTTAAAATCCTTCAATATAATCCAAACTAATATTGAAACCCAAAACTTATAAGAATGTAGTCTTCCACGTTAAATTTTATCTCCAAATTACATCATCTACTCTTAAAGTCACATACTTAACCTAATCACATATTCTTTATTATAGGTTAATCATTTCCATAAAAAACCCAAATCACTATAAATCCACAAAAAAAACATAGATAAAAATCCACCATTACTCCTCTAATGAAATCCCATAGTAATCTATTTTCCTTGGGCATATAGTGTTCCCAACAAAGCAAACATCTTCCAAAATAACATTTATCACTTAATCACCAAATCATTTTCCTATACCAAGGGTATTCATTTGATAAGACATAAGAACCCAAATCAACTTATTATTGATCCATAAAATCAATTAACTAAAAACATTTAGTCACACTATCCAGGGACTTCACGTAATCTAGTGGTCGGTGATAAATCCCAATCGCACTTTGGTTGTGGGTTCGATTCCCACAGCTTTGTCCGACGCGACGGGTTGTAACACGGTCTGCGTGTTGTCCTTTTTCAAAAACTATATTTTATAATATTACCAAAATGAGATAAACTCCTCAAAATACCATAACATAATTTAACCACAAATGTTATATCAAACCTTGCATTTTCATTCCAAATTATAATAACTTATAATTCTCTCAAACCCCAATGATCATATAAAACCAAATGGATATTTATACCAATATCCACAAGAGAAGAGATAATTCTTCCTCAAATATCATTCTCACATGGAAAACTGCGGGGTTACAAATACAAGAGAAAATTATTCCAAAGTAAACCCATCAACAAGGATCACTAATACTTTTTAAACATTTCTCCAACCATTTATTTCCACATGGATTCTTCTTTGACCAAGAAAATATCCTATAGAATAGGGCATTCACTCGGGAAATGGCCAGGTCCCCTACATTTACGGGAAATGACTGTAAATGGACTCTTGGGACCATTTTTATCTTCTTCCATAGTACTCTTCATTTTTCTTTGGCAATTCTTCACTTTATGTCCTTCCTTCCCACACGTAAATCATTTATTGGTCCCATTGAGACACTTTCCCGTGTGTCACCTACCACATTTCTTTCATGATGGAAATTGAGGGTTCTTTTCTCCATGGTCTCCATTACTGAAGCTCTTATCATTCATCACCTTTCTCTTCCTTGTTGAGTCTGGGAGTTGGTTAATATATGTGTTGTTGATCATATTTTTGGAAAACTGATTTGGCATAAAGACAATATCTTTTACGCCTATCAACATTCCATTTTGTTGCTCATTTCCACCACTATTCCCACCTTTTAAATCATTCTCAAAGTCACTATGACTTCCTTGGAATCTAGCCATTGACTAAAACCATAAAGCATCATGTGAGTAGCAGTAGTCATAAAATCATTTAGAGATTAACATGTCACCATATTCTCAATTTGAAACACATTAGAATTAACCAAGGTCATCTACGCTCATCTTATATATGTATTACTTTATATTGGTTTGTAAATAAATTGTAAATTATCATAAGCATATCCCTCGGGAGTGTCGTAACTAAGAGTGCAGCAAGGCCCGTTGTCGGGCACCAGTTCCCGTTCGAGTCTAGCTCAAAGCGGTGTTTTCGGGTTTTACCCCTAAGTACATATGTGCCAGAGCCGCCTCTACCTGGTCATATCCAGATAGGGATGTATTGCTCGGTAAACTCACAAAATCTCTACAATACCAAAATTCTAGGAAGTTCTTCTATACTAATCCTCAAAGTTCATCTTAGGTCTACATGCTCTAATCAGAGTTTATCTAAATCTAGCTTCCAAGGTTTGTACTAAACTTCCTCTGATACCAACTGTAACCCCCCGAACCTAGATACCCAGAGTCGGTGCATTATTACATAACATTGGCATGATCACAAAGGATCAAGCCTCGAAAGACCGATTAGTTTAGTAGTCTTGGAAACACCAGATATATTCATAAGTCTTACATTACATCATAAGGTAAAAAAACTACAACAACATATTGTCTTCATATCCCCTCATATTATCCCTCCAGTTCATTCATAAATTACTTCTTCATAATCCTGGGAAAAATAAAACATTGAAAGGGGTGAGCTCAGATGCTCAGTAAGGATAACATTATAGCAGAAGCCTTCATAGATAAGCATAAACACTTAAGGCAGTTTATAACTAAAACAAAAGCCTTTTAAACTTGAACTTCAGCATAAAATGGCAAAGATAAAATAAAATAATGCCATTTACTTACTCAAATGGATATTCTACTAGTCTAATGATCACATTCAATATTAATAACCACTTTTATAATGATGGAATGCATAATGTCATACTATCATAACCACATAGCCAAGGCCTCATGCCAAGACTACAAATAAGATTTTGTCAAGGCCTTGTGCCAAGACACTAGTTTATCTCATGAGACCTACCGATGCATAGAGGAGATATAGTGGGATCCACTCGTCACTTATTAAGTCCAATGAATTCCTCATATAAACAGGTTTAAACATAACATAAACATTCGTATTAAAACTAGTATACGAAATGTCAAAACTTTAACCACAAACCATGAATGGTATAAAAAATAGCACATCCACAGTCAAACATAACTCATTCGATACAATATGGAAGATTTTATTGTACCTCAATCGATAATAATGAATGATATTGACATATATGAAAATAACCATCAAAACTATTTGAGATAAATATCCCCCTTTTTTGAAAACATTTAAAAGTCACACTATTTGTCAAGAAGCCGTTTAATAGTAGATTTTTGAATCAAAGTGTCCCATACCACTTTGAAACATTTAAAATGAGTTTTAATTTTAAAACTTTAAATTCCATATAAATAAATCCTTAAAACCATTTTTAAAACATGGACATTAATGAGCAAGATTTAGAAGAATAAGTCTTTAAAACATTTTAAAATGGTATTTTGGTTAGAGTTTCTAACCAAAAGAGAGACACTTGAATACAAATAATTGAGGTAATCAAAATATTGTAATATCATGAGAATAAATGAATTCATGATATACTATGTCAAAGTACATTATATACACCATATAAAAGTGATTTGGTGTATAACAACGAAGAAGTCTCAATGGAATGTAAATTGAGATGAAATCTCTCATAAAGGTTGTATCCTTAGGTTAAGGATAAATCAAAGACATAGTTATGTGTGACAAATATAAATACACTAAATATTATTGGATATTTATTTTAAAACAATCATAGTACATTCACACATAATCTTGTAAAAACAACACCAATGAATTGGATGTTTAACTCAACAAATGGAGAATGAGTTAAAATTACTCTTATCAAATTCATATCGATGACTTGAGAAATTATAAATAGAGTGATTTTGTGTATCAAAATTATATCCACAGAAAGGGGAGTAGAAATTATGACATAATCAAATGAATAGTGATTCCACACATAATCTTGGATTAAAATAATCAATGAAGTATGCGTAAAGTCGAATAAATGGAAATGGAAATTTCAAATTCCCTTATCGATTTGGTAACTTATGAAAAATACACCCATGAAATAAGGATCATAAAATGATGATGTAAATACCCATAAATTAAAGTATATTACACAATTAATACAATCAAGGGCAGTAAACATATACCACATGTAATAAATAAGTGGTGAACAATGGAATTCTCACGGAATTAAAAGTGAGATAAGAAACCCCTTACTTTGTACTTTTTCCTTGGTCGAAGGTAGGTTAACCTCCTGTATAATGTTTAAATAATTGTTGTTAAATTATTCATGAATCATATACATTAATATGATATCATTTATGATCTTTTAACATTGCTTTATTAATAATATCTTAGAATTATCGTCGTTTCAGGTGTTAACTTACTCGTTTTCTTTTATATGTTTTGTTACATAAGCCATGTTTTTCATGGATAGGTTGTATCTTATTCATATACAGAATGATATAAAGTTCTTAAACATTATTTTTAAATCATCAAATGATAATTATACTTGAATGGATATGATGGAGAATGAATCTCATCGCATTCGTGGAGACGGTAGTCCGTACATACGAACGAGCGACAATATCCTTCTTTTGATATTAAAATAATATATAATTGGATGGTATATCATATATACAGAATAATTATCATGTTATATTTATTATTTACATGATTTACACATCATTATTATATCCATCCAAATAATAATATATTGAATAACAATTACACCATGACGTGGAGACGGTAAGTCGTACGTACGCACGTATGGTGACATGTTATTCAAAGGGTGGATAGAATACTGAAAATGGTTGTACCATATTTATAATAACATCATAGTATATATAAGATACTGGATGTATTATTTTAGAATGGTAATAACAAAGAAATAAGAAGTGGAAGAAGAAATGAACTTGAAAAGGGGTGGTGAAAACATTACCTCTTCTTCGGGTTCTTCCTTTTGATTTGATCAAAAGTGATCCTTATGTTGGCTTTCTGATCATACTAAGGCCTCTAGGTTGTATTGAGGGAAGTTGAGAGAGTATTTTTGCAGGATTTGGCCGAACAAAAAGGCTTTTAAGGTGTGAAGAAATGAGAAGGAGGAGTGCCCTTTTATAAGAGGGGTGAAGGGCACCTTTGGAAAAGCTAGAAATATTAATTTATAATAAATTCATATTCGGTTTCTAATGGCTCCAAAGTTTATTATTCAAAGGTTAAGGTGGGTATAGGTCTAAAACCCCTCAACCAATAGAATTTAGACAGGTTTGTGTCATTATATTAACCTTATCTTTAAGTATTAACTCTTAGTTAATTAGTTTCACTTTTACAATGTCTCTTTGTATTTTTATATTATATGGTTAATAAACTTACCATATACATCCAAGAGAACCCCAAGTGGTCTATTAATTATACATATATCATGATATATGTCTCTTGGCCGAACCTTAGATTTTTAGGAATTTAATATCAATTAATAATATAATATTTGTTTTAAAAACTCTTTTATCTCAATTTTGACACTATTCAATAGTTGATTTTTTTGAAGCACATAACAGAATGATTACATCAAAAAAAGTTAATTAAATCAATCCTCATATGTCATATTAACCTATTAAATTAGTGTAATTCAATAAAAGTCTCAAATTATATTTATTTGGGTATTTATAATATCAATTATTCTAATTTTTTACTATTATGGTAATTACTGCATCACCATTGTGTCATAAATAAATTAAATTAATTAATGTCTAAAAATTATAAATAAAATACCATTATGTATTAAATCTTTTTAGCATTCTAATTAATATTTATAGTCTAAAAGCCAACATATATAACCCTATGTAACAATTGTTTTGCTAAAAGATATATGCTTGTGTCATTTTTGTATTTATTTTAACTTAATTAAAATAAAGTGTCCCTATCACTTACAAGTGGATCCATGGGGTCCCAAGATCGACCCAAAGATGCCCATGGTCGACCATGTATTAACCAATAGGTTTAAGACACTTTTTAGGGTAATTTAGTATTATTATAATATTATTTGTTAACCCTTGTTTACCGGATTTACCCTTTAACCATGGTAAATAAAATATTTACTGAAATAATTATCCAAAATGTCTAAAAATAAAAGTTACCTATTTACACAATTTGAACATCCTGATTCCAAATATGGAATCCATTTTTCCAAATTCAAAACACAGAAGTGGCAGAAATTAATTTAAAATTAATTCCCATTGTTAAAAAAAAAAGCGTGTTTTTAAAAGATAATAACTATCAAAAGATTGGCACTTGTTTATGTCTGGTTTAAATGTGAAATTATGTTCAATGACCCACATTTTATTACATTGTAAAAAAAATTTCTAAATATAATTTAAAACCACTCAAATTCATAATTTATCACTATTAATTATTTTGATTAAAAAAGTTGTTTTTAATTAAAATTTAGTAATTTTCACTATTCATCAAAACATGAAAGCTATCCGAAAAGTACCAAAATTTCACCCTAGGCTAATTTTGATATTCCGAATCCAAAAATGAAGTCCATTTTGAGAGATAGAATTTATAAAATCTGAAAAAGTAGGTATTACTATTCATAACGGCTAGTTTGATTGGTTGTGGTGTGTTAGAATCTCGAAGTTGCGTACAATGCACGCCATTGCATTATTCAAAGGGAAGCATATCGTGGAAGCTTGGGGTGTTACATTCTCCCCTCCTTAAATAAATTGCGTCCTCGCAATTTTTTTTTAAATTGGGCTTGATAATATAATGGAAAGTCCCACATCGGAAAAAGGGTCAATAAAACTATCACTTTAAAAGAAAGAAAGAGAGGTATAAAGGTCACCCAAGATAACCCATACTCAGATTCCATGTAGAAAAACATGGATATGGACAATAAAAAAAGTGTCAAGTTCTAATGGAGAGGGATATAAATCATGATCAGGAGAAAGTTAACAATAAGAAAACCACAAACTTGTGTTGGGACAAACGGTCATTAGTCTCCTAGCAGGAAAGTAAACGGACAACATTTTTTTGTTTTAAGTTACATTACATAAGGATGAGGAATTCATTTATGATATTGACTAAGAATATATAGATATATACTTACTTTTTAAGTAGAGTTTCATTCTTTAATAAATTTCCACCACTAACTCAATTTTTTTTTAACGATGAGTATTCAAGAAGACTTTGTCACACTAAAAGAGCTATAATAAACTTCTATAAAATCACATGATCCATGCAGGATAAACTATATATTTAAATTGTATTTGGAGATTAATCAAAACCAAAATGGTTAGTGCAAGATCTAATGATCCCCCAAAAGGATATTCCTTGAGATAAATAAACACTAATCTTAATTTCTAAAATAAAACCAACAATACCCCAAAGTTAAATGAATACCATTCAAAAATAAATTGTCCTTAAAATCCATCAATATAATCCAAACAAATATTGAAACCCAAAACTTATAAGAATGTAGTCTTCCACTTTAAATTGTATCTCCAAATGACATCATCTACTCTTAAAGTCACATACTTAACCTAATCACATATTCTTTATTATAGGTTAATCATTTCCATAAATAACCCAAATCACTATAAATCCACAAAAAAACATAGATAAAAATCCACCATTACTCCTCTAATGAAATCCCATAGTATTCTATTTTCCTTGGACATATAGTGTTCCCAACAAAGTGAACATCTTCCAAAATAACATTTATCACTTAATCACCAAATCATTTTCCTTTACCAAGGGTATTCATTTGATAAGACATAAGAACCCAAATCAACTTATTATTGATCAATAAAATCAATTAACTAAAAAAAATTAGTCACACTATCTAGGTACTTCACGTAATCCAGTGGTCGGCGATAAATCCCAATCGCACTTTGGTTGTGGGTTTGATTCCCACCGCTTTTTCTGACGCGACGGGTTGTCACACGGTCTACGTGTTGTCCTTTTTCAAAAACTATATTTTATAATATTACCAAAATGAGATAAACTCCTCCAAATACCATAACATAATTTAACCACAAATGTTATATCAAACCTTGCATTTTCATCCCAAATTAAAATAACTTATAATTCTCTCAAACACCAATGATCATATAAAACCAAATGTCTATTTATACCTATATCCACAAGAGAAGAGATAATTCTTCTTCAAATATCATTCTCACATGGAAAACTGCTGGGTTACAAATACAAGAGAAAATTATTCCAAAGTAAACCCATCAACAAGGAGCACTAATACTTTTTAAACATTTCTCCAACCATTTATTTCCACATGGCTTCTTCTCTGACCAAGAAAATATCCTATAGAATAGGGCATTCACTCGGGTAATGGCCAGGTCCCCTACATTTACGGCAAATGACTGTAAATGGACTCTTGGGACCATTTTTATCTTCTTCCATAGTACTCTTCATTTTTCTTCGGCAATTCTTCACTTTATGCCCTTCCTTCCCACACGTAAAGCATTTATTGGTCCCATTGAGACACTTTCCCGTGTGTCTCCTACCACATTTCTTGGATGATGGAAATTGAGGGTTCTTTTCTCCATGGTCTCCATTACTGAAGCTCTTATCATTCATCAGCTTTATCTTCCTTGTTGAGTCCTGGAGTTGGTTAATATATATGTTGTTGATAATATTTTTGGAAAACTGATTTGGCATAAAGACAATATCTTTTACGCCTATCAACATTCCATTTTTTTGCTCATTTCCACCACTATTCCCACCTTTTACATCATTCTCAAAGTCACTATGACTTCTTTGGAATCTAGCCATTGACTAAAACCATAAAGCATTGTGTGAGTAACAGTAGTCATAAAATCATTTAGAGATTACCATGTCACCATATTCTCAATTTGAAACACATTAGGATTAACCAAGGTCATTTACTCTCATCTTATATATATATTACTTTAAATTGGTTTGTAAAGAAATTGTAAATTATCCTAAGAATATCCATCGGGAGTGTCGTAACCAAGAGTGCAGCAAGTCCCATTATCGTGCACCAGTTCCCGTTAGAGTCTAGCTCAAAGCGGTGTTTTCGGGTTTTACCCCTAAGTACATCTCTGTCAGAGCCGCCTCTACCTGCTCGTATCCAGAGAGGGATGTATTGCTCGGTAAACTCACAAAATCTCTACAATACCAAAATTCTAGAAAGTTCTTCTATACTAATCCTCAAAGTTCATATTAGGTCTACGTGCTCTAATCAGAGTTTATCTAAATCTAGCTTCCAAGGTTTGTAATAAACTTCCTCTGATACCAACTGTAACCCCCCGACCCTAGATACCCAGAGTCGGTTCATTATTACATAACATTGGCATGATCACAAAGGATCAAGACTTGAAAGACCGATTAGTCTAGTAGTCTTGGAAACACCAGATATATTCATAAGTCTTACATTACATCATAAGGTAAAAAAACTACAATAATATCTTGTCTTCATATCCCCTCATACTATCCCTGCAGTTCATTCATAAATTACTTCTTCATAATCCTGGGAAAAAATAAAACATTGAAATGGGTGAGCTCAGATGCTCAGTAAGGATAACATTATAGCAAAAGCCTTCATAGATAAGCATAAACACTTAAGGCGGTTTATAACTAAAACAAAAGCCTTTTAAACTTGAACTTCAGCATAAAATGGCAAAGATAAAACAAAATATTGCCATTTACTTACTCACATGGATTTTCTACTAGTCGAATGATCACATTCAATATTAATAACCACTTTCATAATGATGGAATGCATAATGCCATACTATCATAACCACATAGCCAAGGCCTTGTGCCAAGACTACAAATAATATTTTGCCAAGGCCTTGTTCCAAGACACTAGTCTGTCTCATGAGACCTACCGATGCATCGAGGAGCTATAGTGGGCTCCACCCATCACTTATTAAGTCCAATGAATTCCTCATATGAACATGTTTAAACATAACATAAACATTCGTATTAAAACTAGTATACGAAATGTCAATACTTTAACCACAAACCATGAATGGTATAAAAAATAGCACATCCAAAGTCAAACATAACTCATTCGATACAATATGGAAGATTGTATTGTACCTCAATCGATAAAAATTAATGATATTGACATAGATGAAAATAACCATCAAAACTATTTGAGATAAATATCCCCCTTTTTTTGAAAACATTTAAAAGTCACACTATTTGTCAAGAAGCCGTTTAATAATAGATTTTTGAATCAAAGTGTCCCAAACCACTTTGAAACATTTAAAACGAATTTTAATTTTAAAACTTTAAAGTCCATATAAATAAATCCTTAAACCATTTTTAAAACATGGACATTAATGAGCAAGATTTATAAGAATAAGTCTTTAAAACATTTTAAAATGGTATTTTGGTTAGAGTTTCTAACCAAAAGAGAGACACTTGAATACAAATAATTGAGTTAATCAAAACCTTGTAATATCATGAGAATAAAGTAATTCATGATATACTATGTCAAAGTACATTATATACACCATATAAAAGTGATTTGGTGTATAACAACGAAGAAGACTCAATGGAATGTAAATTGAGATAAAATCTCTCATAAAGGTTGTATCCTTAGGTTAAGGATAAATCAACGACATAGTTATGTGTGACAAATATAAATACAGTAAATATTATTGGATATTTAGTGTAAAACAATCAAAGGACATTCACACATAATCTTGTAAAAACAACACCAATGAATTGGATGTTTAACTCAACAAATGGAGAATGAGTTAAAATTACTCTTATCAAATTCATATCGATGACTTGAGAAATTATCAATGGAGTGATTATGTGTATCAAAAGTATATCCACGGAAAGGGGAGTAGAAATTATGACATAATCAAATTAATAGTGATTCCACACATAATCTTGGAGTAAAATAATCAATGAAGTATGCATAAAGCCGACTAAATGGAAATTGAAATTTCAAATTCCCTTATCGATTTGGTAACTTATGAAACATACACCCATGAAATAAGGATCATACAATGATGATGTAAATACCCATAAATTAAATTATATTACACAATTAATACAATCATGGGCAGTAAACATATACCACATGTAATAAATAAGTGGTGAACAATGGAATTCTCACAGAATTAAAAGTGAGATAAGAAACACCTTACTTTGTACTTTTTCCTTGGTCGACGGTAGGTTAACCTCCTGTATAATGTTGAAATAATTTTTGTTAAATTATTCATCAATCATATACATTAATATGATATCATTTATGATCTTTTAACATTGCTTTATTAATAATATCTTAGAATTATCGTCGTTTCAGGTGTTAACTTACTCGTTTTCTTTTATATGTTTTGTTATATAAGCCATGTTTGTCATGGATAGGTTGTATATTATTCATATCCAGAAAGATATAAAGTTCTTAATGTAAATACCCGTAAAATTCAAGGGAAATTTTTTCTTAATTTTCTTTAGAATTTTACAAGAGCGCGGTTTCAGACGGCACCTGATTCCGAGGCCCGGAGTGCCCGGAATTAATTTCCGAAGTTTGGCTCGGGTACGTTCAGTGAACGAACGAGCGGGAATTCCTAACTTTTGATCCGGTGCTCGGAATTGAAATCCGAGGGCACCGATGAACTCGCAGCGCCAAAATTCGCTTAAAGAGACCTTTTCGGGAGTTGCGTTTGTTGCGAGTTGAAAGTTAGTTTTGGGGTTTTTCAGTTAAGTTAAATAAAATTGTGTAAGACAAATTTTATTTTAACTTATTAAAAACCTACCAAAGGAGGTTGGAAGTGGGACCCACACCCACTTAACCTCCCTTGGGAGGATTAAGTGTGGTGGGGCCCACACGAACCCCCTTTTCTTTTCAAATTCTCTCACCATACTTAACCCCTAATTAATTGGCTTAAGTTACTCTTATTTAATTATGGGAGTTAAGTCTTTTTGAAATTCTTTTGTGTTATGTGTTAATAAAATAAGAGGTATTCTTATTTTATTTAGAGTTCTTTGTTTGTCATTTTGAGAGCTCCCTCTTCATCCCCAAGCTCTGACGAAGAACGAAGAACGCCCAAACTCCGACGAAGAACGACGCCCCCCTTCTTCGTCCTCGGTGTCAACAAGAGGGAACGCCGCACCCTCCTCGGACCTTCTTCGTCGGCAAACGAAGATCCGCCAACGTCGTGTCTCTTCGGGCATATCTCTACGTCAACGGATTTGACGAACGACGACCGCGACACCCGACCTCCGCGACGCCGTCTTCCGCGAAGCATAGCCGAACCTTTGAATCTTAAACCCGAGGTAGGGGTTGTCGTTTTCTTTTGGTTTCCTTATTTTATTCTTGACCGTGATTTTATCAAGACTAACGTGTGACTTGATTTATTTTAAGTTGCGTTTATATTTTAACGTGAGGAGGGCCGGACCGCACGAACACGGCCGAACCCCCCCTCCAACGTTCATGATTATTCATGCGGGTGGAAGCAAGTAGCGTGGTGCCGTCGCACCACGCGGATGATCGTTCAATTAATTTACGCGGCGCCGTCGCGCCACGCCGAGGAAAAATCTTCAAGAACGCGACGTCGTCGCGCCGCGTTGAAAAGAATCATGGCACGGCGAAAGGGGCGCGGTGTCGTCGCACCGCGCCGGACGATGAACACCGCGGCCGGTTCCGGGCCGCGGCGGAAGGGGAGATCGGCGGTCGGGCCGCCGGCGTCGGAAGTCGAGGGCGGGACCGGAATTTCCGGTCCCGTTGGTAAAAACCGGCCGGCCAGCTGGCCGGCCGGATGTCATAAAACCGGGGGAATAAATCCCCCGGCCGGTTCAACAAACCCCCCTCTTAATGAGGGGGGCGGTTCATTAAAGGAGGGGGGGCAACAACCCCCCCGGTTCGTTCCAGCCGGCCCCCACTTGCGGGGGCCGTTTTTTTTTTTTGCAAAGGCACGGCACAAGGCCGTGCCACCTTGACAAAGCAGCGGGGGCTTGATTGCCCCCCGCGTGACCACCTCGTGCGGCGCCAAGCGCCGCCGCCGCGGCCCGCCACCGCCGCCACCGCGGCCCGCCGCCGCCGCCCCCGCGGCCCGCCGCCGCCGCCACCGCGGCCCGCCGCCGCCGCCACCGCGGCCCGCCGCCGCCGCCACCGCGGCCCGCCGCCGCGCCGCCGCGCCGCCGCCCGCCGCCGCCGTCCGCCGCCGCCGGCCACCGCGCCGCCCAAGGGGGGGGTCGGGCCGGGTCGGCCCGGACCCGGACCCCCCCGTTTCGGACCAGTTTTGGTTTTCGGCTCATAACTTGAGCCTCGGACCTCCGAATGACGAACCGTCTGCGGCAACGTGATCCTTGGATCGAGACGGTCGTTTCGGTATATCGCACTCAAGGTTTCGGATTACTTTGAGTTCGGCCGGGTTGGTTCGTTCACGAAACCAACCGGGCTTTCGGAGCGGAAACGCTCATATCTTGAGCTACGGACGTCCGATTGACGTGCCGTCAGTCGCGTAGTGTTCCTCTTAGTGAGACGGATCTTTTGGCATACTCCGCCCGAGGTTTGGACGCAGGTGGAGTACGGTCGGGTTGGTTTTTCCTTAAAAACCAACCGGGCCCCGGAGACGAAAATGCCAATAACTCTCAGACCGGGCGTCCGATCGACGCGCCGTCTGTTACGTTGAGTTCCTGTTGTCGATACGGAACTTTTGGATACATCAACTTCGGTCTTCGTGACAGTTGATGTATCAGCCTCTCGGCTCGTGGAGCGGACCCTCCGTACGAGCTTTCTGTGTGCGGGAACCCTAGTGCTGGCTGCGACTGTTCTACTGCTACGACTGCTACTGTGACTGCGACGACGACAGTACAGAGATCATGTGTGGATTCGACGACGACAGTACAGAGATCCTATGTGGATTCGACGACGACGACTACAGCACTCAGCGATCCTACGTGGATCAGTGCTACAGGTCCTGTGTGGGCCCGATCCTGTGTGGGTCCTTGCGCTCAGCGGTTCTGTGTGAGCCAGCGCCTACAGGTTCTGTGTGAGCCCGATCCTGTGTGGGTCTTTGCGGGGGTTAGTTACCTATCGATCCTTCGTGGGTCCGACGACTTAGATGGATCAGTGATCATCTTTATCGTCCTTGAAGAAGTATACCTGTGTGAGCTGAATCCTGTTGTTTTCCTGTGTGGATTGTGTTGTGCAATCCTGTGTGGATTATGTTTTGCTTTCCTATGTGGAATACGGATACTTTCCTGCGTGGACTGAGTTGTACTTGGGCTCGGAGGTTGGAGCGTATTTTAATTGATGACTTAGGTATATGTATGGGCATATACCTAAGCAGTGTCGGTTGTTACTTCGTGATTGTACTTTTCTTCGTAGTTTATCCTTTGTGGATTTGAGAGACCTTCAGGGGTCTCGGGGTCCCTACTGAGTAGCTTATACTCACCCCTGCACGGGCTTCGCCCACACTACGTTGTGTTGGTTGCAGACGACGGACAGCGTTGACCTTAGCTGAGGCTTGCAGAGCGGGACGGTACCCGGAGGTGGACTACTGGGTGAGACGTGCACGGAGCGGACGGTGGGACCCGTGGAGCAGAGGAGCTATCTGTACCCACCCTTCAGGTGGGATTTCCAGTGGACAGCTCGGAGTAGCAGCTTTTACTTTTCAGTTGCTGTTTTTCCCTTTTCGAGTTGTACTTTACTTTCAGTTTGGGTTTGTATTCTGGCCCATTTACTTTTCCGCACTTTCAGTCATACTCTGCTTGTTTAGTGTTTACTTTCCGCTTGTTTACTCTGTGGTGTGTGTTTACTTTTCAAAGGCAATGCCTTCCCTTTTTCCGGGAATTACGCCTTGGTGCTAGTCGTCAGCCCCTGGCCTATGGAAGGTGGGCTTGGGGTAGTCACGGCACGGACCCCGAGGGCGGGTCGTGACAAATTGGTATCAGAGGAGTTCGGTTCTACCGCGAACTCTGATCTTTTCTATGTGAAGCAATAATGTTTAGCGTATTGAGTGTGGTTATCAGTCCAGGGAGTCCAGTGTTGGTGCGGCGGCCGACGTATCCGTACACCAGGACCCTGACTTCTGATTTCCGACTTAATGCACGAAAACATTGATTGCGTGTGTGTTTCAAGTTTTCTTTGTGATTACTTGTGTCAGCTCACCGGGTATACTGATCTGCTTTATGAAAGTCTCAAGTTTTCTTTGTGATTACTTATATCAGCTCACCAGGTATACTGTTCTAACCGTGGCGCACCTGTTTCCTTTTCAGGATGGCCCCACGACGGCAGCCAGCTAGGGTTCCGAGAGTCGAGCGAGACGACAGCCCACCGAGCGACGAGGCCTCGGTGCAGGGCCCTTTTCCAGTAGTGGCACCGGCGGTAGCTTTACCCGCCGATCCCCCGATGCTTCCAGCAGCAGCCGCTGACGATGCACGTCGCCTCAGCGCACTGCATGAGTTTCAGCGCCAGCGACCGCCCAGGTTTCGCGGGGAGACGGATCCCCAGGCAGCAGAGGACTGGCTGGAGGCAGTGGTTCGAGTGTTTAGGCTAGTGAGGACACCAGCAGACCTCATGGTGATCCTCGCTGCGAGCCTACTACACGCAGCAGCAGGACGATGGTGGAGCTTGATGCTCCAGGTGCACGATGAGGCATCTCTTCTTTGGACGGACTTTGAGAGCCTCTTCCACTCGGAGTTCGTCCCAGCCACCCTTCGTGCGGTGCGTATCCAGGAGCTTCTACAGCTGCGGCAGGGCAGCATGACGGTCGCCCAGTACTCGGCGAGATTTATCGATCTCTCGCGCTACTCGACCGACATGGTACGGGACCCATTCTTCCGGGCCCGGACCTTCGAGCAAGGTTTGAGACACGAGATCAGGGCATCGTTGATCTCCCTCAGCATACCGACTCAGACAGGAGTACTGGAGCGGGCACTTCTGATCGAGAGCTTCCTTGCTGAGTCTACACCAGCACAGCGACCCACCGCAGGGCGGCACGTGGCAGAGTCATCTGCAGCAGGCAGTCGACGGATGACTCAGGGGTCCAGACAGACCAGACCTTCAGGCCGACGATCTCAGGGCACTGGCTCAGCAGTGCGGGGCACACAGCGCGGGGCCAGTCTTCCGAGAGGCAGACAGTGCTACTCGTGCGGCGGGCAGGGCCACATGGCTCGTGACTGCCCGACCCGTCGTACCGAGGAGCAGCAGACAGTTGATGGACCACCGAGGCAGAGGCAGAGGGTCGACCGTGGCAGTCCGCAGGGAGGAGGCGGACGAGGCAGAGGAGCTGGACGAGCAGCTGGTGGTGGCCGACGCTTTGAGGCTCTACCACCACCACCACCAGGAGGTCCACCCCGACCACAGGGAGCTGGCGGGCAGCGACAGGCACAGCTCCAGGCAGCAGAGGTCTACGACCACGGCGCACCTGAGATGATTCGAGGTACTATCTGTGTCTATTCCACCCTTGCTGCAGTTCTTATAGACACAGGAGCGAGTCATTCTTTCATAGCCGCTGCCCTTGTTCGGAGCTCGGAGATTCCGACAGAGCCGTTGGCTCGATCCTTACGGCTAGAGACTCCTACGGGAGCAGACTCGACGATTACGCACTGGTGCCGGCAGTGTGAGCTTACTCTAGGAGGCGAGAGCTTCGGCTGGGATCTTCTTGTAGCAGCGTCGAGGCCTTACGACGTCATCTTGGGCATGGATTGGCTATCTACGGTCCATGCACAGATTGACTGTTTTAGGCGCAAGGTGCGATGTGTACGCACCGACGGGAGCAGGTTCACCTTCACCGGCGAGAAGGGAGCCTTAGCAGCACAGAATGGACTTCCGCGGAGGAGAGGACAGCCCATCACTCATCAGTTGGCTAGCCTTATCCTTGGAGCAGTTGACGTGCGGAGTCTTGGTTTTCCTGCAGTGGTGGATCAGTTTGCGGACGTTTTTCCCGACGACGTTCCAGGGCTACCTCCTCGCAGAGAGGTAGACTTTTATATTGACTTGTACCCCGGGACAGCCCCGATATCCACTCCAGCATATCGGATGGCCCCCGCCGAGCTTCGAGAGCTACGGGTACAGTTGGAGGACTTGCAGGGCAAGGGGTTCATCCGACCCAGTGTTTCACCCTGGGCTTCCCCGATATTGTTCGCCAAGAAGGCGGACGGGAGCTTGCGACTTTGTGTTGACTATCGTCGCCTGAACCAGGTGACAGTGAGGAACAAGTATCCGCTACCGAGGATTGATGACCTCTTTGATCAGATCAAGGGAGCACGGTGGTTCTCGAAGATAGACCTCAGGTCAGGCTATCATCAGCTCAGAGTCAGAGACGAGGATGTGCAGAAGACGGCCTTCAGATGTCGGTATGGCCACTATGAGTTCTTGGTTATGCCCTTCGGTGTAACCAATGCTCCAGCAGTGTTCATGGCTCTCATGAACAGGATCTTTCAGCCATACCTCGATCGGTTTGTCGTGGTCTTCATCGACGACATTCTGATTTACTCTACGACAGAGGAGGAGCACGCCTATCACTTGCGAGTTGTCCTTGACACACTCCGAGAGCACCAGCTTTATGGTAAGCTCTCGAAGTGCCAGTTCTGGATACGTGAGGTCCACTTTTTGGGACACGTTATCTCTGAGGCGGGAGTTGCAGTGGATCCCGCAAAGATTGAGGCTGTGTTAGCATGGGAGCCACCCAGGAGCGTGACTGAGGTTCGGAGTTTCTTGGGACTAGCTGGATACTATCGGAGATTTGTGCCGAACTTCTCCAGAGTTGCGGCATCACTCACAGCTTTGACGAAGAAGGGGAAACCCTTCGTATGGTCAGACAGATGTCAGCAGAGCTTCCAGGAGCTGAGACAGAGATTGACTAGCGCACCTATCTTGAGGTTGCCTGAGGAGGGAGTAGGGTACGTAGTTTACTGCGATGCATCAGGAACCGGACTCGGATGTGTTCTGATGCAGGAGCGGGCAGTGATCGCCTATGGATCACGACAGTTGAGGCCGCATGAGCAGAACTACGCTACCCATGACCTGGAGTTAGCAGCAGTGGTCTTCGCTCTGAAGACATGGCGACATTATCTGATGGGCGAGCGCTTTACAGTCTTTTCCGATCATCAGAGTCTCAGGTATATCTTCTCGCAGAAGGACCTGAACCTGAGACAGCGACGATGGCTCGAGTTCCTCCAGGACTATGACTTTGAGATAGTCTATACTCCTGGGAAGGGGAACGTAGTAGCCGATGCCCTCAGCAGGAGGACGGGCATTCAGCTACTCGAGGAGGCGACGGAGCAGCTAGCCTCTTTACAGATATCCTTCGTGGATAGAGATGGAGCAGCCTTTCTTCAGTCTCTCACAGTCACTCCTCCACTACTTCAGCGAGTCAGGGAGGCACAGCGCGGGGACGCTGACTATGAGACACGGCGTGCACAGATATCCTCGGGACAGGCACCTGATGGTTTCTCCCTTGGAGCAGAGCACGACATCCTTTTAAGAGGACGTACCATGGTACCAGTCGCATTGCGAGAGGAAGTGCTGAGGGAGTTTCACACTTCTCCTTTAGCGGTACATCCTGGAGTGGCGAAGATGTACCAGGACCTCAGACGACAGCATTGGTGGCCGGGCATGAAGAAGGCTGTAGCAGAGTTCGTTTCTCGATGCCTTACCTGTCAGCAGGTGAAGGCAGAGCATCAGGTACCAGCAGGCTTGGTACAGCCCTTGGAGGTTCCGGAGTGGAAGTGGGACGGCATATCTTTGGACTTCGTGACTGGACTTCCACGCACTTCCAGAGGTCACGACTCCATCTGGGTGATTGTTGACCGACTCACCAAGTCGGCACACTTCTTACCCATCAGAGAGCAGGGCTCAGTGGAGAGCTTGGGACGTCTCTACGTTCAGGAGATTGTGCGGCTCCACGGCGTGCCATCATCTATCGTCTCCGATCGAGATGCCCGCTTTACTTCCCGGCTTTAGAAGGGGTTACAGGAAGCGTTCGGGACGCAGCTACGTCTTAGCACAGCTTTTCACCCTCAGACAGATGGTCAGACGGAGAGGACCATTCAGACTCTCGAGGACATGCTCCGCGCATGTGTCCTCGACTTTGGTCGCAGCTGGGAGGACCACCTACCCTTGGTGGAGTTCGCGTACAACAACAGCTACCAGTCCACCATCGGGATGGCACCGTACGAGGCGTTGTACGGCCGACCATGTAGATCTCCTTTGTGCTAGACAGACCCTGGGGAGTCAGCACTGGTGGGACCGGAGATGGTCCAGGCCACGACAGAGAAGGTCCAGGTCATCCAGGAGCGGATGAGGACAGCTCAGAGCCGGCAGAAGTCATACGCTGACAGGAGGCGGAGGCCACTGGAGTTCGAGGATGGCGACCACGTCTTCTTACGGGTCTCACCTCGACGTGGTATTCGGAGATTTGGCCGAGGCGGCAAGTTATCTCCGCGCTTTATCGGACCCTTCCAGATTCTCAGCAGGATTGGTGAGGTGGCTTATCGCCTGGCTCTACCACCTCAGTTGCACCGGGTGCACGACGTCTTCCACGTATCCCAGCTGAGGAGATACGTGCACGACCCGACGCACATCATTGATCATGGGGAGCTTGACGTTGACGATGGGGCGACTTTTACGGAGGTCCCGGTGGAGATAGAGGATCGACAGGAGCGGGTCCTGCGTGGGCGATCGATTCCTCTTGTGCGCATCAGATGGAAGCACGGGAATCTCCAGGAGAGCACATGGGAGCGGGAGGCTCAGATGCGTGCTCAGTACCCTCATTTGTTTCCCTAGTTTTTGTTGTATCTTTACGGGGACGTAAAGCCCTGAGGTGGGAGTAATGTAAAGACCCGTAAAATTCAAGGGACATTTTTTCTTAATTTTCTTTAGAATTTTACTAGAGCGCGGTTTCGGCCCGGACCCGGACCCCCCCGTTTCGGACCAGTTTTGGTTTTTGGCTCATAACTTGAGCCTCGGACCTCCGAATGACGAACCGTCTGCGGCAACGCGATCCTTGGATCGAGACGGTCGTTTCGGTATATCGCACTCAAGGTTTCAGATTACTTTGAGTTCGGCCGGGTTGGTTCGTTCACGAAACCAACCGGGCTTTCGGAGCGGAAACGCTCATATCTTGAGCTACGGACGTCCGATTGACGTGCCGTCAGTCGCGTAGTGTTCCTCTTAGTGAGACGGATCTTTTGGCATACTCCGCCCGAGGTTTGGACGCAGGTGGAGTACGGTCGGCTTGGTTTTGCCTTAAAAACCAACCGGGCCCCGGAGACGAAAATGCCAATAACTCTCAGACCGGGCGTCCGATCGACGCGCCGTCTGTTACGTTGAGTTCCTGTTGTCGATACGGAACTTTTGGATACATCAACTTCGGTCTTCGTGACAGTTGATGTATCAGCCTCTCGGCTCGTGGAGCGGACCCTCCGTACGAGCTTGCTGTGTGCGGGAACCCTAGTGCTGGCTGCGACTGTTCTACTGCTACGACTGCTACTGTGACTGCGACGACGACAGTACAGAGATCCTGTGTGGATTCGACGACGACAGTACAGAGATCCTATGTGGATTCGACGACGACGACTACAGCACTCAGCGATCCTACGTGGATCAGTGCTACAGGTCCTGTGTGGGCCCGATCCTGTGTGGGTCCTTGCGCTCAGCGGTTCTGTGTGAGCCAGCGCCTACAGGTTCTGTGTGAGCCCGATCCTGTGTGGGTCTTTACGGGGGTTAGTTACCTATCGATCCTTCGTGGGTCCGACGACTTAGATGGATCAGTGATCATCTTTATCGTCCTTGAAGAAGTATACCTGTGTGAGCTGAATCCTGTTGTTTTCCTGTGTGGATTGTGTTGTGCAATCCTGTGTGGATTATGTTTTGCTTTCCTATGTGGAATACGGATACTTTCCTGCGTGGACTGAGTTGTACTTGGGCTCGGAGGTTGGAGCGTATTTTAATTGATGACTTAGGTATATGTATGGGCATATACCTAAGCAGTGTCGGTTGTTACTTCGTGATTGTACTTTTCTTTGTAGTTTATCCTTTGTGGATTTGAGAGACCTTCAGGGGTCTCGGGGTCCCTACTGAGTAGCTTATACTCACCCCTGCACGGGCTTCGCCCGCACTACGTTGTGTTGGTTGCAGACGAAGGACAGCGTTGACCTTAGCTGAGGCTTGCAGAGCGGGACGGTACCCGGAGGTGGACTACTGGGTGAGACGTGCACGGAGCGGACGGTGGGACCCGTGGAGCAGAGGAGCTATCTGTACCCACCCTTCAGGTGGGATTTCCAGTGGACAGCTCGGAGTAGCAGCTTTTACTTTTCAGTTGCTGTTTTTCCCTTTTCGAGTTGTACTTTACTTTCAGTTTGGGTTTGTATTCTGGCCCATTTACTTTTCCGCACTTTCAGTCGTACTCTGCTTGTTTAGTGTTTACTTTCCGCTTGTTTACTCTGTGGTGTGTGTTTACTTTTCAAAGGCAATGCCTTCCCTTTTTCCGGGAATTACGCCTTGGTGCTAGTCGCCAGCCCCTGGCCTATGGAAGGCGGGCTTGGGGTAGTCACGGCACGGACCCCGAGGGCGGGTCGTGACACTTAAACATTATTTTTAAATCATAAAATGATAATTATACTTGAATGGATATGATGGAGAATGAATCTTATCGCATTCATGGAGACGGTAGTCCGTACATACGAACGAGTGACAATATCATTCTTTTGATATTAAAATAATATATAATTGGATGGTATATAATATATACAGAATCATTATCATGTTATATTTATTATTTACATGAGTTACACATCATTTTTATATCCATCCAAAAAATAATATATTGAATAACAATTACACCATGACGTGGAGACGGTAAGCCGTACGTACACACGTATGGTGAAATGTTATTCAAAGGGTGGATAGAATACTGAATATGGTTGTAACATATTTATAATAACATCACAGTATATATAAGATACTGTATTTATTATTTTAGAATGGTAATAAAAAAGAAAGAAGAAGTGGAAGAAGAAATGAACTTGAAAATGGGTGGTGAAAACATTACCTCTTCTTCGGGTTCTTCCTTTTGATTTGATCAAAATTGATCCTTAGGTTGGCTTTCGGATCATACTAAGGCCTATAGGTTGTAGTGAGGGAAGTTTAGAGAGTATTTGTGTAGGATTTGGCCGAACCAAAAGGCTTTGAAGGTGTGAAGAAATGAGAAGGAGGGGTGCCCTTTTATAAGAGGGGTGAAGGGAACCTTTGGAAAAGCTAGAAATATTAATTTATAATAAATTCATATTCGGTTTCTAATGGCTCAAAAGTTTATTATTCAAATTTTATGGTGGGTATAGGTCAAAAACCACTTAACCAATATAATTTAGACAGGTTTGGGTCATTATATTAACCTTATCTTTAAGTATTAACTCTTAGTTAATTAGTTTCACTTTTACAATGTGTCTTTGTATTTTTATATTATATGGTTAATAAACTAACCATATACATCCAAGAGACCCCCAAGTGGTCCATTAATGATACACCTATCATGATATAAGTCTCTTGGCCGAACATTAGATTTTTAGGAATTTAATATCAATTAATAATATAATATTTGTTTTAAAAACTCTTTTATGTCAATTTTGACACTATTCAATAGTTGATTTTTTTGAAACACATAACAGAATGATTACTTCGAACAAAGTTAATTAAATCAATCCTAAAATGTCATATTAACCTATAAAATTAGTGTAATTCAATAAAAGTCTCAAATTATATTTATTTGGGTATTTATAATATCAATTATTCTAATATTTTACTATTGTGGTAATTACTGCATCACCATTGTGTCATAAATAAATTAAATTATTTAATGTCTAAAAATTATAAATAAAATATAATTATGTAGTAAATCTTTTTATATTTCTAATTAATATTTATAGTCTAAAATACAACATATATAACCCTATTTAACAATTGTTTTTCTAAAAGATATATGCTTGTGTCATTTTTGTATTTATTTTAACTTAATTAAAATAAAGTGTCCCTATCACTTACAAGTGGATCCATGGGGTCCCAAAATCGACCCAAAGATGCCCATGTTCAACCATGTATTAACCAATAGGTTTAAGACACGTTTTAGGGTAATTTTTTATTATTATAATATTATTTTTTAACCCTTGTTTACCGGATTTACCCTTTAACCATGGTAAATAAAATATTTACCGAAGTAATTATCCAAAATGTCTAAAAATAAAAGTTACCTATTTACACAATTTGAACATCCTGATTCCAAATATGGAATCCATTTTTACGAATTCAAAACACAGAAGTGGCAGAAATTAATTTAAAATTAATTCCTGTTGTTAAAACAAAAAAGCGTGTTTTTAAGAGATAATAACTATCAAAAGATTGGCACTTGTTTATGTCTGTTTTAAATGTGAAATTATGTTCAATGACCCACATTGTATTACATGGTAAAAATATATTCTAAATATAATTTAAAACCACTCAAATTCATAATTTATCACTATTAATTATTTTGATTAAAAAAGTTGTTTTTAATTAAAATTTAGTAATTTTCACTATTCATCCAAACATGAAAGTTATCCGAAAAGTACCAAAATTTCACCCCAGGCTAATTTCGATATTCTGAATCCAAAAATGAAGTCCATTTTGAGAGATAAAATTTATAAAATCTCAAAAAGTAGGTATTACTATTCATAACGGCTAGTTTGATTGGTTGTGGTCTGTTAGAATCTCGAAGTTGCGTACAATGCACGCCATTGCATTATTCAAAGGGAAACGTATCGTGGAAGCTTGGGGTGTTACATTCTCCCCTCCTTAAATAAATTGCGTCCTCGCAATTTTTTTTTAAAATTGGGCTTGATAATATAATGGAAAGTCCCACATCGGAAAAAGAGTCAATAAAACTATCACTTTAAAAGAAAGAAAGAGAGGTATAAAGGTCACCCAAGATAAACCATACTAGGATTCCATGTAGAAAAACATGGATATGGATGATAAACTAAGTGTAAAGTTCTAATGGAGAGGGATAGAAATCATGATCAGGAGAAAGTTAACAATAATAAAACCACAAACTTGTGTTGGGACAAACGGTCATTAGTCTCCTAGCAGGAAAGTAAACGGACAACATTTTTTTGTTTTAAGTTACATTACATAAGGATGAGGAATTAATTTATGATATTGACTAAGAATATATAGATATATACTTACTTTTTAAGTAGAGTTTCATTCTTTAATAAATTTCCACCACTAACTCAATTTTTTTTAACGATGAGTATTCAAGAAGACTTGGTTACACTGAAAGAGCTATAATAAACTTCTATAAAATCACATGATCCATGCAGGATAAACTATATATTTAAATTGTCTTTGGAGATTAATCAAAACCAAAATGGTTAGTGCAAGATCTAATGATCCCCCAAAAGGATATTCCTTGAGATAAATAAACACTAATCTTAATTTCTAAAAGTAAACCAACAATACCCCAAAGTTAAATAAATACCATTCAATAATAAATTGTCCTTAAAATCCTTCAATATAATCCAAACTAATATTGAAGCCCAAAACTTATAAGAATGTAGTCTTCCACGTTAAATTGTATCTCCAAATGACATCATCTACTCTTAAAGTCACATACTTAACCTAATCACATATTCTTTATTATAGGTTAATCATTTCCATAAATAACCCAAATCACTATAAATCCACAAAACAAACATAGATAAAAATCCACCATTACTCCTCTAATGAAATCCCATAGTATTCTATTTTCCTTGGGCATATAGTGTTCCCAACAAAGCGAACATCTTCCGAAATAACATTTATCACTTAATCACCAAATCATTTTCCTATACCATGGGTATTCATTTGATAAGACATAAGAACCCAAATCAACTTATTATTGATCAATATAATCAATTAACTAAAAAAAATTAGTCACACTATCCAGGGACTTCACGTAATCCAGTGGTCGGCGATAAATCCCAATCGCACTTTGGTTATGGGTTCGATTCCCACAGCTTTGTCCGACGTGACGGGTTGTCACACGGTCTACGTGTTGTCCTTTTTCAAAAACTATATTTTATAATATTACCAAAATGAGATAAACTCCTCAAAATACCATAACATAATTTAACCACAAATGTTATATCAAACCTTGCATTTTCATCCCAAATTATAATAACTTATAATTCTCTCAAACGCCAATGATCATATAAAACCAAATGGCTATTTATAACTATATCCACAAGAGAAGAGATAATTCTTCCTCAAATATCATTCTCACATGGAAAACTACGGGGTTACAAATACAAAAGAAAATTATTCCAAAGTAAATCCATCAATAAGGAGCACTAATACTTTTTAAACATTTCTCCAACCATTTATTTCCACATGGCTTCTTCTTTGACCAAGAAAATATCCTATAGAATAGGGCATTCACTCGGGTAATGGCCAGGTCCCCTACATTTACAGCAAATGACTGTAAATGGACTCTTGGGACCATTTTTATCTTCTTCCATAGTATCTTCATTTTTCTTCAGCAATTCTTCACTTTATGTCCTTCCTTCCCACATGTAAATCATTTATTGGTCCCATTGAGACACTTTCCCGTGTGTCTCCTACCACATTTCTTGCATGATGGAAATTGAGGGTTCTTTTCTCCATGGTCTCCATTACTGAAGCTCTTATCATTCATCACCTTTCTCTTCCTTGTTGAGTCTGGGAGTTGGTTAATATATATTTTGTTGATCATATTTTTGGAAAACTGATTTGGCATAAAGACAATATCTTTTACGCCTATCAACATTCTATTTTGTTGCTCATTTCCACCACTATTACCACCTTTTACATCATTCTCAAAGTCACTATGACTTCCTTGGAATCTAGCCATTGACTAAAACCATAAATCATTGTGTGAGTAACAGTAGTCATAAAATCATTTAGAGGTTAGCATGTCACCATATTCTCAATTTGAAACACATTAGGATTAACCAAGGTCATTTACTCTCATCTTATATATATATATTACTTTAAATTGGTTTGTAAAGAAATTTTAAATTATCCAAATCATATCCCTCAGTAGTGTCGTAACCAAGAGTGCAGCAAGGCCCGTTGTCGTGCACCAGTTCCCGTTCGAGTCTAGCTCAAAGCGGTGTTTTCGGGTTTTACCCCTACGTGCATCTGTTCCAGAGCCGCCTCTACCTGCTCATATCCAGATAGGGATGTATTCCTCGGTAAACTCACAAAATCTCTACAATACCAAAATTCTAGGAAGTTCTTCTATACTAATCCTCAAAGTTTACGTGCTCTAATGAGAGTTTATCTAAATATAGCTTCCAAGGTTTGTACTAAACTTCCTCTGATACCAACTGTAACCCCCTGACCCTAGATACCCAGAGTCAGTGCATTATTACATAACATTGGAATGTTCACAAAGGATCAAGCCTCGAAAGACCGATTAGTTTAGTAGTCTTGGAAACACCAGATATATTCATAAGTCTTATATTACATAATAAGGTAAAAAAAACTACAACAATATCTTGTCTTCATATAACCTCATATTATCCCTATAGTTCATTCATAAATTACTTCTTCATAATCCTTGGAAAAATAAAATATTGAAATGGGTGAGCTCAGATGCTCAGTAAGGATAACATTATAGCAGAAGCCTTCATAGATAATCATAAACACTTAAGGCAGTTTATAACTAAAACAAAAGCCTTTTAAACGTGAACTTCAGCATAAAATTGCAAAGATAAAATAAAATAATGCCATTTACTTACTCACATGGATATTCTACTAGTCGAATGATCACATTCAATATTAATAACCACTTTCATAATTATGGAATGCATAATGCCATACTATCATAACCACATAGCCAATGCCTCGTGCCAAGACTACAAATAAGATTTTGCCAAGGCCTTGTGCCAAGACACTAGTTTGTCTCATGAGACCTACCGATGCATCGAGGAGCTATAGCGGGCTCCACTCGTCACTTATTAATTCCAATGAATTCCTCATATGAATAGGTTTAAACATAACATAAACATTCGTATTAAAACTAGTATACGAAATGTCAATACTTTAACCACAAACCATGAATGGTATAAAAAATAGCACATCCACAGTCAAACATAACTCATTCGATACAATATGGAAGATTGTATTGTACTCAATCGATAATAATGAATGATATTGACATAGATAAAAATAACCATCAAAACTATTTGAGATAAATATCCCCCTTTTTTTGAAAACATTTAAAAGTCACACTATTTGTCAAGAAGCCGTTTAATAATATATTCTTGAATCAAAGTGTCCCATACCACTTTGAAACATTTAAAAGGAGTTTTAATTTTAAAACTTTAAAGTCCATATAAATAAATCCTTAAAACCATTTTTAAAACATGGACATTAATGAGCAAGATTTAGAAGAATAAGTCTTTAAAACATTTTAAAATGGTATTTTGGTTTGAGTTTCTAACCAAAAGGGAGACACTTGAATACAAATAATAGAGGTAATAAAAACAGTGTAATATCATGAGAATAAAGGAATCCATGATATACTATGTCAAAGTACATTATATAGACCATATCAAAGTGATTTGGTGTATAATAACGAAGAAGTCTCAATGGAATGTAAATTGAGATGAAATCTCTCATAAAGGTTGTATCCTTAGGTTAAGGATAAATCAACGACATAGTTATGTGTGACAAATATAAATACACTAAATATTATTGGATATTTAGTGTAAAACAATCAAAGGACATTCACACATAATCTTGTAAAAACAACACCAATGAATTGGATGTTTAACTCAACAAATGGAGAATGAGTGTAACACCCCGAGCTTCCATGATACGCTACTCATTCAATAATGCAATAGCTTGCATTGTACGCAACTTCGAGTTCTAAAACACCGCGACTAATCAAAGTAGTCGTTATGAATAGTAATAACCACTTTTTAAAATTATAGAAATTTTATATTTTAAAACAGACTTCATTTTTGGATTCGGAATATCGAAATTAGCCTATGTTGAATTTTTGGTATTTTTCTGAGAACTTCCATTTTTTATGAATAGTGAAAAATACTTAAAAACAACTTTTTTAATCAAAATAATTTATAGTGATAAATTATTCTATTGAGTGGTTTTAGAGTATAATTAGAATATATTTTTACCATTTTATCCAATGGTGGTCATTAGAATTAACTTAACATTGAAATTGGGCATGAACAATTGTCAATCTTTTGATATAAATATTTTCTTAAAAACACGCTATTTGTTGTGACAGCAGGAATTAATTATAAAATTAATTAATGAAACTTATATGTTTGGAATTTTGTAAAATAGACATCATTTTTTAATTCGGAATATCAATTATATCTTAGGGTGAAATTTTGGCATTATTCTGAAAAACTTCAATTTTTGATTAATAGTGAAACCACTAAGTGGTAGTTAAATAACTGATTTTTCGTTTAAATGAAATATTACCACTTCTGTGATTTGATTTTTAAAAATCCTACATACATGGTTGTCATTAAGAAGTAAAATGTGGTTCAATGAGATTAAAATAATTTTTGGTGAATAGTAACTTTTAAGTTCTTAATCGCAATTAGAGGTAATTAGTGTAGTTTAAGGTAAAAATAATGTTTTAATAATATGAGATGATCTTGACACTTGTCCTACTCATAATGGATGAGTCATGGCCGACCAATACAACCCATGGGTCAACTTGGGGACCCCATGGAGCCACTTTAGTGGGAAAATGACATTAATATATATTTATTTAATGTTAAAATTAAATTGACACAAACAGGAGTTGTTTTACTAAAACAGTTTTTAAGTGGGGTTAAACGAGTCCAAATTTTGAATATAAATATTCATTGGAAAGATAAAAAGATTTCCTACATCATAGAATTTTTTTTATAAATTTTAGACATTAAATAAATTAAATTATTTATGAAATCATTATGATGCAGCGATGACCTCATTATTTAACGATTTAAATAAAATGAGAAGATAATGCAAAATCCAAGGCTTACACTTGTCCAAAGCCTATTGGATGAGGAGCTTTAGAACCCTTATCACCTTATCCACGAATTATATAACTGTGGGACCTTTAGAATCCGAAAATCATTGTATAATAATGTAACATTTCAATCTTTCCAAAAGAGCCCCTCCTCTCCTCTTATAAAAGGCCCCCACCTATCCCACCTCATTTACACTTTCAAGCCATTTGGCTCGGCCAACCTATGCATAAATACTCTCCCAACTTCCCCCTATTACTCCTAGAAGCCTCACTTTGGGTATAACTCTTCTCAAGGAAGCCTTTGGCTCAAATCAAAAAGAGTTACCCAATTTTGAGGTAATGTCTTCTCTAATGTTGTTTTGTTTTATTTTTCTTCTCCAACCCCCTAAAATATTCTTATTCATTTCTTTTGTAACAACACCAGTATCCTCAATATACTAGGATGTTGTTATAAGAAGTATTTGAGCTACACTTACACACACCTACATCTAATGGTTAAAGAACATACGGTTTCTGTGGATGGCGAATTTCTGCCTCACGAAACGATGATTGTTCAACACTCATATAACACCTTCAAAGGTGTCCACTAAGATGTCACTATTTTTATATATGATATATAATATGTTTATGTTTTACTTATGCTTCTGTATTTCTCATTTATGGCATACTTTATGATTTCCATTATGGGTAAAACGCGATAATTTCATTTTTGGAAGTGCGGACTACCGCCCCCTCAAAGTGATTTGAATCGTTAATTCCATATGTGGGATGTATAAAGGATGGAGTAAATGGTATTATACACTATATTATACTGGAATTATATTATACATTTATATCATTATGATTTCATTCCATTAAATACGAAATAGAAATGAAAGTAGCGTTCATGCGTACGTACGGCTTACCGTCTCCATGAACGGTGCATTTCATTTCTTACCTCTAAATATTACGTGACATTATGAATGAATGTATATAATATATATATATATGATATATATGATATCAACATCATTAATATAATTCTGGATATAATGGATATTTCACCACATGAACAACTTGTAATTATAAGAAGTTTATTTTTGACTCAAGTACCAAAGATCGACAAAACGACCGTTATTAACTTAAATAATTAAATAATGTTCATAACATGGTAATAAGTGATATAAATGGAATAATGAACATGAAAAAGGTTCTTAAGTAAATAGAAATTAACTCTAGTTTATTATTCAGGAGGTTAAAGAACGGTCGAGTCAGGACAAGACGCAAGCTAAGGGAACTTCTTAACCCAATTTCTATTCTTTGGGTTAATCTCCTACTTTCAAATTATGTCATGATATTATTATATCCTATCTTGTATTTTTACATTATTTATGTGTACTTATAGTGAATACACGTAATATACCTACTTTATAGGAAAAATGATCTTTTTAAGGACTTCGTCTCAATCCTCTTTCATTAAGGCATATTTGGTTTTATACACTACTTTCTTTTATACGGTGTATAAACCCCTTTGACTTTTACGTTTATTCAAAAGGAATCTTTTTTATACGAATCGTTTTGCTAAACAACAAAAGGGAATGTTTTTATTTCCGTACTTATGCGGCGACAATGACTTCTCCACCGCCGTGACCATTATTTGAGTATCGGCTTCCTCTACAAGCCATCATTTTTTTAATGAAAAATAAATACAAAGTTTTAACTTTCTTTTATTTTGGTATTGAAAATGGTTTTGAAAGCATTTTTATTATATCAATGTGTTGTATTGATATCTTGTGATTGGAATGTGGAAATTTTATGTTTCCTTTATGCATGTTTTATGTGATACGATTATGTTATGGTTTATGATATGTTTAAAACTATTCATATGAGGAATGTATTGGACATAATAAGTGACGGGTGGAGCCCGCTATAGCTCCTCAATGCATCGGTAGGTCTCATGAGACAACTAGACGTGGAATTGGTCGAGGCCCTTTCCCAATTTGATTTATGGTTTTCGCCGAGGCCTTAATCATTTTAGACGTCTTGGCCGAGGCCTTGACAAAATGTTTCAGAATGTCTGGCATTATACATTCCCTCATTATGAAAGTGGTTATTGATATTGCATGTGATTATTCGACTAGAAAAATATCCATGTGAGTAAGTAAATGGAATTATCTCATTTTACTTTTGCCATATTATGCTGAAGTTCAAGCTTAAAAAGGCTTTTGTTTTAGTTATACATTGCCTTAAATGTTAATATTTATTTATGAAAGCTTCCGCAATATTGCTATCCTTACTGAGCATCTGAGCTCACCCCTTTCAATGTTTTAATATTTTCCAGGATGTGAAGAAGTATTTTATGAATGACCTGCAGGGATAGTCAGAAGAGGATATGAGTGTGGACTATGAAGACTTTGTTATTAGTTTTTCACTTTATGATGTAATGTAACGTTTACGAATGTATCTAGTGTTTTCAAGGCTACTAAACTAATCGGTCTTTTGAGACTTGATCTTTTGTGATCATGCCAATGTTACGAAGTAATGCACCGACTCTGGGTAGCTGGGGTCGGGGCGTTACAGTTGGTATCAGAGGTAGTTTAGTACTAACCTTGGAAGCTAGATTTAGAAAAACTCTAATTAGAGCACATAGCCCAAAGATAGACTTTGAGGATTAGTATAGAAGAACTTCCTAGAATTTTGGTATTATAGAGATGTTATGAGTTTTTCGAGCAATACATCCCTGTCTGGATACGAGCAGGTAGAGGCGGCTCTGGCACAGATGTACCTAGGGGTAAAACCCAAAAACACCGCTTTGAGCTAGACTCGAACGGGAACTGGTGCACGACAACGGGCCTTGCTACACTCTTGGTTACGACACTCCTGGGGGATATGCTTAGGATAATTTCCATTTTATTTACAAATCATTATAAAGGGTTATGAGTATATACTTCCTCAAAGAAAACATTTTTATGGATTATATCCATAAACAGTTCAATTTATGTTAAGTATCTTATAAGTATGGGATTATGTATTTTGATTCATAAACTAATCTAGTTTATGCCATTGTTTAGAAATGGCGCCTAGTGGAAGGATTGGAAACCGTATCAATGCACGAACTCTGTGTAGGGATTGCCCTCCTACTCAAGACAATTATTGTGGATATAGAGATACAACTGGTGCTAATCAACTTATTACCATACTGGGACAACTCACTCAGGTTATGAATAATAACCTTACTCGTATGGAGCACCCTGATCCGCAACGTGGAGGATCAATGCTAGACCGTTTCATGAGGCAACAACCACTAACCTTCAATGGGTGTACAAATCCTATAGTAGCTGAGCAATGGATAAATTCCTTAGAGAAAATATTCCATGCCTTGCGGAGTAGTGAAAGGGAGAAGGTTGTCATGGCAGTTTACCGCCTCACTGGAGATGCCGATCAGTGGTGGTCGCTAATTCAAAACACAAAGGAAGATGATGAATTAACAAACATGTAATGGCAGGAGTTCAAAGAGCTGTTCTTAGAAAAATACTTTCCTCGGGACCATCGAGCGGATATGGAAAGGCAATTTCTGAGTCTGAGGCAGAAGGAGGATGAGAATGTCGCAAAGTATGAGGCTAACTTTACAAGGTTAGCGAGGCATGCTGCCGATTATATACGTAACCCAAGGAGTAAGATTGATCGTTTCTTTGATGGGTTAAAACCATTTCTCCTTAGAGCTTTAGTATCACAATCCTTCTCATCATACAAAGATATTGTCTCGTATGCTATCAAGACAGAAAGGGAATTCTCTAAGTCTTATGACAACAAATTAAAGCAAGAGAAGAAGAGAACGGGGGAAAAAGAGACAGATAAAGGGAAAAAGGGAAAGAATGATTTTCCATTATGTGATAATTGTGGGAAGAATCACCCTGGTACGTGCTTAAAAGGAATGGGAGTTTGTTATAAATGTGGAGAAAAGGGTCACCAGGCTCGTGATTCCAAGGGAAAGAAAGAGGCTGTCAAAGTTGAATGCTACAATTGTAGGGAAATGGGGCATTATGCAAATGAATGTCCTAAGCGTCAAGGAAACTTACCTCAGAAAAGGCCAAGGGATCAAGGCCAATCTTATGCTATGACTATAGTTGAAGCGGAATAATTAATGTATTGGTGCTTTTGGACTCAAGGATTATATTCTGGTTATAAGAATAATGTGATATATATAAATATTGTACTGCAGTACTTTTTGATTAAGGTAATATGATTAAGGTAATCATATTTTTAGTATGTGACAATAAGAGAAACATTACTTTGTTTGGGGAATCTGATAAATTGATTTTGGAATTAAGAGACCTTTTAGAGAAAATCTAGACAGAGGTAATTTGGATAACTATAAAGGTTGGAGTGGATTAAGTTGATCTTTGGATAGTATTGTTTAAGGTTAAAAAAATTTTATGAGGATTATTTTTGGAATATTATAATACTATAGTTTTAGGAAAAGGACAACCTGAAGGGTGGGACATAACCCGTCACGTCGGACAAAGCTGTAGGAATTGAACCCACAACCATAGTGCGACAGGACTTTATTTCCTACCACTAGCCTACAGGAAGTCCCTGGTTATTACAAAATAATTTTACTAATCTAAATGGTATGTGTTAACATTTGGAACCTTATACAATTAGGATAAGTATAATATTTTTGAGTTCTATTATCTTTTTGAGTGAAAGATGAGTTGAAGGTTGAAACTCTAATTGTCAAGCATAAATATATATATACCTGTCTCTTATTCAATAAATAAATTAATTCTTAAACTTTAGTAAAGGGATATTAAAACAAAAAAAAAATGTGTTATCCTAATACCTTATGTCTTCTTGAACTGATGATATTTTAAATCAACATAGATTGAAGGCTTTGAGGCCCTCAATTTGAAAGTTGATTGTGATTGATGACCTCAATCACTCGCTACAAATATTTACGGTTTTCCTCCAATTATATGTCTCTAATTGCCACCAATGTTCTCCTTATCTAGACCATAATTTGGTGGTGACTTTCTTATTTCCATTTCCCTCTTATTAAGCCTAAATTTTATTAACCTTATTTCCGATGTGGGTTTTCCACAAAGGTATTTTCTCTTTTCAACCTTTTATTTTCAAAGAAAAAAATTTCAAATTGCGAGGACGCAATTTATTGAAGGAGGGGAGAATGTAACACCCCGAGCTTCCATGATACGCTTCTCATTCAATAATGCAATAGCTTGCATTGTACGCAACTTCGAGTTCTAAAACACCGCGAAAAATCAAAGTAGTCGTTATGAATAGTAATAACCACTTTTTAAAATTATAGAAATTTTATATTTTAAAATGGAATTCATTTTTGGATTCGGAATATCGAAATTAGCCTATGTTGAATTTTTGGTATTTTTCTGAGAACTTCCATTTTTTATGAATAGTGAAAAATACTTAAAAACAACTTTTTTAATCAAAATAATTTATAGTGATAAATTATACTATTGAGTAGTTTTAGAGTATAATTAGAATATATTTTTACCATTTTATCCAATGGTGGTCATTAGAATTAACTTAACATTGAAATTGGGCATGAACAATTGTCAATCTTTTGATATAAATTTTTTCTTAAAAACACGCTATTTGTTATGACAGTGGGAATTAATTATAAAATTAATTAATGAAACTTATATGTTTGGAATTTTGTAAAATAGACATCATTTTTGAATTCGGAATATCAATTATAGCTTAGGGTGAAATTTTGGCATTATTCTGAAAAACTTCAATTTTTGATGAATAGTGAAACCACTAAGTGGTAGTTAAATAACTGATTTTTTGTTTAAATGAAATATTACCACTTCTGTGATTTGATTTTCAAAAATACTACATACATGGTTTTCATTAAGAAGTAAAATCTGGTTCAATGAGATTAAAATAATTTTTGGTGAATAGTAACTTTTAAGTTTTTAATCGCGATTAGAGGTAATTAGTGTAGTTTAAGGTAAAAATAATGTTTTAATAATATGAGATGATCTTGAAACTTGTCCTACTCATATTGTATGAGTCATGTCCGACTAAGACAACCCATGGGTCAAATTTGGGACCCCATGGAGCCACTTTAGTTGGAAAATGACATTAATATATATTTATTTAATGTTAAAATTAAATTGACACAAACATGAGTTGTTTTACAAAAACAGTTTTTAAGTGGGGTTACACAAGTCCAAATGTTGACTATAAATATTCATTAGAAAGATAAAAAGATTTCCTACATCATAGCATTTTTTTTATAATTTTTAGACATTAAATAAATTAAATTATTTATGACATCATTATGATTCAGCGATGACCTCATTATTTAACGATTTAAATAAAATGAGCAGATAATGCAAAATCCAAGGCTTACACTTGTCCAAAGCCTATTGGATGAGGATATTTCGAACCCTTATCACCTTATCCACTAATTATATAAGTGTGGGACCTTTATAATCCGAAAATCATTGTATAATAATGTAACATTTCAATCTTTCCAAAAGAGCCCCTCCTCTCCTCTTATAAAAGGCCCCCACCTCTCCCACCTCATTTACACTTTCAAGCCATTTGGATTGGCCAACCTCTGCCCAAATACTCTCCCAACTTCCCCCTCTTACTCCTAGAAGCCTCACTTTGGGTAGAACTCTTCTCAAGGAAGCCTTTGGCGCAAATCAAAAAGAGTTACCCGATTTTGAGGTAATGTCTTCTCTAATGTTGTTTTGTTTTATTTTTCTTCTCCAACCCCCTAAAATATTCTTATTCATTTCTTTTGTAACAACAACAGTATCCTCAATATACTAGGATGTTTTTATAAGAAGTATTTGAGCTACACTTACACACACCTACATCTAATGGTTAAAGAATATACGGTTTCTGTGGATGGCAAATTTCTGCCTCACGAAACGATGATTGTTCAACACTCATATAACACCTTCAAAGGTGGCCATTAAGATGTCACTATTTTTATATATGATATATAATATGTTTATTTTTTACTTATGCTTCTGTATTTCTCATTTATGGCATACTTTATGATTTACATTATGGGTAAAACGCGATAATTTCATTTTTGGAAGTGCGGACTACCGCCCCCTCAAAGTGATTTGAATCGTTAATGCCATATGTGGGATGTATAAAGGATGGAGTAAATGGTATTATACACTATATTATACTGGAATTATATTATACATTTATATCATTATGATTTCATTCCATTAAATACGAAATAGAAATGAAAGTACCGTTCATGCGTACGTACGGCTTACCGTCTCCATGAACGGTGCATTTCATTTCTTACCTCTAAATGTTACGTGACATTATGAATGAATGTATATACTGTATATATATGATATATATGATATCAAAATCATTAATATAATTCTGGATATAATGGATATTTCACCACATGAACAACTTGTAATTATAAGAAGTTTATTTTTGACTCAAGTACCAAAGATCGACAAAACGACCGTTATTAACTTAAATAATTAAATAATGTTCATAACATGGTAATAAGTGATATAAATGGAATAATGAACATGAAAAAGGTTCTTAAGTAAATAGAAATTAACTCTAGTTTATTATTCAGGAGGTTAAAGAACAGTCGAGTCAGGACAAGACGCAAGGTAAGGGAACTTCTTAACCCAATTTCTATTCTTTGGGTTAATCTCCTAATTTCAAATTATGTCATGATATTATTATGTACTATCTTGTATTTTTACATTATTTATGTGTACTTATAGTGAATACACATAATATACCTACTTTATAGAAAAAATGATCTTTTTAAGGACTTCGTCTCAATCCCCTTTCATTGAGGCATATTTGGTTTTATACACAACTTTCTTTTATACGGTGTATAAACCCCTTTGACTTTTACGTTTATTCTAAAGGAATCTTTTTTATATGAAGCGTTTTGATAAAAGACAAAAGGGAATGTTTTTCTTTCTGTACTTATGCGGCGACAATGACTTCTCCGCCATCGTGACCATTATTTGAGTTTCGGCTTCCTCTACAAGCCATCATTTTTTAATGAAAAATAGATACAAAGTTTTAACTTTCTTTTATTTTGGTATTGAAAATGGTTTTTAAAGAATTTTTATTATATCAATGTGTTGTATTGATATCTTGTGATTGGAATGTGGAAATTTTATGTTTCCTTTATGCATGTTTTATGTGATACGATTATGTTATGGTTTATTATATGTTTAAACCTATTTATATGAGGAATGTATTGGACTTAATAAGTGACGGGTGGAGCCCGCTATAGCTCCTCGATGCATCGGTAGATCTCATGAGACAACTAGACGTGGAATTGGCCGAGGCCCTTTCCCAATTTGATTTATGGTTTTGGCCGAGGCCTTAATCATTTTAGACGTCTTGGCCGAGGCCTTGACAAAATGTTTCAGAATGTCTGGCATTATACATTCCCTCATTATGAAAGTGGTTATTGATATTGCATGTGATTATTCGACTAGAAGAATATCCATGTGAGTAAGTAAATGGAATTATCTCATTTTACTTTTGCCATATTATGCTGAAGTTCAAGCTTAAAAAGGCTTTTGTTTTAGTTATACATTGCCTTAAATGTTAATGTTTATTTATGAAAGCTTCCGCAATATTTTTATCCTTACTGAGCATCTGAGCTCACCCCTTTCAATGTTTTAATATTTTCCAGGATGTGAAGAAGTATTTTATGAATGACCTGCAGGGATAGTCAGAAGAGGATATGAGTGTGGACTATGAAGACTTTGTTATTAGTTTTTCACTTTATGATGTAATGTAACGTTTACGAATGTATCTAGTGTTTCCAAGGCTACTAAACTAATCGGTCTTTCGAGACATGATCTTTTGTGATCATGCCAATGTTATGAAGTAATTCACCGACTCTGAGTAGCTGGGGTCGGGGCGTTACAATGAGTTAAAATTACTCTTATCAAATTCATATCGATGACTTGAGAAATTATCAATGGAGTGATTATGTGTATAAAAAGTATATCCAAAGAAAGGGGAGTAGAAATTATGACATAATCAAATGAATAGTGATTCCACACATAATCTTGGAGTAAAATAATCAATGAAGTATGCGTAAAGCCGAATAAATGGAAATTGAAATTTCAAATTCCCTTATTGATTTGGTAACTTATGAAACATACACCCATGAAATAAGTATCATACAATGATGATGTAAATACCCATAAATTAAAGTATATTACACAATTAATACAATCATGGGCAGTAAACATATACCACATGTAATAAATAAGTGGTGAACAATTGAATTCTCACGGAATTAAAAGTGAGATAAGAAACCCCTTACTTTGTACTTTTTCCTTGGTCGACGGTAGGTTAACCTCCTGTATAATGTTGAAATAATTGTTGTTAAATTATTCATGAATAATATACATTAATATGATATCATTTATGATCTTTTAACATTTCTTTATTAATAATATCTTAGAATTATCGTCGTTTCAGGTGTTAACTTACTCGTTTTATTTTATATGTTTTGTTACATAAGCCATGTTTTTAATGGATAGGTTGTATCTTATTCATATCAAGAATGATATAAAGTTATTAAAAATTATTTTTAAATCATCAAATGATAATTATACTTGAATGGATATGATGGAGAAGGAATCTCATCGCATTCGTGGAGACGGTAGTCCGTACATACGAACGAGCGACAATATCATTATTTTTATATTAAAATAATATATAATTGGATGGTATATCATATATACAGAATCATTATCATGTTATATTTATTATTTACATGAGTTAAACATCATTATTATATCCATCCAAATAATAATATATTGAATAACAATTACACCATGACGTGGAGACGGTAAGCCGTACGTACGCACGTATGGTGACATATTATTCAAAGGGTGGATAGAATACTGAATATGGTTGTACCATATTTATATTAACATCATAGTATATATAAGATACTGGAGTTATTATTTTAGATTGGTAATAACAAATAAATAAGAAGTGGAAGAAGAAATGAACTTGAAAAGGGGTGGTGAAAACATTACCTCTTCTTCAGGTTCTTCCTTTTGATTTGATCAAACGTGCTCCTTAGGTTGGATTTCTGATCATACTAAGGCCTCTAGGTTGTAGTGAGGGAATTTGAGAGAGTATTTGTGCAGGATTTGGCCAAACCAAAAGGCTTTTATGGTGTGAATAAATGAGAAGGAGGAGTGCTCTTTTATAAGAGGGGTGAAGGGCACCTTTGGAAAAGCTTGAAATATTAATTTATAATAAATTCATATTCGGTTTCTAATGGCTCCAAAGTTTATTATTAAAAGGTTAAGGTGGGGATAGGTCTAAAACCACTCAACCAATAGAATTTAGACAGGTTTGGGTCATTATATTAACCTTATCTTTAAGTATTAACTCTTAGTTAATTAGTTTCACTTTTACAATGTCTCTTTGTATTTTTATATTATATGGTAAATAAACTTACCATATACATCCAAGAGACCCCCAAGTGGTTCATTAATGATACACCTATCATGATATAAGTCTCTTGGCCGAACCTTAGATTTTTAGGAATTTAATATCAATTAATAATATAATATTTTTTTTAAAAACTCTTTTATGTCAATTTTGACACTATTCAATAGTTGATTATTTTCAAACACATAAAAGAATGATTACTTCGAAAAAAGTTAATTAAATCAATCCTCATATTTCATATTAACCTATAAAATTAGTGTAATTCAATTAAAGTCTCAAATTATATTTATTTCGGTATTTATAATATCAATTATTCTAATTTTTCACTATTATGGTAATTACTGCATCACCATTGTGTCATAAATAAATTAACTTATTTAACGTCTAAAAATTATAAATAAAATATCATTATGTAGTAAATCTTTTTATATTTCTAATTAATATTTTTAGTCTAAAATCCAACATATATAACCCTATGTAACAATTGTTTTGCTAAAATATATATGCTTGTGTCATTTTTGTATTTATTTTAACTTAATTAAAATAAAGTGTCCCTGTCACTTACAAGTGGATCCATGGGGTCCCCAAATAGACCCCAAGATGTCCATGGTCGACCATGTATTAACTAATAGGGTTAAGACACGTTTTATGGTAATTTAGTATTATTATAATATTATTTTTTAACCCTTGTTTACCGGATTTACCCTTTAACCATGGTAAATAAAATATTTACCGAAGTAATTATCCAAAATGTATAAAAATAAAAGTTACCTATTTACACAATTTTAACATCCAATTTCCAAATATGGAATCCATTTTTCCAAATTCAAAACACAGAAGTGGTATAAATTAATTTAAAATTAATTCCCATTGTTAAAACAAAAAGCGTGTTTTTAAGAGATAATAACTATCAAAAGATTGGCACTTGTTTATGTCTGGTTTAAATGTAAAATTATGTTCAATGACCCACATTGTATTACATGGTAAAAATATATTCTAAATATAATTTAAAACCACTAATATTCATAATTTATCACTATTTATTGTTTTGATTAAAAAAGTTGTTTTTAATTAAAATTTAGTAATTTTCACTATTCATCAAAACATGAAAGTTATCCGAAAAGTACCAAAATTTCACCATAGGCTAATTTCGATATTCCGAATCCGAAAATGAAGTCCATTTTGAGAGATAGAATTTATAAAATCTCAAAAAGTATTTATTACTATTCATTACGGCTAGTTTGATTGGTTGTGGTGTGTTAGAATCTCGAAGTTGCGTACAATGCACGCCATTGCATTATTCAAAGGGAAACGTATCGTGGAAGATTGAAGTGTTACACCAAGCTCTCAATAATCCCCTCTTCAAGCTTTCAAAGTCACGCACTCAAGTAAGTGTTTCCTTCTTTTCCCATTTTTATCCATGTTTCCTTATATTGTTACACCCTTTTATTTTCAATTAAAAATTATGGGGTTTGATTTTTAAGCTCCCACATACTGACCTTATTATGTTTTAATGATTATATAACCCTTTATCTCTCATTAATCCCTCTCATATACACCCATTACCATGCTAAAATTTTGTAATAGTTATTTCATTCATTTTCTTTCTTCAAGATTCTTTATTATGTTACAAATTCAATTTACTAATTCCTTATGTTGGAAAATTTATTTATATGACCCTATCCTTCCCATTTTATGTATATATTATGAGATACCCCTTAATCTCTCATGAACTCTTTTTATGAATTTTTGTGTCACGTCGTTATGCTACCGAAATTGCATAGTGATTTTTCTATGCCAAAATCACCATGTAGTGAATACCATACCCATTCCTCTATCAAAGGTATTTACCTTTATGCACATATGATTTTTTATTTAGTACTTAAATGTATTTATTCTACACTCATTTATATTTTAATTAATTATGATGAATAATGAATCCATGTTTTATGATTTATGTGGCACACTTAAGCATGAGAATTAAGTGAAAGTGACGAGTGTGCCTAGAATTATATAGCGCTCCAATGCATTGGGTAATGTTTAGTATCATTATACATAATGTTGGGATAGGGGTTTACCTGATTCCTTTTATGACATTTTTCCACCATGTTGGGACAGGTATTACCTGATTCCTTTATGTTTATGATGTAGTGTTTTAAGTTTTTGCTACATTTCCATTTTATGATAATCATGTTATATCATGCCTTTATATTAATGTTTATCTCATTAACCATTGATATTCTTATTTATTTACATGTATTTTATTCTTCATGTTACACCTTGATTAATCCCTTATTGGGATTTATATCTCACACTTTCCTTATATATGTCCTTATGTTATCCCATGAAACGCTAAGTACGAAGGAATCCAGTGGTCATGTAAGAGAAGTTTTCAATAAAGATGTTGTATTTTTAGGTCTTAAGTTGTCATGTAATGTTATTAAGCCCCAAATAAACTAGATCTCTCAATCTTTTGGGTTGTATTAAGTGAAATTGTAACGCCCCGAACCTAGTTACCCAGAGTTGGTGCATTATTACATAACATTGGCATGATCACAAGAAAGATCAAATCTCGAAAGACCGATTGGTTTAGTAGCCTTGGAAACACTAGATATATTCATAAGTCTTACATTACATCACAAAATGAAAAACTACTACAACAACATATTGTCTCCATAAACCACACTCATATCCCCACATAATATCCCTGCAGGTCATTCATAATTTACTTCTTCACTTCCTGGGAAAAATAAAACATAGAAAAGGGGTGAGCTCAAATGCCCAGTAAGGATAACAATATACCGAAAACTTTCATAAATAAGAATAAACATTTAAGGCTATGTATAACTAAAACAAAAGCCTTTTAAACTTGAACATCAATATAGTACGGCAAAAGTAAAATGAAATAATGCCACTTACCTGTTCACATGGATATTCTACTAATCGAATAATCACATGCAATATCAATAACCACTTTCATAATGATGGAATGCATAATGCCAGACTATCATAACCACATAGCCAAGGCCTCGGGCCAAGACTGCAAATAAGATTTTGTCAAGGCCTTGTGCCAAGACACTAGTTTGTCTCATGAGACCTACCGATGCATCGAGGAGCTATAGCGGGCTCCACCCGTCATATATAAAGTCCAATGCATTCCCATATGAAAAGGTTTAAACATAACATAAACATTCGTATTAAAACTAGTATACGAAATGTCAATAATTTCACCATAAACTATGAATGGTATAAAAATAGCATATCCACAGTCAAAAATATCACAAAACCTTCAATAAAATATAGAAGTTTTGTATCATAATAAATCAACTTCACAGAAGCATAAAATCCAACAAAGGATGTTGACATAGATGAAATCAAAACTCTTTTTAGAGAAATATCTCTTTTTATTTTGAAATCATTTAAGAGACATATAAAATAAAACATTTTCTTTGAAAATATTCTTATAAGCTTGTAAGGAAAGCTTTGAAGATTTTATAATGGCAGAAAATAACCGCACCCGCCGTATAAGTTAAAAAAAACATTCTTACCTTAATTCTGTCGAAAAGGTTAAAAGGACCTTGTTTTGAAAACGACGGAAAGATTCCTCTTATAAAAAGTCAAACAAGGGTATAAATGACTTTAACCCATATTTTTGTAAATAATAAAAATGTTTTGAAATACATTTTTAAGAAAACATGGATGTGGATGATAAAGAGATCCCAGTAGATTATTACATATAAACATCCTCGGATAATGAAGAGATTGTGAAATAACCCTTACCTTGTACTTTTCCTTGGTTGGGGTAGGTTAACCTCCTGTATAATGGTGAAATAATTGTTATTAAATTATACAAGAATCATACACATTAATATGATATCATATATGATCTTTTAATATTGATTTGATAATAATATCTTAGTATTATCGTTGTTTCGGGTGTTAACTTACTTGTTTTCTTTTATATGTTTTGTTACATAAGCCATGTTTGTAATGGATAGGTTGTATATTATTCATATACATAATGATATCAAGTCCTTAAAAATCATTTTTAAATCATCAAATGATAATTATACTTTAATGGATACGATGGAGAATGAATCTCATCGCGTTCGTGGAGACGGTAGTCCGTACGTACGCACAAGCGACAATATCATTCTTTTGATATTAAAATAATATATAAATGGATGTTATATCATATATAAAGAATCATTATCATGTTATATTTATTATTTACATGAGTTACACATCATTATTATACCCATCCAAATAATAATATATTGAATAACAATTACACCACGACATGGAGACGGTAAGCCGTACGTACGCACGTATGGTGACATGTTATTCAAAGGGTGGATAGAATACTGAATATGGTTGTACCATATTTATAATAACATCACAGTATATATATGATACTGGAGTTATTATTTTATAATGGTAACAACAAAGGAAGAAGAAGTGGAAGAAGAAATGAACTTTGAAAAAGGGTGGTGAAATCATTACCTCTTCTTCGGGTTCTTCCTTTTGATTTGATCAAAAGGGCTCCTTAGGTTGGATTTCTGATCAAACTAAGGCCTCTAGGTTGTAGTGAGGGAAGTTGGGAGAGTATTTGGGCAGATTTTGGCCGAACCAAAAGGCTTTGAAGGTGTGAAGAAAAGAGAAGGATGAGTGCCCTTTTATAAGAGGGGTGAGGGGCACCTTTGGAAAAGCTAGAAATATTAATTTATAATAAATTCATATTCGGTTTCTAATGGCTCCACAGTTGATTATTTAAATTTTAAGGTGGGGATAGGTCTAAACAACTCAACCAATAGAATTTAGACAGGTTGGGGTACTTATATTAACCTTATCTTTAAGTATTAACTCTAAATTAATTAGTTTCACTTTTACAATGTCTCTTTGTATTTTTTTATAATATGGTTAATAAACTTACTATATACTTCCAAGAAACTCTCAAGTGGTCCATTAATGATTAAACTATCATGATATAAGTCTCTTGGCCGAACCTTATATTTTTAGGAATTTAATATCAATTAATAATATAATATTTGTTTTAAGAACTCTTTTATGTCAATTTTGACACTATTCAATAGTTGATTTTTTTGAAACTCATAACAGATTGATTACTTCTAAAAAAGTAAATTAAATCAATTCTAATATATCATATTATCCTAGAAAATTAGTTTAATTCATTAAAAGTTTCATATTATATTTATTTGGGTATTTATAATATCAATTAATTTAATTGTTCACTATTTTAGTAATTACTGCATCATCATTGTGTCATAAATAAAATAAATTATTTATTATCTAAAAATTATAAATAAAATATCATTATGTAGGAAATCGTTTTATATTTCTAATGAATATTTATAATCTAAAATCCAACATATATAACCCTATGTAATAATTGTTTTTCTAAAAGATATATGCTTGTGTCATTTTTGTATTCATTTTAACTTAATTAAAATAAAGTGTCCCTATCACCTACAAGTGGCACCATGGGGTCCCCAAATCGACCCAAAGATGCCTATGGTCGAACATGTATCAACCAATAAGGCTAGGACACGTTTTAGGGTAATTTAGTATTATTATAATATTATTTTTTAACCCTTATTTACCAGATTTACCCTTAACCATGGTAAATAAAATATTTACCGCAGTAATTATTCAAAATGTCTAAAAATAAAAGTTACCTATTTACACAATTTGAACATCCTGATTCCAAATATGGAATCCATTTTTCTAAATTCAAAACACATAAGTGGCATAAATTAATTTAAAATTAATTCCCACTGTAAAAACAAAAAGCGTGTTTTTAAGAGATAATAACTATCAAAAGATTGACACTTGTTTATGTTCGGTTTAATTGTAAAATTATGTCCAATGACCAAAATTATATTAAATGGTAAAAATATATTATAAATATACTTTAAAACCACTCAAATTCATAATTTATCCCTATTAATTATTTTGATTAAAAAAGTTGTTTTTAATTAAAATTTAGTAATTTTCACTATTCATCAAAATATGAAAGTTATCCGAAAAGTACCAAAATTTCACCTTAGGATAAATTCGATATTCAGAATCCAAAAATGAAGTCCATTTTGAAATATAAAATATATATAATTTCAAAAATTAGGTATTACTATTCATAACGGCTAGTTTGATTGGTTATGGTGTGTTAGAACTCGGTGTTGCGTACAACACACGCTATCACATTATTCAAAGAGAAGCATACCGTAGAAGCTTGGGGTGTTAAATTCTCCCCTCCTTCAAATAATTTCATCCTCGAAATTTCTAGAATACTACCGCATGAAAAGACTCGGGTGGTTCTTCATCATAAGTTCCTCGGGTTCCCACGTTGCCTCTTCCATCTTATGGTTTCTCCACAAAACTTTTACCAGACGCGTCGTCCGGTTTCTCAGTACTTGTTCTCTTGTATCAAGAATCCTGACAGGCTCTTCACAATAAGACAGATCAGGTTCCAGTTCTAATTCCTCATAGGTGAGTACATGCGTTGGGTCAGGCATGTATTTCCTCAACAGAGATACGTGGAACACATCGTGAACTTTGGAGAGACTTGGCAGCATTGTCAATCGGTAAGCTACAACCCCAATTCGTTCTAGAACTTCGAAAGGTCCGATGTACCTGGGACTCAATTTACCTTTCTTACCAAAACGTATGACTCCCTTCCATGGAGATACCTTCAGGAAAACATGATCACCGACTTGAAATTCCAAATCCTTCCTTCGATTATCGGCATAGCTCTTCTGCCTACTTTGAGCTGCTTTGATGTGATTTTGGATTACCTTCACCTTTTCCACCGTTTCCTCCACCAGTTCTGGGCCTACAAGTTTTCTTTCACCAACGTCATCCCAACAGGTTGGTGTACGACATCTCTTTCCATATAACGCTTCATATGGTGCCATCTGAATACTCGAATGGAAGCTATTGTTATAGGAAAATTCTACCAGTGGTAAATATTTATCCCACATACCCTGAAAGTCAAGTGAGCAAGATCTCAACATGTATTCTAAGGTCTGAATGGTCCGTTCTGATTGTCCGTCTGTCTGAGGGTGGTAAGCAGTACTCAAATGAAGTTCAGTATCCAGGTATTTCTGAAGAATTTTCCAAAATATTGAAGTAAAACGGGGATCACGATCAGAAACAATCGATAGGGGTACTCCATGAAGTCTCACAACTTCAATAATATATAGTCTTGCTAGACGTTCTAGGGGTAGATCTTCTCTTATAGCAAGAAAATGTGCTGACTTGGTAAGACGATCAACAATAACCCATATTTCATTGTTCCTTCTAGGATTCTTTGGTAGCCCCATGACAAAGTCCATCGTAATATTGTCCCATTTCCACTCCGGTATGGGAAGAGGTTGCATGACTCCTCCAGGCTATTGCCTTCCAGCTTTCACTTGTTGAAAAACCATACATCTTGACACAAAATCAGAAATCTCCCTCTTCATGTTGTCCCACCAAAAATGTTCCTTCAAATCTCTATACATTTTGGTGCTCCCAGGGTGTATAGAGAAATTGGAACTATGAGCATCATCCAACAATTCCCTTTTTAGATCAGGTATATTGGGAACACAAAGTCTCTTCCCGAATTTTAAAATTCCATCTTCATACACAAAGTCTCTCAATCTCCCATCATTCACAGCTTTAATCTTCTTTTGAAATTCTTCATCATCGGTCTGAGAACTCTTAATCCTTTCTAGTATAGATGGTTTGGCAACCATTTGAAAAAGCATTGATGTTTCACCTTCCCTGGTTATTCCCATGTCCATCTTCACTAGATCCATGAAAATTGGATCCCTTTCAATTCTCATATTGTTCAAAACTCCATGGTCTTTTCTACTCAAAGCATCTGCCACATTGTTTGCTTTCCCCGGGTGGTAGTGTATCGTGCAATCATAATCCTTGAGTAATTCAATCCATCTCCTTTGCCTCATGTTGAGTTCTTTTTGTGAGAAAATATACTTCAAACTCTTGTGATCAGTATAAATCTCACATTTTTCACCATTGAGGTAGTGCCTCCATATCTTTAAAGCAAAGATCACAGCTGCTAACTCGAGATCATGAGTAGGATAGTTTTGTTCGTGATTTTCAACTATCGTGATGCATAGGCAATAACTCTATCATTCTGCATAAGGACACAACCAAGTCCTTTCTTTGATGCATCACTATAAATAACGAACCCATCATTCCCCGATGGTAGAGTCAATATAGGAGCATTGACTAATATTCTCTTCAGTTCTTCAAAACATTCTTCACACTCTTTTTTCCAAACAAATTTAACCCCTTTACGTGTGAGCTTCGTTAATGGGTTAGCCAATCGGGCAAAATTCTAGACGAAACGTCGATAATAACATGCCAAACCAATAAAACTATGTACCTCAGTTATACTCGTAGGTGATGGACATTCTTGGACTGCCTTGGTCTTAGAAGGATCAACAAAGATTCCATCTTTAGAGATAATATGGCCAAGAAAAGAAATCTCCTGAAGCCAGAATTCACACTTGCTAAACATTCCATATAATTCATGCCTCCTCAGAGTCTTCAAGATAATGCGCAAGTGATTTTCATGATCTTCGTAGGTTTTGGAGTATACCAAGATATCATCAATAAATACCACCACAAATTCATCGAGATACTCCTTGAAAACTCTATTCATCAGATCCATGAATACAGAGGGTGCATTAGTCAATCCAAAAGGCATTACAGTAAACTCGTAATGCCCGTACCTGGTTCGACATGGTGTCTTCAGAATGTCTTCCTTCTTCACACACAACTGATGGTATCCAGATCGAAGTTCAATCTTTGAAAAGTATTGAGCTCCATGCAGTTGGACAAATAAATCATCAATGCGAGGTAGGGGATACTTGTTCTTTATCATTATAGCATTGATCTCCATGTAGTCGATACATAACCTCATAGATCCATCTTTCTTTTTAACAAAAAGAACAGGGGCTCCCCATGGAGAAACACTAGGGCGAATAAATCCTTTATTACTCAATTCCTCTAGTTGTTTCTTTAGTTCAACTAATTCTACAGTGGCCATTCTATAAGGGGTCTTCGATATAGGCCTTGATCCAGGAATCAAATCAATGGAAAACTCAACTTCTCATTCTGGAGGATGTCCAGGTAAATCTTCCGGAAATACATCTACAAATTCTTTCACAATAGGTACATCCTCTATTTGAACATTCCTTTCCTCACCCACAGTTATTTCATTATCTTCCTTCCCAATAATTTAATTTAGTTGAGCTATTGAGGGTGGATCTAAATAAGAATTAGGTGGTGACGATTCTGCTCTAAAGATAAGGTGTTCCTTATCATTATCATCAAGAATTGTAACCTCTTTCTTCTTACAATAAATCTTCGCATCATAGTCCGAAAGCCAGTCCATACCAAGGATTATGTCAAACTCAATCATAGGTATGACGATGAGATCAGCAGATAATGAACATTTATGTGCTCTAATGGGGACTGATTCACAAAACTTTGTTGCAATGATACTTCCCTTAGGAGTTTTAACTGACAACTCCCTTGTTAAATCAAATTGGAAATATCTAATTTTCTTAGCAAACTGGGAAGATATGAAACAATGCGATGATCCAGAATCAAATAATGCATTTTCTAAACTTGAGGAAACCATTAAATTACCTTCCACCACGTCTTTCGGAGCTTCTACCTCAGCAGTAGTGATAGCATAAGCTTGGCCTTGATCCCTTGGCCTTTTCTGAGGTAAGTTCTCCTGACGCTTAGGACATGCATTTTCATAATTCCCCATCACCCTGCAATTATAGCACTAAACATTGGTAGCTTCCTTCTTCCCTTTGCAATCACGAGTTTGGTGGCCTTTTTCACCACATTTGTAACAGACGCCCATTCCCTTCAAGCAAGTACCGGGGTGTTTCTTCCCGCATTTACCACAAGATGGATATTCAATCTTTCCCTTATTCCCCTGATTTCTATTCCCAGATTGATCAGAAGGTCTCTTCTTCTCATGCTTTGCTTTAAAGTCATAAGACTTAGAGAATTCCTTTTCGGTCTTGATAGCACATGAGACAATGTCTTCGTACGACAAAAAGGATTGTGAGAATAATGCTCGACAGAGAAATGGTTTTAACCCATCAAAGAAACGATCAATCTTACTTCTTGGGTTAAGTATGTAATCTCCAGCATACCTTGCTAACCTTGTAAAGTTAGCCTCATACTTTGTGACATTCTCATCCTCCTTTTGTCTCAGACTCAGAAATTGCCTTTCCATATCTGCTCGATGGTCACACAGAAAGTATTTTTCTAAAAACAGATCTTTGAACTCCCTCCATTCCATATTTGATACTTCATCATCTTCCTCCATGTTTTGAATCAATGACCACCATTGATCAGCATCTCCAGTGAGGCGGTAAACTGCCATGATAACTTTTTCCCTTTCACTGCTCCCCAAAGCCTGAAATATTTTCTCTAGGGAATTTATCCATTGCTCAGCTACAAAGGGATTTGTACTCCCATTGAACGTTGGTGGTTGTTGCCTCATAAATCGATCTAACATTGATCCTCCACGATGTGGATCAGGGTGCTCCATACGGGTAAGGTTATTATTCATAACCTGAGTAAGTTGTCCCAGTATGGTGATTAGCTGATCGGCACCAGTTGCATCACCAGCCCCACTATAATTATCTTGAGCAGGAGGGAAATCCCTACATGGAGTGCGTGCATTGATACGGTTTCTATTTCTTCCACTAGGCGCCATTTCTAAACAATGGCATAAACTAGATCAATTTATGAATCAAAATACATAATCCCATACTTATAAAACACTTAACATAAATTGAACTATTTATGGATATAATCCATAATCATAAAAATGTTTTCTTTGAGGAAGTATATACTCATAAACCCTTCATAATGATTTTTAAAGAAAATAAGAGTTATCCTAAGCATATCCCCCGGGAGTGTTGTAACCAAGAGTGCAGCAAGACCCGTTGTCGTGCACCAGTTCACGTTCGAGTCTAGCTCAAATCGGTGTTTTCGGGTTTTACCCCTAGATACATCTGTGCCAGAGCCGCCTCTACCTTCTCGTATCCAGACAGAGATGTATTTCTTGGAAAACTCACAAAATCTCTACAATACAAAAATTCTAGGAAGTTCTTCTATACAAATATTCAAAGTTCATCTTAGGTCTACGTGCTCTAATTAGAGTTTATCTAAATCTAGATTCCAAGGTTTGTACTAAACTTCCTCTGATACCAACTGTAACGCCCCTACCCTAGTTACCCAGAGTCGGTGCATTATTACATAACATTGGAATGATCACAAGAAAGATCAAATCTCGAAAGACCGATTGGTTTAGTAGCCTTGGAAACACTAGATATATTCATAAGTCTTACATTACATCATAAAATGAAAAACTACTACAACAAAATATTGTCTCCATAAACCACACTCATATCCCCACATAATATCCCTGTAGGTCATTCATAATTTACTTCTTCACTTCCTGGGAAAAATAAAACATAGAAAAGGGGTGAGCTCAAATGCCCAGTAAGTATAACAATATACTGAAAACTTTCATAAATAAGAATAAACATTTAAGGCTATGTATAACTAAAACAAAAGCCTTTTAAACTTGAACTTCAACATAGTATGGCAAAAGTAAAATGAAATAATTCCATTTACTTGTTCACATGGATATTCTACTAATCGAATAATCACATGCAATATCAATAACCACTTTCATAATGATGGAATGCATAATGCCAGACTATCATAACCACATAGCCAAGGCCTCGTGCCAAGACTACAAATAAGATTTTGTCAAGGCCTTGTGCCAAGACACTAGTTTGTCTCATGAGACCTACCGATGTATCGAGGAGCTATAGCGGGCTCCACCCGTCATATATTAAGTCCAATGCATTCCCATATGAAAAGGTTTAAACATAACATAAACATTCGTATTAAAAATAGTATACGAAATGTCAATAATTTCACCATAAACTATGAATGGTATAAAAGTAGCATATCCACAGTCAAAAATATCACAAAACCTTCAATACAATATAGAATTTTTGTATCATAATAAATCAACTTCACAGAAGCATAAAATCCAACAAAGGATGTTGACATAGATGAAATCAAAACTCTTTTTAGAGAAATATCTCTTTTTATTTTGAAATCATTTAAGAGCCATATAAAATAAAACATTTTCTTTGAAAATATTCTTATAACCTTGTAAGGAAAGCTTTGAAGATTTTATAATGGTGGAAAATAACCGCACCCACCGTATAAGTTAAAAAAAACATTCTTACCTTAATTCTGTCGAAAAGGTTAAAAGGACCTTGTTTTGAAAACGATGGAAAGATTCCTCTTATAAAAAGTCAAACAAGGGTATAAATGACTTTAACCCATATTCTTGTAAATAATAAAAATGTTTTGAAATACATTTTTAAGAAAACATGGATGTGGATGATAAAGAGATCCCAGTAGATTATTACATATAAACATCCTCGGATAATGAAGAGATTGTGAAATAACCCTTACCTTGTACTTTTCCTTGGTTGGGGTAGGTTAACCTCATGTATAATGGTGAAATAATTGTTATTAAATTATAAAAGAATCATACACATTAATATGATATCATATATGATCTTTTAATATTGATTTGATAATAATATCTTAGTATTATCGTTGTTTCGGGTGTTAACTTACTTGTTTTCTTTTATATGTTTTGTTACGTAAGCCATGTTTGTAATGGATAGGTTGTATATTATTCATATACAGAATTATATCAAGCCCTTAAACATCATTTTTAAATCATCAAATGATAATTATAATTTAATGGATACGATGGAGAATGAATCTCATCGCGTTCGTGGAGAAGGTAGTCCGTACGTACGCACGAGCGATAATATCATTCTTTTGATATTAAAATAATATATAAATGGATGGTATATCATATATAAAGAATCATTATCATGTTATATTTATTATTTACATGAGTTAAACATCATTATTATACCCATCCAAATAATAATATATTGAATAACAATTACACCACGACGTGGAGACGGTAAGCCGTACGTACGCACGTATGGTGACATGTTATTCAAAGGGTGGATAGAATACTGAATATGGTTGTACCATATTTATAATAACATCACTATATATATATGATACTGGAGTTATTATTTTAGAATGGTAACAACAAAGGAAGAAGAAGTGGAAGAAGAAATGAACTTTGAAAAAGGGTGGTGAAATCATTACCTCTTCTTCAGGTTCTTCTTTTTGATTTGATCAAAAGGGCTCCTTAGGTTGGCTTTCTGATCAAACTAAGGCCTCTAGGTTGTAGTGAGGGAAGTTGGGAGAGTATTTGGGTAGAGTTTGGCCGAACCAAAAGGCTTTGAAGGTGTGAAGAAATGAGAAGGAGGAGTGCCCTTTTATAAGAGGGGTGAGGGGAACCTTTGGAAAAGCTAGAAATATTAATTTATAATAAATTCATATTCGGTTTCTAATGGCTCCACAGTTGATTATTTAAATTTTAAAGTGGGTATAGGTCGAAAACAACACAACCAATAGAATTTAGACAGGTTGGGGTACTTATATTAACCTTATCTTTAAGTATTAACTCTAAATTAATTAGTTTCACTTTTACAATGTCTCTTTGTATTTTTTTATAATATGGTTAATAAACTTACTATATACATCCAAGAGACTCTCAAGTGGTCCATTAATGATTAACCTATCATGATATAAGTCTCTTGGCCGAACCTTAGATTTTTAGGAATTTAATATCAATTAATAATATAATATTTGTTTTAAGAACTCTTTTATGTCAATTTTGACACTATTCAATAGTTGATTTTTTTGAAAGTCATAACAGATTGATTACTTCCAAAAAAGTAAATTAAATCAATTATAATATATCATATTATCCTAGAAAATTATTTTAATTCATTAAAAGTTTCATATTATATTTATTTGGGTATTTATAATATCAATTAATTTAATTGTTCACTATTTTAGTAATTACTGCATCATCATTGTGTCATAAATAAAATAAATTATTTAATGTCTAAAAATTATAAATAAAATATCATTATGTAGGAAATATTTTTATCTTTCTAATGAATATTTATAATCTAAAATACAACATATATAACCCTATGTATTAATTGTTTTTCTAAAAGATATATGCTTGTGTCATTTTTGTATTCATTTTAACTTAATTAAAATAAAGTGTCCCTATCACCTACAAGTGGCACCATGGGGTCCCCAAATCGACCCAAAGATGCCTATGGTCGAACATGTATCAACCAATAAGGATAGGACACGTTTTAGGGTAATTTAGTATTATTATAATATTATTTTTTTAACCCTTATTTACCAGATTTACCCTTAACCATGGTAAATAAAATATTTACCGCAGTAATTATTCAAAATGTCTAAAAATAAAAGTTACCTATTTGCAAAATTTGTACATCCTGATTCAAAATATAGAATCCATTTTTCTAAATTCAAAACACATAAGTGGCAGAAATTAATTTAAAATTAATTCCCGCTGTCAAAACAAAAAGCGTGTTTTTAAGAGATAATAACTATCAAAAGATTGACACTTGTTTATGTTCGGTTTAATTGTAAAATTATTTCCAATGACCAACATTATATTAAATGGTAAAAATATATTCTAAATATACTTTAAAACCACTCAAATTCATAATTAATCCCTATTAATTATTTTGATTAAAAAAGTTGTTTTTAATTAAAATTTAGTAATTTTCACTATTCATCAAAATATGAAAGTTATCCGAAAAGTACCAAAATTTCACCTTAGGATAAATTCAATATTCTGAATCCAAAAATGAAGTCCATTTTGAAATATAAAATATATATAATTTCAAAAATTAGGTATTACTATTCATAACGGCTAGTTTGATTGGTTAAAGTGTGTTAGAACTCGGTGTTGCGTACAACACACTCTATCACATTATTCAAAGAGAAGCGTACTGTAGAAGCTTGTGGTGTTACAGAAATTTTATGTAATAAACCATTTCTAAATATGAAATAAAGTGAAGGGATTTTATAGTTATCAATGTATAATATATCACAGGTTTATTTAGACTCAGGGTTGCATAAAAGGAATGATAACTAATACATCATGTAATTATCAATTAATATATATATATATATATATATTATTTTATTATTACATTCTTAACCAATTAAAATTATTTTTAAACTAAAAAATCTATCACTTCAATAAAAAAATTAAAATATCAACGCTTTATCATATCCTCGATATCTTATGTAGCATCCTCAAATATTTTATTCCTCTAGTTAACTATATAAATGTGAGTAGGATTTTTCTAGAACACTTTATCTCTATGATATATGATTTTTAAAAGTATATCATTATATGAATGTTCATGCACCATTTGCATAAACTTTGCTTTTAGTACATGTGAATGAATGGTTATTTACTTCCATATGAGAGATACATGGAATGCATCATGAACATGAGATAGGTTAGGTGGTTCTACCATGAAATAAACCACAGTCCATACTTGATCATGATTTTCAAACGGATCAATATATCTAGGGATCACCTCTCCCATCTATCAAAAAATCAAATCCTTATTCTATAAGGATATTCATAGGAATTCCACTATGCCTACATTAAATTTTATAACTCACTAATGATGGTCAATAAAACTTTTCTACTGACTCTTAGAATCCATTATGTTTTGTGGAATGGATCTAATATTATTTTCTATTTCCTCTGCTAACTAAGGTCATAATATAATTCATTCATTAACATTATCACATAAAATTCATAATCTACATTAGTTTCCCCAAAGGGATTCATATGGATCCATCTAAATGATCTAGTGAAATCTATTATTATAAGTGAAAATGATAATTAAAAGGTATTGATCCTAGAATCCATTGAAATATATATAATAAGATCACAAAATATCATATATGGTTTTAATAGTCATCCTAGACTGGCCATTTTTAAAGGATGATAGGTAGTAGTGAAACAAAAAACAATTATCTAGAGAATTCTAAATAATAATAAAAATCATTTAGATATTCCTCAGATCTTGAAAAGATATAATAAAATGTTATATTATAGAAAACTTTACCTCTTAATTAATATATATCTTGATAATATAATGAATAGATAAATCTTCTTTCATATTAATGAAGTGTGATGAATTTATAAATTGATTAACTACAACCCAATATCATTATAGCCTTTTCATGTTTTTGGGATCCCAATGAAAAAATACAATGTGATATTTTCCAACATCAATTACTATATGGCTAATTCTTATAAAATCCCCTCATTCTTCTATATCGTATCATTAAATTTCAAACATCCCAAGAATTTATAAATATACTATTCAATATCTCCCTTATTATTATCCTATGAGAAATTCTCCTTTAGATCTATATATGTATTTATACATATTGGTTGAATATAAACTGACAATATATGAGATTCATCCAATATCTCATTATTCAAGTCTAGTATTAATGGGATACATATTTGGATCCTAAAACTTATCATTCCATCACAATAATTGTTGAACTCTAGATCATTTATCACCTCCTATTATATGTCTATATCTTCCTTCAATGCCTCTTTAATCATAACATTGATATATGGATTAACCCTAATTTTATCCAGAAAATATTTCTCCCCTTACATTATAATTTTAAGGTCCAAATTTTGTAAATAAATGAAATTTTGTACTTTTTTATACTCATAAAGATAATAAAACTTGATCCTTCCTACTCAAATCATCAACCCCCAAGTTTCTTTCTTGGGATAATAATGTATTGAGAAGTCAAAATGTATTATCAACTCCAAATATATTATTTAAAAAATATATAAATCTCTCTAGTTTAATATCAAAATTATACTTTTATGATTATTATATATTTAACACATTTCCCATTAATGATTATTCAACCATATATATATATTTCAATGATTACCACTACTAACTCTAATTCTTGAGTTGGGAAATGTTTCTCAAGAACAAGCATTTATAACAAAGATTAATCTATCACCATATCATTATACATGAGGATTCATCCCAACACCTTATTCAATGAATCACTATAGATCCAAAACCCTTCTCTATTATATGGTTTTGTGATAACAGTTTCACCTACCATTTCTCTATTTAGTTCATTGAAATATTCCTCACATTCATCATTCTAAGAGAACAAGACACACTTCTGAGTTAACATGTTGACTGTATTGGATATCAATTATAAATTCCCCACAATGAATTTATAATATCCCTTGAAACTAGTAAAAATATGTAACTTAGTCATTTTTGTTAATTTGGACTAAATTTAACTATTGTTATTCATTGATAGACCCACTAATATACCCTCACTAGAGAATATATGACCTAAAAATGAATCTTTTTCTATCCAAAATTAACACATGGTAAATTTTTCATATATATTATACTTCCATAGGGTATTCATTATAATCCCCAAGTGATCATATTTATCTTTCTTTCACTTGAAATATATAACAAATCTCATCTATAAAAACTAAAAAAAAATTGGACAATGTAATATCAAAAGACATTATTTATTTAATCAATGCAGATAGAAGTGTACTTAGTAATACTAAATGGTATAGTAAAAAATTAATAAATTAAATACCAAATAATTGTAGTCATATTGGGTATATCTTAACATTTTTACCTAAATTTATATTATTTATTTGATGATCGGTTTCGGAAAAAATTGATCCTCCTAATTGATTGAACAAATCATCAATTTGTGGCTGAAAATACCTATTCATCATTGTGTTCTTATTTTATTGATGAAAATAAATACAAAGTCACTTTTATCCTTATTTATTCAAATAAAAAATAATATGTTCTCAGCATCATGACATACTTTTCCAAATGAATCACTTATCAATATTCTCTTTGAGTTTCTCCTTCAATTCATGTATCTAAATTGGGTTCATTCCATAATAATACATTGAAATAGGTGTATCAATAGATATGAGTTCTATTGAATACTAGACATAACAATTTGGTTTAATAATAGAATTAAAATCATGAAAGAAAATAAAAATCATTATTACAAAAGTAATATTATTTATATTTAGGTTATATGAAATATTTTTTCACAAATAACCTCTTTGAATATCAAAAACTACCCACACAATTTATATAATTTCCATTGGATATTAATTTTTTTCCATGCATCAAAATTCATTCATATTTTTTTTTCAAATTTGACTTTCCTTCCTTAAAAATTGTTCCGGGACTTGTATAAAAATTGTCAAACCATTCCAAAAATAACATCAATTATAAGTAGTAAGAGAATAATGAGATTTTTAGAATCAACATTCCCATAAACATCATTCAGAGAGGAATAATTGAGTTGACAAGAGACCATTGAATAATTTTTATTTTTAATTACTAAATAAATATCTAATTGTTGAGGTGGTATTGTGATAACCTTAAAAAATCATCTGATATAATAGAGTCAGTAGATACAATATCTGATAAGATATTATAAATTCTATAGGAATGGTATGTGTACCATTCCCTACTTTTGTATCATGCCCCAGTTGTCCATAGTTTACACATTCTATTTCCCATATTCTCTAGAATTATGGGTTTGATAACATTAATCATCATTATTAACACTCTAATTTGAAAATGTGTTACCATAATTCCCAATCACCATGCATGCGAAACACTGAAGTTTTTAGGGAGTATTATATGAATATAACTCTCCAATCACATCCTTTGGCATCTTATTCCAATCACATCAACATTCGATTTCCATGTAAACTTACAATAAATACTTAAATAATTTTCAAGTCCCCTTGTCATGACCCGACCCTACCCGGGCTCGAGCCACAACTACACCAAGCCCGCCTCCATAGGCCAGGGGCTGGCGACAAGCACCGAAGGCTAAACAACTCAAGGAGGCCTTTTCCTAAGTACCTGTACACACACACGCAGCCCACTCAATGCAGAAGTGTAGAGTAAAAGGAAAAGTAAAGTACTAACTGCTATAAACAACCACAAAAGTGAATCGACCTCTAAACAGTACAAAGAAAAAGCGAAGGTAAACTGAAAAGAAAAAGGGAAAAACACACGCCCAACTAGAAAAGTGCCACAACCCTGAAACAGGTAAAAAAACTAAACATCTAGGAGGGTCCCACACCAGGAAACCAACTACGACCAACACACGCGGTCCAAGCTCCCGAACTCCTAAGCTCCACTGAAGTCCCGACCAACCTGTCTGTCGTCTGCAAGGGCACACCAAGTGAAGGAAAATACCAAGCAGGGGTGAGTATAAAAATACTTAGTAGGATGCCCTGAAGGCTCAAGGGATCAACAAAGGAGGTACTGAAGAGGTGAGCAGTAGATCGAACAGGGAAAAGTAAAGGAGTACAAATGAGAGTTTAGTAAAGAGTACAGCTCAACCCAACAAGAGGAAGGAAGTAAACTCATCCAAGCACAAGGAACTCGAAATGGTGAGAAGATTAACTTCTCTTCAAGTCTTTGCTACCTATAGAAGGAGAGTAGACTTGTCCAACCACGATAAGCTAGACACGGAAAGCACTTGGCATACCCCATGAGTCTTCGCCTCTCTTGGAAGGAGAGTAACCAAAACCCAAGAAGTGGGTACTGGAACAAGGTATATACATATCCCTATGCTCAAACTAGAAAACCGAACAAGATCGTAATGGGATCTCCCTCCCATAGCTTAGCCCAAGAAAGTGAGTAGCCAACAGTGCCAGAAGTAAACACCATCGATGCCCAGTATTTGAACACCTACCCCGAACTGCCAGTCAAGGGGCTCAAATCACCTCACCTTGACACTATCCTCTTTGGGCGACACTAACTCACCTGCACGGTTTTAGGTGGGGTCACAAGGACGCGTCTCGGTGGGGAAAGTGCCCCTCATACTTGAGAGTTCTGGGGCATCAAGCCACACCTCGTCACTGTCACACAGTCGATAGGTCTTCTCAAAGTCAAAGTTGTCACATCACTGACCCATACAACCAAGGGTGTTGCTCTGGTAGTCACGGAAAAAAATCACAGACTAGCCTAGTAGAAAGGACCGAGTCTTAGAGAAGTCGTTGGGTAACCCATTGCCCAGCCCCGCTGGAGGGTAAACCCTAAGAAGTCATTGGGTGACCCACTACCCAGTCTCTGTTGGAGGGTAAACCCTAGAAGTCAATGAGAATCTCACTACCCAGTCTCTTCTGAAGGGTAAACCCAAAGAATTCGATGAGCAACCCACTGCCTAGTCTCTGCTGGAGGGTAAACCCGAAGAAGTCGATGACCAACCCACTACCCAGTCTCTGCTGGAGGGTAAACCCAAAGAAGTCGATGACCAACCCACTACCTAGTCTCTGCTGGAGGGTAAACCCGAAGAAGTCTATGAGCAACCCACTGCCCAGTCTCTGTTGGAGGATAAACCTAAAGAAGTCGGTGAGCAACCCACTGCCCGGTCTCTACTGGAGGGTAAACCCAGAACTGCTCCGGCCATCCCTACTGGATGGTACAACACTGGCCAATAGAACACGGAGTGGATATCACGCAACCACCCATCTCCAGAACAAAACCAGGGGAAACCAGTCAACCTTGCTGGTCTAAACCATCATGAACAGAACCAGGGGGAAACCCACTCAACCCTGCTGGTCAAAACCATCGTTAACAGAAGGACCATCTGCGTCACGAGAGAACAAAGGTATGTAAAGCAGAACACGGCATGTACTATGGGCCCACATGACGTGTGTCCCTATGTCATCTCCAAACCAAGCGCAAAAATTTCCTTATGTACAAACCAACATGTACCTCCAGGCATTCCCGTATACTCCCAAAGTATACCACATTTCCAGCCCAAGGACTATCGTGCTCACGGCACCCAACATCAACGTGAAGGGAGAAAACACAGTTTCACTAACCTACTTCCTCCACTGCCCTAGAATGTCCAACCACATCTCTTTAAATATCTAATTCACTCACACGGGATTGAACACGATTACATGCCAAGGGTTCTTTATAAACACCATAGGAAGAACCACCATTGGTACACCTTTCATGCTCCCACATTTAATGAGATCCCAAAAGAGACTTCGCGCATCCAAATGGATCATACCGTTGTAATCCTCATGGAAAAACATGTGAGATAGACTATTTACTCACCTCCAATAGATATTCGACAGAAAAGTCGCCAACACCGCTTTATGCCCGAACAGCATCTCGTGGTCCCGAGCCTCGGTCCTGAAAACAGTCGAGCACATCGCACCATTGCGATCTCCTCGGAAAGATACGTCAAATTTACTGCTCACATGAGTGCAATGGATATCCAGAGAAAAAGATGTATTTCGCAGTACCGCCCAGGAGCGGTGCTTCTTGGGACCTGCATCCCAGTCCCGAAGCGCTACGAATGGATCGCACCATTGCGATCCCCTCAAAAAAGTACACAAGATTGACTATTCATCCGCCCGCAACAGACACCAGGTGATAAAGATTAAAATCACCACCAACTCCCTAAACGGACCTCGTGAGGCCCATAGCATTGTGCATAATTAAAGCGGACGGATTACTCCATTGCAATGCCCTCGGAAAAACACCCAGAATCAACTGCTCGCATACCCCGAACGGACATCCAATGAAAAATTTGTTAAACGCTGCTCGTAGCTTAAAAGATAGAATGTGGGGACCATGCCTCAACTCTGGTTTCAATGCCCGAAAACCCCTTGTAAATCTTCTTCTTGACGCCTGGGTCACAACGCTGCTTACGGCGTTCAAAATAGACATTGGATGTGTCCGCCCCGCTCAAAACAAGAATCTCAGGAAAAGCGATAAACCACTTAACGTACATGTCGCTACACTGAGGCAGCCATCTCAGGAGTTAAAACCCCTGAAACCATCTCATATTCTCCTCCTCGAGCCGAGGTTTACACTGTCTCAGACGGCATGCAAAACGGACACCCGTAGTGGGAGATACAGGTGTCCGAAATCAGAGGGGGTGAGCCCCTTGGACTGGACAGGCCTGGACCGGCCGGTCTGTCCCTTTTGGGCCAGCCCATGTCGGCCGGCCCAGCTCACATTGTCGGCCCGTGGCTCAGTCACGCGGGTTGGTCGTGGACCTACGGTCCACCCGCAGACCGGCCCTCGTGGCCGGTCATCCCGTCGTGTGAAGACCCTCCAAGGGTGGGTCTTTGTTTCCCCACGGGGTCGTGCACCATGACCCTGGTCCTCCATTGCGCCCTGGCGAGCTGAGCCTCGTCGCCTCGCGCCGACGCCCTCAACCCCGTGGCCTGGTGCTGTCGTCTCACGCTGACGCCCCCAATCTCGCGGCCTGGTGCCGCCGCCTCGCGCCGACGCCCTCGACCCCGCTGCCTGGTGTCGCCGCCTCGAGCACCACAGGAGGCTGCTGCCTAAGCCTGCGCCGCCGTCTATACCTGCGCTGCCACCTCCTGAGGACATCGCATTGCCGCCAACTGCCGTTCGAACCCGCCGGAGAACCCAAAACCCACATTCTTCGTCGGATGACTTTGATCGCCTCGGAACCCGGATTTTAAATCTGAAAGATGCGTCAGAAAGCTTAGAAAATATGCTACGCATTCATGGGATTTGCTCGGTAATACAACAGAGGTTCGATGCAATAATTTGAGCTCAAATTAGATGCGTAAATTAAAAAAAAAAAAAGAAACCGCAATGATCCTACCTTGTTGGGCATTGTCTGTCGCTTAATGAGGGATCCGCCTTCGCCGCAACATCTTGGAGAGGAGGAGGAGGTGGAGGGATTGGAGTTTGAGAGGGGCTTGTTGGTTGAGTTCGGCCAGTGGATGCAAATGGAGGAGGGAGGGGATGGGTTAAGGTTTAAATAAAGAAAAAAATTAATTAAAATTTTAATTAATTTAAACCCCCCAATTTAACCCGCCTCTGAATCTCTCGATGGGGTAGAGGTTAAGCCTCCCCAAGGGTAAACACCACTTCCCAAGCACAATGGAGGTCTCAAAATTTTAATCTGAGGTCTCATTCAAAAGTTATAAAACTTAACTTCTAAGGCCGCAAAATTATGAAAACGCCCCTAGAGCCATTTTCCACAGAAGGGCCGCACCCGAAAAAATTACACCCCTCCTAGGGTAAAAGGCACGTTCCGGACTCAAAATTTCCCTCAGTTTTCCCCTACAAGAAACTTTTTAAGAGATACCTGAATTTAAACATTAAACAAATAAATTAATTATTTTATTTATCCATTTAACAATCCAATAACAGGTGAGGGTTCCCAACGTCCTGCACAGACATGTTCTATGTCGTTCCTTGGGTAAACACCCCATTTTGGACCCATCCATACTCTCAGATTTAGGATATAAATTACCATTTAGGATTTATTCCATTTATTTTGCTTGGCCAGTGTGAACGCACTGAAAATTTAATTCTGGCCACACCAGTGCTCGGAATCGTACGCCGTCTGAAGGCGCTACTCTGGAATAATATCAATAATTTTCCAAAGTCTTTTATAGAAAAAACTGGATTCTGACATCATTCCCTCCGTCAAGATTTTCTTCCCCGAAAATCAAAACCAGGGAATAACTCAGGTTACTAATCACGCACCTGTATCTTTCGTACCCAGAAGGACTCTTGCACAGTCCCGCATCACCTTACACAGACCAAAGGATTTGATCGGTTCACACGAGGTCTGCCCTTGCCGATGACGTGCATAGGAGTACGCACACATCTCCTCAAGTAAGCCATGGGGGAGATGTCGTTCATCCACTCCTGAATTTGGGGTTAGGTAAAGGCGGTAGGGAACCTCGACATCCCTTTGCACGGTCTCAAATGGCCCGAAGGCTCTTGGGGGTAGCTCACCGCCCCAACCGAACCCCTACATCGCACGCCACGACTGGAATCACTATTTGAACCTGGGACAAAGCCCGGTGATTCCTACCTTCAGAATATCCATATGGTGAAACACCCAAGGATATATGATCACGCAAGATTTCATAGTCGATGTCTAGCAACCAAGACTCTCTTATATACTCGGAGAGCGAAGGAGTCAACACCATCAACTAAAGAAAAAGGTCCCACGCCTTTTACCTTACCAACACAGGGTTACACCGACACCCCACGCCACCCTGGTAACAACTCAATCAAGGATCCAGGAGAAATGAATTTCACACACAGAGTCTAACAATTCTACTGAAAAAAGTAAAAGAGTCGTAAAGCGTACCTCTTTCCACCTCATGCTCCACAGGATTGTAGAGGTCCAAAGCTCGCGACTGTCCGCGATCCCAACTGTTTGCTCCTAGAGTCTGACGTGGACCACCCAGTGGTGATAGGAAGACCTCGTAAAGTCTTCCCCCACTACCAACTCCTCCCGATCTTCTTCTAGAACCACCTCTCTGGGGACTACTCTGATCACGGCGCTGCTTCTATCGCGGTGGTGCACCTGCTGCCTGCCTGATATTCTCAGCGTGCCTGGTCGGGTAGTCTCGTGCCAGGTGACCTCGCTCATTGCAAGAATATCATGGGCGCTCTCTGGGCTTCCCTAGTGCCATCTGGCGCCACTGTGGTGTATGACCACACCCCTGAGTCTAGTTATCAGAAATCCACCTGCGTCGAGGATCTGTCAGCTGACGCCCGCTAGTTGTGGCAGAGGTCTTGGCTTTGTCGAGCATGCTGACACCACCAAGGGTAGAACGCGACATGAAGCTCTCTATCACCAGCATACTCTAGCACCCCGGCATATGTGGGAATGCACAAAGGTACTATGATAGCACGAATCTCTCTGCGGAGACCCTGCTCGAACTTCTGTGCTCGGAAGTTGCTGTCGTGGACCAAGTTCGGGTAAAAGCATGCACGGTCTGCGAAACCAGTTGCATACTCAGTCACCGTCATTCCTCCCTGACTAAACTGCTGGAGCTCCTGGATCTGAATGGTGCGTAAGCAGGAGGGGTAAAACTCCTCACGAAACAGCCGCTGAAAGTCGCCCCATGAAAGCAACAACTCGTCAAGAAACTGAGTCACCAGACTCCACCAATGCCCAGCTACTTCATGGAAAAGGTTGGCAGCCAAAGACACCATAAGATCTGCCAGTGTCTGCGCAAGCCTGAAGAGGCAAACCACTATCTCAATCCAAACCTCTAATGCCTGAGGGTCTGGCTCACCACTAAACCTCAGTGGTCTCTGATGCTGGAACTCACGGAGCATGCTCAACCTGCGCTCCAGCTCAGTCAGCTCTACTGGAGCAGTCCACAGCTCACCAGGTGGGGGTGATACTACCATCCCACCTGGAGAAAGGGGCTCACATGATGGGTTCTGGATTGAGGCCTCATAGCTCACAAGGTCATCGTCGCGAACCAAAGCTGGTAACCTTGCTGGTAGTCTTCGCAAATACATCATGAATGTTATCAAGGAGTGTCATGGTCAGATAAATGTATATGTATATACAAGTAACAAAAATGGGGAGGTGACTCCAGAAGGACAGTTAAGAATCAATCCTATGTGATGCACAAACCAATTTTCCCTACAACAAGTTTCTCACCATGCCGAGTCGAAAAGTGGGTTATCAGGGTCCAAGTGAATAGATATGTCGGCTGTCGCACCATCACTGGACTCCCTGGCCTGAGAGCCACTCTCGAGACACGTTAAAACTATTGCCCCAAATCCCAACTAATTCATTTTTAGGGATGCCCGAACAACGTCCCAAGGAACAAAAAACCTCTGATACCACTTTTTCTTGACCTGACCCTACCCAGGCTCGAGCCACAACTACCCCAAGCCCGTATCCATAGGCCAGGGGCTGGCGACAAGCACCGAAGGCTAAACAACTCAGGGAGGCCTTTTCCTGAGTACCTGTACACACACACACAGCCCACTCAATGCAGAAGTGCAGAGTAAAAGGAAAAGTAAAGTACTAACTGCTATAAACAATCAAAAAAGTGAATCGACCTCTAAATTGTACAAAGAAAAAGATGAAGGTAAACTAAAAAGAAAAAGGTAAAAACACGCACCCAACCAAAAATGTGCCACAACTTGGCAACAGGTAAACAAAAGTAAACATCTGGGAGGGTCCCACACCTGGAACCCGACTACGACCACCAAACGTGGTCCAAGCTCCTAAACTCCTAAGCTCCACTAAAGTCATGACCAACCTATTCGTCGTCAGCAAGGTCACACCAAGTGAGGTCAAATCCCAAGTAGGGGTGAGTATAAAAATACTCAGTAGGATGCCTCGAAGGCTGGAGGGAGCAACAAAGAAGGTACTGAAGAGGTGAGCAATAAATCGAACATGGGAAAGTAAAGGGGTACAACTGAGAGTGCAGTAAAGATTAAATCTCAACCCAACAAGATGAAGGAAGTAGACTCGTCCAAACACAAGGAGATAGAAACGGTGAGAAGATGAACTTCTCATTGAGTCTTTGCTACCTATAGTAGGAGAGTAGACTCGTCCAACCACGAGAAGCTAGACACGGAAAGCACGTGGCATACCCCACGCATCTTCACCTCTCTTGGAAGAAGAGTAACCAAAACCTAAAAAGTGGGTACTGGAACATGGTATATACATATCCATATGCTCAAACTAGAAACCCGAACAAGATAGTAAGGGGATATCCATCTCGTAGCTCAGCCTAAGAAAGTGAGTAGCCAATAGTTCCAGAAGTAAACACTATTGATTCCCAATATCCGTACGCCTTCCCTGAACTGCAAGTCAAGGGGATCATATCACCGCACCTTGACACTATCCACTTTGGGTGGCACTGACTTTCCCGCACGGTTTTATGTCACATCACAAGAACGCGTCTCGGTGGGGAAAGCTCCCCTCGTGCTTGAGAGTTCTGGGGGAGTGTCAAGCCACACCTCATCACTATCACACAGTCGAGAGGTATTCTCAAAGTCAATGTTTTCACATAACTGACCCGTACAACCAAGGGTCCCACTTCAGTAGTCACAGAAACAAACCATGGACTAGCCTAGTTGAAAGGAATGAGTTTGAGAGAAGTTGTTGGGTAACCCACTGCCCATCCCCGCTAGAGGGTAAACCCTAAGAGGTCGTTGGATGACCCACTGCCCAGTATCTGCTAGAGGGTAATCCCTAAGAGTGTCGGGTGACCCACGACCCAGTCTCTATTGGAGGTTAAACCCTAGAAGTAAATGAGAAACCCATTGCCCAGTCTCTGCTGGAGGGTAAACCCGAAAAAGTCGATGAGCAACCCACTGCCCAGTCTCTGCTGAAGGGTAAACCTGAAGAAGTTGATGAGAAACCCACTGCCCAGTCTCTGCTAGAGGGTAAACCCGAAGAAGTCGATGAGCAACCCACTTCCCAGTCTCTACTGGAGGGTAAACCCAAAGAAGTCGATGGGCAACCCACTACCCAGTCTCTGCTGGAGGATAAACCTGAAGAAGTTGGTGAGCAACCCACTGCCCAGTCTCTGCTGGAGGGTAAACACGGAACTGCTTTGGCCATCCCTACTGGATGATACAACACTGGCCAACAGAACACAGAGTGGGTATCACGCAACCACCCATCTCTAGAACAAAACCAGGGGAAACCACTCAACCCTGCTAGTCTAAACCATCATGAAAAGGACCAGGGGAAACCCACTCAACCCTGCTGATTGAAACAATCGTTAACAGAAGGACCATATGCATCACGAGAGGACAAAGGTACGTAAAGAATAACATGGCATGTACAAGGGTCCCACATGACATGTGTCCCTATTTTATATCCGAACCAAGCACACAAACCTCCTTGGGTACAAACCAACATGTACCTCCAGGCTTTCCCGTATACTCCCAAAGTATACCACATTTCCAGCCCAAAGGCTATCGTGCTCACGGCACCCAACATCAACGCGAAGGGAAAAAACGCAGTTTCACTAACCTGCTTCCTCCACGGATCTAGCATGTTCAACCACATCTCTTTAAACATGTACTTCACTCACACGGGAGTGAACATGACTACACGCCAAGGGTTCCCTACAAACACCGCAGGAAGAACCACTACTAGTACACCTTTCCTGCTTCCACATTTAATGAGATCCTGAAAGAGACTCCGCTCATCCAAACGGATCGTACTGTTTTAATCCTCATAGAAAAACATGTGAGATAGACTATTTACTCACCTCCAATGGATATCCAACGGAAAATTCGCCAACACCGCTTTATGCCCGAACAGCGTCCCGTGGTCCCGATCCTTGGTCCCAAAAACAGTTGGGCGCATCGCACCATTACGATCTCCTTGGAATGATACGTCAAATTGACTGCTCACTTGAGTTCAACGGGTATCCAGAGACAAAGATGTATTTCATCGCACCACCCATGAGCGGTGCTTCATGGGACTCGCATCCCGGTCCCGAAGCGCTACGAACGGATCGCACTGTTGCGATCCCCTCGAAAAAGTACACAAGATTGACAATTCATTCACCCGCAACGGACACCCGGTGATAAAGATGGAAATCACCACCAACTCCCGAAATGACCCTCATGGGGGCCGCACCATGTTGTAGAATTAAAGCGGGCAGATTGCGCCATTGCAATGTCATCAAAAAGACACCCAGAATCAACTGCTCGCACGCCCCGAATAGACGTTCGATGAAAAAGTTACTAAACGCTGCTCGTAGCTTAAAAGACGGCCCATGGGGCCCATGCCCCAGCTATGTTTTCAATGCCTGAAAACCCCTTCTCAATCTTCGTCTTGACACCAGGGTCACAACGCCTCTAATGTCACTCAAAATAGACATCGGATGTGTCTGCGCTTCTCAAAACAAGAATCTCAGGAAAAGCGCTAAGCCACTTAACGTACACGTCACTCCACCGAGGCCCCCATCTCGGGAGTTAAACCCCCCAAAACCATCTCATATTGTTTGCCTTGAGCTGAGGTTTGCACTACCATAGACGTAATTCAAAAACGTACACCCGTAGTGGGAGATACGGGTGTCCGAAATCAGAGGGGGCGAGCCCCTTGGACTGGACCGGCCTGGACTGGCTGGTCCGCCCGTTCTAGGTCGGCCCGCACCGGCCGGCCCGGATCGCAGCACCAGACCGCGGCTCAGCCACGTGGGCTGGCCGTGGACCCACGGTCCATCCACAGACCGGCCCTCATGGCCGGTCGTCCCGCCGCGTGAAGACCCACCGAGGGTGGGTCTTTATTCCCCCACAGGGTCACGCGCCGTGACCCCGGTCCTCCGTTGCACCCCAAAGAGCTCGGCCTCGCCACCTGGAGCCACCTCCTCGCATCACCGCCCTCGACCCCGTGGCCTGGTTCTGCCACCTCGCACCGACGCCCTCGACCCCGCGGCCTGGTGTCGCCGCCTCGCGCCGACGCCCTCAACCCCGCTGCCTGGTGCCGCCGCCTGGAGCACCGTTGGAGGCCGCCTCCTGAGCCTGCGTCGCCGCCTAAGTCCGCGTCGCCGCCTCCTGAGGACTTCACACCACCACCGACCGCCGCTCGAACCCTCCAGAGAACCCAAAACCCGCATTCTTCGTCGGACGATTGTGATAGCCTCGGAACTCAGATTTTAAATTCCAAAGATTCGTCGGAAAGCTCATAAAACATACTATGAATTCATGGGATTTTCTCGATAATTCAAAAGAGGTTCGATTCAATAATTTGAGCTCAATGTAGATGCAAAAATTAAAAAAAAAAAGAAACCGCAATGATCCTACCTTGTTGGGCATTGCGCATCGCTTCACGAGGGATCTGTCGTCACCGCAACAGCTTGGAGAGGAGGAGGAGGTAGAGATATTGGTGCTTGAGAGGGGATCCTTGGTTGAGTTCCACTAGAGGATGCAAATGGAGGAGGTACGGGATGGTTTAAGGTTTAAATATAGAAAAAAAATTAATTTAAATTTTAATTAATTTAAACCCCCCAATTTAACCCGCATCTGAAACTCTTGATGGGGTCGAGGTTAAGCATCCCCTCGGGTAAAAACCACCTATCGAGCACAACGGCGGTCTCGGAATTTTAATCTGAGGTCTCCTTCAAAATTTAAAAAACATAACGTATGAGGTCGCTAAATTACAAAAACACCCCTGGGGCCATTTTCCACATAAGGGTCGAGCCCACGAAAATTACACCCCTCCTAAGGTAAACGGTACATTCCGGACTCAACGGTGCCCTTGGTTCTACCATCCGAGCAACCGTTTAAGAGATACCTGAGTTTAACCATTAAACGAATAAATTAATTATTTTATTTATCCGTTTAACATTCAGGTAACGGGCGAGGGGTCCCAATGTCCTGCGCCGACATGTTCTCTGTCGTTCCTGGGGTAAACACCCCATTTTGGATACATCTGTACTCTTAGATTTAGGATCTGAATTACTGTTTTGGAGTTATTCCATTTATTTGGCGTGCCCAGTGTGAATGCACTGAAAATTTAATTCTGACCACACCGGGGCTCGGAATCATACGTCGTCTGAAGGCGCTGCTCTAGAATAATATCAAGAATTTTACAAAGTCTTTTATAGAAAAAAATCAGGTTCTTACACCCCTTATGGTAATTTCATATATGCTTCATTCAAAACAGTAAAAATAAAGGAAAACTCATATTCTTCCATTAATGGTTTTAATTATTATAACTTTTTTTAAGATCCATATTTCTATTCTTATAAAATCTATGAGATTGATGGGTGACTATAATATATATTTATAAATTTGGAGGACAACCATTGATTTAATCATAGCTATTGAAGTCTTTTATATTGAACAACCTTCAAGTACTTGGTTTAATTCAACTAAATAATTGATCAATCTTGCTTTTAGATTTGATGATAATACAAGAAGATTACCTCATAAGTCTTGCAAAATTTTCCTTGTAAGTACTATTGGATTCATTGTCCTTATATTTAGCTAAATTAATTATGATTCCATTTTCATATGAATAATAATAGAAAAGTATTTGATATAATTTACCATTCAAAATCATCCCACTCCAATGAATCATTTTCATCCTATAGCCCCATGTTTATAACAAACACCCTTACATTATCATTATATTTATAATTGAAAACATAAGAAAGGTAGAATATAAGATAGATTTTTAAATCCCTTATGTTATATGAAAATTTATGGTAAAATAAATACATGGCCAATACATACACTTAAAAAAAGAAAAAAGTGGTGAATACACATCATACCTCAATAAAGAAAAATTGAGATGGAAAAACCAAGACCTTAATTCCTAAATTTGGAAAAATAGCTTTAAACACTAATATAACATTAATAAATATCTTAATAACCTTTATCAGAACTTTATTCATGCCTATAACATTTTATAACCACAATTTATAATCATTCATTATAAATATATTATTTGGTTATATTTTATTTTCATCATCGAGTGTTTATTAGTTTCGATCGTCTTATTTATTGATAGTTTCATAATGGTGGGGTTGATTCTTGTTTATTGATTAAAATTTCATCATTACTATATCATTAAAGGTAATGGAATATATGTTTTATAGTTATTTATAATATTCTCATTTCATTTAATAAGTATTTTTTTATGACTCATGAAGATGAAGTCGATGATGAGTTTTTTTTATAATTTTCATAAATGAGGAGTGTTATCTTAATAATAGTAGAGATATTATTATTACCATTATAGAACCCAAAATAATAATTACTTAATTTTTATTATCCAATATCACCAATATTTATTCTTCCATAGTGAACCTTGATAGAAATTTAAAGAAATATTCACAGCAGTGGATAAATTGACATAAATAATTATTTAATTATTATTATCCATAATCAATAATATGTATTCTTACTTAGTAACACATGATATAAATTTATATCAATGTTCACATAAGTGGTTAAACAGACACAAACAAGAAGAACCTATAATTTATGGGTGATTATGATTAAGAAAGTGTTTCATTTGGCATAATATAATTATTTAGGAAGAATAATGATATTATTTAGATCTATTTAAGGTTTTGAATCATGTTATAAGATATTTGGTTAAGTAATAAAGGATTTGAGTGAAAAATTAAATACATCACTTTCATGGAGGTGGTAGTCCTCAGGTACACACGGGAGACACATTCATTTTCCATAGATCGAGAGGAAGATAGGTAATGGATTATAATTTAAAAATCTTAATAATTTGATAAATATAATATTAATCCATTCAATATAATTTTAGAACCATCCATCTATGGTACTGATGAAAAATCAAGGATGTTGTTAATGGAGGTGAAAGTCTGCACGTATGCATGAAGATATATTATTTTTCAAATGGTTTTGGAAGAAGGTATAAAATGGATACTCCATTAGTAAAATATTATTATAAAATATTATTAATACTAATGTTATTATAAATTCTTGGATAGAATATGTTTGAGGGGTTAGTATAAGAAAATAAAGGAAATGGAAAGTAAAATGAATAATTGAGAATGTTACCTTACTTCCTAGAAGATCTACTATGTAAAATGGATTATGGATTTGAGAGGTGGTCTACTAATAAAACAAAAAACTCTATGAAGTTTCTAGGAGTTCTTAATATTTTTTTAAATATTTTACCCTTATAATTTTCACTTTTACCATTTTTAACCGCAGTAACTAATTTTTACCTAAGTATGCCTAAAAATAAATTGGGACTAATTACATAATTTTTATATTATGATTAAGAAAATGAAATCCATGTTTTCAAATAATATCTACATTTCTAATAAAATTAATTTTAACATGATCACATGTAACGCATAAAAAAACAATTTTTATAATAAAATGTATTTTTAAGTGTAAAAATAATGTTTCAGATAAAATTATCAATGTTGTCAATTTATATGAAATTAATAAGATTATTATTCAAAAAAGAGTTTCATGTATTAAATATCATTCCAAAATAGAATTACAAATTGTGGCATTATAATTGAATAAAAATAAAAAAAATGGATTATTATTAAAATAAAATATTACTTATGGTTCCAAATATGAAACATGGGTTTTTTTAATTCAAAATAGTATTTTTAAATGAATTGTTTCACACCATAAATAAATTTTATATCCTGGAAAATGTTTTATAATTTTATTTCTTATACTTACTTTTTCATATAGTCATGAATGCTAGAGTTTTGGTAAAAATTGCATTTTCAACTATTCACCTAAAAATCAATTATTTCAAAACAATATAAAAAACATCATAAGTTATGTCATGACCCCCTCCCCACAAAGTGTACCTATCCTAGGACATTAATGTGAGAAGGGAGATAATAATCCCTGAGTCCTGTCTCCAGTAGGCCCCAGGTTGGTGACTAGCACCGAGGGTATAGTAAACACACAAATGGGAGGCACTGCCCTCTAAGAGAACACATATAGAAGAGAGATAAGATAGACACAAACCAAATCCAACTCAACTAGTAAGATGAAATAAATCCCAAGTACACATATGAAAATTCATGCAAAACTATTATAACTAAAAGGGGAAAACTGCAAGTACCCAAAAAGGAAGTAAAACAGCAACAACCACAAGCCCGAATAGATCCTACAACCGCAAGCTAGTAGTAACCAGCTTGATATCTAACCTACTCCAAGTGACCTGAAAAGTAGTTTATATATACATAGGGTGAGTATAACATTATACTTAGTAGGATCCTCCCTGAAGCCTCTCATGAAAATGTAAAGAAAGCATGCTAAAGCACAATGAACAAAAGGTGAAACTGACTCATCACCTAAACAGATATACTAAGTTCTCTGCCTCACTATGGATACTCTCACCAAGTATTGAATACAAGAATGTATCATATAATAAATAATATCAAGGGTACCCTACTACTACTTCCCCACTGGTTTGCAGCTTTTCCCCAACGTCACACATCCTGAGCATCTCTCTCCAAAAAGGCTTGTCTGCAGACACCTAGGCGAAGCACCAAAACATGAACCTCATGCAACAAAACCACCACGTGTACCTAATCAAAGTAACCAGGTAGATTCTGGGAGCCACCACAGCCCGCATAACGTGCATCATACGTCAGGTATTATACCTCAATCCATTACAGCCCATACACCGAGTAAATATCCTCAAGCCATCACAACCTATACACGTTACACCTATAGTAGTCCATAGAAAACTATATCCAGAATATATGTGTCTGAATAACCACAAGCCATTACTTCCCTCTACACACATATATGGGGAAAACTAACTGCTACGCGTACCAGCACAAGTAACAACCGAGAGAAGAGATTGGGGCCAAAGGGGGTAGTTATCCATTCATCCTCCCACCAGAATGTGGGGGAAAACACCCCTCAGGGCTCAAAATCCCTGGGGTGTCAGATTACCTTACTGATAGGTTGGAGTAGCGTACAGAAACACAAAAAGTACAGAATATACTATAGCTCACAACCACACTATGAGCATAACCTAGTCTTAGACTCAACTATAGCTAACGTCTCTCAGACTCCGGGCTGCCACTTCTAAGACTATGTATCCTATAAGCACACAACCATTTAAATATATTTAATACATTATTTCATTCCCTTTTTATTAATTTCACTTTAAGTTAATTAATTATTTAAACATTAATTAACCAATAACAATTCCACATTAAATTTGATTAGCATCACACCCAAAGTACACTATTACTTCAAATCACAACCTCAACATTGAGCCCCAGGAAGCTCCAAACCCCATGGGTTAACATCATTTATTCAATTATTTATTTACAGTATTACTTTCATATATTCCAAGGAATTCTAGAAAAACATTTTATGCTATTAAACACAAGGGGGTCAACACAGTGAGTAGAAGAACTACCCATCGAGTCTTTGCTGCCTATAGCAAGAGCGTAGTCCCATTCTCCCTTAAGAAGCTAAAAACGGAAATCACAAGGAATACCCCACGCGTCTTCACCCCTTTAAGAAGAAGGGTAAGTAAGACTAGCTACCTTGAGCAGTGGGAAGAAGTAAATCACATAGACAACCAATAAGAATAAGCAAGAATCCAAACATTCACATCCAACCCATTCCATCATCCCTTGTGTCCTCTCTAACACTCACATGCATAAACTGATGCATCTCACCACTCTAGGCGTGAACCACTGCCACAATCAATAGGCCTCCCTACTACCACATATTACAATAGCCATCCAGGCTCAAACAACAACACAAGTAGCAGGGAAAACAAACATCATATAAAATGAGCTCTTGGCCCTTAAACAACCAAGAGGATAACTTTAAACCCTATAAAGGATTATCTTTTGTCAAACCACCAGTTCTTTAATCCATCTTGGATTAACCGATTTATTAATCATAAGTTCTAAAATTGGGAAACCTAAACATTAAACTATGACAAATAATTAAACATGCTTACTACACCATTTTGATTAACATCAAATTACAACAAGAAGAACCAGATTCACTTACATGCCTCTTTATCTTTAGACAAACCATTATAAATTCATTCTAGTTTATATTCTTTACCAATTTCCATCAAGAATGAACAGATATACGAAGCAACCATAGATATCACACTATCTAGAAAAACAAGAGGCAATAACATACGATCAATATCAATTTATTTTCTGGTTCAAATATTTATTATGTCAATTCCATTTCCATACAGTGGGATAAAACATGATAACTATACAGTTTCAAGTAAAAGAAAACAGAAGAAATGAATCCCCTACCTCAAACAGTTCTTGTCATTCTTTATACAAGAATGATCCACACAAAGAATCACAATCCCCTCCTCCCGTGACAACTGTATCCACCCGAGGATGTTGTGGTACAACCATAGCAATGTAAACCCAAGAAAACTCAATTATTATTATAGAGATTACATACCATAATCGGGCAAGGAGAAATAGAAGGAGACGAACCCAAAATAATGGCAATAGATCATACCTTATACCAAAGATTGATCAATACTACTTGATTGCATCAAAATAGAGAAAAACCAATCCTAGGAGGAAATTTTGATTGTACAGCCCCTACAGAATAGAATGAAAGGTTCTAGTGTCTCATTTCCGAGAACAAGGAGGAAGAACTAGGGAGGAAGATATCATATCCCTTTAGAATATTTAACGGAGCGGTGGTTGAAGATATGCTAGGTTTTCCATTAAAAGAGGATTGCATTAAACCATGTTGTTTGACCAAGTAAAAACGTCCCAAGCCTTAGGATAAATTAATATAGGAGTTATGTCCCCTGAATTGGCCTTATAGTCCTTAAAATAAGGTTTTAAAAGCATTTTATGTCAAAGGAAATGTTAAAGGGGTGAAACTATAGGAAGCTAGAAACACTATTCCCAAACTCAAAATTTGGAAAAGGAAATAGAGTTTACAGATAGAGGTTACTGATAGACCTCACCATTCTGGAAGCACTATTCACAAACTCAAAATTTGGAAAAGGAAAATAGAGGTTACCGATTGAAGTTATCGATAGAGGTTACTGATAGAGGTTATCGATAGAGGTTACTGAAATAACTGTTCACTGATGGAACTATTCATATAATAGGAAATTTGGAAAAGGAAAGAGAGGTTACCATTAGAGGTTACTGATAGAATTTTTCACTGATGGAACTGTTCATAGAATTGGAAATTTGGAAAAGGAAAGAGAGGTTACTGTTAGAGGTTACTGATAGAACTGTTCACTGATGGAATTGTTTATAGAATTGGAAAGTTGGCAAAGGACAGAAAGGTTACTATTAGCGGTTACCAATATAACTGTTAATCGATGGAACTGTTCATAGAATTGGAAATTTGGCAATGGAAATAGATGTTACCATTAGAGGTTACCGATAGAACTATTCACTGATGGAACTATTTATAGAATTTGGAATTTAGAAAAGGAAATAGAGGTTACAGTTAGAGGTTACCAATAGAACTGTTCACTAATGGAACTGTTCATAGAATAGGAAATTTAGCAAAGGAAAGAGAGGCTACCATTAGAGGTTACCGATAAAACTATTCACCAATGGAACTATTCATAGAATTAGAAATTTGGAAAAGGAAAGAGTGGTTACCGTTAGACCTCACCGATAGAATTATTCACTAATGGAACTGGTCATGAAAGGTTACCGTTGCACTGTTCACAACTATCTACCATTGGAACTGTTCACCGAATTGGAAAATTGGAAGGTGTTGGGGATAAGTCACCTTGACCTCCTGAATCACCTCATATACCTGATTTTCACAAAGTAATGGATCAGAGAGGTCTAGTCCATTACATCAGATACCTCTCAAAACATTCTCATCCTCTAGAATTCAAAACCCACTTAAAGGGAAAACAAAATGGGGTATGAACAACCACCTATCAAGATACCTCTCAAAAGAGAGGAAGCCACAAGAAGCAATAAAAGAAATCTATACTATAAACACGAAAGTTCTATAACCACAAAGGTTACATTGTTACATAAAAAGAGATAAACATCCAACAACTCTGGGTACTGAGCATGTGTCTGTGACTCACGTTCCCAGGTACATTCCTCCATGCCATTGTGTCACCATAAGACAGGAACTAAGGGGATAGAATGCTCGCACAACACCTTATCTTTGCGGTCTTGGATCTCCACAGGTCGCTCCTCAAAGGTCACATCATCATCAACATCGATCTCTCCCAAATAGATGAAGTGAGCGTCATAATGAAGATAACAATGGAGTTGTGATACATGAAAACCATCATGTATCCGAATCATCTACGGGGGAAGTGTTACTCGATATTCCATAGCTCCAACATGAGCTAACACCTCGAAAGGCCAAAAAATAGGGGAGAAAGCTTACTCCCACAATCAAACATTTTCTAACCATGATGGGGAGTCACCTTGAGAAACACGTGATCCCCAATATCAAACTCTAAGGGTATCCTCCTTTGATCATTATATGATTTCTGACGATCTTTCATTGTCTTTATCCTCTCACGAATCACTTGAATCATCTCAGTTGTATTCTTCACTTGTTCTGGTCTGAGAATTACTGACTCTCTGACCCTAGTCCAACACAATGGAGAACGGAAAGGTCGACCATACAAGGCTTTAAACGGTGCCATACCGATGGTGGAGTGAAAAATATTTTTTTTAAGAAAACTCTACCAAGGGTAAGTGCCTCATCCACAAACCTCCAAAATCTAGGACACAAGAGCATAACATGTCTTAAAGATTCTTGATGGTTCACTCTGTCTGAATGTCCGTTTGAGGATGAAAAGTAGTTCTAAGGCATAGCTGAGAACCAAAGTCATTCTGGAGACCTCTCCACACCCTAGTGGTAAAATGAGGATCATGATCAGAAATGATCATCCTTGGGACTCTGTGAAGTCTCACCACCTCCTCCAGATACTACCTCAATAAAACTTCTACTGAGCTTGAATCCTTGATTGCTATGAAGTGGGATGATTTTGTTAAATGATACACTACCACCCAAATAGCATCATGTCCTCCCTGAGCTCGAGGTAAACCAGTAACAAAGTCCATTGAGATTTCCTCCCACTTCCATTGAGGAACATCCAATGGATGGAGGAAACCACAGGGGATACGGCGCTCAGCCTTCACCTTCCGGCAGGCCAAACATCGGGACACAAACTCTACAACTGCACACTGCATCCCAAGCCGACAAAACTAACTCCTCAAGGCTCGGTACATCTTGGTCATGCTAGAATGCACCGCTAAAGGAGAACTATGGAACTCTCTAAGAACCATCTCATGCATCGTCAAAGGAACAAAAATCCTCCCATGATACAACACTCGGTGTTATTCATCCTCCGACCAACCATCAAGGGCCTCACCATAAACAACTCACTCTCCCCAGACCTCCACCTCTAGATCCTCCAACTGGGACTCTTCCACCTTCTACACCAGAGATGATTGTACTATCATCTGAAAAAGACAAGCTCTTCCCCCAACTTCTCCCATATCAAGATATAATGCTGATATTTCTTCCATTACTCTCCGGGAATCACCTAATTCACACACAGCATCACTACGTGACTTTCGACTCAGCGCATCAGCTACGACATTACCCTTTCCTGGTGTATATGATATCTCAAAGTCATATTCCTGTAAGAACTCCATCCACTAACACTATCATAAGTTCAAGTCACGATGGGACAAGACATACCTCAAACTTTTATGATCGGTGAAAACCAAAAAGCGCTCACTAATGAGGAAATGTCTCCACAACTTCAGAGAAAACACCACGGATGCCAAATCAAGATCGTGATTGGAATAGTTAGGTTCATGGGGAGGTAACTACTGAGACCCATAAGAAACAACTGATCTTTTTTGCATCAAAATACATCCCAACCCTAGAAGCGAAGCATCATAGAAAACATAAAACTAAAATCCCTCAGCTGGAATATAAAGAATTGGAGCACTTACTAACTTCTCCTTTACATAATCGAAAGTTGTGTGACACTGATCAGTCCATATGAATGCCTAATCCTTTCTGGTCAAAGATGATAGAGGAGTCACAACTCATGAGAAATCGTCTATGAACATTGTTTAGTATCATGTGATACCAAGAAAACTTCGAACCTCTAACACTATCTTGGGGGCTTCCCAAGACACAACTGCTTCTATCTTTGATGGATCCACATCTACTACCTACTGGGACACAAAATGTCCCAATAAACAGACTTCTAGAGCCGAAAACTCACACTTTGACAACTTCCCAAATAGCTGATGTTGACAAAGAACTCTCAAAACGATGCGTAGATGTTCTACATGCTCTTCCTCAGGCGTGGATTACACAAGGATGTCGTCGATGAAAACCACCACGAACTTGTCTAAGAACTCACGGAACATAGAGTTCACCAATCCCATGAACACAGCTAGAGCATTTTTCACATCGAACGGCATTACAACGAACTCATAATGCCCATGACGACAACAGAAAGCAGTCTTCGGGATATCCTCATCCTTCACATGCATCTGATAATATCCTGACCACAAGTATATCTTTGAGAACCAACTTGAACCCTTCATTTGATCGAATAAATCATCAATACGCGTAAGAGGATAGCGATTCTTTACTGTCATTTTGTTTAAGTGATGATAATTGACACACAAATGCAAACTACTGTCAGCCTTCTTTACGAACAAAACTGGTGAACCCCACGGTGACACAGTAGTCCAAGAAAAACTGCACTATAACAGACCATCAAGTTGTATATGTGGCTCTCGTAACTCAGAAGGGGCCATCCTATATGGAGACATAGAGATAGGAGATGCTTTGCATTGTAGCTCGATCCCAAACTTGATCTCTCGTCGAGGGGGTAATGCTATAACCCCTTCTAGAAAAACATCAGGGTACTCTTCTATGACCCTTGGAAACACCAACTATTGAACCTCTGAAGAACTCAGCATTAGCTCATACATCATGGATGATAAGGATGTAAGAAACCTCTGACCCATCGGAGGGTCTCGCTCGCCAACAAACACCGCCAACTCTTCATCCACATCGAAGAAAATGACATGATTCCTAAAGAAATACATGATAGCCTGCACTGAATATAACTGATCCATGCTGAGGATTACATCATATGGTTGTATTCATAAACATAAGAATTCTCCCAAAGAGTGGTGCTTCCCCAACACTAGCTCACAGCCTCTACATACTTCAATAAAGTCATCTTGACCTCCAACTGGTGTAGTCAATGCCAAAGGCAGTGGGAGCCTCTCTACCTCAAGTCCCAAAGCATGGAAAAGGGTAGGTGATATGAAGGAGTGTGTCACTCATGAATCAAACAAGGCATACACCAAGGTAAAAAACAAGAAAATGGTACCTCTAACGACGTCTGGCTCACCTGGCGCTGGAAACACTAAAGCATGAAGTTGACCATGACCACCTCCACAGCCTCTCTGACCCTGATGAAAACCACCACCATGGTCAAGCTCTACTCTATAAGGACGGGGAGGGTTATGAGGTTGTCCTCTACCTTCCCCATCTACCCTCTACTGATCTATAGCTGGTGAAACCTGTTTTTGCTACCTCAACTGAAACTACTTCAACAGAGGAACCTTGAGTAGAAAACATGGTGCACGATGACTACTCTGAAAGGTCAGACACTCTCGCAACTAATGACCTCGACCACCACAAGAAAAACAATCGTCTGATTCCTTGGCATAGTTTTGAGATTTTCTGCCTCCAGAGAAACGAGATGTGAAGGGATGGGACCTACCCCCGACTGAATGGAAACTCTTCTTCCCTAAAAATGGGGAACCCTGAACCACATATATGCTTGATGAGGAATCACGATGACTCCACTCTCGTGATGATCTTGTTCTGGCCAAAGTCCTATAGATAAAATCCTCCCTCTCCAGTACCTCAAGATATGTATTCATCATAAATGGGGTGACATGGCGCTAGATCTCTGGATGTAAATCCTCCTCGAAATGCCTCGCCCTGGCCTCCCCATCTGGAAACAAGTTCGAATCATATTGTAAAAGGTTCCTGAAATAGATTCCAAACTCTCACACACTAGAGATCCCCTGTCGAAGGGTAAGAAGATCCTGGTGACTGGACGCCATCATGGTTGAAGAAAGAAACTCGACTCTAAACGTTTCTCGGAATTCCTTCCATGAGATCGCTGACTCCTCGTGATCACCGAGGAACAATAACCACCACTTCCTCACTGCTCCATGCAGCATCATCACAACCAAGGACACCCAGTGCTTCTTTTGAGCACGGATCGAACTGAAGTAGATCTCAACCTCCTCTAACCAGTTTTTCATGACTTCATCTGAAACAAAGCCCTCGTACTTCTACAGACTCTGGTGCAAAAACTCTCATATTGTCTTCCTCCAAGTGTCATCGTCGTCAACCTCTACCCTATGGCGATCTGCTGGAACAACCTGCTGGACATATACTATGCGATTCTGATGAGGACGTCGACCTGGATCCATACCTACAAAATAAAAAACAGTTAGGGCTCCTAAATTTGGAAAATGGAATACTCAACATTAATTAATTAATTGTTTTCTTTTATTAATTTTAGATTAACATATCCAAGTTCTTCCCATTCAAACATAGGAACAAAGAAGAATGATGCATGATCCTTTCCTAGGTCTCTACCCTACAACTAGTATCACCTTGTTTAGTAGCCATTGTAAACTTAAAGGTCCGTACATCAGATCATAGGGGTCCCTAAATGCCTATTTCTTAGCTGGTCTCCAGTGTTTACATCACTTGCTAATCATGAATGACATTGTTACCCTACCAACCCTTGAAAACTCACTTATGCTTAACTCTAAACTTCATCATATCCCTCAACATGACCTCTGATACCACTCTTTCACGACCCCCTCCCCACAAAGTGTACCTCTCCTGGGCCGGAAATGTGATGAGGGAGATAATGACCCCCAAGTCTTGCCTACAGTAGGCCTCGGGTTGGCGACTAGCACCGAGGGTATAATAATGGGAGGCATTACCCTCTAAGAGAACACATGTAGAAAATAGATAAGATAGACACCAACCAACTCCAAATCTACCAGTAAGATGAAAGAAACCCCAAGTAAAAATATTAAATGTCATGAAAAACTACTACAACTGAAATGGGAAAAACTACAAGTACCCAAAAAAGAAGTAAAATAGCAGCAACCACAATCCCAAATAGCTCCTGCAACTGCAAGCTAGTAGTAACCAGCCTGATTGCCAACCTGCTCCAAGTAACCTGAAAATCTGTTTATATATACATAAGGTGAGTATAATAGTATATTGAGTATGATCCTCCTCAAAGCCTCTCATGAAAAAGTAAAGAAAGCATGCTAAAGCACGGTGAACAACAAGTGAAACTAACTCGTCACCTAAACAGTTATACTAAGCTCCCAGCCTCACCATGGCTACTCTCACTAAGTAATGCATAGAACAATATATCATATAATAAAGAATATCAAGGGCACCCCGCTATTACTTACCCACTGGTTTTCTGCTCTGCCCCAACGTCGCATATCCTGAGCATCTCTCTTCAAAAAGGCTTTCCCGTAGACACCTGGGTGAAGCACCACAACATACACCTCATGAAACAAAACCACCATGTCCACATAAGAAAAGTAACTAGGTAGTTTCTCAGAGCCACCATAGCCCGCATAACATGTATCATATGTCGGGTATTATACCACAAGTCATTACAACCCATACACCGAGTAAGAATCCTCAATCCATCATAGCCTATACACGTTACACCTATAGTAGTCCATAGGAAACTATATCCAGAATATATGTGTGTGAATAACATAAATACATTACATCACTCTACACACATATATGGGGAAAACTAACTTCTGAGCCAACCATCACAAGTAACCAACAAGATAAGAGAGCGGGGCTAAAGGGGGTAGTCAGTCATTCATCCTACCACCATAATTTTGGGGAAAACACGCCCCCAGGGCTCAGAATCCCTAGGGTGTCAGTTTCCCTTAGTGATAGGGTGGATTAGAATTTAGAAACACAAAATGTATAGAATATACCATAGCTCACAACCACACTATGGGAATAACCTAGTCTTAGACTCAACTGCAGCTAACATCTCTCAGACTTCGAGATGCTACATCTAATACTAGGTATCCTATAAGCACACAACCATTTAAAGAGATTTAAAACATTATTTCATTCTCTTTTTATTAGTTTCACTTTACGTCAATTGATTCTTTAAACAGTAATTAACCAATAACAATTCCACATTAAATTTCATTAGCATCACACCCAAAGTACATTGTTTCTTTAAATCACAACCTCAACAATGTGCCCTAGAAAGATCCAAACCCCATGGGTTAACATCATTTATTCAATTATTTATTTACAGTATTACTTTCCAATATTCCCAGGCATTCTAGAAAAACATTCTATGAAACTAAACAAAATGGGGCTCAACACGGTGAGTAGATAAACTACCCATCGAGTATTTTCCACCTATAGCAAGAGTGTAGACCCATTCTTCCTTGAGAATCTAAACATAGAAATCACATGGCATAACTCGTGTGTCTTCATCCATTTCGGAAGAAGGGTGAGTAAGACCAGCTACCTTGAGCAATGGGAAGAAGTAAAGCACAAAAACAACCAATAAGAATCATCAAGGATCCAAACACTCACATCTAACCTGTTCCATCATCCCTTGTGTCCTCCCTAACACCCACATGCATAAATCGATTCATCTCACCACTCAAGGCATCAACTGCAGCCACAATAAATAGGCCTCCCTGCCCCCACATATCACAACAGCCATCCAGGCTCACACCACAACACAAGCAGCAGTAAAAAACATTATATCAAATGGGCTCTTGGCCCTTAAACAACCAAGAGGGTAACTCTGAACCCTACAAGGGATTATCTTTTATCAAACCACTGGTTCTTTAATCCATTTTGGATTAACAGATTTATTAATCATAGTTTCCAAAATAGGTAAACTTAAACAGTAAGCTATCACAAATAATTAAACATGCTTACTGCACCATTTTGATTAACATCAAATTACAACAAAAAGAACTAAATTCACTTACATGCCTCTTTATCTTTAGACAAACAATTATCAATTAATTCCAGTTTACATTCTTTACAAATTTCCATCAAGAATGAATAGCTTTATGAATTAATCATAGATATCACATTATCTAGAAAAACAAGAGGCAATAGCATATGATCAATATCAATTTATTTTCTAGATCAGATATTTATTATGTCAATTTTATTACCATCCATTGGGATAAAACATGCTAACTATACAATTTCACGTAAAATAAAATGAATGAAATTAATCCCCGACCTCAAATTGTTCTTGTCGTTATTTATACAAAAATTATCTATATAAATAATCATGATCGCCTCCTCCCATGACAACTGTATCTACCCAAGGATGATGCGGTACGACCGAACCAATAGAAACCCAAGAAAACTCCATTACTATTATAGAGATCACATACCATAACAGGGCAAGGAGAAACAAAAGGAGAGGAACCCAAAAGAATGGCAATAGATCATACCTTAAACTGAAGATTGATCTATACTACTTGATTTCATCAAAATAGACCGAAACTAGTCATAGGAGAAAAGTTTGATTGCACAACCACTATGGAATAGAATGAAAGGTTCTAGCGTCTCATAGCTGAGAACAAGGAGGAAGAACTAGGGAGGAAGATATCCCATCCCTTTAGAAGATTTAACGGAGCAGTGGTTTAAGATACACTAGGTTTTCTATTAAAAGTGTATCACATTAAACCACGCGGTTTGACCAAGTAAAAACTTCCCGAGCCTTAGGATAAATTAATATAGAATTTATGGCCTTTGAATCAGCCTTAGAGTCCTTAGAAAGTTTTTAAATGCATTTTACGTCAAAGGAAATGTTAAAGGGGTGAAACTATAGGAAGCTAGAAACACTGTTCACAAACTCAAAATTTGGAAAAGGAAATAGAGGTTACCGATTGAGGTTACTGATAGACCTCACCATTCTGGAAACACTGTTCACGAACTCAAAATTTGGCAAAGGAAAATAGAGGTTACCGATAGAGGTTACCGATAGATGTTACCAATAGAGGTTACCGATAGAACTGTTCACCGATGGAACTGTTCATAGAATTGGAAATTTTGTAAAGGAAAGAGAGGTTACCATTAGAGGTTATCAATAGAACTTTTCACCAGTGGAACTATTCATAGAATTATAAATTTGGCAAAGGAAAGAGATGTTACCGTTAGAGGCTACTAATAGAACTGTTCAGTGATGGAACTATTCATAGAATTGGAAATTTTGAAAAGGATAGAGAGGTTACTGTTAGAGATTACCGATAGAACTGTTCACTGATGGAACTATTCATAGAATTGAAAATTTGGAGAAGGAAAGAAAGGTTACCGTAAGAGGTTACCAATAGACTGTTCACTAATGGAACTGTTCATAGAATTGGAAATTTAGAAAAGAAAAGAGAGGTTAGCATTAGTGGTTAATGATAGTGTTGTTCATTAATGGAACTGTTCATTGAATTGTAAATTTAGCAAATGAAAGATAGGTTACTTTTAGATGTTACCGATATAACTGTTCATCGATGGAACGGTTCATAGAATTGTAAATTTGGCAAAGGAAATAGAGGTTACCGTTTGACCTCACCGATAGAATTTTTCACCGATGGAACTGTTCATAGAAGGTTATCATTGCACTGTTCACAATTGTCTACCATTAGAACTATTCACCAAACTGGAAAATTGGAAAAGTGTTGGGGATAAGTCACCTTGACCGCCTGAATCACCTTATACACCTAATTTTCACTAAGGAATAGACCCAAGAGGTTTAGGCCATTACAAGTTAATTTTGATGTTCTAAATACAAAAAAAATAATTTAACAAAATTAATACTCTAAAAACTATAAATTTACCCTTTAAATGAAAATCCATAATATAAATAAAAATTCATTTTATTAAAAAATAAAATTTTAAAATATAATTATTCTTAATTTTATTTCATATCAATTTTAAATTAAATTAATGTGGATATATTAATTTAAAATATTAATATTTTTTATAATCATATTTTAAAATTGGCTAATTTTATTTATTATATAAAATATACATCAGTTTATAAATAGTTCTTTGAAAAATATCGATTTTTAATGTTTAGAAGTTTGAATCGCATTACATTAATTATTTATCATCTAACCCTTAAATTTAATCAATGCATAAATAATTATTTATAATTAATTACTATATATAAGTAATTTAAATATATTCTTTTATAATAAATCATTATATTATCTTTTTCTTTACTTGGGGTTTTATTGTCATTGTAACTTTTTTTATTTATATTTCACGGTATATTGGATTGTTTTAATATAGTTTGTCATGATTAATTTTAGTTTAGTGGTTTTTGTGTAAGAAGTTATTCAATATGGTATTTAATTTAATGAAAATATATAATAAAATATTGAGGCATTACATCCCACTAAATAAATTATGTCCTCAAAATTTTAATTATCTTCTACCAATGAAAATATTTATGGGTATCTAAAATATGTACGTGACTTGTGATACAATTTATAGAGACGTATAAACCTTACAAACTTGGGAAATATTTATTCTTCCTTAGAATATGAATATTTGTTAAATTGAGTTTTTCTCCAACCATTTAACTCAAGAGTCTATCATTACTCGGTATCACGACCCGTATTTTATAATTTACTTCTAAAGGGTGTTCATAATCATCCCTGAATTGATATACTACTATAGTTTGATATGAAATTTTATTTTATTTTCCAAATAATTTCTCCTCTGTGTATAGAGAACCAATCCATTTCCAAAATCACAGTAAATGCATCTAAAGGAAGGATAATTAGATTTTATCACAGCACTTTCCTGTAAAATTTTACTTGGGATACAATACAATAAGAATTTTTCTATGATAATAAAACCATCCTAGTGATTATTTAATTCTCTTAGAAACATCTAAGATATACTAGAATATAATCCAATGTGTCATCAAAAAATAGAGTGTGGGATAAGTGTTCCTTAATTATCATGATCCACTTCAGTAGTTGTGATTGGATAGCCTTTCCCTTATTCCCTTGGTTTAAGAGGTTCTTGATAACAATAATTTTTATTATAACTTTTAATGGGGAATAAATTTTCATAATGCCTAAACTCATTTCATTTTGGGAATTTAAGTGTGGATGGCGTAGTAGTTGGGACTCTAATACCTTCCATTGTATTGGCTAGCCTTTTTATATCCCTTTTATGATCATGATCTCGATGGTTAATCCTTCCATAATTGAAACATTTTATTATTCATTTGAGATATCCCCTTGGGTTCTTCTTCTATAAATTTTCACATAAAGGAAATTGAATCATCTTTCCTTCATCATCTTTATCACTTAGTGTATAATCCTATATTGGACTAAATTAAATTTATAAGGAGTTTAAATTTTATCATTTGGTGGATGGTACATTATTTAATCCACCATTTGGAATGTAAGTATAACATTTGGGACACTCAGATATTTTTTCAGGCTTGGTTTATGGATCAAGTGGTGCCTTAGGTCTATTGAGTTCTGGAAGCACCAAACTCAAAATCTCAAATCTAGAGAAAGATGAAAGGGGCACATGGTTTGTCTAAAACTATGTGGCCCTCCAAAAGAAACTGTATGACTAGATTAGAGGGGATTAGGGTGTCACAGGGTTTGGTATAACTGTGTGCACTAGGCCACTTGGCCATGTAGCTAGTTTTAAATCTTGGATAGAGGGGAAATTCATGGTTTATATATAGTTTCCCAAATGATGTACAACAATCATGTGATCCATCCCATTAGGTAGTATCTCAAGCACAGTTTTAACATGGTTTTTGCAACCGTTCATCCAAACTATGCACCTCATTTAAGGGGGTAAATTTACCCTTTTTCCTTCTAACCCTTATTTTTCTTCTTCCCCCCTTTCTTCTCCTCTTACCCACATACAGCACCCCTTCCATGGAAATTATCCTATCCTCCTATAATCATGTAAGTATATCCCTCATAGTTTCTCTATTTCAATCATCATCAAGTGCATCAAATATCCCCTGGTAAGTCTATGACACCACCATCTTCCCTTCTTTGTTTGTCTTCTACATGTTTGAGCTATTTTGGTGCTAGTTAATTCGCTGTATTTTCATGGCATTCATCTATTTCTTTAATTTCAATCGAAATAGATATATTCACGTCACTATTTTGGATGAGTATATCATCCTAATTATGAGTTAGGTGGTCTATAGATTTTTACCTTAAGGTCTCTCTGATTATAAATTGTGTCATTGTATCATGCACCGGTATTTCCACATGATGTCTTTTAAATGTGATGTTTAATTTTTTGAACCTATAAACTTTAATTTATTATCCATTTAATATTAAATTGGATTCATTGAATATCATGGAACTTAAGTTTAAACATCCCTTAAGGGTGTCTCCATTGAATTCCTTTAATTAAATAAATTATTTTTTTAATAAAACCCCTCATTGAGGTGTTTTGTCTTAAAAATGTGAATGAGTTGAATAATTGGTATGGGGAAGGATGTTTAACTTTAATATTTTATGACATAGTTACCAAACCATATCCTAAGTGGTTATAGTATAATTCTTATAGAACAACTTGATAATTCTGTATGGCATACATGTAGCATGTCCTATCTTATACAGTTGCATGTTTCGTGTTATCTTCCACGAATAGTATATCTGGACTTAATAATTTTATTCTATGATTGTAATACCATAATAATGGAAATTTTTACTTATGTAATTAAACTAAATGTTATGGGTTTGCCCAATTTTAGTGTCCTTGCTATGAGTTATGGCATGCTTGAGTACCTGGCCTTCTTCCTTTTTAATTTGAATGATTAAATGAATCATGAGAGCCTTTATTGATACTCTGGTTCCTCTTTATATAACACCTTGGATGGGCTCATAGGAATTTGATATGGTATTGTTCCTTTAGTGATACTAGGGTTTCCTTTTTAGGACTCAAAGTACAATCTTGTAGGTTACTTGATTTGTGATACGCTAGGAGTGATATAGGGTAGGCATTGGATGGGGTCACTGTGAAAATTATCTACCTCTATATGAGTGATTCTGGTTCCCTATGGGAGAACTTGTGTATGGGATTGATGGATATATGGTTACTCCAGGCCACAATCAATACTCACACCCCTACGTGTGATTCTGGGGACAGACTCAGAGGGTTTGTTCTTGATTTCACAGTATAACAAGGGTGATACTCAGGATTCCATTTATGGATCACCTTGGATGGAATCTTATAGCGTTGGGAATTTATAGTGCCCTAATAATGATACTCAATATTCCTTTTTGGATTGACTTGGATAGGACCAATGTTCCTTTTATTAAATTTAAAGGATGGATTTAATATTAAAAGACAAAGAATGAAATACTATTTCCAAGGGGAGTGTCTGACAAGCCAAATAACATTCTTGTGTTTGGTCTATATATCGATACTTGTTCTGTAATCCACCTTATTACACCCAAATCATATAAGTATAGGTTAACTTATTTATATAGGCATTATATCTTTTTCTAAAGTAGGTATGATCATTCGGGTGTCCTTTAGGAACCTGAGATAACTTGTTTTCTTTTATTTATTTGCTTATTTACCTATCGTAATTACACACTATTGTATTTTATATTCATGGACTAGATTATTCTTTAGACATCAGTTTTGGTGGCCAAATGAGTATATCTCACACCCTGCTCAAGTTTCCGTTTTACTAGGGTACCTAAGAATACCTCATGTTCATAATTAATGGGATGGTTTCTTGTATTGTGCATTGTACATGGGAGATAAGAAAATACAACTAACATAGAAATCAAAATGCTTATGGAGATCACCCTTGTGGATTATAATTATTTTCTTTATTCAGGCATTGTATTATCCTTCCAGCTATATGTTTTCTACTGAAGATTATGTAGAATCAAATGGTAGTTTATGCATCATTATATATTATAGGTTGTGTCCATTTTAATTTAGTTGTTATATTTATCTTCTATTGCTTATATTTATTTATACTACTTTTGATGTTGATTTATTATTTATATTTATTGCTATACCATTGTCCCGCTTTAATAATGATTCATGGTATCCCCTCTATACCACCATTAGTCCCTCACTACTAATTGGTAGCCTCTGGAATATGGTGAGGTGCATTTGAGGTCATATTTCGACCATTCTAGAAACTGGTTTCATAGTTGGTCAAGCCAGTGCATTACAAAGTGGTATTAGGGTAGGTTTTCCTTTGTCGTACTATTTTTTCCTGGTGGAAATGAGACTATAAAAGTGTTAGTTCTTAGTTAACAACCATGTCTATGAGTGATCAATCCATGAATGGGGAAAATTCCAAGTGTACATGGATAGGATTATTTTTCATGTTGTTTGTTATTATAATTTATTATGATTTCACCTCAAGTGATTGGTGTACTTTCCTCTACTTGCTGATTTATGATATTTTAGTATTTACCCTTGGGCTGGTATGTAAAGGATGTGGCATTACATGCATCATCATAGAAACATAAAGATTCACATGTCATGCGTATTAAATTCCATGTTGATTTTATTGCTAGGTTGTTTGATATTTTTTATGTTTCTTTCATGTTTATTAGAATTCTTATTATATACTATGTTAGTTATTTTAGTAACATGATTAGTTTTATTCCTACTTAGGTAATTTATCAGGATGCATGTTGGAGTAACAAGATTTATGATTTATTTAGTTTGTTTGCATATATAGCATGCTTTTATGATTTATTTAGTATGATTTTCTTATATACCATGCTTTGGTGTTTTATTTATTAGGTAGTGGCTTACCATAATAAAGTGTTATGTTTTCTTGTATTCACTAATTGTGATCATATTCATAGTTATATTTTTAATAAAAAAGTGGTTATTCAAGTTCCATCATTAACCTAAATATTTTTTTATCACATAGATTGATGGTAACACCTCAACTAACCAATCTAAATATGTTTGATCCATGCACTATTGGTTGCATGGGATGAAACATGTTGGTTTCAATTAAATGGGATCCAATTTTCAATTTATAAAGTGTATGGTATATTTATAAACTAGGGAATGGTAACCCATATAATCGAACCATTATATATGAACATTATGTATTTTAAGACTATTGTATATTTATAAGCTCTTAAATTATTAGTTTAAAATGAATTGGTATCCTTTATAAAGGATTTCAACTCTATTACTTGGGAATGATGATCTGTATGGATAAATTATTAATGCAAAACTAGAACCATGTAGGTAATTTGGGTAATTTTTCTTATGAGTTGACCCACTAAGTGTGTTTTAAAATCTTAATAATCTAAATGTTTCAGGTTGCATCTAGATTAACCAAGAGTGACTTGGCCGGGACTCTCATGGGTCTCCTTTCTTTTTGTATAACTTAGTATTTAATCCCATGGGTGTATAATTATACTATATATTTATGGTCATTTAATGTGTATGCAGATGCTTATACAGTGTTAAATATAAACTTATGTTGGAATCTTACTTGACCAATCCCCTCCTTAACTAATACAAGGCTTGTTGTCTGCTTTATGAGTTTAATTATTTATTAGAGATCTATTAATTAAAATTCCAATTACAACCTAAAGGGTGTTTTCCTCCATAGATTGGAATTAAAATTTTCTTTATCTAAGCTTAATTGTGAAAATCATTATTGGTGAAAAATGGATAAAGGGAATTAAAAATATAATTTCCAAATCACGATAGGATGTCAAAAAAATAAATAATGGTTAAAAGGAAGTTTGATAAAACTTTATGTGTGCCTTGTGTCCTTTTCTAAATAGATTACCATGAATAAATTTTTTTCTTCACTGGTACTTGACATTTATAAACTTTAACCTTAATGTTTTTCAAATTAACAAGTGGTTTAAAGAAAAATCTAAACATAAAACTTAATTGCTGCCCTTTTCTTCAACCCACATTTGAGGGTAGTTTAAATGTTTTTTCAAAGCCTTCCTAATAATGGGAACACAAATGTTTCCTATAGGCCTCTTATTTTATATCTTGGACTAAAATTATAGGACCTTAATCCTAGTGAAATTCTTAGGCATGATCACTTAGAAGGATCAACACTTTGTGCATTAGTAAGGGAAAACCTATGGTAGGTAGTTCCCTTATAACTTTAAGTGTTTATTTTTTCTCTAAAGATATTTTTGATGTGTAATACTATTGAGGTTTTTTTATATCATGTAAGACACATAGCTTTAAAATGACACCATTTTCTTGATGGGGTTGTCATTTGATAATTTGAGACTTATTAAAGGAGTCATAAACATGTAATTTTTTGTTTTAATGGGTTATACATGCCCTGGGTATGGTCAGTAGATTAGAAGGTTGTGTGACCCTTCTTCTTCTTCCTTTTTAGTGTGGGGTGACTTGAGAGGTTTTCAGTCAGTTTAACGGTCACATGGAATGATATGAATCTAGAATTAAACCTCTTGGATGGTCCATCTAATATTAGAATTCATGGGGATGATAAGCCTATGGATAATATCAAGGATGTGTTGTTTTGATCATGTAATCTTGAGGTATAATGTGTTGGAACAAGAGGTACATGTAAAGTTTTTAAAATGGGTTAGTGAATCATTTGAGTTTTGTGGTCATTATTTGGAGCCTTGAGTTGTTACACCTTGCTCACTAATCATCTATCAGGTAGAGTGGCCTAAGAATTTATGGAAACCTTAATTGTCCCAATGCTCGAGATGATTTTCAAAAGGGACTAGGTGTTTTCACACACTGGTCAGTTGTTTAGGATTTTACACCCAATGCTACGATTCACATTGATGTAACTCAGTAGGAGTTTCAAGTGTGTATCTAAAGTAATTTTGGTCTAGTGCACTTGTAAGTGGCTAGTTTGTCTCTCCTTTCAATTTAACATTGGTTTAAGTGCATCTTCCATGTCTAGTAACAGAAAACAATGGTCGATGGAATATGTGTCATGGGATGAGTTTTCTTTTTTTGGTAAATCTGTGGATTAAGAAACTCCTATGTTGAGAAGTATCACGTCAATATGGGTAATGCATGTCCTTCCAAGTAGAAGGAATATAACCAAGAATGACTATTTGAAAATGGTTAGTGATACTTTAAAATGAACTTGAGTCTAGATAGATTTCAATATGTTGGTGAAATTTAGGCACATGGAAATGATATGGTTGGATATTCACACAACCATTGAAATTTTGATAGTTAGACTTGACCCTAGTGGTCATTCTTAAGTGATCATGAGATTCATCGAGTGGTAAAGGCATCATGGTCAAATAATAAAAATGCATAAGTAGTAGCCTAACTCTTGAAAAAGAAGTCAGCTAGTAGTGGTTCAACTAATTTTTCTTCTGGTTGTTGGATATAGTGGGTTTGGAGTTATTCCAAGAACTTTGTTGTATTGTAGTGATAGTGTCTCAGATCCTTTTGTAAATTGATCAAATCCTCTTAGTGTACTCTCAAATTAATGATGATCATGTCCCTTATCCTGATATCGTCTAGGTACACTGATAGAGAATCATTCATATGTCATGCTAAATTTAAATGTCATTGGTCTTGGTAAGTGAACTCCATTAGATTCATGTTTTTGTGTCATGGTAAGTTTAAAGGTATAGTTTTCCTAAGTGATACCTAGATTCCCATGGAGGAATTCCTTGGACAGACTCATGGGCACCATCTGGTTCCTTGGCTTGATTGTCATTAGGCTCAACCAGTGTTCTAGATACATGGATGCTCAGCTATGTACTAACATCTCGCCTATAAGTTCCATAGTCTATACTACCTTGGATGAGCTCTATGGACTCCGGTTAATGATTCTAAGGTTACCCTATACTTTAGTTGGGATCAAATGTAATATTTTAAGGGTAGCGATCCAAATGTGATGGATCATGTTTACAACCACGTTCGTGTTGCGACATGACAACTCAAAGGATGTTTTGGATAGAGATGTCACTAGAAGATGGTTGTGAGATTTAGTGACCATGCTAAGAGAAAATATCAAGGTGATTTCTTTTAAAGGAATCAAGTTTAGATTTTGAAATGTATTGATCATATAAGCCAAGTATTTGGAGGGTAGTCAAGCAAGGATAGTTTTACTTGATATCTCCCTCTCTCTCTCTCTCTCTTTTCATATGAGGTCAGTGAGGATCTGTTGTTGTCACATCATCTAGATGAGGCAGGTATAGTTTATTTGGCCAAGGCTTTTCATGGAAATGTTAGATCAATGAGACTAAATAAGGTTAATTATGAATCAACCCTTCAGATGAATTGGGAATCATGTTGTGAGTGTCATTAGAATACTATAGGAACTCTTAAGTAGACAATTATCCTTGTAGAGACACCATGAATTAAAATAAACTTTTAAATGCCAGAACCTATAGTGGGTAGCACAATAATCTGGATGGTTTAATAGAAGATGACATGATCATGTATCCTATTATAAGGTATTAAGTAAGCTCTTTCTTGGTGTTTTATATTTGAGTATGAGTTTTTGATCGAGTTCTTACGGCTTATGCACCATAGGTATAAGGTGATGTCTTGGAGGTGTGTTGGGAATTCGTAAATACAACATGACCATTTGAAAAATAATTCACAACCCAAGAAGTTTAGGTGTTGTATTTATAGTTTCCACAAGGGTTCTCAAGGAGGATAAGCTCTATGAAGGAGGATTTTGTATCATCCCTTGTTTTTTGACTGGACAAAATTTCTAAGGAGTTTGAATTTTATAATTCATTGGATAGGATATTCTTTAAACCAAGATTTGGAATGTAAATATAAGTTTTGGGACACTCAAACACATTGTTTTAATACTTGGTTTTAAGTTTGATAATTTTCTTGGGTGCTTTGTCATGTTCAAAAATTTCTGGACTCAAAATCTCAAATTCTTGGAAGGCTAATAGGGGAGCAAGATTTGTATAAAATAGTGAGGCCCTCTAGAAGAAGCCATGTTCCCTGATCAGGGGGGATGAAAGAGTTATATGGTTTGGTCTAACTATGTTCACCAATATGAATTGGCATATGGCTAGTTGCAGATCTTGGATAGAAGGGAAATTCTTGTTTTATGCATAGTTACACAAAATGTGTGCAAGAACCGTGTAGACCCATATTTATGTAGTAGCTCGATCTCAGTTGGTGGATGGTTTATTCAACCATGTAGCCAAACTACATTCCTCATTTAAGGGGGGAAATTTACCTTTTTTTCCTCTTTCCCTTATTTTCCTTCTTCCCCCTTTCTTCTCCTATTACCCACATATAACACCACTTTCTTATAGATCCTCCTCTATAAATGTAGGTATCCCCCTCATATTAAATCTATTTAAAGTGGCTTTAATTGAATCAAATATACCTCAGTAAGTCTACAAATCCTATTTATTCCCTTATTTTTTATCTTCTCCACATTTGTGCTATTTTGGTGTGAGAAAATTAACCTTATTTTCAGGTTGTTCATCCGTTTCTTTGATTTCTCTTGAACCAAATTGATTCAAGCTTCGTTTTTGGATGAGTATAGTTCACTAAGTAATAGGTAGGTGGCTATATCTTTTCTCTTTAAGGTCTCATTTATTATAAATTGTGCTGTTGTGTTATGCATTGGTATTTCTGTATGATTTAAATATGATGTTTTTTTAACATATCACCTTTAATTTGGTGTCCCTTGTATATTAAATAGGCTTTATTTAATTTCATGAACCTCAAGTTTAAACCACCCTTAAGGGTGTTTCCCTTGAATTACATTAATTAAATAATTTTTTTATAATAAAACCCCTTATTAAGGTGTGTTGTCTTATAAAATTTTAATGAGATAATTGATTTGTATGGGGAAGGATGTGTCACTAAACTATGTTATCCCTTAGTTACCAAACCATCTCCTATGTGGTTATGGCCTAATTCTTACAGAACAATTTGATGATTATGTCTGACATGCATGTATCATAGTCTATCTTATACAATTTCATGTATGGTGTTATCTACCATGGATAATCCACCTGGCCTTAATACTTTTATTAAATACTTGGAATAATTTTAACAATAGAGGGGAGAACTTAATGAATTAAATGTAATTTTATGGGTGTGTCCCTCTTTTAGTGTCTTTTCTATCAGTTATGGCATGTTTGATTACATGACCTTCTTCATTTTTAATTTGAATGATTAAATGAATCATGAGTGCCTTGAGTGATACTCAGGTTCCTATACATGGAACACCTTGGATGGGATCATTGGCTTTTGAGATAATATTGTTCCTTGAGTGATACTTGGTATTCCTTTTCGAGATACCAAGGATGGGATCATAGGTTACTTTGTGATATTCTAGGAGCAATATAGGGTATTCCTTTGATGGGATTGTTGTGTTTATTCTCTACCTCTATATGATTGATATCGATTATGTGGGGAAGAACCCATGGATGGGTTAGGTGGTGAGATAGTCACACCATTCCATGAGTGATACTCAAACCCCTATGTGTGATACTAGGTATGTACTCTGAGGTTCTATTCGTGACTTCACACTATTCCGATAGTGATACTCAGGATTCCATTTATTGATCTCATTCAATAGAATCTTACAGTTTTGGGTATTTATAGTTCCCCCAGTGTGATACTCTGGATTCCTTTTCAGATCACCTTGGACAGGCATAGTGTTCCAATTATAAAATTAAAAGGATGACTTTAATATTAAAATAAAAATAATGAATAACTGTTTCCAAGGGATTCAATTTCCAAGACAAATCACATGCTTGGGTTTGGTCAATCTACAAATACTTTTCATATGATCCCCCTAATGACATCCCCATCATATATGTATAGGTTCTCCTATTTCCATAGTCATTTTGGCTTAGGTCGAAGTATGTATGGTTGGATAGGTTTCCTTTAATAACCTAAGATGACTTGTTTTCTTTTATTTTTTTTATTTTTTCTTTTCATACCTATTCACTACTATATGTTATATTCACAGGCTAGATTATTATTTACACACCATTTGTGGTAGCCTACTGAGTATATCTCACACCCTTATCTGATCACCATAGAAATGGGGTACTTGAGAAGACCTCATATTCGTAGGTCCATGGATTATTTCTTATATTGTGCATTATACAAGGGATTTAGAAGAATATGAATGAGATAGTACTTAAGATTCTTGTGGATATCTCCCTCAAGGATTTTTATTCTTTTCTTTGTTCATGCGTTTTATTGTCCTTCCAACTGTACATTTTCTTCTATATATTATATATCATCACATAGACATTCATGAATCATTGTATATTATTGGTTGTGGATATTTTTATTTATTTTTTATATTCATCTTCTGCTTCTTTTCATTATTTATACTGATTTTATTGTTGATTTATTATTTATATTTTTTATTATACACCTTTTCCACTCTAATAATGAGGGAATAGTCCCCCCATCATACCACATTATACCCTCATTACTAGTCAGCAACCTGTATCATATGTGGAGGTGATCTTGAGTCCATGTGGCAACTGGTCCGACTGTCGGTTTCATAGTCATTCAGGTCGATATTTTACACACAAGCTCATATGAAACTCCTTACTTATCTTATTTGGTGAATTATTGAGTTCATCAAAACCCATGTTGTTAATAATAACTTCAGATATTTGGGTGGGTATAACCATAAGATTTGTAACACCAAATTCAATCCCATTTGGGTGATCACTGGGACCATTACTACACTTTCCATCATATCAATTATTAACTTTGTTTTTCTTTGACCCATCCTTTACTTGAATAAAGGAATTTATAGATAAAAATACTTAATTTGATAACCTTATAGAAAGGAAAACTATTAACTTAAAATGAGTAAATCATAAATGATATATGTACCCTAACTTTTAAATTTTTAGGTTTCAATATAGTTGATTAATTTACTATCTATGATTAGTTTCTTTAACCATACCATAAATATGCTCTCAAATAATTCATTATGGTTTGTAAATATAATATTATTAACCAAATAATATCACTCAATATTATATAGATAGGTATGGAGTCTTAAGACAACTCATAATCCACCAAGTGAATATCAATTTGATACTCAACCAACCTTTTTCTAGGTGATTACCTCTAGGTTCATTTATGATATAGTTGTATCCACTTTTCAGTACCCAAATAGGGATGTAGATTCTAGTAAATCCACATACTTAAAAGTTTAATGAAAATACAGGATGTTATCCTGTACTTAGAGTTATCCTGAGGGTTCTTGCTAAATTTATCGATAACTAATCCTCAAAACTAACTAATCCCTACCTTTATACCACTTAGAAACCCTAGACCTACACCCTAGAGTCTGGGGATGAAAAAACCTTCTATGAACAACTAGCAGTGAAATGAAGTGAGATGGCCTAATATAAACATATCTTTATTTTACATCATTTCCATAAGTTAAACATTACATATCACAAATAATCACACAATCCAATGAATTAAAGGTTTAGTTTCATTGATTTTTGGATATATAAGAAACTTAATTTATGATAATTGTGAATATTTCTCTATAATTAAGCCATTTTATAATCCCTTATTTAATTCTCATAAATCTATACACATCGTCAGAACTAGGGGAAAAGAAACATAACAAAGGGGAGAGATCAAATTATCTATGAGTAAAATATTATCAACAAGCCATCATGTGTTAGATCATAATAATATGAGAAAACAATATCAAGGGAAAAATATTATTAAAATGAACATGGAACAATAAGAGTTTTTCATAATTCATGATAGAAGAACATGTGATCTAAAATAGAAACAACATATATCAAGGTAAAGAAGTGAAATAAAATAAACATGGGTCTTGGGACATAATCATAGGCATTTAGAAATATATAATGTCATTGAAACATAGTATAATAAAGAAATATGACACAAACATAAGCATAAAAATATTATAAACCGAGCTTCACACATCACGTTCATGCAACAACTTGTGAAAATATCTACCAGCATCATGTTCAGAAAACAAACATGTGAACAAAGTTGCCCCATTCATGTTAAAACAAAAAGGTTGAAAAAAAACTATCCACATCACATTCACACAACAAACCAATGAACAAAACAACATGAATTATGTTCACACATAAAAAATTGTGATAAAAAGATTCCTAAATCATACTCAGTCAAAAAAACTATTGAAACTGGGAACATTAATCGTCTTTACAAAACAAACTTGTGAAAAAATATACCCACATCACGTTCATGAAAACCCCTATGAACAAAGCTAACCACATAATGTTCACATGAAAAACTTATAAGAAATGTTACATGCATCATATTCACACACAAAATCTATGAACAAAGATACCCACATCATTTTCACATAGAAAATGTGTGAATAAAGATAATTATATCATGTTCACACAACCTTTCATCATTACATGTGATATTAAATCTTAACCAATGAATTGTAGTGTTATATATGCCCCAAAACTATCAATAACAATTGTTTGTACATTTATGTTCCAAGAGAACATGAAAACATTCATATTTTAAACATCACTTAATTTACCTTGGGAATGGAGATGGGTTTCAAAAAAACATTCATAAAATATTTCAAAAGTAATTTAGAGAAATAAAGTGGATGGTGGTATAATAATATATCCCCAATTTAACATAAGTATCATTAAGTATTTTGAAATAAATTAAATAATCTTTTCCAAGATCATTGAGTAAATCACATTGAAAAATAAGTAGAAATTACCCTTTTAATTTTAAAATTAGTATGAATTATTTTAATTTAGAAAATCAATTTTTAAACATGGAAAGAAAGACTAATTTAAAATAATGGTTATTATGGTAAAATAATGTATTCTAATGGAAAATATATAAAAATATATTTTAAAAAACAATTTTAACATTATTATAAAATAGTGAAGTTATGGGTCACTTTCAAAATATATTTTCAAAAAGGTGTTATGAAAACTTTTAAAAAAATTAATTTTATTAAAAAATAACTTTCAATAGAGGATACTTGAAAAATACCAAAATACTAAGGAAATGTGGAGTGTAAGACAAAAAACAAACATGGAAGTAAAACCTTTCTAATATTTTAAAATACATTTTTTCAAATACTGAAATGTAAAAAGAGAAAATAAAACATAATTTTGAAAATAGGAGAAGGTAAAGATGAAGGGAACATGAGATAACACATAAATAGGTTTCCAAATACAAATTAGAACATTGGCAGGAAGGAAAAATATATACATGGAAGAAAATAATCATTAAAGAGAATGAGAATTATTCTTAACAATATTATACTTTTATGGGGAAGAAATTAACCTAGGAGGAAGATTTGAATCAAAACTATCAGTTTCCCTTGATAGAAATAGAAATTATAATATAAAATAATAGTGATAAATAAATAAATCATAAAATTATGGATTTAAATATGAGACATTATAAATCAAATAATGGAGTTTTAGTTAACAAAAATGGTTACACCGTCGTTATCTTTTGAATTGAAAACACATGAAAGGTGTAACATGAGATAAATTTCAAAATATATTATATTTAATGAAAACTTATGGTAAAATAAATTCATTTACAATATATACACCAAAAATTTTAAATAAGTATTAAATATGAATCATATCTCAATAAAGGAAAATTGATATGCAAAAACCCTTACCTTAATTCTTGAATTCCATGAAAGAGATTATACCTCCTATATAATAAGAATAATTATCTAAATCACCTATTTAATAAACTTATTCATACCTATAACCTTTTATAAACTTAATCTATAATTATTATTGTAAATATATTAGTTAGTTATATTTTATTTTCCCCATAGTGTGTTTATTAGTTTCGATCATTTTTTATAGTAGTAGTTTCATAAAGGCGATGTCAATTATTATTTACAGATTTAAAGTTCATCATTATGAGATAATTAGGTAATGATATATATGTTTTATAATTATTTATAATGTTATAATTTCTTTTTATAAGTATTTTAGTTATGATTCCTAATGATGAAGTCGGTGAAGAGCTTGTTTTGGTAATTTTCTTGAACAAGGGCTGGTATCATAATAACGGGTTAGTTATAAACATTAAAATTACAAAACAAAAAATCATTATTTAATTAATATTTCCTAATATCTTTAATATTTTTAAAATTTATGCTTCATTAGTTACCCATGATATATATTTATAGCATTGTTCATATAGGTGGTGAAACTGACCCAAACAAGAACAAAATATAATCAATGGGTTATTATGGTTAATAATGTAATTAATTTGGAATAATATCATTATTATAGAATAATATTATTATTATTTAGATGTTTTTAAGGTTTGGAATCATGTTGCAATATATTTTTATAAATAATAAAATATTATAGTAAAAAAAATATTTGACTTTAGTGGAGGCGCAAGTTTGAATGTAAACACAATCAGCACATTCATTTACCATAAATAATGAGAAAGATATGAAATAGTTTATAATTTAAGAATATTAATAATTTTATAAATATAATATTAATATTTTAATATATTTTTATAACCATTTGTGTAGCTAAGTGATGAAAAATCTTTCATATTGTTCATGGAGGCGAAAGTCTTCACGTACGCATGGGGGAATCTTCATTTTTCAAATAGTTTTTATGGAAGTTATAAAATAGATATTATATTATTATATTAAAATTTCATAATATTATTATAAATAATGTTATAATACTTTAATTTATATAGTATCTTTGGTGGTAGTATAATAAAATAAAGGAAAAAATAAATAAAAAGGAGTAATTGGGAAAGCTACCCTACTCCTTCGAAGATCTTCTTTAAAAAATGGATTAATCCTTTGAGAGGTGTACTTTTTAGAATAAAAAAAACTATAGAAATTTTATAAGAGTTTTTATGAGTTTTTTGGGTAGTTCTTTTTTCAAATAAAAGAGGCTTGGGGTGTGAAGAGAAGTGCGCTAGTGATAAATCCTTTTATAAGGGAGAGGAGTGGCATTTTTATAATATATGAAAGGTAAATTCACCATTCAATGTTCCAATGGATCCAATCATAAAAAATAATTGATTGGGGGTAGGGTAATCTCGATTAAGTCTCAAAAAATAATTTTCATATATGTTTGTTTGTATGTCTTTTACACTTAGATTTTTTCTTTTACCATTTTTTGGTTTTTATCGTGGTAACTAATTTTTACCGAAGTAATTTACTTTTAATGATTAAAAATAAAATTTGCCTTATTAAATAATTTAGGAATAATTATTTAAAATAAGTAATTTACTTTTCCAACTAAATTTTATATTTTTAATAAAAAATAATTTTATCATTTTCACATGTAAAGCATAAAAACCCCATTTTTAGAAAAAAAAATGTATTTTTAGGTGTAAAAATAATTTTTATGATAAATCTATGAATATTATTGATTTAAATAACATTAATAATATTATTATTAACAAAATAAGAGTTATATGTCTTAAAAATGAATAAAAAACCGAATTATTCCTTATGATATCATAATTTAAGAAAAAAATGGAAAATAGTTTTTTATTATAATAAAAGATACTTAAGTTTCAAAATATTAAAAATGGGTTTTCCAAATTCATCATAGAATTTTAAAATGTATAATTTCAATCAATAAATAATTTTTTGATCATGAAAAAAAATTATAAGTTTTTTAATTATACTTAGTTTTTTATATGGTCATAAACGCAACGGTTTTAGTAAAAACAACATTTTTGACCATTCTACTGAAAATCAGTTATTTCAGGAAAATACTAAAAATTAATCTTAGGATATTTTTGACATGATAAATCCAAAAATGAAGATAATTTCATAAAATTGTAATTCTAAAAATTATAAATTTATCTTTTAAATGAAAATGCATAATATAAATAAATTATATAAAAATAAGATTTTAAAGTTTAAATATTTTTAATCTTATTTCATATCATTTTTTAATTAAATGAGTGTTAATATATTAGTTTGAAAAAAAAATTATTATTAGAATAATATTTTAAAATTGGTCAATTTAATTTATTAGGTAAAATGTACATCACTTTAAATAAATAGTTCATTAAAAAATATATTTTTTAATGTTTAATAGTTTTAATCACATTTCATTAATTATTTTTCATATAACCCTTAAATTTAATAAATAAACAAATAATCATTTAAAAATAATGAATTTATGTAACTAATTTAAATATATTTTTTTATAATAAATCATTTTATTATATTTTTATTTACTTTAGGCTTTATTGTTTTTGTAACTTTTTTAATAGATATTTCACATCATATTTGTCATGAACTAATTCAGGCCAACCCTAAACTAGTCACCCAATCCATCCTGGAGCATTTCATAAATAGAATTCATGATCCCCATATGCTAGAGTAAAGTGTATTGGTTTCAATAATAAAATTTTTTGGAAATGATTTATCCTAATAGAGTAGATGCATCAATAAATAAATAGGTGAAGGACATCAATAAAAGGGGAATACACCAAGAACTCCCATATATTAAATAAACCAACATGTTATAAGATCTAGAAAAATAAGATCAATGGATGAAATGATTGAAAATAAAGGAATAAAATATAGCAAATCCACCAGAAAAAAGTCTCCATGTCCAGGTAGGGAAACATCACTTGCACCTTTATCAAACCTAAACACAGAGATCCATGAACATCCACTACATCTGAGGGGCATGCTAACTTATTAAATATAGGCCTGAGTTAAATAACTCAGTATATCACCACCCACCAACCCAAAACATAACCTTCAAATGTGAATACATTTCATTCTAATTTATAAATAGATACACAAAATTATCTTCCCTGATTTTTTAATTTAAAACAATCATAAAGTAGTTTCCTTTGAAAAATACCCCACATTCACAATTCTGATATTCTTCCTAAATTGAACTATAATTTATTTTCCTTTAATAAAAAACATTTATAAATTATTTTTAAAGTATTTTTAAATAAAAAATTTTAATAAACTATAATATATTTTCCTAAAATGCATGTAATCTTACTTCAGAAAATATATCATTATCATAGAATTCTAGGTTCTCAAGAAGAAAAATATAGAAAAAAGCTAACATGGTCATCAATAAAGAAAATCTTTCACATCAGATAATAATAAACACATAAATATAACCACCTAAACACCTGAACATTCCCTTTCTAGCCTAACCAATGGGTAGTGTCCCATAGGATAACCTAAGTCCCCACCTAGAGCCACGATCCAGTGCATAATTCTAAACAAGTGTACATGTGGATTTGGGAATCCTTCCTGGACAAAGAGTTCTTCCCATGACATATAAAAGTATGTGATCATTTCAAAGTAATAATCATACAATATAATAATTTTCATGACCCCTCTCCCTAAATGTACCCCTCTTAGACCGACAATGAGAGTAGGGAGATTATGGAACCCTAAGTGCACCTCCAAAATGCTATGGTTTTGCGATAAGCACTGAGAGTGTATCTTTCATGAAAATGGGAGGAATTGCATTCTAAGATTTGATAAATGAGAGAGATGAGGTAGAAATACCAAATAACTCTTCCATATAAAATTAAAAAATATATCCCAAGTGCATGTATGTAATGTCATACAAAACTAAAACAACTACAAAAAAGGAACTGCAAGTACCAAAAGATAATCCTCAGTGGTGACCATGAAAACCTAAATAGCTCATGAATAACCCTTGAGCTATTAATGTCTAGCTAAATCACAATATAGTTATTTCAAACCTCAAAAATGGTTTATATATATGTTGGGTGGTCATATCATATATAATTATTATGATCCTACTAGGATCCTCTCGTGAAAAAGATAAAGAACTAAGGCTAAATCCCAATGAATAACAAGTGAAGTTATCTCATCACCTAAATTGGTATAATAAGTACCCAACCTCACCATGGATATTTCTAACCAAGTATTGCATTCATGTGAAAATATAATATAATGTCAAAAAATGGTACCCTACTACCACTTCCACACTATTTTACTACTCTTCTCCAACATCCTATGTACTGATCTTTCTCTCTCTAAAAGTAAGATAGACCAAAGATAGTTGGTCTAATGTATCATAACATGAATCTTGTGCATCACATCATCTCATAATCACATAACATACACCCCATGTATCACATCATCTCATCATCTGATTCTATATCTTGATATAGTAACTGAGTAGTTTTCAGGATCCTCTACAACTCATATATCCTTTATTATACCTCAACCAACATACACATCATACCTATAATAATCCATGTGATATTATATCTACAGATACATGTGTGTGAAATAACTAAAAGCCATTACATCCCTCTACACACATATATAGGTAAAGATAACCACTATTAATACCAGTACATAACACTCCTGGGAGAAGAGAGCAGGACCAGAGGGGGTAGTTAGCCATCTATTCCTGACCAACTTGGATGTTGGGTAAAACACCCTCCCAGAGTCCAATGGGTATCAATTTCCCTACCAACATGGGTTTGGTAGTATATAAAATCAAAAAACATATAGAATATAATATAGTTCATGACCATAATATGGGCATTAACCTAGTCTTAAGATCAAATATAGCGATTGTCACTCGAACACATGACTACAACTACTAAATAATAGATATCCTATAAGCACACATAAATTAAATAATAACTTAATTTAATTAATTATTTCTTTTTAACATTCACATTATTTTAATAAATTCATTTTCCATTAAATAACATTATTCCATTTCAAATTTCATTAACAACCAAATAAAGTCCAGACCCTCTAGGTATAATCTAAAAAATTCCATAGTTACAAAAGATTATCAATATTTTCATTACATTGAAGAACTAACCCCATGGGTTAAAACATAGATTATTCATTATCATTCTATAATTATAGGTACTATAGGAAACATACAAAGATTCCATAAAACATATGCATGAACCAAGAACAACCAGCTGCCTCAAGAAGTGGGGAAAGTAATGTAGGTAAACAATAAATGTGGACACACAACCTTTAAAGAATAATATTTTGAACCAAGCATCTAGATTTTAGAAAAAAATTGGGCAAGCCCAGCTACAACCCATTCCATCAATCCTAGTTCCATCCTCCAAATCACCATGCATATCACCATTTATCTATCATTTCATCACTGGTGTCAACTACTATCACAATCCTAGGCCTCCCCACCCATATCTCACCAAACTATCATTCATCCTAGTATAAAATCACATTGTATAGAAAGGATCACATTAAAGGAAAAAAGGAATAATAGAAACAACAAACATAGTCAATGGAGAATATATACCCTAAAGACTAAGGCATCCAACCTTTATAAGAAAATAGGTGTGCTCAACTCCACAAATTTATCTTTATTAAACAACTATTACATTACTATATTGAATTAAATGATCCATTTATCATAGGTTATAACTATAGGAAACCTAAGTCATCATCTATTAAAAAAATATAATTATTTAAGTATTCTCTAAATCATAACTTCTTATTTCACAAATTAAGGGATAATAATTTCATTATATTTCATATATATTATTATTAAAAATAATTATATCTATATTCATGTTATTTAAACAATTCTATTTATATATGGAAGAAAATTTTCAATTAAACATTCATCAGGAATCATTTTGTTTATATCTAATCAAAAGAATCAACGGATTCAGTAAACATGTCTATTTTTTTATTTATCCAAAAATAACACTACATTTTTGTACTTAACCATTTAATAAAATTAATATGATGAACCCAAGAATAATAAACATTTTAACCAAATAATAAACATAGATAGCGCACTACCTAGAAAATAAAGAGGCAAACAATTATCACGGTGAAAATACATGTGATCACTACAACCATAAACTATTTCTTTCCAGTATTCTAGTTTATTCTCTATTGATGTTAAGTACACTATCACCCAAATAGATAAAGTATTATTACTTTATTATTTCACATAAAATTATAGGATAATTAAAGAGACCCTTGCCTTAAGGCTTTCAATGTTATTTATTCAAGAATGGAAAAATAATAAAAATATCTGATCACCTCTTCTGTAAGGAAATTGCATCCCTCCAAGGATGAGACATCAAAAAAAAATAAAGTAACCCCTTCATAATAAAGTATATAAATAGCTAAATCATGAAAAAATAAAAAAGGAGGAAAAATTTATTAGCAAAGAAACTACAAGAGGGAGAGGTATCACTCACCTTAGATCACCATATATCAAAAATGGGAAGATAGTGAACAATTCCTATTGAAAGGGATTTAAAAACCCGAAAGAAGAACCTGTGGTAACATGAAGTTTAGAGAGAATCAGATGTTTTGATAGAATTTAGTGGAGTAAGAGGCTTTATAGGAATTCTTCTTTATGGGGATTCATAGTGTGAATGGGCCATTCACTTCATGAATGTCATGCGTTTAAGACCCACTGAAAAACATGTTTCCTATATCCAAAAAACCTAGTATTAATTATGATTATGAAATTTATGTTCACTTTATGAGTTTTTATATATATTCATTAAATACAAACATAATCCATTTAGATCATTAATATACCATACATTTCGTGAATCACATCCTATCAATTTCTCTTATGCCAGCCATGAACAACCACTTTCGGGCATAAACTACCCACTCACAATGTGAACTATGTTTCAAATTGTGAACTCCTCCTACAACCATATTCCATCTTCCAAAATCCACCAATCCTTATCTAGGCTTCCTCCAAGCACCGCCCACCTCATAAATAGACAAAGTAATGAGATAAAATTAATCAGACCTTTACATCATATACTAGTCAAAAAAATTCATCCTCTAGAATTTAAAACCAATCCCATAGAAAAAGAAAATAAAAGGGATCATTTGAATAATCATCCAACAATATACATATCCATAATCTCACCAACACTTCAGCTTAACCACCTCACCCAAAGGAATAAATTACAAAACAATGAAACACCAACAACTATCTCTAAAACACTCTCCTAGGGGATATACTTATCAAACAATATTAAGGCTAAAAATAAAGCATAGAAGAAAATGAAATCATATTATAAACTAAATTAATTAAAAATCTACAAAATAATAATAATTTTAAGGGAATATCTAAACATAAAACAACTCAAGATACTGAGCATGAATCTATAACAAATGTTCCCAGGTTCTCCTCTATAAGCCACCATGTCAGCACAAGATAAGAACCAATGGAATAAAACACTCATGTAACTCCTTTTCCTAATTTCATTGGATCTCCATAGGTTACTTCTCTATGGTGACATCATAATCAATATCAAACTCACCCCAATAGATGATGTGAGAGTCATCATAAAGATAGCAGTGAAGCTATAACAAATGGAAGAAATCATGTATCTAGATCATCTATGAGGGAAGTGTTATATGATATTCAATGACTCCAATAATTTCTAACGCCTCAAAAGGCATAATAAATTGGGGAGAAAGCTTACTCCCACATCAAAACCTTTTCTTCTCATGATTAGGAGTCACATTTAATAACACATGATATCCAATATCAAACTCTATAGGTCTCCACCTATGATCAGTGTGGGACTTATGAAAATATTGTGCCACCTTCATCCTCTTATGAATCACTTGAACCATCTCTATCACTCTCTTCACTAGTTTAGGCCTGAGAATTTATAAATATTTGACCCCATTATAAAATAATGAAGAATTATAAGGTAGACCTTATAAATATTTAAGAAGTTTCATTCCACTGGTGGAGTGAAAACTATTATTGTAAAAAACTAGACCAATGGTTGTTGCCTAATACATTAACCTTCAAAATCTAGGACACAAATGTCTGAAATTTCATCCAGATTTTTGATAGTATACTATTACTGACCATTCTTCTATGATTAAAAACTAGTTTTAAGGAAAAGATAAAATCCAAAAGTATTTTGGATACCTCCCCACACCCTGGAAGTAAAATTAAGACCATGATTAGAGGTAATCTTCCAAGGGACTCCATGGAGTCTCACAAACTCCTCTAGGTACTACCTCAACAAAACCTCCATTGATCCTGACTCTACGATCTACAATAACTGAGATGATTTTATCAAATAGACTACTATCACCCATATAAAATCATAGACTCCCTAAGATAGAGGAAAATTGGAAATAAATTATATTTAAATATCATCCCACTTCCATTAGATAACTTCTAATGGCTGGAGAAAACCACCAGGTAAACGGTGTTTAACCTTAACCTTTTGGAAGACTAAAAATATGTACATGAACTTCAAAACTAAATTCTTCAGCTCAGGACACCAAAACTAACCTCTCATATCCTGGTACATATTCATCACAATAAGAGGTACTAAAAATGGTTAATAGTGGAAATCTCATAAACATACCATGTGCATCCATTATAGGACTCGTAGTATTAAAAAACACCCTTTTCATGATAGGGTGATCTTTTTACAATTTTAGAATTGTTAAAGGTGTGATCATCATGTAATTCTTGATTTCAGTAGGTTATACATGCCTAGGTCAGGGTCATCTACTTAGTAGGTCATTTGACCCTTCATCTTCTTCTTCTTATTCCATGTGGGGTGATTTAGGAGGTTTGTTTCTAGTTTAATAGTCATAATGGATTATATGAATCTGAAATTAAACCTCTTGGATGGTCCATATAATACTGGAATGAATGGGGATGTTAATCCTATGGATAGTATTGAGGATGTTCCATTTTTCTCATGAAATCTCAGGGTAGTATATGTTGGTACAAATAGTACTCATCGAGTTTCGAAAATAGGTCAGTGAATAGTTTGATTTTGGTGGTAATTATTTGGATCCTTGAGTTTTTACGCATTTCACACCATTCATTTATGAGGTAGAGTGACCTGATCATTTAAGGAAATCTGGTTCATCTGGATATTTGGAATGATGTCCCAAAATGGAATGGGTTTTTTGACATATTGGTCAGTTATTTAGGATTTTACACCTAATTCTATGATACGCATTGATGTAGCTCTGGAGGAGTATCACACTTGATTCTAAATTAATTTTTGTCTTAGTGGGATTATAAGTGGCTAGTTTGTCTCTCCTTTCAGTTTAATGGTTTTTGAAACTCCTTGGACATGTCTAGTAACCACAGTCAGTGGTCAAGGGAGCATGTGTCATGGGATGAGTTTTTTTTCTTAGTAAATATAACAACTAGTACACTCCTAAGGTGGGGAGTTTCATGTCAATATGGGTAATGCATGTCCTTCAAAGTAGAAGGAACACAACCAAGAAGGACCATTTGTAAATGGTAAGTGCTACTATTAAATTCCCATGAGTCTGGATAACTTTTGACATATCAGTGCTTTCAAAGAAGAATGAAAATTATATGGTTAGTTGGTTACACAACCATTTAAATTTAGATAGCTAGGTTGGACCCTGGTGGTAATGATTGAGTGATAAAAAGATTCCCCAGGTGGTAAACGCATCATGGTCACTCAATGACAATGTGTTTCTAGGTTTAGCTAAGCTCTTTAAAAATAAGTCTACCAGTATTGGTTCGATTGCTTTTCTTTATGGTAGTTGGATATGGTAGGTTTGGATCCATATCGATCACTTTGTTGTGTTTTATTGATAGTTTCTCAGATCCTTTTAGAAATTGATCAAATACTCTTAGTGTACTCTCATATAATGATAATCATGTACCCTATCTTGACATCATATAGGTATGTTGAGAGAGAATAGGTTATATTCTATGCTAAATTTAAATTTCATTGGGCTTGGAAGGTGAACTCCACGGGAGACATGTTTTTGAAGCTTGTTAAGTTTAAAGGCATGGTTGTCCTGAGTGATACCTAGATTCCAATAGAGGAATGCCATGGAAAGACTCAAGTGAACTAGCCTGATCATTGTATTTATTGTCATTGGGATCATCCAATGTTATTTATACATGGATGGTTGGTTTTCTATTGATGTCTTGGTTGTAGTCATTAGAGTCTGGACTACCTTAAATGAGCTCCATGGACTCCAACTGATTATTAAAAGGCTACCCCATACTTTAGTTAGGCTAGTATGGGATGTTTTGTGGGTAGCAATCTAAATGTGATGGATCATGTTTACAACCACATTTTTTCTATGAAACAACAACTCAGAGAACATTTTGGCATGATATGTCACTAAAAGCTGGTTGTGGACTTTGATGAGTGTTCTTAGAGAAAATATCAAGGTGACTTCATTTAAAGGAATCAAAATTATCTTTTGAAATGCATTAGCCTTCTAATTCGAGTGTTTATAAGGTAGTTGACCATATATGGTTTTACTTGATATCTCCCCCCCCCCTCAATCTTTTGTCATTTTTGGTTGATGAGGAGCCTTTTTTTGAAACATTGTCTGGGTGAGGCAAGTGTTGTGTAGTCAGATAAGTATTTTCATGGAAAGGTCATCCAAAAAATACTAAGTAAGGTCAATTTGGAATTGATCCTTTGGTCCAAATTAGGAATCATGTCATGAGAATCATTATAATGTCACAAGCACTATTAAGTAGAAAAGTTTCATGGTGGAGACATTGTGGATCAAAATCGACTTGTGAATACCAAAACCTATGGTGGAAATATCCATAAACTGGATGTTTAAAGGGATGATTAATTGAACATTTCTCCCATTATAAAATCTTAGGTAAGATGAGTCTTTATGGTTTATCTTTGAATATGGTTGTTCGCTTGAGTTCATGTGGTTTAGGTATCATAGGTCTAAGGCTATGCCTTGAAGGTACGTCGGGTGTTTGGAAATTCAACATAACCATTTAAAAAAATTGCACAGCCTGAGAATGTCTGGTGTAGTCTTCATGGTTTCCCTAAGGCTACATAAGGATGATAAGTTCTAGGGTGGGGAGATTATACCTTCCCCTATTTTTGGACTGGATGAAATTTTGATGGAGTTTTAATTTTATCATTTGGTGGATGGTCCATTCATTAAACCATGATTTAAAATATAAATCTACGATTTTGGAAACTCAAATGTATTTTTTTATACTTTTTTTAAGGCCCAAGATGTTTCTCAGGTGTTTTATTGAGTCTTGAAAGTACCAGACCTGAAATATCAAATTCAGGGAGGAGCATGGTTTTTATTAAACCGTGCAGCCCTCTAGTAGAAACTGTTTGGCCTTCTCAAAGGGGATAAGGGTGTTTCACAGTTTAGTCAAATTGTGCACCCCAATCTACATATCTGTGTGGATAGTTTCATATATTTGATATATAGTAAATACATGGTTTGTGCATAGTTTCCCAAACTATTCCCAATAATCGTACAGGGAACTTCCTTAGGCAGTAGCTCAAGCACATTTGGCACATGGTTTGGACAATTGTGTGGCCCAATCATGCGCCAAATTTAATGGGGTTAAATTTTCCCTTTTCCCTCTAGCCATTATTTTACTTCTTCCTCCATTTCTTTTATTTTTACCCACACACATCACCCCTTCAATGGAACTCCTCCTATCCTCCTCTAGTAATTGAGGTATCCCCCTCTTATGACCTCTATTTTGAGCACCATAAAGTGATTTATATATCCCTCAGTAATTCTATGAATACTTATTTTTCCCTTATTTTTTTATCTTCTCCACCTTTAAACTTTTTTTGTGTGAGATAATTCACCCTATTTTCAGGGTGTTTGACCATTTCTTTGATTTATCTAGAACCATCTTGATTCAAGACTCAATGTCAGATGAGTAGACCATATTAATTACGAGTGATTATAAATATTTTTATTGTTCCATTCATCATTATTTATGTGAAACACCTCTTAAATGTGATGTTTACTTTATTGAACCCAACACATTTAATTTATTATCCCTTTTATATTAAATTGGATTTGTTAAAGGTCATGAAACTAAATTTTAAACCTCTTTTAATGTTGTGTCCCTTTAATTCCATTAATTGAATAAATTATTTTCTAATAAAACCCCTCTTTGAGATATGTTGTCTTATAAAATGTAAATGAGTTAATTGATTGGAATGGGGAAGGATTTTTAACTCTACTATGTTACCCTTAGTTACCAAACCATATCTGAAGTTTTTATAGCATAATTATTATGGAACAAAATTATTATTTTGTATGGCATGCATGTAGCATGGTATATCTTATACAATTGCATGTATGATGTTATATACCATGGATAGTCCACCTAGCCTTAATAATTTTATTCAATGCTTGGAATACCTTAATAATATAAATGAGCTCCAAATGAATTAAATTACACGTTATAGGTGGGGCCTTTTTTTAGTTTCCTTTCTATGATTTATGGCATTCTTGAGTACATGGACTTCATCCTTTTTAATTTAAATGATTAAATGAATCATGAGTTCCTTAATAGATACTCGAGTTCTACTTTACAAAACACCTTGGATGGGATCATAGGTGGTTGAGATGGTATTGATCCTTAAAAAATACTTGGGTTTACTTTTTGGAATTCCAAGGATGGGGTCATTGGTTAATTGAGTTGTGTTATGCCGGGAGAGATATAGGGTATGCCTTGGATGGGATCACCATGTGGATTCTCTACATCCATATGAGTGATACTGGTTCCCTAGGGGAGAACCTATAGATGGGATCATTGGTGAGATGGTTACACCATCATGTGAGTGATACTCACACCCCTATGTGTGAGACCAAGTAAGGACTCAGAGGGTTTTTTCTTGACTTTACACCATGCGGAGAGTGATACTCAGGATTCCATTTATGTATAGCCTTGGACAAACTATTATGGTTTTGTGTATTTATAGTGGCCATGGAGTGATACTCTAGATTCTTTTTTGAATCACCTTTTATGGTCTTAGACTGAATATTATTAAATTAAAATAATGAATTTAAAATTAAAATACAAATCATGCATAATTGTTTCCAAGGGAAGTGTTTGTGAAGAAAAATCACATACTTGGGTTTGGTCCATCACTCGATACTTGTTCTGTGATCCCCCTTATTACCCCCACATCACATCTTTATAGATTTGCATATTTCTAGAGGCATTCCATCTCATACTGAACCAGATATGGTTATCTAGGTGTCCTTTAGGAACCTATTCTGACTTGTTTTCTTTTATTAATTTATGTATTTATATTTCATACATGAACATCTATGTATTTTATATTCCCAAACTAGATTATTCTTTATACACTATTAGTAGTGACCTATTGAGAATATCTCACACCTTTATCAGGACTTCATTGCATTGGGGTTCCTAATAAAACATCATTTTTGTAGGTCCTTGGATGATTGTATGTGTTGTGTATTATACATGAGAGTTAGGAGCACAGGACTGAGCTAGTACATAGGATGTTTGTAGAGATCACCCTCAGGGATTTTTATTATTTTCTTTGTTCATGAATTAAATTTTCCTTCTAGTTGTATGTTTTCTATTTTAGATTATGTATGATCTCATGTACATGCATGAATCATAGTACATTATTGGTTTTGGACGTTTTTATTAAATTTTTTGTATTTATCTTCCACTACTTGTCTTTATTTTTATTGTTTATGTTATTGATTGATTATTAATATTAATTATTATTTCATTGTTTCAATCTGATAATAAGGTCATAATATCCCCCAATATACCACTATTAGACCCTTACTACCAGTTAACAACCTCCATCATATGGGGAGGTTCTCTTGAATCCATGTAGAAACCATCCCTCATACTGGTTTCATAGTCATTCAAGTCAGGATGTTACACCTAGGATCATATGAAACACAATCCTTATCTTCTTTGGTGTGTTCGGGAGTTCAAAACGACTCATGTTGTTAATTATAACTTGAGATAGTTTGGTGGTCATAACAATAATATTTTTAACACTAGATTAAATCTCATTTGGTTACTCATTAGGACAATCAACACATTGTCCATCATATCCATTATTAACTTGGTTTCTCCTTAATCCATCCACTAAATGAATAAAAGAAGTAAAATATATGAATAATTAATTTCAAAACCTTTATAAAAGAAAAATATTAACTTAAAAGGAGTTAATCATATATGATATATGTACCCTAACTTATAAATTTATAGGTTTCAATCTAGGTTTTTCATTTCCTATATCTCATTAGGTTCTATAACCATACCATAAATATATACTCAAATCCTTTATAGTGGTTTGTTATGAGAATATGATTAACCAAAGAATATCCATCAGGAGTGTATAGACATATGTTAAGTCTTAAAACCACTCATAATCAATCAAGTGAAGATCGATTATATACTCAACCAAACTTTTTAAGGTTACTACCCCTAAGTGAATTTGTTCGATTTCTATATCCACTTTTTAGTACCCAGAAGGGGATTTTGATTATATGAAAACCACATACTTAAAATTTTAATAAAGAATTATAATGTTATCTGATACATAGAGTTATCTCTATGGTTTTTACTAAATTTATCTAATCTTAATCCTCAAAAATAACTAAACCCTACTTTTATACCAACTGAGGAGCCTCAAACCCACACCCTCAATTTTATTGATAAAAAAACTTCTTTAAACACTGGAGTTTGTATAAAGTGAGATGACCCAATCTAAACATATCTTTATTTTACATCATTTCCATAAGTTAACAATTAAATCTCACAAAAAATCACACAATAAAAATAATGGAAGGTTTAGTTTCTTTGAGGTTTGGCTACATAAAAAACATAACTTATGATACTTGTAAAAATTTCTCAATAATTAAGCCACAGTATAATCCCTTCCTTAATTCTCATAAGTTATAATCATATTCATAACTGGGAGAATGGAAACATAAGAAAGGGTTGAGATAAAATTCTCAATAATGGAAAAAATATAAATAATTCATCAAGGGATAGATCATAAGAATATGAGAAAACATGTGTTGGGGAGAAATATCATATTCAAAACAACATGGAATAATACGATTTGTCCATAATTAATGATATAAGAACATGTGATCTTAAATAAACAAACATATACCATGGTTAAGAAGTGTAATAAAATAAACATGGGTCATGGGATATAATAATATAAATATAGAAATATAGAATTCTATTGAAACGTAGCATAATGAAGAATTGCAGAATAAACATAAGCATAAAAAATATTTTGAACAAATAACCCCACATCATGTTCTTGTAATAAATTGTAAACAAATTTACCTGCATCACATTCTAAAACAAATGTGTGAACAAATCAACCTTCATCATATTCACACAAAAAACTTGAAAAAATCTATCCACATCACATTTACACAATAAACCTAAGAACAAAGCTACATGGATCACATTCAAAAAATAAACTTATGAAAAAATATTACTAAATCACATTCACTAAAAAAAACTTATTAAAGGGATACATGAATTATTGTTACAAAACAAACTTTTGAAAAAATATAACTACATCAAGTTCTAACAAAAACATTGTGAACAAATATACATGCATCATATTCACATGAAAAACTTATGAGCAATGCTACCCACATCATGTTTATAAAAAAACCTATATACCAAGAAATCCACATTATGTTCCTATAAAAAAACATTTAGATAAAGATAATTACATAATTTTCACACAAACTTTCAACATCACATGTGATATGAAATCTTAACCAATTAATTTTAGGGTTATATATGACCCCACTTGTCAATAATAATCGTCCATACATTTGTTCTCTAAGAGAACATGAAAACATTCATATTTAAAACATCACTTAATTAAATCATGTAAAATTGATGGGTTTCATAAAAACTTTAAAATACCATTTCAAAATTAATCCATAGAAATAAATTGTATTGTGTTATAAGAATATATCCCTAGTGTAACATAAGGAGAATTGAGGATGTTGATATAAATAAAAAATATATTTTTCAAGATCATTGAGTAAATCACTTTGAAAAATAATAGGAAATACCCATTTTCATTTTAGAATTAGTATGAATTATTTTTATTTTATGAAACTATTTTTAAACATGGAAATGAAGCTTCATTTAAAATAATGGTTGTTATGATATAATAATGTCTTTACATTTTAGAAAAAAAATTCAAAATTATCATAAAATAATGAAGTTATGGGTCACTTTAAAAATATATTTTCAAAAAGGTGATGTGAAGATTTTTGAAAATATTTAATTTTAAAAATAAGAACTTTCATTAGAGGATAATTAAAAAATACCTAAATACTATCTCAAGGAAATTTGGAGAGGAATACAAAACAAATAAACATGGAAGGAAAATATTTTTAATATTTTAAAGTACATTTTTTAAAACACTATAATGTTAAAAGAGATAGTAAAACATAATTTTTAAAGTAGGAGAATATAGATATGAAGGAAACATGAGATAACACATAATTATTTTTCTAAATATAAAGGAGAGAATTGTTGGGTAGGTTAAATACAAACATGGAAGAAAAATCATCATTAAAGAGAATGAGAATTGTTCTTAGTAGTTTCATACTTTTATGGGGAAGAAATTAAACTATGAGAAAGATTTGAATCAAAAGTGTCATTTTACCTAGATATAAATATAAATGATAATTTAAAATATTATTTTCAAATAAATCAATCATATAATTATGAAGTTTAATATGAGACATAATAAATCAATGAAAGGGGTTTGAGTTAACAAAAACCATTACATCATTGTTATCATTCGAATTGAAAACCCATGAAAGGTAAAACATGAGATATATTTTTAAATAACTTATATTTTATGAAAATTATGATGAAATAAATTCATGTCCAAAATATACACTAAAAAATTAAATAATTGGTAAATATGCATCATATCTCAATAAAGAAAAATTGAGATGCAAAAATCCTTACCTTAATTTATGAATTCCATGAAAGATATTTAAACTCATATATAATAAGAATAATTATATAAATAAAAAATTTAAGAAACTTATTCATACCTATAACCTTTTATAAACTTCAATTATAACAATTTATTATAAATATATTGGTCAGTTATATTTTTTTCATCATTATGTGTTTATTAGTTTCGATCGTTTTTTCTAGTAGTAGTTTCATAATGGCGGTGTCGATTATTCTTTATAGATTGAAATATCATCCTTATGAGAACATTATAGGTAATTTAATATATGTTTTATAATGATTTATAATGTTTTTATTTAATTTTATAATTATTTTAGTTATGATTTTCAATGACGAAGTCAGTGACAATCTTATTTTGGTAATTTTCATGACGAGGGGTGGAATCATAATAATTGGTTTGATATCACAATTAGAATTAAAAAACAAAAAAAAATTATTATTTAATTATAATTTCCAAATATCATTGATATATTTAGTATTTATTCTTCCTTAGTTACCCATGATATATATTTATTGAATTGTTCATGAGGGTGGTAAAACCAAACCAAACAAGAAAATGCTATAATCTATGAGTGATTATTGTTAAGAATGTGATTCATTTGGAATAATATCATTATAAAATATTCATAATGTTATTATTTATATTTTTTAATGAGGTGAATCATGTTACAAGAGATTTTTAAAAATAATAAAAGAGTATAAGGAAAATAAATTGTGTCACTTTAGTGGATGTAGAAGTCTACATGCACACGTGAGCGACGCATTTATTTTCCATAGATCATGAGGAAGATACATAATGGTTTATAATTTTATAATATAAATAATGCTATAAATATTATATTAATCCTTCAAATAGTTTTTTTATAATCATCTGTGTAATTCTGTGATGAAAAATGTTGCATGTCGTTCAAGGAGGTTGAAGCATGCACATATGCATAGTGACGTATTCATTTTTTGAATATTTTTTAAGGAAGTTAAAAAAATTATATGCAATTAGTATAATAAAATTTCATAATATTATTAATATTAATTTTATAATACTTTCATGGATATAATATATTTTAGGGGGTAGTAGAAAACTAGAAATGAAAAGGAAATGAAAATGAGTAATTGGGAATGATACCTTACTCCTTGGAAGAGCTACTTTATAAAATAGGTATACTTTTGAGAATAAAAAAAACTATATAAATTTTCTAGGAGTGTTTGTAAGTTACTTGGGTGGTGCTTTTTCAGATACAAAAGACTTGGGGTGTGATGAGAAGTGGGGTGGTGATGACTCCTTCTATAAGGGAGAGGAGTGTTATTTTTGTAATATATAAATGGAAAAGTCACTATTAAATGGTAAAATGGATCTAATCAAAACAATAAGGGATTGGGGGAAGGTTTAATTCAATAAAGTCCCAAAAAATCTTTTTTAAAAATATTTTTAACATGTTTTTAGGGCTTTTACACTTATATTTTTCCATTTTACCATTTTTTGGTTTTTACCATGGTAACTAATTCTTACCTAAGTAATATACTTTTAATGATTAAAAATAAAATGGTTCTTATTACATAATTTGATAATAATTATTCCAATTATTAAATTTACTATCTTCAAATAAATTTTATATGTGTAATAAAAATTAATTTTAACGTTTTCACATGTAACACGTAAAAACCTATTTTTAGAAGAAAAAAATGTATTTTTGGCTATAAAAATAATGTTTAAGATAAAAAATATAACATTAATAAGTTTATTATTAAAAAAAATAAGAGTTTTATGTCTTAAAAATCAATGAGAAACTATATTCTTCCTTGTAATATCATAATTTAAGAAATAAATGTAAGAGATTTTTATTATAATAAAAGATACTTAAGATTCAAAATATTAAACATGGGTTTTCTAAATTCAACATAGTATTTTTAAATGTATAATTTCAATAAATAAATAATGTTTTTGTCATGAATAAATTTTTATAAGTTTTTTAGTAATACATAGTTTTTGATATGGTCATAAATGCTACAGTTTTAGTAAAAACAACATTTTTCAACATTCACCTGAAAATCAGTTATTTTCTAAAAATACTAAAAATTAATATTTGGAAAATTTTTAAATGGTAAATCAAAAAATTAATTTCATTTCATCAAATTAACATTCTAAAAATTATAAATTTATCTCGTAAATTAAAATACAGAATATAAATAAAAAATTATAGAGAAATAAACTTTTAAACTTTAAATAATTTTAGTCTTATTTCATATCAATTTTTAATTAAATAAGTGTTATTATATTAGTTTAAAATATTAATTATTATAATAATAGTATTTTAAAATTGGTTAAATTAATTTATTAGGTAAAATATACATCACTTTAAAAAAATATTCTATAGAAAGATATATTTTTTAATGTTTAATAGTTTTAATCACATTTCATTTATTATTTATCATATAACCCATAAATTTAATCAATAAATAAATAAATATTTAAAAATTATAACTATATTTAAGGAATTTAAATATATGTTTTTATAATAAATAATTTTATTATATTTTTATTTACTTGAGGATTTAATTTTTTGTATCTTTTTTAATTGATATTTCACATCATATTTGTCATGAACAAATTTGGGTCACCCCAAAATTGGACACCCAATCTAGCCCGTGACAAGTCCTAAATGGAATTCTTGAGCCCCATAAGCTTGAGACATTGTGTATGGGTATCAATAAGAACACACTAGGAATTATTTCACCAGATAAAATAGATGCATCGATAAATAAATAGCATAATTACATCAATAAAAGGATTATACACCAAGAACTCCCATATATTAAATAAAAAACATGTTATGTGATCTCAAAATACATGGTTGATGGGTGATACAATTGAAAATAAAAAATAAAATACAACAAATCCAATAGAAACAATTCTCTATATCCAAGTATGGAAACACCACTTGCACCTCCATCAAACCTAAACCAAGATATACATGAACATCCACTATATCTAAGTGGTCTGATAACTTATAAAATATAGGCCTGAGCTAAAAAACTCAGTATATCACCACCCACCAATCCAAAATATAATATTTAAATGTAAATCCATTTCATACTAGTTTGAAAATAGAGACACAAAATAGGTTTCACTAATTTTATATTTTAAAATAATCATAAAGTAGTTTCCTTTGAAAACACCCCACTTTCAAAAAAAATAGATTCTTCCTAAATAGAACCATAATTTATTTTCCTTTAGTAAAAAGCATTCATAAATTATAGTTAGAATATTTTTAATGTAAACCTTTGAAGAAACCAGAATAAATTTTTATAAATTGCTTGTAACCGTACTTTGGAAAATATATCAACTTCAAATAATCCTAGGTGATCAAGGGGGAAATATAATCATTTTCATCAACCCCTCCCCCAAAATATAACCCTTCTGAACTGGAAATGAGAGAAGGGGGATAATGGAATCCAAATCTCGCCTCCAATAGGCCATAGGTTTGCGGAAATCACCAAGGGTGTATCTTACACACAAATGGGAGGCATTACCCTAAAAGATTTGAGAAATTAGAGTGATTAGATATAAATTCCCAAAATCCTTATCAAGATAAAAATAAATAAATATCCAAATTACATTTATTTAATTTCAAACAAAACTAAAACAACTAAAAAAAGGTAACTATAGGTACCAAAAGATAATCCTCAGTAGTGATCATGAAATCTTAAACAGCTTATAAATAACCCATGAGATAGTAATGTTAGTCATGATCATCAACAATCTCTTGAAGACATAAAAAATTGTGTGTGTATATATATGTATGGTGATCATATCATATATACTCAGTATGATCCTACTAGGATCCTCTCATGCAAAAGATAAAGAAAGCATGCTAAATCCCAGTGAACAACAAATGAAGCTAACTCAACACCTAAACTGGTATAATAATTTCCCAACCATTCCATGGATATCTCTCACATAGTATTTTATACGTGTAAACATATATTATAATATCAAAATATGGTACCCTACTACCACTTATACACTGGTTTACTAATCTACTCCAATGTTTGGTGTACTGATCCATCTCTCTCTAAAAGTAATCCAACCCAAAGACACCTAGTCTAATGTATCATAACATGAATCATGTGTGTCACATCATCTAATCATCACATACCATGAACCCCATGCATTGAATCATAACATCATCTGATGCCACATCTCGAGATAGTAACTGAGTAGTTTTCAAGATCCACTGCAACTTGTATATCATGTATTTTACCTCAATCATTCACAACCCATAAACAGCATACCTATAATAATCCATATAATACTATATCTAGATATACATGTGTATGAAATAAATAAAATTAATTACATACATCTATACATGTATATAGAGAAATATATTCATTATATATACTGGTACATAACATTGCTGTGAGAAGAGATAAGGACTGGAGGGGCTAATTATCCATTTATTCCACATCAACCTATATGTTGGGGAAAACACCCTCCTAGAGTCCATTGGGTGTCAATGTCCCTTCCTAAATGGGTGGGGTAGCATATGGAATCACAAAATATATAGGATTCAATATAGATCACGACCACACTATGTTCATTAACCTAGTCTTAGGCTCAACTATTGTTATTGTCACTCAGACACCCGAATGCCACTACTAAAAACTATATATCCTATAAGAACACAAAAATTCAAGAAGAATTTCATTTCATTAAATATTTCATTTGACCATTCACATTAAATTAATTCATTCATTTTCCATTAATTAACATTATTCTATTTCACATTTCATTAACAACCAACTAAAGTCCATGCCCTCTAGTCATAATCCAACTGATTACATGGTTACACATGATTATCAAAATTTTCATCCCATTCAAGTACTAACCCCATGGGTTAAAATCGATTATTCATTATCATTCCATAATTATTTTTAATCTAGGAAACATACTAAGCTAACATAAAAGAGATGGATAAACCAAGTACAACCAGCTACCTCAAGCAGTGGGGGAAAGGATGTAGGTAAAGGAGAAACGCGATCATCTGACCTATAAATCATAAAATTATCAACCAAGAATATATATTTCAACATAAAAATGGGGAATCCCCCCTTCAACCCATTCCATAACTCCCAATTACATCTCTAACACAACCATGAACATCTCCATTCATCTATCATGCTATCACCGATGTCAACTTCTACTACAATCCTAGGCCTCCCCACTTATATCTCCCTAAATTATCAGTCATCCCAATCTCACATCATGTTGAATATAAAGGATAAAATTGAAGTATAACACAAGGAATAAAGGAAACAACAAACAGGGTAAAAAGGGAATCGATGCCCTAAATACCAATCCATTTATCCTTTATAAGAAAATAGTTGTGCTCGCTCTTGAACATTTATCTCTATAAAACAAAAAGTTATTCACCATATTGAATTAAATGATTAATTTATAACAGGTTATAACTATAGAAAACCTATGGAATCATCTATTAAAATCTATAAATTATTTAATTATGCTCTAAATTAAAACTTCCCATTTCATAAAAATGTAAGGAATAATAATTTCCATAACATGCATCTTTATTATTATCAACAACATGTATTTCAAGATTCATGTTCTTTAACCAATTCCATTAATATATGGAAGTTAAATTTAAATTAAACATGAATCAGGAATCATTTTATTTCCATAAAATTATAAGAATCAATGGATTCAATAAACATTCATCATTAGTTCTTTAGCCAAAAATATTCCTAGCTTTGTTTTATTAACTATTTTCATCAAACTAACTTGATAACCCTAATAATAACAAACATTTTAACTAAATAATAAACATATATATCATACTACCTATAAAATCAAGTGTCAAACCATTATCATGGTGTAAATACATCTGATTTCTACAACCATAAACCATTTATTTTCATTAATCTAGTTTATTATCTATTAAGGTTAATTACACTATCACAAAAATATATAAAGTATGATTACTTTATGATTTTACATAAAATAATAGAAGAAGAAAATAATATTCTTCCTTAAGGATTTCAATGTTCTTAAATCAAGAGTAGAACAACAATGAAAATCTCTAATCACCTATCCTGTAAGAAAACTACATCCTACAGGGATGCGAAATCACAAAACAATAAATGAGCCCCATGAGAATAAAGCATATCAACCTCTAAAACATGGAAAAATAAAAAAGTAGGAAACGAAATTGATTAGATAAGAAACCAAAAGTGGAAGACAAATCACTCACCTAAGATCACCATAGATCGAAAATGGGAAGCTAGTGATCAATACCTATTGAAAGGGATTAAAAACACCCTAAATAAGAACCTCTATTAACCTAGAGTTAGGAGAGAATTATGTGTTTTGAGATAATTTGAGTGTTATTTTGGATTTAGAGGCATTATTCTAGATGGAGATTCACAGTGTCAATGGGTCATTCACTTCATGAATGTCCTGAGTTTAAGATCCACCAAAAAAGATGTTACCAAGAACCAACAAACCTAGGATTAATTAAAATTTTAAAAATTATGTTCACATCATGAGTTTTTTGGTATATATTAATCAAATAAAAACATAATCCATTCACATCACAAATATACCATACATTTCTTGAATCACAACCTGTGACCTTCTATTATGAAATCCATAAAAAAACACTTCTAGGTATGAACTACCCACTCATGAAGTGAATTACATTTCCCATAGTGAACTCCTCTTGAAACCAGATTCCATATCCTAAACTCCACCAATCATGCTCTAGGATTCCTCCAAGATCCAACCACCTCAGAAACATACAAAATAATGGGCTAAAAGGAATTGGTCCTTTACATAATATACCAGTCAGAAAATTCTCAACCTCAAGAATTTAAAAGAAACATTATATAAAAGAAAAAAATGGTCCATTCAAATATTCATCCTGTAATATACCTCTTGAAAATTTCACCAACACTGGATCTCAAAAATCTCACACCAAGGAAAAAAGAACAAAACTATGAAACACCAAAAACTGGATTCTAAACACTCTCATAGGGTAGACATCTATCAAATAAGAGTAAGGATACAAACAGAGAATTGAAGAAGAGAAAACTATATCATAAAATGGATTAAGTTCAACAACCACAAAATGAGAATCACTACAAGAGAATATATAAACATCATAAAACTCGTAATACTGAGGATAAATTTATAACATACATTCCCAAGTTCTCTCCTACATGACACCATGCTTCCACAAGATAGGAACTAAGAGAATAACACCCTCATGTAACACCTTCTCTTAGAGATCTTGGATATCCAAAGGACACTCCTCAAAGGTCAAGTCATTATTAACATAGATCTCACCCCAATCAATGATGTGAGAGTCATCATGAAGATAACAGTGAATCTGTAACTCATGGAAGACATCATATGTTTGTATCATCTGTGGGGAAAGTGTTATATAATATGAAATAGCTCCAATATGATCCAACACCTCAAAAGGACTAACAAACCAAGGATAAATCATACTCCCACATCCAAACCTTCACTTCCTATGATGAGGATTCACATTTAGGAACACATGATCTCCAACATAAAACTCTATATGTATCCTCTAATGATCAACATGGGACTTATGATGATATTTCTTTGCCTTCATCCTCTCATGAATCACTTGAACCATCTCAATAATACTCTGCACTAGATTAGGCCAAAGAATTTATAAGTCTCTAACCCTAGTATAGCATAATGAAGAACAATAATGTTGTCCTTACAAATCTTAAAATGTTTTCATTCCAATAGGGGAGTTAAAACTATTATTTTAAAAAAACTATACCGAAGGTAGGTTTCTCATCAATGAACTTCCAAAATCTAGGAAACAAATGCACAACATGTCTTCAAGATTATGGGTAGTTTGCTCTGTCTAACCGTCCTTATACTGATGAAAACTATTGTCCAGGAAAAAATAAACTACAAAAGAATGATTGATACCTCTCCACACCCTAGATGTAAAATTAGGATCATGATAAGAGGTAATGTTCCTTAGGACTATATGGAGTCTCACCACCTCCTCCCTGTACTACCTCGACAAAACCTCCACTGATCTCAACTCCATGATTTATAAGAAGTGATAATATGTCATCAAATGGACCACAATCACCCATATAGAGTCGTAACCTCTGTGATATCACGGTAAATTGAAAACAAATTATATTGAAACATACTCCCACTTCCCTGAGGGAACATCTAATGGCTGGAGAAAACCATTGGTAACAGAGTGTTCAACCTTCACCTTCTAAAAGACTAAACATCTAGACATGAAATCCAAAACTAAATGCTTCAACCCAGGCTACCAAAAATGACCTCTCTAGGCATGGTACAACTTCATTGCATTGGGATTTACTACAATGGTTGAATAGTTAAACTCATATAGAACTACAACATGCATTAATAAAGAAATGAAAATACACCCTAGAACAACACATGGTGTTATTCATCCTCATTCCAACCATTAGGAACATCACCATAGATAACCTAGTCTTTTCAAACCTCCACCTAGAAATCCTCATGCTAGGAATCTACCACCTGGTACACCAAATAAGAATGCACCATCATCTGAAAAGTGTATCCTCTTGAACCAACCACCCATATCAAGATGAATCATTGAGATCTTTCTGATCACTCTCTAGTAATCGCCAGACTCATGCACATAATCACTATGTAAATTCCTACTCAACACATCGGCTACAACATTGCCATTTCCTAGTGTATATGAAATCTAAAAGTCATAATCCAATAATAATTCCATCCACTTCTATTGTTTCAAGTTCATGTTAGGCTATAAGAAGACACGGTTCAGGCTCTTGTGATTGGTAAAGACCATAAAATGCTCATTGATGAGGTAATATTACAAAAAACTCCATGGAAAATACGACTTATACCAACTCAACATCATGGTTGGTATAGTTAAACTCATGTGGATATAACTTTAGGGGACTATATGAATCAACATATTTATGATGGATAATAACATAGACCAAACCAAGATGTGATACATCATAGGAAACCTTAAACTAAGATCCCTCTTCTGGAAAAAAGAGAACTTGAGTGTTAACCAACATCTCATTCATGTACTTGAAAAAATCCTGATACTAATCATTATATAAGAATTTATGCTCCTTTTTGTTCAAGGATATCAGTAGAGTCACAACCTAAAATAAATCATCTATGAATATACCATAATATTCTATAATACTAAGGAAATTCTACACCAATGTAAATTTCTTGGGGGATACCCAAGAAACAACTGCATCAATATTTGAAGGATCCATAACTACACCATGATGCAACATGATATTCCCCATGAAATGAACTTCACATGTCTTGAACTCACACTTTAAAAGCTTCTTGATTATTTTCTGTCAATGAATAACTCTCAAAATGACATATAAATACTCTATGTGATCTTCCTAAAACATGGAGTACATAAGGATTTCATCAATAAAAACCACCAAAACCGATCTAAAAACTCTCTGAACACTACATTCATCAAATCCATGAACACTACTACAATATTAGTCACACCAAGCAATATATCAACAAACTCATAATGAATATAACAATATCATAAAGAAGTATTTAGAATAAACCCATCTTTTTTCTATATCTGATGATATACCAACGATAGATTTATCTTCAAATAACACCTAGCTCTTATCAGATGACCAAATAAATCTTCAATCCACTAAAAAGGATAGTGGTTCTTTATTTTCACCAGGTTCAAGTGATGATAATTGATATAGATACATGGATTTCCATTAGTCTTCTTCACAAACAGAACTGGGGCACCCCAAGGTGATATGCTCAGCTAAAAAATATCACTACAAAATATCATTGATCTATACTCGCCACTCTCACAAATCATAAGGCAGAATCATATATGGATACATTGATATCAAATAATTTTCTAGTTGTATCCCTATATTAAATTTAATCGCACATAAAGAGAGTAATTCCACAACTTCCTCAGGAAATACATCAGAGAAGTCTTCCAAAACCCTGGAAAACATCATCAACTAAACATAGCCATCAAGGAAGACAATGATGGATCATGAATCAAACCCATCTAAGGTTATTTCTCACCAAAGAACAATATTGGATCTCAATCCACATCATAAAATACAATCTGCCTCCTAAATCAATCCATAATATCATGCACTAAATATAACTAGTCTAAATCAAGGATAATGTCATATGGTTGAATCCATAAACATAGGAAGCCTCTCTAAGAGTGGTATTTACCTATCACTATATCATAGTCTCTAAATAATTCATACTGATATGATCAACCACCAACTAGAATAGTTAGTTCCAAGGGAACTATATTACACTCCACCTCAAGTATCAATGCAAGGACTAGGTTAAGTGATATGAATGAGATTTTAGCTCCTAATAAAACTAAGTATAAACCCTAGTATAAAACGAGTAAAGTATACCTTAAATGACATCTAGCTTGCCTGGAATTGGAAAGAAAGCATGCAATAAACCACAGCCTACTCCACAGCCTCTCTGACCCTAATGGAGACCACTAATATGGAATAACTCTTCTCTAGGAGGATGAGGATCATCTCGAGGCCTTACTATGCTAGACATGTCTCCTCTATAATGATCCAAAGTTGGAGCACCTTTCTACAAATTCCTTATTTGAAACTACCTTGATAGAGGAACTTGAAGTGGAACACCTATTACGTGCTTCTAGATCAGAAAGTTTAGGTGCTCTTATCATTGAGGAACTAGGCATACACATTAAAAAAATGTGTCATATCCCTTGGAAAGAGGCCTAAGAGTTTCCACCCCCAAATAAATGAGATAGTTAGGGATGGTACCTACCCCCATATTTTCAAAATCTCTTATATCTAGGAAACTGGGAACCCTAGACCATAGATCCGTGAATCCCAAAGACTCCCCTCTCATGAAAATTTATCCAATTCAAACATACTCTCAAAAACCTATTCTCTCTCTAGCACCTTGAGCTACATCAATAGTATAAATGAGGTGACCTAGTGTGAAATATCTGGAGGGAAAACCTCCTCGAAATACCTCTCTCTATCTTCCTCATAAAGAAACGGGGTTTAATCATAATGGAGAAGGGACTAGAAATGGATCCTGAACTCTTACATGTAGGAACTCCCATGTAAAAGGGTAATAATATCATGGAGAATGCGCAAATTTATGGTAAAAGAAATAAAATCTACTCAAAATTGGTCTTAGAACTTCTCCTGTGAGACTTCTGACTTCTCGTGATCTCTAAGGAATAAGAATCAACATTGTCTTGCTGCCCCATATAGAATCTCCATCACCGATGAAACCCATCTCTACTTTTGAGCAAGGATCAAACTGAAGGATATTTCAACCTACTCTAAATATTCATCTATCACTAAGATTAAAAAAGATCCCTCATACTTCTACAAACTCTGGTGCTAAAACTCTCAGAATTTCCTCCTCTAATTTTCTTTTACTTTAACCTCTACACAATGGAAAAATTCTAGCACATCATGCAAAGAATTCTCAGTGTGAACCTGATAAGGAAATCAAAATGAATCCATACCTACAAAAAAAACAATTTTTTAGGGAATCATAAACCTATAAGGTGTAAAATTTAAGATTTATTTCATTATTTAAGGTTTTACTTAATCCCAAGTTCCGCACATTTCAAACACAAGCACAAAGAAGGATGATACATGATCATTTACTATGTCTCTACCACAGAACTAGTATCATTTCACTTAGTAGGATCAGTAAACTTAAAGCTCCATGCATCATATCATAGGGGGGAATAAATAACCATGTATCGGCTGTTCTTCCATGTATACATTTCTTACTAAACTTAACTAACATTTTTTCCCTACCAACACATGCAGTTCTCACATGTTCTTATCCCTGAACTCTATCCTATCCTCAAACTAGAACCTTTGATACCACTCTATCAAGACCCCCTCCCCACCAAGGCACCCTTCATGGGCTAAAAATGATATAAGATAGAAAATGACACCTAAATCCCACATTTAATAGGCCAAGGTTTGGAGAAAAGCACTGAGGTTATATGATATACACTAATGGGAGGTATTACCCTCTAAGATTTGAGAATCAAGAGAGATAAGATAGAAACACCCAACATATAGAGACCCATACATTACATACAATGATATTACTTAAAAATTGAAGTATATTCATTACAACATATAAGAATTCCACAATAGGACCATATAGGTATATGTCTTTAGAAACTAGTAAACATAAACAATTGGTTCATAAAACATCTACATTCTCCTACTTATTTCTTCATAACCAAACATCTTTTTGGCATATCATACTTAATACCCTTCTTCATGACCTGGGGAAAAGAAGAATATGAAAGGGTGAGCTCAAATACTCAATAATGGTAAACAAGTTAGAATATCAATCATATCACAATCATAAGACATAAGAACATAACATTTGGAGATCTTATCCTACATATGAAATATCATGATATCATGTCATGGAATAAAAGTTCAAAAGAATTAATGGAAATAATACCAAAAGTAAAAACATAAGTAAAGAATTTTTTTGTCATACACAAAATCATAGAAAATAATTTCTATATTATCCAAGGCTCATAGCCAAGACCATCATAGCGGACAAATTCCATTACTAAACCGGGTTTAATTGTCGTTCCAGCCCTGTATTATGGAATCGAGTTTACTTGTTGTTCAAATCATGTTTATATAATGAGATATAAATATTTACCCAATGAATTGAAGGGAGATATAGGTTTCACCCATCACATAATGAAATCATTCTTACATGTTTCATAAAAACATAAATCATAGCATAACCCATGGAATAAAATGGGTTTCTTAAACATCATTCCATCATAATCCATATAAAACAAATAGATTTCATAAATAGAATGCTATCATAAAAACAACTCAAATAATAGTAATAATAGGGACAGAAACATAAACCTATTCAAATAATTTCAACTTGGATGGAAAGTAATTTTGATAAAATATTTGAAATTAATTCTTGAGAAAAATATCTTTTCTTCTTCAAAAACTTTTAATTTTCTCAAAATTAAATGCAATTTTATAGGAAAATAATTTAATTAAAAATACACTTGAAATATTTTAAAGGAATATTCATGGAAATAAGGTGTTATGAATTCATAATAATCCATTCATGTTGTATAAGTTAAAAAAAATCTTCTTATACTCTTGCTAGAAAAATCAAAAAGTACCTCGTATAGAAAACAAAAAGAAAGATTCCTTCCATACTATTTAATACAAATTTACCAATGGAAAAATTCACATTAAAAATTAGAATAATAATAGAAATAATATTATATATTTAGGAGACATGTATTTGAATGATAAATGTACCCCAGTAAATACTTACAAATAAACAATCCCGGATAATAATGAGATTGTAAAATTATCCCTTACCTTAGGTATGATATCCTTCGTATGTATCCAAGCCTCATGTATAATGATTTAAATAATTTTATTTACTTATTATATAATCATAAACATTTTTATGATATCATATATGATTATATTATCATCTGTTTGTTAGTAACATTTCATTGTCACTCGTTATTCAGATATTAACTGCTTTATGTTCTTATGCAAGTTTTGTCAGGTAATTTCATGTTCCTCTTCTTAGGTTATATTTATATCATTTATATAATGATATTATTATAATATATATCATATTTAATAATTAAATTCATATATATAATTTTTTTTAATGAATATCATGAAGAATGAATCGCACCGCATCATGGAGACGGCAGGTCGTACGTACGCACGAGCGACGATATCATTCACTTAATGGTTAAATGATAAGAAATTGGATGGTATATTAATTATAAAGAATAATTATCCTATTATATTAATTATTTATATCCTTTATACTCATAATTATACCAATCCAAATAATTTATTTTTGAATAATAAATTACACAACGGCGTGTGGACGGTAAGCCGTACGTATGCACACATGGTGATATTTTAATTCATAAGATAGATAAAATGAGGTATAAGATTGTACCATTATTATAATAACATCTCAAAATTTAGAAGATACTATATTTATTACTTTATTATGGAAACAAAATAAGAATATAAAGTATAAGAAGAAAATAATTTTGAAACAGGTGATAAAACAATTACCTCTTTTTCGGGTATCTTCTTTTGATTTGAACAAAAGGTATGCTTAGGATGGGTTTATGCACAATGTGTGTCATATAAGAGGAATGTTGGTATTTTTGGATAATTTTTGACCAGAATTTGGACAATCCAATGGGCTTTACATGTGTGAGTAAGTGGGTAGAGGCGGTGGCCTTTTATAAGAGGGAGGAGGGGTACTTTAGGAAAGTTTTGAAATATTATTTATTATAAAGTAATTTTTGAATTATAATAGTTTAAAAGTGATAAATTTAATGGATAATATGAGTATGGGTCTAAATACTCTCAAACAATAGGTTTTATACAATTTTAGTCCACAAAATTAACATTATCATTTAGCTATAACCCTTAGTTAAAAACATTAACTCCTATCATGTCTTCTTGTATTTTCATAATGTATGGCTACTATAGTTACAATAAAATACCAAGAAAACAACAATTTTATAATTAATGACATTTTTAACAGTATATAATATATTTAGCATAATATAATATTTTTAGGACTATTATATCATTTAATAAAATAGTATTTGTTTTAAAAACTCATTTATGTCAATTTTAACACTATTTAGTAATTGATTTTTTTTAAAGTCATAAGAACTTTATTCATTATAAAAAACTACATTAACTTAAATATAACATTTCATAATCATCCATATAATTCAGTTATGTCATCAAAATGTTCAAATTACATTTATTTTAATATTTATAATATCATTTATTTGAATCTTTCATTAATAAGGTAATCACTACATCATCACTATCTCATAAATAAATTTATTTATTTAATGTATAAAAATTATAAATAAAATACCATGATTTAGGAAATATTTTTATATTTATAATGATTATTTATAGTCAAATAAATAATTTATATAACCCTATATTAAAAAAATTTAAAAGATACATGTTTATGTTATATTTCTCTTTACTTTAAATTAAAAATTCTAAAAGATCATTATCACACCCAAGTGGATCCATGGGGTCTTAAAATCGACCCAAGGATGATCATGGTCATAAATATCTCATAAAATAGTATTGGGACACGTTTTAGGGTAGTTTTATATTATTATAATATTATTTTTTACACATATTTACCATATTTACCCTTTAACCATAGAAAATAAAAAAAAATACTGAAGTTACTATTCCTAATGTCCAAAAATAAAAGGTACCTATTTACACAATTTGGATCTTCTAATTCCAAATATCGAATCCATTTTTCTAAATTCAGCACACATAATTGGCAGAAATTAATTTAAAATCAATCATGTTGTCAGAATGAGAGAACGTGTTTTTAAAAGTTAAAACATTAAAAAAGATTGAAATGTTTTTTCATATGAATTAAATGTAAAATTAATGATAATGACATAAATTATATTGAATAATAAAAATATTTTATACTTAAATTTTAAAACCATTAGATTTTATAATTTAACCATATAAATTATGTCAATGAAAAAAGTTATTTTCACTTAAAATTTAGTGTGTTTTTACTATTCATCAAAACTTGAATGTTATCAAAAAATATCAGAAATTCATCCAAAGTATATTTTTATATCCCAATTTAAAATAACATGTTTATGTTTTCATATAAAAATTATTAATTTTTCAAAATCTTAATTTAAAAGGGGTTCTCCATTCAAATATATAATATTAACCTTTAAAAAAATATAGGTTTTTATACAACAAATAGGGTTTATTCACTCAAAAATAAAAATATTTAATTTATATTTTTCATAAATAATTGATAGCCAGTTAATTCACAATGTATTTTCATAAGTTAGTTATACTTATTCCCACTAACTGAACTGCTAGGCTATAATGGTAATTTTATATGAATGGAATCTCATGGTTTGTTTAAACTCATGATTGTGTGAAAATCAAGATACTGAAGAATAAAAATTATTTAAAAAAATATTTCATAAAAACATATAATTATTACATTATACCCCCTTAAACTCAATTTCTCCCTCATAATTCATCACTTGGCAATAAACAGATGAGGATACCTCTCCCTCATTATATCCTCAAGTTCCCATGTATCTTCTTCAAATTGGTGGTTCTGTCAAAAAAATTAACCAAGTGAGTGGTCTTGTTTCATAGAACTTTTTCATTGTGATCCAGAATCTCGATCGGTAGTTATTCATTAGAAATATCTTACTCCATCGGTATAACTTCTGAGTTTATTACATGTGAAAGATTAGGTATATAATTTTTCAAGAGAGATACATGGAACACATCATGAACTTGAGATAGATTCTATAGAAGTGCCAATTTGTAATCTAAATTCCCAACACAATCTAAAATTTCAAAAGGAACAATATATCTAGGGATCAGCTTGCCCTTCCTTCCAAATCTCATTACTCTCTTCCAAGGATATATTCGTAGAAACACCTTATCACCAACTTCAAACTCAAGGGATTTTCTTCAATTATTAGCATAACTTTTTTTTGACTATGAGCTACTCTTATGTGTTGTTGAAAAGATTTGAATTTTTCTTCCATTTCATCAACAATATCATGTCCTAATATCTTTCTTTCTACAACTTCATCCCAGCAAGTTGGAGTTTTTCACTTCTTTACAGAGAGGGATTCATAAGGAACCATATGAATACTAGATTGAAAGATATTATTGTAAGAAAATTCCACCAATGGTAGATATTTATCTCAACCACCTTTTGAAATCCATAGAGAAAGATCTCAGCATGTCTTCCAGAGTTTGATTTGTCCTCTCAGACCGAAACTCTGTATGAGGATGATAAGAACTTATGAAACTTAACTCTGTATCCAGAGCCTGCTAAAGACGTCACCAGAACTTTGAGGTAAACCTCATAAATTGATCAGATATAATGGAACGTGTTACTCCATGCAATCGTACCACTTCGTTTACCTATATCCTAGAAAACTGATCAAGAGAGAAATATTCTCTAATAGAAATTAAGTGTATATAATTAATAAGGCAATCAACTATAACCCAGATAGCATTATTGCCTTTGGATGTTATGAAAAGTCTGATGAAAAAGTTTTTAGTTATTTTTTCCCATTTCCATTATGGTATGGGTAATTGTTGTAACATCCCTTTATACTTTGGTCTCTCATCCTTAACTTGATGACAAACCAAGCATCGAGAGAAAATTTCGGCAACATCTCTTTTCATGCCATCCCACCAAAAATAATATTTCAGGTCCCCATACATATTTTTTCTTCCAGGGTGAATAGAGAATTAATAAGTATAAGCCTCATCCAATAGCTTCATCTTTAATTCTCGTATGGGAGGAATATAAACCCTATTACTAAACCTTATTATTTCATCACAAAAAATGGTAAATTCAAAAACAATTCTCAACTTATTTTCTAGCACTAAATCATTATTTTGTTCCTCCTTAATATTCACATGTATTTATGGTTGAACAATCATTTGACAAAGATAATATTTCCCCCAATCCTTTAAAATTTCAAGATCTATCCTTTAAAAATCCATAAATATGAGAAATTTTGTGATCCTCATCATGGATAGGCTAGAATGGTCTTTTCAACTCAAAGCATCCACCACCTTGTTTTCTTTCCAAGGGTGGTAATGTATTGAGCATTCATAACCTTTAATCAACTCAAAAAATATTCTTTGGCACATATTCATCTCCCTTTGTGTGAAAATATACTTTAAAATTTTATGATCTGTATAAATATCACACCTTTCACCATAAAGATAATGCCTCCATATCTAAAATGCAAATATTACTTCCACTAATTCCAAATCATGAGTTGTGTAATTTTTCTCATGTATTTTAAACTTCCATAAGGCTTAAGCTATCACCATATCATTTTTCATAAGAACACATCATATCCCTATCTTGGATGCATCACTATAGATCACAAATCTTTCTCCACTATAAGGTAGTATGAGAATAGGTGCACTGGATAACCTTCTTTTTAGCTCTTTTAAATTATCTTCACATTCTTCTATCCATACAAACTTAACTTCTTTCTGAGAAAACTTGGTGAGTAGATTAGGTAACCATGAAAAAACATTCAAAAAATGTTGATAATATCCATCCAAACCAAGAAAACTTCAGATCTCAGTTAGCATTTTTTGTCTCGAACAACATTCAAAAAAAATCAATGGATCCACATATATCCCATCTCTTGATATTATGTGACCCAAAAATGAAACTTTCTAAAGCCAAAATTCACAGTTGGTAAATTTTTCATGATACTTCTATTTTCTCATATTCTTCATTACAATTATCAACTAGTCTTCATGTCCTTCCTTGCGCTTCAAATAAAAAATAATATCATCTGTAAAGAGTACCACAAACTGATCAATATAGTCTCTAAATACTCTGCTCATTAGATCCATGAAGATAGTGGGGGAATTAGTAAGATCAAAAGGCATCACAGTAAATTCATAGTGTCTATACCTTGTATGGAATTTCGTCATTGGTATATCCTCATTTTTCACCCTTAATTGATGATATCCTAAATGAAGATCAATCTTGGAAAATTATTGAGCTCCGCATAGTTGCTCGAATAAGTCATCAATGCAGGAAAGAGGATATTTTTTCTTGATAGTGATCTTATTAAGTTCTCGATAATAAATGCAGAGTCTCATTGATCCATCTTTCTTCTTAAAAAATAGAATAGGTACTCTCCAAGGTGATGCACTAGGGTGTATTAATCCCTTATCAAGATTCTCTTGGATTTGCTTCTTTATTTCCTGCAACTCAATTCGGGTTATTCTATAAGGTGTATTTGAAATAGTCATAGCACCTAGTATTAGTTTTATTGAAAAATCAACTTCATGATTTAGTGCAAGACCTGGAAATTCCTTCAAAAACACATCATCAAACTCCTGTATAATGGGTGTATTCTTAATCATGATTTTCACCCCAACCAGTTGAGATAAATAACCTTCATTTATAGAAATCAAAGCCCATAAGATGGAAGAAATTTATATTAGAAGGTTATATTTATACTTTCACCGATAGATGATCATATATTGAACTGGAATATGAAATGTAACTTCAATTCCTTTGAAATTAATATGATCTTAATATAGAGAAAGAAAATCCATACCAAAAATCACATCAAATTCCACTATAAGAAGGATCACAATATTTTCAGGAAGCAAATTCCTACAAACTTCAACTGGAGAATAATTATAAACTTTTGATGTGACTTTTGTGTCATTTGGAGTCATCACACCTAGCACAACATCTAATTATTGAGGTAATATGGAGATACCCTTAAAAAATTCTTTAGAAATAAAAGAGTGGGCAGATCTAGAATCAAATAAAGCATTTTCTACTTTAGATTGGATGGTAAGTGTACCTTTCACCACTTTATTATGGTACTCCATATCTCCGATAGTGATTGTATGTTACTTTCATTTTTCATTGGACTTAAGAGTTTTTTAGCATCGATCGTCATCAATAACCCTTGGATTAGGGAACTGATTGGAATAATGCCCCATTTACTTTCATGTGTAGCATTAAAGTGTAGGAGGTTCATTCTGTGTAGCCTTTTCTCTGTTCACATAATTAGACATATTTTTTCTATCACTTCAGTATTCAACTACCCCATGACCTTATTTTCAACACTAAAAACATTTACCAATCCCTTTAAAACAATTTCCTCTATGTTTATTTCCTCACATTTAGCATAAGGGGAAACTCGTCATCTTTTCATTGTGTTTTTTATATTTTTCTTTGAATTACATTTTTCTCTTTTTATCAGACTCATCTAACTGATGGTTTACTCTAATATCCATCTCAATCATGAGAGAACATCGAAAAATTTCCTCATATCTATTAAATCACCTTATGGATAATTCCCTTTAGAGACTTGGTTTTAAGACACTAAAGAATGGATCAATTTTACTCCCTTTTCGGATAATAATTCCATAATCGTACCTTAAAAGCCTTGTAAAATTTTCTTTGTAGGTACCAATAGATTCATTATCCTTTTGATTAAATTAAAGGAACTCCTTATCCATATTTGTTCAAATAATATGGGGAAAGTACTTATTGAAAAATAATTTCTTGAACTTGTCTTATTCTATGGACTCAATTTCATCTCTTTGCCTCGTATTCTTGATAAGATTCCACCATTGATCTACTTCACCTTCCAAATGATAGAATAATAAGGTGTCTTTATCTGTTTAGAACATTGTAGAATTGAAAATATTTTTTCAGTGGTATTGATCCATTTTTCATCTACTAATGGATCAGAAGACCTGGTGAATGAAGGTGGATGCTGCCTCATTATGGAATCAACAAAATGTTGCTCCCACCTTTTCTCATTTGGAAGTCCTACATGATTCATAGCTTGAGAATGTTTTGTGAGAATGGATACAAGATTTTTCATTCCATCTCCCATAACATTTGGTTGCTCAGGGAAAAAATCATTGTATTTCCAATCACATTCATCATTAATGTAGTTCCTTCGGGTTCCATCCATTAACTAAAACCAAGAAGCATAGTGTGAGAAACACTAATCATAACAGGAAAACCAAATAATAAAGAATAGAATTTAAATTTATGACACTTTTGGTTTTATCCTAGGTTATTCATGGTCAATTATAAAACACTATAATTTTGTCCAATACTTATACATATTCTTCAGGTTCTTACTAAGGCTTTCTCATCCCAGCTTCTAAAGGTTAACTATACCTTTCTTTTGATACCAACTATAGTGACCCATACTTTACATGCATTAATATTAATTAAAAATTAAATTATATTCATTACAACATATAATAAATCCATGACAGGACCATATAGGTATAGTGTCTTTAGAAACTGGGAAACAAAAACAACTGGTTTATAAAACATCTACATTGTCTCTAACTTATTTCTTCATAAATATAATCCTTTTTGGCATATCATACTTAATACCCTTCTTTATGACCTAGGGAAAATAAACATATGAAAGGGTGATCTAAAATTCTTAGTAACGGTAAAAAAGGGATAATATCAATCATATAACAATCATAAGACATAAGAACATAACATTTGGAGGTATTATCCTCCATATGAAAGATTGTGATATCATGTCATGGGATAAAAGTTTATAAGAATTAATAGACATAATCCCAAAAGTAAAAACATAAGACATGATGTTTCGGGGAATATAAATAAGCATATAAAATCATTTCTATATTAATTAAGGCTCATAACCAAGACCATCATAGCAGACAAAGTCCATTACTGAACTAGGTTTACTTCTCATTTCAACCTTGTATTACTGAACCGGATTTACTTTTTGTTCCAGTCATGTATATCTCATGAGATATAAATCTTTACCCAATTCATTTGAGGTAGATATAGGTCCCACTCATCTCATAATGAAATCATTCTTACATTTTCCACAAAAACATAAATCATATCATAACCCACAGAATAAAATGGGTTTCTTAAACATCATTCCATCATAATCCATATAAAAATGGATTTCATAAATTGAATTACATAATAAAAACAACTCAAATAATAGTGATAATTGGGATAGAAACATAACCCTATTCAAAAAAATTACACCTTATATGGAAAGTAATTTTGATAAAATATTTGAAATTAATTCTTGAAAAAAATATCCATTCTTCTTCAAAAACATTTTATTTTCTCAAAATTCCAGGAAATTTTAAAGGAAAATAATTTAATTGAAAATAAACTTGAAAACTATTAAAGGAATCTTAATGAAAATAAGTAATTATGAAATCATAATAATCTATTCATTCCGTATAAGTTAAAAAAACATTCTTCTCTTACTCTTGCTGGAAAAGTCAAAAAGTACCTTGTATGGAAAATGAAAGAAAGATTCCTTCCATACCATTTAATACAAATTTACCAATGGGTAAAATTCAATTTAAAAAATAGTATATGAATAGAAATAATATTATATATTTAGGAAACATTAATTTGAATGACAAATATACCCCAGTAAATACTTATGAATAAACAATCTCAGATAATAATTAGATTGTAAAATTATCCATTACCTTAGATATGATATCCTTCCTATGTACCTGAACCTCTTGTATAATGATTTATATGAATTTATTGACATGTTCCAGAATCATAATAATTTTTATGATATCATATATTTTTATATTATCATCCGTTTGTTAGTAACATTTCATTGTCACTCGTTATCTGAATATTAACTACTTTATGTTCTTATGCAAGTTTTTTTAGGCAAGTTCATGTTCCAATTATTAGGTTATAGTTATATCATTTACATAATTATATTAGTATAATATATATCATATTTATTCATTCCATTCATGTATATAATCATGGTTTAATGAAGATCATGTATAATTAATCCTATCGCATCATGGAGATGCTAGGTCGTATGTACGCACAAAAGACGATATCATTCACTTAATGGTTAAATGATATTGAATTGGATGGTATATTAATTATTAAAAATAATAATTGTGTTATATTAATTATTTAAATCCATTATAGTCATCATTATACCCACCCAAATAAAATATTTTGGAATAAAAAATTACACCACAACGTGGAGACGGTTAGTCGTACGTACGCACGCATGGGGATATTGTTATTCGTAGGATAGATAAAAGGAGTTATAAGATTGTTCCATAATTATAATAACATCTAATAATCAATAATATAATGTATTTATTACTTTAGTATGGAAAAAATATAATAAGAGTAAGTAAAAGAAGAAAATAATTTTCAAAGGGTGATAAAACAATTACCTCTTTTTCAAGTATCTCCTTTTTATTTGCACAAAAAATCTCCTTAGGATGGATTTATTCCCAATTTGTGGCCTATAATAGTAAGGGAGGGATTTTTAGATATTATTTGAGTAGAATTTGGATGATACATGGGGCTTGAGAGGTGTGAGTAAGTGGGTAGAGGTGGTGGCCTTTTATAAGTGGGAGAAGGGGCACTTTAGGAGAGTTTTGAAATGTTATTTTATTATAAATTTATTTTCGAATTAAAATAGTTTAAAAGTGATAAATTTAAATTATAATATTATTATTGGTTTAAAGTATCTCAACCAATAGGTTTTAGAAAAGTTTATATCATAAAATTAACCTTATCTTTTAGCTTTAACCCTTAGTTAAAAACATTAACTCTTACCATGTCTTCTTGTATTTTCATAATATATGGTTACTATAGTTACTATAAAATTACAAAATAATAAAAATTGGATAATTAATGAAATTTTTAACATTATATAATTCAATTTTCCTAATCTTAGATCTTTAGGACTATTATATCATTTAATAAAATAGTATTTTTTTTGTAAAACTCATTTATGTCAATTTTGACACTATTTAGTAATTGATTTTTTTAAAGTCATAAAAACTTTATTCATTCGAAAAAACTACATGAAATCCAATATAACAAGTCATAATATTCTATATAAGTTTTTTATGGCATCAAAATGTTCAAATTACAATTATTTTAATATTTATAATATCATTTATTTGAATCTTTCATTAATATGGTAAGCACTGCATCATCATTGTGTCATAAATAAATTTATTTATTTAATGTATAAAAATTATAAATAAACTAAAATCATATATGAAATATTTTCATATTTCTAATTACTATTTATAGTCAAATAAAGAAGTTATATAACCCTATATTAAAACTGTTTTACTAAAATATACATGTTTCTGTTATATTTCTATTTACTTTAAATTAAAAATTCTAAAAGGTCATTATCACACCTAAGTGGATCCATTGGGTATCAAAATAGACCTAAGGATGATCATGGTTGAAAATATCTCATCCAATAGGATATGATAGGTTTTAGGGTGGTTTTGTATTATAATAATATTATTTTTTTACTCTTATTTACCAGATTTACCCTTTAACAATGGTAAATAAAAAAATTATTGAAACTACTTTTATTCAAGTCAAAAAATAAAATGTACATATTTAAAAAAATTGTAACTTCTCATTAAAAATATATAATCCATTTTTCTAAATTCAAAATACATAATTGTAAGAAATTAATTTAAAATCAATCCTGTTGTAACAATGAGAGAATGTGTTTTTAAAAGTCAAAACATTGCAAAAGATTGAAATGTTTTTTCATATGATTTCAATGTAAAATTAATGCTAATGACTTTCATTATATTTAATGATAAAAATATATTCTACTTATACATTAAAACCATTCAATTTTATAATTTAACCATATAAATTATTTTGATGAAAAAAAGTTTTTTTGCTTAAAATTTAGTGTGTTTTTACTATTCATCAAAACTTGAATGTTATTAGAAAATATCAAAATTTCATCCAAACTAACTTTTTATATCTCTATTTAAAATAACGTGTTTATATTTTCATATAAAAATTATTATTTTTTCAAAATATTAAATTAAAAGGGGTTCTCCATTCAAAGATGTAAGATTACCCTTTAAAAAATATAGGTTTTTATACAACAAATAGGGTTTATTCACACCCTATGATTAAAATATACATTGGATAAATATAAATATATTTTATATAACATATGTATCTCATTAATTTCATTACCAATGGTAATTAAATCAAAAATAAAAATATCTAATTTATATTTTTCATAAATAATTGATAACCAATGAATTCACATTGCATTTTCATAAGTTAGTTATACTTATTTCCACTAACCTAACGGAAAGGATATAATGGTAATTTTATTCTAAGAAAATCTCATGGTTCATTTAAAATCATGATTTTTTACAGTGAAAGCTAATGAATAATAAAAAAAATTAAAGAAAATACTTCATAAAAGCATCTCGGTGTTACATTATACCCCCCTTAAACTGAATTTCTCCCTCAAAATTCATCACTTGGAAACAAACAAATGAGGATACCTCTCCCTCATCATATCCCCAAGTTCTCATGTAGATTCTTCAAATTGGTGGTTTTTCTATAAAAATTTAACCAAGCGAGTGGTCTTGTTTCATAGAACTTTTTCACTACGATCCAGAATCTCTATTGGTTGTTCTTCATAAGAAAGCTCTTGATCCAATGGTATAACTTCTGAGTTTAGTACATGTGAATGATCATGAATGTACTTTATTATGAGAGATACATGTAACACATCCCTAACTTGACATAGATTTTGTGGAAGTTCCAATTGGTAAGCCGCCTTCCCAACATGATCCAGAATTTCAAAAGGACCGATATACCTTGGGCTCAACTTTCCCTTATTTCTAAATCTCATTACTCTTTTCTAGAGAGATATTTGTAGAAATACCTTATCACCCAATTTGAACTCTTGGGATTTTCTTCAATTTTTAGAATAACTTCTTTGTTGACTCTAAGTAGCTCTTATGTGTTGTTGAATAGATTTGAAATTTTCTACCATTTAATCAGCAAGATTAGGTACTAATAGATTTATTTCCCCAACTTCAACCTCGCAAGATGGAGTTCTAGACTTATTTCCATATAGGGCTTCATAAGGAGACATCTGAATACTAGATTGAAATATATTATTGTAAGAAAATTCCACCAATGGTATATATTGATCCCAACCACCTTTGAAATACATAGAGAAAGCTCTCAACATGTCTTATAGATTTTGAATTTTCCTCTCAGACTGACTGCATATCTAGGGATGATAAGCAGTGATGAAACTTAACACTATATCTAGAGCCTGTGGAAGAAATCTCTAGAACATCGAGGTAAACCTCAGATCCTGATCAAATATAATGGAAAGCGGTACTCCATGCAATCTTACCACTTCATTTATGTATATCCTAGAAAGATGATCAAGAGAGAAATCCTATCTAATATTAATGAAGTGTGATGACTTCATAAGGTGATCAACTATAACTTAGATAGAATTATTCCCTTTGGATGTTTTGGGAAGTCTGACAAAAAATTACACAGTGATGTTTTCCCATTTCCATTCTAGTATGGGTATTGGTTGTAACATCCCTTTAGACTTCTGTCTCTCAGCCTAAACTTGCTGACAAACCAAGCAGCAAGAGACATATTCACCAACATCTCTTTTCATGCCATCCCACCAGAAAAACTCTTTCAGGTCCCATTATATCTTTGTGCTTCTGGGGTGAATAGATAATAAAGAACTATGAGCCTCATCCAATATCTCCTTCAATTTTTGTATGGGTGGAATACAAAATCGATTCCTAAACCTTAATATTTCATGATAATCAAGGTTAAATTTAGGAACATTTCTCACTTTCTTTTGTAGCTCTACATCTTTCTTCTGTGTATCCTTAATCTTCACTTGTATTGATTGTTGAACATTCATTATAGAAAGATAATATTTCCTTTAAAATTGCAAGATCCATCCATTGAAAATCCTAAAATATTGGATCTTTTGTGATCCTCATCATGGATAGGCTAGCATGGTCTTGTTGACTCAAAGCATATGCCACCTTGTTCACTTTCCCATGGTGGTAATGTATTGATTAGTCATAATATTTAATCAACTTCAACCATATTCTTTGGTTCATATTCATCTCCCTTTTTGTAAAAATATACTTTAAACATTTATAATCAGTATAAAAATCACACCTTTCACCATAAATATAATGCCTCTATATCTTTAATTCAAATATTACCACAAATAAATCCAAATGTCGTGAGGAATAAGTTATCACCATATCATTTTTCATGATAACACATCCTAGACCCTTAGTGGATGCATCACTATAGATCACAAATCTTTCTCCACTACAAGGTAGTGTGATCATAGGTTCACTGGATAACCTAATTTTTTGATCTTTGAAATTATCTTCTCATTCTTCTGTCCATACAAACTTAACTCTTTTCTAAGTCAACTTGTTAGTGGATTAGATTTTTGTGAAAAATCATTCACAAAACATCGATAATATCCAACCAAACCAAGAAAAATTCATATCTCAGTTACCATTTTTGGTCTCAAACAATTTTAAACAACTTTTGTTTTTGACGAATCCATCGATATCCCATCTCTTGAGATTATGTGACCCAAAAATGAAACTTTTTAAAGAAAAAATTCACACATGGTAAATTTTTCATAAAGCTTATATTTTCTCAGGTTCTTCAGTAAAATTCTCATGTGATCTTTATGTTCTTCTTTACTCTTTGAATAAACAAGAATATCTTTTGTAAAGACTAACACAAATTGATCAAGATAATCTATAAAGACTCTGTTCATTATATCCATGAAGATAATAGGGGCATTAGAAAGACCAAAAGGCATCACTATAAATTTATAGTGTCCATACCTTGTATGGAATGTTGTCTTTGGTATATCCTCTTTTTTGACCCTTTATTGATGATATCCTGAACGAAGATCAATCTTGGAAAAGTATTGAGCTCTGCATTGTTTCTTGAATAAGTTATCAATGCGGGGAAGATGATATTTGTTCTTTATAGTGATCTTGTTAAGTTCTCGATAATCAATGTAGAGTCTCATTGATCTATCTTTCTTCTTAACAAACAGAATAGGTTCTCCCAAAGGTGATGCAATAGGGAATATGAAATGTGACTTCCCTTCCTTGGAAATTCATATGTCCTCCATATAGAGAAAGCCAATCCATTCCAAGAATCACATCAAATTCCACTATAGGAAGGATCACAAGATTTTCAGGAAGCACTTTCACACAAACTTTAATCAGAGAAGAATTATAAACTTTTGATGTGGTTGTTGTTCCATTAGAAGTCATCACAGATAACTCAACATCTAATTATTTATGTAATATGAAAATAAACATAGAAAATTATTCAAAAATAAAAGAGTGTGTGGATCCAGAATAAAATAAAACATTTTATACATTATAGTGGATAGTAAGTGTACCTTTCCCCCACTTCATTATTGTACTCCAAGTCACTAATAGTGATTGCTTATTACTTTCCTTTGTCTTTAGAATTAAGATTTTGTTGAATTTGAACTTCATTGATAACCCTTGGATTAAGGAATTTATTGGCATAATGCCCTATTTCCTTGAACTTGTAGCATTGAAGTGTATAAGGTGCATTTTGTGTAGCCTTTTCTCTGTTCCAATAATTAGACATATTTTTTCCATCACTTCAGTATTAAACTACCCCATGACCTTATTTTCCACACTTAAAACATTTACTATTCCATTTAGGATAATTTCCTCCATGTTTCTTTCCACACTTTGAGCAGGGAAACCCATCTTTTTTTAGTATGGTATTTATATTTTCCTTTGAATTGCATTTTTCTCTTCTTATCAGATTCATATAACTAATGGGTTACTCCAATCTCCATATCAAACTTGAGAGAACATCGAATGATTTCCTCGTATATATTAAAGTCCCTTATGGATATTTCCCTTTGGAGACTTGGTTTTAATCCACGAAAGAATCGGTCAATTTTTCTCTCAATTTAGATGGTAATTCCATAATCATACCTTACAAGTCTTGTAAAATTTGTTTCATAGGTACCAATGGATTTATCATCCTTTTTTTAAGTTCAAGGAACTCTTTCTCCATCTTTTTTCGAAGAAAAAGAGGAAAGTACTTATTGAAAATTAATTTCTTGAACTTATCCCATTTCATGGAATCAATTTAATATCTTTTCCTAGAATTCTTGATAAGATTCCACCATTGATCACCTTCACCTTCCAAATGATATACTACTAAGGTGACTTTATCGGGTTCAGAACATTTTCAAACTGAAAATATTATTTCAGTGGTACTGATCCATTGTTCATCCACTAATGGATTTGAAGACCCACTGAAAAAAGATGGATGTTACCTCATGAAGGACTCAACAGAATGTTTCTCCCTCCTTTGCTTGTTTGAAAGTCATACATGACTCACATCTTGAGAAAGTTGTGTGAGAATGGTTACATAATTTTTCATTACAACTCTGATAACATTTGGTTTCTCAAAGGTAAAATCATTTCATTTCCCATCACATTCATCATTAACGTGGTTCTGTCGATTTAGATTAATTGACTAAAACCAATAAGCATAGTGTGAGTAACACAAGTTGTAATAGGAAAACCACATAATAAAGAATAAAATTTCAATTTAAGAAACTTTAGGTTTTATCCTAGGTTATTCATTGCCATTTCTAAAACACTAGGATTGTATCCTATAATTAGAAATATCCTTACGGTTCTTACTACAGATTTATCATCCTAGTTTATAAAGGTTAACTATACCTTTCCTCTAATGCCAACTATAGCGACCCATACTTTACAAACAATGATATTAATTCAAAATTGAATTATATTCATTAAAACATATAATAAAGTCACAACAGGACTGTATAGTTATAGTTTTATTAGATACTAGGAAACATAAACAATTGGTTTATAAAACATCTACATTGTCTCTTGCTTCTTTCTTAATAACTAGACTCGTTTATGGCATATCATACTCAATACCTTTATTCATGACTTGGGGGAAAGAAACATATGAAAGGGAGATCTCAAATTCATAGTAAAGGTAAAAAAGGTAGAATATCAATCATATCACAATCATAAGACATAAGAACATAACATTTGGATGTCTTATCATGCATATGAAAGATCGTGATATCATGTCATGGGATAAAAGTTCATAAGAATTAATATAAATAATCCCAAAAGTAAAAAAATAAGACATAAATTTTTGTGTCATGCACATAATCATATAAAATCATTTCAATATTAGCCAAGGCTCATAGCCAAGACCATCATAGCAGACAAATTCCATTACTAAACCAGGTTTACTTGTCATTCCAGTCCTATATTACAAAACCATATTTACTTGTCATTCTAGTCATGTCTATATCAAGAAATATAAATCTTTACCTAATACATTGGTGGGGGATATAGGTCCCACCCATCACATAATGAAATCATTCTTACATGTTCCACAAAAACATAAATCATAGCATAACCCCTAGAATAATATTGGTTTCTTAAACATCATTCCATCATAATCCATATAAAAAAATGGAGTTCATAAATAGAATTCAATCGTAAAAACAACTCAAATAATAGTGATAATAGGGATAGAAACATAACCCTATTCAAATAATTTCATCTTATATGAAAATTAATTTTGCTAAAATATTTGAAATTAATTCTTAATGAAAATATAATTTCTTCTTCCAAAACGTTTTCTTTTCTCAAAATACCCCACAATTTTAAAGGAAAATAATTTAATTGAAAATACACTTGAAATATTGTAAAGTAATATTCATGAAAATAAGGTGTTATGATAGCATAATAATCCATGCATGCCATATAAGTTAAAAAACATTCTTCTTGTACTCTTTCTAAAAAAGTCAAAAAGTACATTTTGTGGAAAACGAAAGAAATATTCCTTCCATACCATTTAATAAAAATTTACCAATGCATAAAATTCACTTTAAAAATTCATATAATAATATAAATAATATTATATATTTAGAAAATATGGATCTGAATGATAAATATACCCTATTAAATACTTACAAATAAACAATTTGGATAATAATGAGATTGTAAAATTATTCCTTACCTTAAGTCTGATATCCTTTATATATATCTGAACCTCCTGTATAATGATATAAATGATGTTATTGAATTATTACAGAATCATAATAATTTTTATGATATCATATTTGATTATATTATCATCTTTTTGTTAGTAACATTTCATTGTCATTCGTTATTCGGATATTAACTGCTTTATGTTCTTATGAAAATTTTGTCAGATAAGTTCATATTACAATTCTTAGTATATAGTTATATCATTTAAATAATTATATTAGTATAATATATATCATATTTATTCATTTCATTCATTTATATAATCATGGATTAATTAATATCATGTATATTTAATTACATCGCATTGTAGAGACGGTAGGTCGTACGTACGCACGAGCGACGATATCATTCAATTAATGGTTAAATGATATTGAATTAAATGGTATATTAATTATAAAAAATAATTATCATGTTATATTTATTATTTAAATTCATTACAATCATCATTAAACCAATAAAAATAAATTATTTTTGAATAACATATTACACCACAACGTAGAGACGATAAGTCGTACGTATGCATGCATGGTGATATTGTTATTTGTAGGATGGATAAGATGTTGTATAAGGTTTTCCCATAATTATAATAAAATATAAGCATGTATAATATACCACATTTATTACTTTATTATATAAAAAACATAATAATATGAAGAAGAAGAAGAAGAAGAAAATAATTTGGAAAGAGGTGATAAAACAATTACCTCTTTTTCAAGTATCTTCTTTTGATTTGCACAAAAGGTCTCTTTAGGATAGATTTATGCACAATGTGTGGCCTATAAGAGGAATGAGGATTGTTAGAAGCTTATGTTTTCAGAATTTGGATGATACCAGGGCCTTTAGAGGTGTGAGTAAATGGGTAGAGGTGGTGTTCTTTTATAAGAGGTGGGAGGGTCACTTTAGGAAAGTTTTGAAATATTGTTTCATTATAAAATTATTTTCGAATTATAAAAGTTTGAAAGTGATACATTTCAATTATAATATGTGGATGGGTCTAAATCCTCTCATATAATAGGGTTTATACAAGTTTAGTTCAAAAACTTAACCTTATCTTTTAGCTTTAACCCTTATTTAAAAACATTAACTCTTACCTTGTCTTCTTGTATTTTCATAATATATGGTTACTATAGTTATTATAGTTACTATAAAATTCCAAGATAACAAAAATTAAATCATTAATGAAATTTTTAACATTATATAAGTAATATTTATGAATCTTATATTTTTAGTATTGTTATATCATTTAATAAAATAGTATTTGTTTTAAAAACTCATTTATGCCAATTTTGACACTATTTAGTAATTTCTTTTTAAGATTGGGGCTGAAGCCTCATTTTATTATTTAAAGAAAAGACCTCTTTAGACTAGGTAGAGGGAGACCCATTACATAGCCCGAAGGCCCAAGGCCAAGTGGCCTGAATACTAGGCTTGAAAGCCCATTTTTTGGCCCAAAGGGCTCCTCGGTGAATAGTACTACTACAATACCCGGGCTGCTACAGTACCTGCTACAGTACCCGGAAATTAGTCTCTGCCCGCATTTGATCCGGGGTCTTTTGGATGCCAAGTAGGAGTCTGTACCACTATGGTACAAGCTCGTTGGCCTATTTGGTAATTGATTTTTGTTAAAGTCGTAACAACTTTATTCATTAGAAAAAACTAAATTAAATAAAATATAACATGTCAAAATCATCCATAGAATTAATTTATGGCATAAAAATATTCAAATTACAATTATTTTAATATTTATAATATTATTTATTTGAATCTTTCATTAATAAGGTAATCACTCCATCATCATTGTCTCATAAATAAATTTATTTATCTAATGTATAAAAATTATAAATAAAATACCATGATGTAGTAAATATTTTTATATTTATAATTATTATTTATAGTCAAATAAATAAGTTATATAACCTTATATTAAAAATGTTTTTAGTAAAAGATACTTGTTTATGTTATATTTTTATTTACTTTAAATTAAAAAATCTAAAAGGTCATTATCACACCCAAGTGGCTCCATAGGGTCTTAAAATTGACCCAAGGATGATCATGGTCGGGAATATCTCATCCAATAGGATTAGGACACGTTTTAGGGTCGTTTTATATTATTAGAATATTTTTTACCCTTATTTACCCGATTTACCCTTTTACTATGGTAAATAAAAATAATTTCTGAAGTAACTATTCATAATGTTCAAAAATAAAAGGGACCTTTTTACACAATTTAGATCTTATGGTTTTAAATATGTAATCCATTTTTCTAAATTATAAACACATAATTGGAAGAAATTAATTTAAAATCAATTTCATTGAGAACGTGTTTTTAAAAGTTAAAACATTGCAAAAGATTGAAATGTTTTTTCATATGAATTCAATGTAAAATTAATGATAATGACATAAATTATATTGAATGATAAAAATATATTCTATTTATACTTTAAAACCATTAAATCTTACAATTTAACCATATAAATTATTTTGATGAAAAAAGTTATTTTCACTTAAAATTTATTGTGCTTTTACTATTCATCAAAACTTGAATGTTATCAGAAAATATCAGAAATTAATCCAAAATAAATTTTTATATCCCTATTTAAAATAACATATTTATTTTGTTGTATAAAAATTATTAATGTCCCAAAATATTAATTTAAAAGGGGTTCTCCATTCAAAGGCATAAGATTACCCCTTAAAAATATAGGTTTTTAAACAAAAAATAGGGTGTATTCACAACCTATGATTAAAATATCCATTGGATTAATATAAAAATATTTTATATAACCTATATATATCATTAATTTCATTAAAAATATTAATTCACTCAAAAATAAAAATATCTAATTTATATTTTTCATAAATGATTGATAACCAATAAATTCACAATGCATTTTCATAAGTTAGTTATACTTATTCCCGCTAACCTAACAGCTAGTCTATTATGGAAATTTTATACTAAGTGCATCTCATGGTTCTTTTAAACTCACAATTTCATGAAATAAAATCTTTTGAAGAATAAAAAATATTTAAAGAAAATATTTCATAAAAAGTTTTTGGGTGTTACATGATACCCCCCTTAAACTGAATTGTGCCCTCAAAATTCATCACTTGGAAAAAAACAAATGAGGATACCTCTCCCTCATCATATACTCAATTTCTCATGTATCTAACTCAAATTATTGGTTGCTTCATAAAACTTTAACCAAGTGAGTGGTCTTATTTCGTAGAAATTTTTCACTACGATCCAGAATCTCTATCGGTTGTTCTTCATAAGAAAGATCTTGCTGCAACGATATAACTTCTGAGTTTATAACATGTGAAATATCAGGTATATAATTTATTAGGAGAGATATATGGAACACATCATGAACTTAATAGATATTTGGTGGAAATTCCAATTGGTAAGCTACCTTCCCAACATGATCCAGAATTTCAAAAGGACTGATATACTTAGGGCTCAACTTGCCCTTCTTTCCAAAGATCATTACTCTCTTCTAGGGAGATATACATAGTGATACCTTATCACCCACTTCAAACTCTAGGTCTTTTATTCAGTTGGAATCATCACTTTTTTTTAACTCAGAGCTTGTCTTATGTGTTGTTGAATAGATTTGACCTTTTCTATTATTTCATCAACAAGATCAGGTCCTAATAGCTTTCTTTCCCCAATTCCATCCCATCAATTTGGAGTTTTTCACTTATTTCTATAGAGGGCTTTATAAATATCTATATGAATACTAGAGGGAAATTGATTATTGTAAGAAAATTCCACCAATGTTATATGTTGATCCCAAACACCTTTGAAATTTATAGAGCAAGCTCTCAACATGTCTTCTAGAGTTTGAATTTTCCTCCTAGACTAACCATCTATTTGTGGATGATAAGCAGTGTTGAAACTTAACTCTATATCTATATCCTACTGAAGACTTCTCTAGAACATTGAGTTAAACCTCAAATCTTGATCAGATATATTGGAATGTGGTACTATATGAAGTCTTACAAGTTCCTTTACCTATATCCTGGCAAGCTGATCAAGAAAAAAATACTCTCTAACAGTAATGAAGTGTGCTGACTTCGTAAGGCAATAAATTATAACCCAAATAGTATTATTTACTTTTTATGTTTTGGGAAGTCTGATGAAAAATTCCATAGTGATGTTTTTTCATCTCAATTCTAGTATGGGTAATGATTGTGACATCCCTTTAGACTTTGTCTCTACCTTAACTTACTGAAAAACCAGGCACAGTGAGATATATTCGACAACATCTCTTTTCTTTCCATCACACTATAAATACTCTTTCAGGTCCCTGTACATCATTGTGCTTCCAAGGTGAATAGATAATGAAAAACTATGAGCCTCATCCAATATCTCCTTCTTTAATTCTGGTATGGGAGGAATACAAACTCGGTTCCAAAACCTTATTATTTCATCACAATCAACATTAAATTAAGGAACATTTCTCACCTTCTTTTTTATATCTACATCTTTCTCCCATGCCTCCTTAATCTTTACTTATATTGATGGTTGAAAATTCATTTGATAAAGATAAGATTTCCCCCCTTCCTTTAAAATTTTAGGATCCATCCTTTTGAAATCCATAAATATTGGATCTTTTTTATCCTCATCATGGATATGATAGCATGGTCTTGTTGACCCAAAGCATCTACAACCTTCTTTTTTTCCCTGGGTGGTAATGTATTTAGAATTTTTAATCTTTAATCAAATCCAACCATCTTCTTTGGTCCATACTCAGCTCCTTTTGTGTGAAATTATACTTTAAACTTTTATGATTTGTAAAAATATCACACCTTTCACCATAAAGATAATGCCTCTATATCTTTAATGCAAATAATACCGCATCTAACTCCAAGTCATGAGTTGGGTAATTTTTCTCATGTATTTTCAACTTTTGTGAGGTATAATATATCACCATATCATTTTTCATGAGAACACATCCCATCCTCTTCTTGGATGCATCATTATAGATCACAAATCTTTCTACACTACAAGGCAGTGTGAGCATAGGTGCACTGGCTAACCTTTTTTTATCTCTTTGAAATTATCTTCGCATTCTTCTGTCCATATGAAATTAACTTATTTCCAAGTCAACATAGTGACTGTATTGGATAATAATGAAAAATTATTTATAAAATATTGATAATATCAAGTCAAACCAAGAAAATATCGAATCTCGGCTACCGTTTTTGGTCTCGGCCAACATTCAACAACTTTTGTTTTTTGATGGATCCATGTATATCCCATCTCTTGAGATTATGTGACCCAAAAATAAAACTTTCTAAATCCAAAATTCACACTTGGTAAATTTTTCATCAAGATTCTCTTTTCTCAGGGTCTTCAGTATAATTCTCAAGTGGTCTTCATGTTCTTCCTTTCCTTCAAATAAACAAGAATATCATCTATAAAGACTACCACAAACTGATTAAGATGGTATTGAAAGACTCTATTCCTTATATTAGTGAATATATCTGGAGAATTAGTAAGATTAAAAGGAATCACTATAAATTCATAGTGTCCATACCTTGTATGGAATGCCATATTTAGTATGTCTTTATTTTTTACCTTTAATTAGTGATATCCTGAATGAATATCAATCTTGGTAAAGCATTTAACTCCACATAGTTGGTCAAATAAGTCACCAATGTGGGGAAGAGGATATTTTTTCTTGATAGTGATCTTGTTAAGTTCTCCATAATCAATGCACAGTCTCATTGATCCATCTTTCTTCTTAACAAACAGAAGAGGTGCTCCCCAAGGTGACGCACTAGGGTGTATGAATCCCTTATCAATATTATCTTGGAGTTTCTTCTTCAATTATTGAAAATCAATTGGGGCCATTCTATAAGGTGAATTTGAAATAGGCATAGAAACCACTATGAGTTCTATTGAAAACTCAACTTCTCTATTTGTTTGAAGACTATAAAATTCTTCCATAAATACATTATCAAACTTTCGTAAAATGGGCATATTATTAATTGTGAGTTTCTCCCCAACCATTTGAGATAAATAACCTTCGTTTATTGGAATCAAAACCCATAGGATGGAAGAAATTTCTATTGGAAGGTTATATTCATCCTTACATCGATATATGATCATAGATTGATCTGTATTATGAAATGTGACTTCTCTTCCTATAAATTGATATGAGATCCACATAGGAAAAGCTAATCCATGCCAAGAATCACATCGAATTCCACTATAGGAAGGATCACATGATTTTCAGGAAGCGCTATCCCAAAAACTTCAATCAGAGAAGAATTGAAATCTTTTTATGTGACTATTGTGCAATTAGGAGTCTTCATAGCTAACTCAACATCTAATTATTGAGGTAATATAGTGATACCCTTAGAAAATTATTTAGAAATAAAAGATTGGGTGGATCCAAACTCAAATAAAACGTTTTCTACTTTAGAGGGGAGGGTAAGTGTACCTTTCACTGCTTCATTATCTTACTCCATATTGCCAATAGTGATTTCATATGACTTTCCTTTTCCTTTGGACTTAGGATTTTATTGACATCAATCATCATAAATAACCATTGAGTTAGGGAATTTATTGGCATAATTCCCCCATTTAGTTGAACTTGTAGCATTGAAGTGTAGGAGGTTCATTCTTTGTAGCATTTTCTCTTTTCACATCATTATACATCTTTTTCCCATCGCTTCAGCATTAAAATACCTGACTACCTTCTTTTCCACACTTAAAACATTTACTAGTCCCTTTAAGACAATTTCCTTCGTGTTTCTTTACATACTTTGAGCATAATGGGAAACTTATCTTCTTTTCAGTGCGGTCTTTATATTTTCCTTTGAATGCTATTTTTCTCTTTTTATCAGACCCATATGACTGATGGGTTACTTTAATCTACATATCAATCTTTATATCACATCAAATGATTTCCACATAGATATTAAATTCCCTTATGGATAATTCCCTTCAAAGATTTGATTTTAAGCCACTAAAGAATCGATCAATTTTACTCTTAGGTTAGATAATAATTCCAGAAGCATACCTTGAAAGTCTTGTAAAATTTTATTCGTAGGTACCAATGGATTCTTCATCCTTTTTCTTAAGTTCAAGGAACTAATTCTCCATCTTTGTTCAAATAATACAATATAAGTACTTATTGAAAAATAAGTTCTTGAACCCATTCCATTCCATGGACTCAATTTCATCTCTTTTCCTCGTATTCTTGATAATATTACACCATTAATCAGCTTCAATTTCCAAACAATAGACTGATAAGAAGAATTTATCATGTTCAGTACATTGTCGAACTGAAAATATATTTTCAATGTTAATGATCCATTATTCATCCACTAATGGATCAGAAGACCCGTTGAATGAAGGTGGATGTTGCCTCATGAAGGACTCAGCAGAATATTTCTCCCTCCTTTGCTTGTTTTGAAGTCCTGAAAGATTTATATAAATAGAAAGTTGTGTAAGCATGGATACAAGATTTTTTATTCCAACTCCCATAACATTTGGTTGCTCAGGGGTACAATCATTACATTTCTTGTCACATTCATCATTAACATGGTTCCTTCAGGTTCCAGCTATTGACTAAAACCAAGAAGCATAGTGTGAGCAACACAAATCATAATAGTAAAAACACATAATAAAGAATAAAATTTCAATTTAGGACACTTTAGGTTTTATCCTAGGTTATTCATGGTCATTTCTAAAACACTAGTATTGTATCCTATACTTAGACATATTTTTAGGGTTCTTACTAAGGCTTTCTCATCCTTGTTTCCAAAGGTTAACTAAACCTTTCCTCTAATACCAACTATAGCAACCCATAATTTACATAAATTGGTATTACTTAACAAATTAATTATATTCATTACAACATATAAAAAATCCATGATAGGATTGTATAGGTATTGTGTCTTCAGAAATTGGGAAAAATAAACAATTAGTTCATAAAACATCAATATTGTCTCTCGTTTATTTCTTCATAACTAGACTCCTTTTTCGGAATATCATACTTAATACACTTATTCATAACCTAGGTAAAAAAACATTTGAAAGGGTGATCACAAGTTCTTAGTAATGGTAAATAATAGATAATATCAATCATATCATAGTCATAAGAAATAAGAACAAAACATTTGGAGGTCTTATCCTGCATATGAAAGATCGTGATATCATTTCATGGGATAAAACTTCATAATAATTAATGGACATAATCCCAAAACTAAAAACATAATACATGAAGTTTTGAGGCATACACATAAGCATGGAAAATCATTTCCATATTATCCATGGCTCATAGGCAAGACCATCATAGCAGAAAATGTATAATACTAAAGTGGGTTTACTTGTTGTTCCAGTACTATATTACTGAACCGGATTTTCTTGTTGTTCTAGTAATTTCTATATCATGAGATATAAATAATTACCAAATGAATTGGAAGGATATATAGGTCCCACCCATCTCATAATGAAATCATTCTTACATGTTCCACAAAAACATAAATCATAGCATGACCCACGGAATAAAATGGGTTTCTTAAACATCATTCCATCATAATCCATATAAAACCAATGGATTTTATAAATATAATTCAATCATAAACACAAATAAAATAATAGTGATGATATAGATAGAAACATAACCCTATTCAAATAATGTCATCTGAAATGGAGATTAATTTTGATAAAGTATTTGAAATTAATTCTTGAGGAAAATACTTTTTCTTCTTCAAAAACGTTTTATTTTCTCAAAATGACATGAAATTTTAAAGGAAAAGAATTTAATTAAAAATACACTTGAAATATTGTAAAGGAATATTCATTTAAATAAGGAGTTATGAAATCATAAGAATCCATTCATGCTATATGAGTTAAAAAACATTCTTCCCATACTCTTGTCAGAAAAGTCAAAAAGTACCTCGTATGAAAAATGAAAGAAATATTCAATCCATACCAATTAATAAAAAATTACCAATGGTTAAAATTCACTTGAAAAATTATTATAATAGTATAAATAATATTATATATTTAGGAAACATGTATTTAAATGATAAATATACCCCAGTAAATACTTACAAATAAAAAATCTCGAATAATAATGAGATTGTCAAATTATCCCTTACCTTAGGTTCGATATCCTTCGTATGTATCCTAACCTCATGTACAATAATTTAAATGATTTTATTGACTTATTCTAGAATCATAATCATTTTTATGATATCATATATGATTATATTATCATTTTTTTGTTAGTAACATTTCATTGTCACTAGTTATTCGGAAATTAACTACTTTGTGTTCTTATGGAAGTTTTATCGGGTAAGTTCATGTTAAAATTATTAGGTTATAGTTATATAATTTAAATAATGATATTATCATAATATATATCATATTTATTCATTCCATTCATGTATATTATCATGTTTTAATGAAGATCATGTAGAATGAATCACATCACATCGTGGAGATGGTAGGTCGTACGTACGCACGAGAAATGATATCATTCACATAATGGTTAAATGATATGTAATTGGATGGTATATTAATTATAAAGAATAAATATTATATTATATTAATTATTTAAATCCATTATAATCATCATCATACACATCCAAATAAAGTATTTTTGAATAATAAGTTACACCACGACGTGGAGATGGTAAGTCGTACGTATGCATGCATGGTGATGTTGTCATTTGTAGGATGGACAAAGGGGGGTATAAGGTTGTCCCATAATTATAGTAACATATAATAATTTAAAATATTCTGGATTTATTAATTTATTATGGAAACAACATAACAAGAGGAAGTGGATGGAGAAAATAATTTTGAAAGAGGTGACAAAATAGTTACCTCTTTTTCAAGTGTCTCCTTTGGATTTTCACAAAAGGACTCCTTAGGATGGATTTATGCCCAATATGTGGACTCTAAGAGTAAGTTAGGGATTTTAGGATATTATTTTATAAGAATTTTGGAGATCCATCTGGCTTTATAGGTGGGAGTAAGTAGGTAGAGGTAGTGAACTTTTATAAGAGGGATGAGGGGAACTTCAGGAAAGTTGTGGAATACTATTTTATTATAAAATGATTTTAGAATTATAATAGTTTCAAAGTGATAAATTTATAGGATGATATTAGGATGGGTCTAAATCCTATCAACGAATAGGTTTTAGACAAGTTTAGGTCACAAAAATTAACCTTATCTTTTAGATTTAACCCTTAGTTACAAACAATACCTCTTACCATGTCTTATTGTATTTTCATAATATATGGTTACTATAGTTACTATAAAATGTCAAGAGAACCAAAAGTGGATAATTAATGATATATTTAACATTATATAATTCAATTGGACAAATATTATATTTTTAGGACTATTGTATCATTTAATAAAATATTAATGTTTTAAAAACTCATTTATGACAATTTTAACACTATTTAGTAAATGGTATTTGTTAAAGTCATAAAAACATAATTCATTAAAAACAACTACATTAAATCAAATATAACATATCATAATCATACAAAAAGTTTTTTTTCAGAATTAAAATGTTCAAATTACATTTATTTTAATATTTATAATATCATTTATTTGAATCTTTCATTAATAATGTAATCACTACATCATCATTGTGTCATAAATAAATTTTTTTATTTAATGTCTAAAAATAATAAATAAAAGACCGTGATGTAGGAAATATTTTTATATTTATATTTACTATTTATATTCAAATAAATCAGTTATATAACCCTATATTAAAAGTGTTTTAGTAAAAGATACATGTTTATGTTATATTTCTCTTTACTTTAAATTAAAAATTCTAAAAGGTCATTATCAAACCCAAGTGGCTTCATGGGGTCTTAAAATCGAACCAAGGATGCTAATGGTTAGAAATATCTCATTAAATAGTATTAAGACATGTTTTATGGTAGTTTTATATGATTATAATTTTATTTGATTACCCTTATTTACCAGATTTACCCTTTAACCAGGGTAAATAAAAATAATTACTGAGGTTACTATTCATAATGTCCAAAAATAAAAGGTACCTATTTACACAATTTTGACCTTATTATTCTAAATATGGGATCAATTTTTCTAAATTCAAAACAAATAATTTTCAGAAATTAATTTAAGATCAATATCGTTGTCAAAATGAGAGAATGTGTTTTTAAAAGTTAAAACATTGCAAAAGATTAAAATGTTTCTTCATATGAATTCAATTTAAAATTAATGTTACTGACATAAATTATATTGAATGATAAAAATATATTATATTTATACATTAAAATCATTCAATATTATAATTTGACCATATTAATTATTTCGATGAAAAATGTTGTTTTCACTTAAAATTTAGTGTGTTTTTACTATTCATCAAAACTTGAATGTTATCAGAAAATATTAGAAATTCATCCAAAGTAAATTTTTATATATAAATTTAAAATAAAATTTTTATATTGTCATATAAAAATTATTAATGTGTCAAAATATTAATTTAAAAGGGTTTTACCATTCAAAGGCATAAGATTACTCTTTAAAAAAATATAGGTTTTTATACAACAAATAGAGTTTATTCATACTCTATGATTAAAATATAACATAGATGAATATAAAAATATTTTATATAACATATATATCATATTAATTTCATTTCCAATAGTAATTAACTCAAAAATTTAAATATCTAATTAATATTTTTCATAAATAATTGATAGTCAATTAATTCATAATGCATTTTCATAATTTAGTTATAATTATTCCCGCTAACCTAACGGTTATTCTATAACAGTAATTTTATACTAATGTAATATCAAAGTCCATTTAAACTCACGATTGTTTGCAACACAAGCTTCTAAAGAATAAAAATTATTTAAAGAAAATATTACATAAAAACATCCAGGTGCTACATAACAACTCCTACTCAAGATAAAAGTAATGAAAGATCTCGAGTACATGCATGTAATTCCATAAAAACTAAAACAAATGCAAATACATAACTAAATGTAATAAAATATAATCCTCAAAAAAAATCATGAACTCTCAAATATCTTTGGAACAACCCAAGATCGAGTAATGTCCAATACGGTCACTAACTAGCTTCTATACACCTAAAAATAGTTTATATATATATAGGGTGAGCATAACATGTATACTTTGTAGGATCCAATCTACAACCTCTCCTGAAAAATATGAATAAATAATGTTAAATCCCAATGAATAACAAGTAAAAATAGCTCATCACCTAAATAAGTATAATTTGTTCCTAGCATCACAGTGTAAATCTCTCACCAAGTATCACATACAAGTGAACATATAATATTATATAAAAATAGGGTACCCCACTACCACTACCCCACTGGTTTTCCCCTTTACCTCAACGTCGCGCGTCCTGATCTATCTCTATCCAAAATAAATCCAACTTGTAGACACCTTGGATAAGGTATCATAACATTCATATCATGCATTATATCAACTCATCATCACGTACCACGCACCTTATTCATCACATCATCTCATCGTCCCATGACACATCTCCAAATATCTAGTGAGTAGTTTTCAGGAGCCACCATAGCCTGTATTTCATGTATTATACCCCAATACATCATAAAACTTTCTCATCATATATAAAATAATACATAGGATGCTATATGGGTAAAGTTAAAAACCATGTATACCAATACATATTACTGGCTATAGTAGAAATAAGGGCTAGAGGGGGTAGTTAGCCATTTGTTCATCATCAACCAAGATATTGGGGAAAACAGTCTCCCATAGTCTCCACTGGGTGTTAGTCTCCCTACCAGCATAGGTGAGGTATAGTATTAAATCATAAAAAATATATAGGATATAATATAGCTCACAACCTCAGCATGGGAATTTACTTAATCATAGGCTCAATTGTATTTATCATCACTTAGACACTTGGCTCCAACTAAAAAGGACTAGATATCATATATGCACACAATCATTCAAGAATAATTTCATTTAATTAATTATTTAATTTTAACATTCACGTTACATTAATTAATTCATTATTCATTGATTAAAATTATTCAATTTCAATTTTCATTAACAACCAAATGAAGTCCACTAGCTCTAATAATAATTGAACAAACTCCACGGTTCCACAAGATTATCAATATTTGTATTCTATTCATGAACCAACCCCATGGGTTAAAAATTTTATAATTCATTATCATTCCATAATTTTAGGTACTCTATGGAATATCCTAAGCTGTCAAAAAAGATATCATAAACTAAGAACAATCATCTGTCGTATGCAGTGGCTAAAGGAATTTAGGTAAACAATCAATTTGATTGTCCAACCATTAAAGAATAACATTATCAAGTAAATAACCATCTTTCATCATAAAACTGGGAAATCCTAGATTCATCATATTCCATAAATATTGGTGTTATCCCCAACAACACTATGTATATCACCCTACATATGTCCCCCAATCACTAGCATCAACTGCTACCACATACTCGATCCTCTCTACCCATATCTCACCAAACCATTTTCCATTACATGATCGCCTAATGTTTTACAGAAAGAATCACATTTGAGTAACACATAAGGAAACAATGAAATAAAAAATGATTCAACCAAGTATCTAGTCTCTAAAAACCAAGGCATTTAGACTTTAAAATAAAATGGGCATGTTCGGTCCCAAACATGTATGTTTATCAAATAACTGGTTCTTTAACATCTTAAATTAACTAATTAATTTACCATGGGATAAAAACACAAGAAACTTAAGGAAACACCTATTAAAATATATAAATTTCTTATACATGATATAAATTATAACTTTCTATTTCTATAACTTTAAGGGATAATAATTCCATTAACATGCCTCTTTATTATTATCAATAATAAGAATTTTTAACTCTTGTTATTTAACTATTTGCATTAACATAAAGAAGAACAATTTAAATTAAACATGCATCTAGAATAATTTTATTTCCATTAAATTATAATAATAAATGGATTTAAAAAACATTCCTCTTTAATTATTTATCCAACAACAATATTAGTAATATGTTCTTGACCATTTTCATCAAATTAATATGTTAAAACCAAGAATAAATAACATGTTAACCAAAGAATAAACATTAATAGAACACTATATAAAAAATAAAGAGGCAAACCATTATCATGGAGGAAATACATGTGATCACTACAACCATAAACAATTTCTTTTCTTTAATCATGTTTATTCTTTATTAATGTTAATTCCATATCACCCAAAGATATACGGCATGATTATTTTATGGTTGCGTATAAAATAATAACAGAATCAATTAATTCCCTACCACAAGTATTTCAATGTTTTTCAATCAAGAATGGAAGAACAATATAGATCACTTATCACCTCTCTTATAAAGAAACTATATCCCCCCAAGGATGTTACACCAAAAAAAAGGAACCCCATGGGAATAAAGTAGATCTACCTATATATCATGTAATGATAAAATAGGAAGAAAAAAAGCCAATCATAGAAGAAACCAGAAGAGGATGAGGTAAAAATCACCTCATATCACCATAAATCAAACACAGGAAGATCAGGATCAATCCCTATCGAAAGGAGTTCAAAAAACCATAAATAAGTACTACTGGATTCCTAGAGTTGGGAGAGAATCGGAGTTTTTGAGAGAATTTGAGGGTGAGAAAGGATTTATAGTCATTCTTCTGGATGAATATTAATAGTTTGAATGGGTATTTCAGGTCGTGAATGTCCTGAGTTTAAGACCCACTAAAAAATTCATTGCTTATATCCAAAAAATCTAGTTTTGATTCCCATTTTGAAATTCATGTTCACATCATGAGTTTTTTGGTATAATTTCGTCGAATCCAAACATCATCCATTCACTACATAAATATATATTACACATCATAAATCATTCCCTACAAACTTATCTTATGTAAGTTGTGGATAAACACTTCATTCCACAAACTCCCAAATCACAATATAAACTACACTTTGTATTATGAACTCCTCCTGCAACAATATTCAACCTCCCAAATTCCATTGATCCTACTCCAGGCTTCCTCCAAACACCACAGAATTCTGAAAACCCCAAAGTAATGGGATAAAAGGATCTAGGGTTTTATAGTCATACCATAAAATAGTCATTTTACTTTCTCATGCCTCTAAAAACCCACATAAGAAGATCCCATTTATTCAAGAATAACAATACATTTCAACTTACCTCAATAGGGATGATTATTACAAGTATTCAAACATCCATAATTTCCATCACATGTAAAGGGTCATGACCTATGGGTTTTCATTTACAATAAATCATTAAAAGTTCCAGTCAGGCCAAGGAATCATTATTTAAGGATAAAATAAATGAACAGCCCTTTTGAAAACCAAAAACATTATTCATTATTTCATTATGTTAATAAATAAAAGTTTTCAAATAATTTCTCAAAAAGGGACAAACAAACCTGAGCTTAGAAAAAACATGTGTATCATCATTTTTGAAAGCAAAATTTCATATAATTTGAATATAAAACTATAAAATATCCAATTGGGCATTTGAATTTCCAAAATAATGGCTTACACATTTAAAACATATTTAAGGATCATTTCATATGAAAATCTCTTTTTCCCATTTTTTAAAAACATAAGAAAATGTGCATATTTTGATATAGCTTCCAAAATATAAGTGGTAACATTTAAGAAATTGAAATACGATGATGAATTCACAAGATATAATATTTCAAATTTAAAAAAGAGATTCATGGTACACCTACATAAAATCCCATTGGTTTAGACAAGTATGGAGGAAATCCATAATGACACTACCCAAGAAGCATTCCAAATCCAAGAGAGATCCAAACAAACTCTAAAACATAAAATTCCACCAATTAAGAATAAAAAAAGATCTCATATTCATCATCTATGGATTCTAGAGTTTGTGAGGATATAATCACAAGATATAATAAAAAATGAGATCTTACCTTTAATAACCAACTTCAAGACTTGAAGAAACTCAAAGGGTCCAGCATGGAGGAAGAGAGAAACCAAGGAAATGATAATAGGATTTTGGGATGTCAAATGAGAGGGAGAAGGACCCAAAAAGGTTTAAATAAAGTATGGTAAATTATTAAATACTTTATATTAAAACCAGTTCGACAACATTCATAGCATGAAAGACCATTAAATGTGTGAATGGACATTCATCCCAAATAATCATACTATGAAATTACCCTTGAGGAAGTAAATATATTCTACCCAACATGATGAATAATTATAAATGGGATTAATAAGAACAACATAAAAGTGTTTCATGCCATAAAACCATCTTTCATGTCATGAACTATTGTTTCATGTAGTTTCTAGCACTTCATCCACTCCCATGACCTTTGAAACTCCCAGAAACCAAAGCACAAGAACTACCCATGGTAAAAATCCAAAATAAAATAAATGTAAAAGTAAAGTGAGGTAAATATGTGAAAATTATTACCACCATAATACATTATACCCCTATAAATTCTTGTGGTAAATATTTGATCAAGAAAAATAAGAAACTTAGAGCTCAAGAGTAAAAATCCAATCAAAGACACACTTTTGAAACTCAAACACCAATCCAAAACCTAGGAAACTCTAAAAAAACAAAGGAAAAAAGTTCAAAGAGACTTCACTAAAACTTATCTCTTCAAGTTCTAGATGATGATTCATAAATTTCCCAATCATTCATAAACACAATGGCTAAAGGTTCAATGATAGCTCAAAGCACAACACCTGATCAGCTTCAACATCACACTAGAGAAAAGATCTGGAAGAATCATCACTCTAAGAAATGAAAAAAAGATAAATCTAGACATAGATATCAGTATAAAGAAATTAGAAATACCTCAACATGAACTACCTAGTTTATTCTTAGTTCATGTGAGGGTAACCTGAGACCATGCTTCAGGATCATCGGTTCTCAGTGAATCCAACAAAACATCATAGCAGAACCAACTTTGGATCCTGGTCACCACAACACCTACATAAGATTTACTTTGTATAACCATTAAAAATCCACAACCTATCAGGATCCCAAAATATATAAAATGAGGCACATCACTAAATATTGAAGCATGATAATTTCTAATATAACCAATACCCTATAGTGGATATCCAAAAACAACACAAAATAAAAAAAACATATGAATTATCTCAAAGGTTTCAACATCCCAAGGACTCTCTTCCTTGATTCTCAGACCGAATCAAAAAAAACCCACATCAATTAAAATCCTAATAAAAACTTCAGGAATTAAAATCTCTCAAATAGAAACTAAAAAAGGTTATATACTAGACCAAGCGATAGGCCATGGCTAAAAAATAATTCTCACAAGGAAAGAAATAAATAAGTATTAATTCAAAAAACCAACCTCCTCAAAACAAAAGGATTCCTTGAACTAGAAATAAACCCACAAAGACTCACTCGCTCTCTAAACAACTAAGTTTTGTCTAGAAACAAAAGATAAACCACTAGATCATGGTAGATTAGGGTTGGAGAAAACCAAAAAAAATATTCAAGAAAGAACATCCTTGTTTGAATACTAAACAATAAGGAATTAATAAGGTTAAGGAAATAAAAATTATATTAATGGTATATAAGTATGTACTCATTTATCCCTGATAAAGAGAAATAAATAATATTTTGATAAGTAAAACTCATAAATGGTTGTCTCCCCACCATATTAGAGTTTTCCTTAGATTCAAGCTCTTTTAACTCAATTAATCAAAGACTGGATGTAAAAACAAAAGAAAGATCATGCAAAAAACCATATAAACTAGATTCTTACATCAGTAAGAAATAATCCATTAATGAAATAAGAAATTTATAAACATTTTCATTGTAATTCCAAAAAAACAAAGAATAGCTACTGGTATCACAAGACTAATAAGAGGAAACAAATTACATCAAAAGAAAACTTAAATTTTCTTCAAATAGATAGCAAGTTAAATAGTTTGAATCATATTATATTCATAAGGTATAGATTTAGATCATCCTTTATTAAAATAAACTCCACTATAGAACCTTTATAGATGACCCGAATGACCGTAAGTGCGGCAGATTTTAGGAGTTCCCTAAAAATCAAGCTTCATTTGTCTTATCTTTTCACACTGATAATATACCAAATTATTACTTAGAAGTGAATAATATGATAATAAAAAAGATGGTATCTTAATACTAGTACCTTCTAGGTCTAAATTTTAATGCTTCCTTACTCCCTTACTAGAGTTTTCTCTACCACACTCGAGAATATGAGAATCCTCTAACACCTTTGGTACTCCTGCCAAGCCCACTTTAATTTCTTCACCATCGCTCCATAGGATTTGATGCCAAAATAAGACACTACTAATGACAGATCTACTTGAATACCTTCCCTAAAATACCAATTTAAAAAACTAATCCTCACTAATAACATAGGAACCACACCATTTTAAAATGGTATTTGGGTCTTATCCTTCAAAGTGCTTCTAGTTATCCAATAGACACATGTTTTACCCTACCTAAGTCCCACCCACATTACCTAAGGGGTTATCAGACTAATCACTATACTCACAATCCAACACATGTTCTTTTAGTGTGCCTTTTCCACACTCACACACACCTAGGAAAAATTCCCAAGAGGTAACCCATATTGATACTACTTTAGTCCAAGATGAATATAAATCCATTTAGTGCCATGTTAAGGAGTCCAAAAGTATATTAGGCCAGGGATAGTTAGGATCCTAAAACCTAAAATGACAAAGGAAAAATAATTAGGTGTACACTCACATACTTGTAACTCAATCCTCAGTATTGGAGATCATTGTCATGTGTCTTCCGACCCTACCAATGTTTAGTTAGAGTTATCATATATATCCAATTATAGGGAGGAAAACCATACCTAGTTGTTCTTATCCAATTATACCAACATAATACTCGGTCTACCATGGGTTTACCACCTCTCACAGAGGAACCATTTTCACAATTTAAATCATTTTAAATGTGAGTTTTATCAATAAAAAATATTACTTTAAAAAATAAATACAAACAACCTCAAAACCGGACATAAAATTATCTATAAATCATTTTTTAGCTTTAGATTTTTATCATCTTACAAAAAATATTTCAATAATTCAAAACCATGAATTTAAAAATTTAAAAACCAAGTTTAAACATGTGAAAGAAATCAAGGATCATATGAAAAAATCCATCTTATGAAACTAGCTACCTCAAACAATTGGGATAATCAGCAATCGAATAGAAACCGAAAGCCAATGGAATAGATCACTCTTAGAAGAAAAAAAGAATCCCTAAACTAGAAAACCTCATCAATATAGCCTATAAAAAACAAAACTTATACTTTCATATCCCTAAGGTGATTGGAAAACATAAGATATAAGGAAAAAGTTCACAAAAATGAGAGAAACCACTTACTATGAATACCCTTGAAAATATTGGTTGAATCCCCGCCAAAATCACACTACAGGTGAAAGGGGAGAGGATTATAGTTGAGTGATGTTTTCCAGGTTTAATACTAGAAAAAAAAGATATGACAATAGGGTTAAATAAAACTAAGGGAAAATGGTAAAAATATAATTTTAAATATGGTCCTGATGATTTCACTATGTAAACCAATATTTAAACTATGAATCTATCCCACATTGATTAGTTTAAGGTGTGAAAATGTGGTTCATTATATAAGCCACCAGTTACATAAATCAATATCTCTACATTGATAATTCATGTCCATTCACATCATGAGTCATTTCTTCATGTTTCCAATGTATGAAGAATCAGTTCTGAAACTCTTTCAAAGATCCTAAACACCCAAACGACGGATAACCTCTATATGAAAATTAAAAATAAAGATAGGAAATAATTTCATACTTGAAATAAATATCGGGATGTGAAAATCTCCCCACCATATTTCTTTTTGTCACCATAAATTCAACTCGATGTAGTTTGATCCAAAAATAGGTGAGTTATATTCTTTCTCACATACGATTCTCACTCCCACATTTTAGGAGAATCTATTCCATGTTTCCATATCACTTGGATCAATTGAATAGATATCCCATGTAGGATCTTTTCCTCGTAATAATCTATCAAGGTGGGTTACTCAACCACTGACATATCTAGCTCTAAATTTAGCTACACCAAATTCAAAATATGATAAGGTTCAGGATGATACCTCTTGAGATGAGACATATGAAATACATCACGGATCATAGTCAACTGAATTGGTAATTCCAAATTATATGACACCTTTATAATCTACTCAATGATATCAAAAGGACCCATATATCTGGGAGCTAATTTTCCCTTCTTCCCAATCCATCGGTGACCTAACCAAGGTAAAACATTCAAGAATACCTTCTCACCAACTGAAAACTACAATAGATGATATTGATGATTCACATAAGATTTTTGTTGACTCTAAGTAGTCACTATCCCTTAATGAATAGTATATATCTTATTCATAGTCTTATGAACAATACTCAGTCCAACCAAAGAAGCTTCATCGAATTTAAAACAACGAAGAGGTGATCAAAAATCCCATCTATACAAGGATTAGAAGAGAGTCATTCTGATGGATGAATAGTAACTATTATTATAAGAAAATCCAATCAATCCCAAATTATGATCTCAAGAACATCTAAGTTCTATGACATAAGAACAGATCATATCCTATAGAATTAGATCTCCTCAATCTATTTGATTTTTTATATGTTGATGGAAGGTTATTATTATCCTAATTTCAAATCCCATAACCTTCTAGAGGCATTTTTTAAACTGAGAGGTAAACCAGGGTGTATCTATGTGAAACGATAGCTAAAGGCACCCCATGTAACTTCATAATCTCTTTCAAGTACATCTTTCCCAATTATTTAACCTTAGTGGTATCTTGGATTAGGATAAAATGATACAACTAATTTAATCATCCATTCACCACCCATATAGAACTCTTCCCTTGGGGAGTCTATGGTAGTCTAACAACGAAATCCATGGGAACCTTCTCTCGCTTCCATACCAGCATTAAGAGTGGATAAAGTAAAATGGGTGGATTTTGGTGCTTAGACTTAATATACTAACACATGTAACAATGATACTAAAAAATGAGATATGTCTCAATTCAAACTAGACCACCAAAACTAATTCTTAATGCATATTAGTAGTACCTGGGTAATCAACCCACATAGGGAAATGAAACTACTCCATTAAAACATTTCTCAAGGATGAAGTAACAACACACTATTTCCTGAAATAAAGGATACCCTCTAGGGAGAGAGACAACTCAGTAATGGTCTACCTTCTATATAAAGAATTTCTGACACTCTGGAATTCCCTATCCCACTATTGATCCTAGAAACCCAACTCAAGAATAGATTATTTCAACTAAATATTCACTAGATAAACATTAGTCCTTGAATCCTTCACATCCAAGTGCATCTTAGTGAAAAGCCACATTATGTTTCATTTATCCTTTGATTCCATAAAAGCCTAAGTGGTAAACCACATACTAAGGGTTTCAATAACAACATTCACATTTCTCAAGGTATAAGTAGTTTCAATGTGAGACCTTCAACTATCAATTGGATCATGTGTCACCTAAAATTTCTCTTGTTGTTAGGATGATTAATCATCAGTGGGAAGCTCGCACATCATCCAGGAGGAGGGGAGGTCAATGATCATTGCTAATAAAAAGACTTCGATTTCAAGGATTAGGTTTATGGATTATGTGATTTAGAGAGAAGGGGGGTATGGGATGAATTTTGTTTTTATAATGTTTTACATATATCGTGGTATCTTTTTAAAACCCTCCATGAAATAAATATAGATTTTTTAGCAGTTATTTCCAAAAATGCCTTTAAATATTGAATTTTTTGTAGAGTATATATATATGTGTATATATTAATTTACAATTTATATATATATAATAACACCCTAATATTTTATTTTAAAATAAATACTATGTCTTATTTCATGTACGACACACAATATCTAGCTTAAAATAAATAGTGATACAGTATTAAAATATTATTATTTAAACATGACCATTATAACCAAGTAGTTGGTTTGGAGAGTATGAATAAGAGTAACATCATTATGAAATATATTTAAGGAATTTTTATTTAATAAAACTTTATAGATTAATTCTTATTAAATAATAAATCAATTAAAAAAATCTATTATATAAGATTAAAGGATATATATTTTTCAGAAAATTATTTTATGATTCTATAGAATTTTTATCGTAGTAAATTAGGTTAATCACTATAGATTAATGATTTAAATAAAATGTATGGATAATATATTTAATAAAATTACTCTAATGGAATTTTTTAGATGAGTAATGAGTATAAAATCATTTTTTAGTTTAAGAATTCATTTTCTTCAAAAATGGTTTTTATTAACTTTTCTATGTGGATATTATGATTAATTAATGACCCATTAATAAATTTTATTTGATAAAATGGACCTCACTTTTGAAACTATCATATAAAAATATCTTAATATAGTTCTTTGGGGTTTTCCTAAAAAAGGTTGATTTTGGGTTAATGGTGAAAAATACTGATTTTTAAAAAACTGTCATTTATAATATTTTAATCAAATTAATTTAAATGTTTCATTTGGTTTTATATTTTTTTTAAAGTAATATAATTATAATTTCATTAAACATAATTCAACCAAGTATATAGGAATCAAAATTATGCATGAATTTGGTATAAAATAATTTTTATACTTAAAATGGGAATTTTTATAAAAAAGCTTTTTTTAGTTTTACGAACATATAAAAAAGTAATTTATGAAAATTTGAGAAATTTAATATTTAAAAGTATATTTCATATTTGGAATCATGATTTTTTAATTTTTTAATTATTTTAGTTTTATTTTTTCATAATAAATAGTGACCATGGTAAAAAAATTATAACTATAGTAAAGGCTACAATAGTGTAAAAGTATTAAATCAACGGATAAATGACTAAAATATCAGAAAACCACATCTTAAAATGGTTATATGAGGTTATCCTATACCTACCTTGATATTATCACCATTAATGGTTTAATTGGGAGCCACTTTCCATAAATATGATTTCCCATTTTATATTAATAAAATTATATTTCTAAAATTGGATCACTTATTATATTTCCATGATAAGGATAAATATATAAATACTATATGAACTAATATATATTAATAAATTGAAGATAAATAAACTATATTTATGATATTCTTTTGTTTTTAATTTCTAGTGGTGGTATAATTACCCATAACTCTTACGCATCACTGAGGTAATTATACAATCACCTAAAATTAAAAATAAAATAATATCATAAATATAGTTTATTTATCTTTAATTTTTTCATATAGATTAGTTCATATAGTATTTATATATTTATCCTTATCATGACAATATAATAAGTGAGTAAGAGTGAAAATTTTAGAAATATAATTTTATTAATATAAAAAGGGAAGTCATGTTCATGAAAAGTTGATCCAAATTTGACCATTAATGGTGATAATATCAAGAGAGGTCTAGCATAACCTCATACACCCATTTTAAGATGAGGTTTTTGGATATTTTAAGCCTTTAACCCTTGATTTAAAACTTATACACTATTTTAGACTTTAATGTCGTTATAAATTAATACAATGGTTACTATTCATTATGACCAAAAATAAAATTGAAATCATTACTAAATTTAAAAATCAAGATTCCAAATATTAAATCTATTTTTCAAGTTTCAACTTCCAAAAGTGTAAGAAATTATATTTTTATAAGTTCACAAAATGAAACAAAAAATATTTTTTAGAAAGATTCCCATTTTAAGCATAATAATGATTTTATACCAAAATCATGTATAATGTTGATTAACATAGAATTAGTTATAATATTTTTAATAAAATTTAACTTATTTAACTTTAAATAAAATATAAATCCAAATAAAATATTGAAATTTCTTTGACTAAAATATAAGAAATGTTATCTTTTTGAAAAGTCGGTATTTTTTAATATTCACCCAAAAATAATCCTTTTAAAAACAATCCCAAAGAATTATATAAAGATTATTTATAAATTATTATTCTTAAAATTATGTTCATTTTATAAAGTAAAATTTCTTAAAGGGGAAAAAATTAATCATAATATCCGTGCACAAAAGGAAATGAAATAAAGTGAATTTTTGAAGTATAAAATGAATTTATACTCATTCATCATCTGGTAACCACCATTATATAAATTTCATTAAAATCATTCATATATATTTATTAACTTAATTTACTTTGATAAAAATTATTTACCGGCATAAAAAATTTTCTGAAAAAAAATATCTCCTTTAATCATATATGAAATTTTTTAAATTTAATTTCCTAAAAATAAATCCATACATTTGTTTAAATAAAACTTCTCTATATATATTTAATACTGCAGTGAATCATTTTCCTACATACCAAACCAACATTTAGGTTAAAAAGACTATATTTAAATAATAATATTTTAATAGTACATCACAGTTCATTTTAACTTTGGTATTGCATATAGTACACGCAATCAGGCATAGTATTATTTTAAAACTAAAATATTAGGGTGTTATATTATACCCTCCTTAAATACATTGTGTTCTTTAAATTTTAATTTTATTCTATAAAAGTAAATTTATCATACCATATTAATAAAATCATATATATTTTATCATGAACTTTAATTTCTAAGCCAATATTAGGAAACTAATTATTTCATAAAATAATATACCACTATAATACTCATACTTGTAGATGATATTATAAAAGCATACATTGATATTTGAGAGTTAATTTCCTCATAAAACTTTATTGATTTTATTTTTTTGATCATCAAGATTGAGATTTTAAGAAATTTTATGTACTTTATTTCTTTCTACTATATAAGTGTAATTTCATCCTTAATTTGTGCTTCGATCAGTTTCCACTTCTATATAATCTTTTAATCCAAGCAATGAATATTCAAGCTATATTTTTATTTCCTAAATCATGATATTCAACTTCTAATGGATCACAAGATCTACAAAATGATGAAAAGTTATTTCTCCTATTTTTTACCATCAATCAAAACCAACAATGGTTAGAATGAGTTAATATAATATCTGATATGAATAAACCTTCATATAGAGAAATAATACATTAATCTCTAAAGACTAAACAATAATGACCAAAGTTTAACTTCAATCATTCCATAAATAACTAACCTTAAAACTCTTCAAAATATTTTTGACCAAGTTCAATACCCAAAAATTAGAAAGAGTTGATCACATATCCTCTAAAGATCAATTTCACATCTATCTCCAAAAACCATTTATCCATCATAATATCACATAACAAAAATATATATTAACTAATCATATATTCGCCAAAACATGCTAATATTTTCCATAAATAACCCAAATAATCCTAAAACCAAAGAAAAAATATATCTACTTCCAAAAGATAACTCAATCTGCATTCCTCAATTAATGTCATCCACTTTAACATAAAATATTACACTGGAAAAAAATATCACATTTACCTTGATTCCTATAATGTTCCTAAAAATATAGCAAAATTATTCAAAAATAAATTAAATCAACTAGTCATCAAATCATTTTTAAATCTCGTGGTTATCTATACGTTAAAACATATGTTCCAAAAATGTATTAACCCATTTATCCCAATTAACCTTAATTAACTCAAAATTAAAGAATGTATTAACCCTAAATTTTATCAATACCTTTCAACTTATTTCCATAAAATAAAAAATCATTATTCCTCAAATAATCCTTTTACTACAACACAAGATAAACGTAAGGGTTACATATTCCACAAACATTTAATAAACTCAATAAATGCCTCCCAAAGTGATCTTATCACATAAAACCTCTAAAGAGGTATCTATGCCTTCAAAATTATGATATAAATTAAACTTATTAACCCATGATGGTGTCTAAAAAATCATAGATAACTTTCTAACCATTAAAATTATCTAAACCTCATTTCTATTCCAATTATAATACCACATAACATAAACAACCCATAATTACTTAATTTATAACAAGGGTATAACTTTCTTAAATTTTGAGGATCTTTTTAGTTTACAATTTTATAAAATTTGGAAAAAATATTACATATCAAACACTTACAATACAAAGTGGAAATTTCTACTCAATTTCCAATTTTTTCCACAATGATAGAATTCTTAAATTTAAACTCTTGTTTCATTCAAAACATATTCACAACTTTTAATATGGATACAAATATAAAAAATATAGAACTTTCTATAGTTCCTACTCATCCTACATCCCTGTGAAAAAAAAATTGAAAATTTGGGATGTGCACAAAACTTTTATAAAGAGATATTAAAATAAAAGAAACTCATTAATCCATTTGAATTTAATTAAAATACAAAAGTAATTTTTCCTTTTAACATAATAAAATTTTGATCTTAGAATAATCATTTACCGAATCATGAAATAAACATCAAATCCCAAAGTTTTCATAAAACATTTTTTAACAAAACATAATGGGAAAATCATAATTCATGAAAGCTTTACCATTAAAAAAATATTTAATATTTTTAAGATCATAAACATTCCTTTAAATCATAATCCCATTGTTCACCATTTGAAATAAAAATATGTTAATGAAAACCCATTTTCTAGCATCAATAAAAGATGTAGGAAACTTGTGGAATCATACTTTCATCCTGGAATCACTTAATAGGAAAATCACAACATTCTCTTATGAGTTACATACATAAGTTAACTCTATCACTTCATAGGAGTAATTAACTCCATCCATATTCTCTTAGAAGTAACTTATATCAGTTAACTCCATCATTTTATATGAATAATTAAATCTATACACATTCATTTAGGATTAAATTACATCCAATGACTCCATGTTTTTACCCAATGTATTGTAGGGATTTGACAAACCCACCATTCATATAATGTACATAGTTCCATAAGGGATTGGGATTACTCCCCTTTCTCACTTTCATCAAAAATGCCTAAGTGTCATGTTTTAAAATAAAAACATTTAATGAATTTCACTTTTTATCATATATTTAAATAAAAAAATTGATAACATTCACTTTTCATCATAAAAAAACAAAACAAAAATTCATTTCATCCCATAACCAATGACACTTTCAGTTATCTCTTAAAATCGAGAAGAAATATCCTTTTCTTTAGAAAAAAATTTAAAACATAAAAATCCAAAAACAACAAGAAAAGTATATTCATTGAAAAATCATGGAAACTTGTAAGGAAATATTGATAATTATTAATGGAAATTATGGAGGGAAAATATTTTCATCCTATCTATGTTAAAAAACATTTTTTTACACTTTGGTTAAAAGAGATAAAAATAACCCATTCTAAAAACATTTAAAAGGTTTTTTTTAAACACTTGTAAAAAGTAAAGGATGGTTAAAAATTTCCATTTAAAATATTCTAATTATAAATAAGAACATTCTTAAATTTTTTTTAAATAACTTGGATATAGCAGAGATTTATTTTCCAAATATATCTTTAAAACAAGGTTTTAAATAAAATCGCTTACCACATTGGTAACTTTTGAATAAAAAGGACATTGAAGAATATAAATTAAAAATTAATTTTAAAACACTTTAATTTATGTAAATTAAAGATAAAATACATCCATATGGAATTATATACACCACAAAAAATAAATCATGTAGTTAAAATGGCATGAGTCTCAAAGAAATGAAATTGAGATGAGATATCCCTTACCTCGAGTTTGACTCCCCACATATATTCTTTAAATCTTGTATAATAAAAATATATTACTTATATACTAGGTTGTTAAACTTTTTTTTGTTCATTATATTATAATATTCCCTTTTATTTCATTTATTTCCATGTATTATATAGTTATTAAATCGATTAAGTTCATAATGGATGTTTTGAGGACATTTGGTTCATAGCCCCAAAAAACTTCAATAGGTTGAACATGGTCAAAGAGGTGATGGTTCCATCATCCCCAGAATATTAATAATGACATAATTATCATTCTTATATATTAAATAAAATTTTATAATTATCCATGAAATTAAGACTTGAAAAATTAATCACATCGCTTTGTGGAGGTGATATCTCACATGTACACACAAACGACATTATCATTTTCCAAAGGATTGAAAGATAACAAGGTATGTCACAAACCGAATCTAGTATCCATCATTACCAGCACCAAACCCATCCCATGGAAAGTCCCAAAGGTCTTTCCCTATCCCCACTATCTAGAAAAATTTCCCAAGTATCATGTATTATGGTTTGGGAACGATTTACCCGTGTTTAGAATCATTTACCAACCAAAAACAATCAATAAACCAAATTTGAAAAATTTATACCAAACATGCCTTAAATAAAATCCAGAACAGAACACATAGTTTTAACCATGACATAAGAGGTCCAAATATAAATAAAATTATCATCAAAAACAGCCCAAGGGACTCCACACGACAAGGGGTTATCACCCACAAGTCATCTCCACAACACCACCCCAACGGAAGAGACTAGAAACCCGAACCGCCATCACCCAAGGCCTTGCCTTTACCTGTATCAAACATGATCAAGTATACTTAAACATAAGGGGTTTAAGTAGGGTTTGATCCTAATTCCAATATGATACCACCCAAATTATTCCACATAGTAAGTAATACATGATGAAAAGCATGCAAGTTTTTAATAAACAAGAAATGGTGACAATAAATTCTAAAGAATGAAACTTTTAAAGGTAAAAAAATTTCAAAGAGAAATTTCAAAGAGTGAAAAAATTTAATTAAAACATGTAATATACATCATTTTTTTATCCAAACACACCCTATAGAAATTATAAATACAAAATATCTTATGAGCATTAATCTCGGGAACACCCCTAGGCACTAGTCAGTTTCAGGCCCAATGTACTTCATATCTCGGTGTAAAGTAACCATAGTAATATTAATTATCATGTATGATCCACCAGTTTGGAATATACCAATAATCTTTTGGTTCCCAAAAATCATCAGTATATCTTTTAGTGTATTCAATGTCCAACTTGCTAAGTGAAAAGGGGATAAAACCGCTCTAGATCACTAGCGTACTAGTATATGTCTGGCCACCAAGATACCCAGGCTTCCCCCTTTGTGCTCAAATGAATTCCACATGTTATTAAAATCCAATTCCACATAAAATCATCAGTTCTGGTCACCCACATTCAAAACATTAGCTACACATTCTTTTCACCACTTATATCACTCAATAAAACATTTAGAATTTCCAGAAAATAACATCACAAAATATAATAATGTTTTGTACATAAAATCCATTGAAAACCCCAATTTGAACACCATTTTCATACCTATATTGCACCAAAACATAATTTAAAGCGCTAAAAATTTTAATAAAACCATTTCATAAATTATAAAATAACCCCAAATGATCCAACATGGGATATCCATGAAAAACACCCATTTTCACACAAAAATGCCATTTTAGCACCATTCGCTTAACAAATGCCACAAAAAAAAGTTTTTCACCAATTAAAAAGGAATATGAACATGAAAAAATTATAAATAAATAAATGATAAATCATCCAAGAGTGCTTACACATGGAATCACCTACCACAAGTGTCAAAACACCAAATCCTTGTGCGAAAGTTCACCCACACCACTGTCGCACCACAAGGGAGTTAAATAAAACCTAAAACCACAATATTAGACCAAGAAACCCAAGATAAAACTATTGATTCGAATCCCTACTTTAGGGAAAATATTAACTTCAAGAAGAGATGGATGAAACCCTAAGAAAATGGAAGAAACCCTAAGAAAATGGGAGGAGGAAGGAAGGAACCCCGCTTACTTGAGAGATCTTGAAGAAATCACCCCAAATCCAACAAAAGTTGAATCTCCAAGCAACCAAAACTTATAGGGAGGATCTCAAGAGGATGAGGAGGTTAATTGTGGACTGAAATGGGGGAAAATAGTGAAAATTGAATGATTTATGGATGAAATAAATTACCTTCTCAGATCTGAATGATTTGAGAAATCTTGAGAAATTTCACCCTAATATGCGATTCAAATGAGCTCTAAAGAGGAAAAATAGATAATGGGGGTGATCCTAGGGTTTTTTTCTTAAATTGGGAGGTGAAATCACCAAAAAACATTAAAAATGAATGAGATATTAAATAATTAAATTTTTTTAAAGCAAGAAATGGGCTCACAAGTTGGCCCAATTCCTAACTAAATCACCCAAATCCAAAATGATAATGAGTTCCTAAGGGGTCAAAATAGACATGGTGGTTTTAATAGTTCAGGTGAGGAAAATTGGGAAGTGTAATGGGTAAAAATGTTAAAAAATTAAGGATTTATAAAATAAACAAATTTTGTTTTTAAATCTGGATATGGGCTCACGGTTTGGCCCAAATCATTATAAAACCCCCCTTTATCCAAAAATACATAGGAAACAACAAAAAAGAAATAAATAGAATAAATTAAATGAAAAATAACTTTAAAAAAGTCATGTATGTGACAATTCTCCCCACCATAAAAACTTTCCACCCTCGGAAAGTCATCTTGAAGCCTGGTCAGATAAGAGAAACGGAAGCTGCTCTTCGACCCAAGAATTATGCTCTCGTGTATCATACTCATTAGTCCCATGATGATAGAGGAATCAAACTATAGTAATAGTATTCCCTCAAAGAAATTTTTCTTGGAATTCAAAAATTTTCACCAGTCACTCCAACATCGATAAATCGGGCTCTATCTTTAGTTCTTTCCAATTCAGTACTTGGGACGGATCCGAGTTGTAATTTTTCAACTGGGAGATGTGGAAGACATCATGAATGTAAGTCAACTAAGAAGATAAGGCCAACATGTATTCCACCCTTCCAATACACTCGGTGATCACAAAAGTACTGTCATACTGTGGTGTCATCTTCCCTTGCTTTCCCAATCAACGATGTCCCAGATGAGGGGCCACTTTCAAGAATACCTTATCACTCACAGAAAACTATAGGTCTCTACGCCTTTGGTAAAAATATGATTTATGATGACTCTGAGCTATCAACAAGAACTGCTTGATCAACTTGACCTTCTCATATGTCTCATGCACAAGGCTCAGACCCAATAGTGAAGTCTCACCTACCTCAGCCCAACATAGGGGGGACCAAAAAGGTTGACCATAGAGCACCTCAAAAAGAACCATTCAAATAAAGGATTGGTAACTATTATTATAATAAAATTAAACCAATCCCAAATGGATATCCCCTGAACCTCAAAAGTCCAAAACACATGCCTGGATCATGTCCTCCAGGATCTAATTGGCCTGCTCTATCTGGCCATCTGTTTGAGGATGGTAAGTCGTGCTCATCTTAATCTGCAACCCTAAGGCTTTCTAAAGTACTTCCCAAAACCAAGAAGTGAAATAGGGGTCTCTATCTGAGGCAACTGTGGATAGCACACCATGAAGCCTTACCACCTTCTAGAGATAGAAACAGTCCAACTCATCCACTTTAGCAGTATATTTGATCAAAATGAAGTGCGGTGATTTGGTCAGAAGATCAATCACTACCCAAATGGGATTATTACCCCAAGGTGTATGAGTTAATCTAGCTATGAAGTCCACGGTAACCTCATCCCACTTTTAGGTAGGAATGGGTAATGTATGGAGCAAACTGAAGGGCCTTTGGTGCTCTGCTTTCACCTGCTGACATGTGTAGCATCTCAACACGAAGTCAGCTATGTCTCGTCTCATACCTGGCCACCAAAACTATCATCTCACATCATAATAAATCTTAGTGTCACCTGAATGGATGGACCACTGAGACTGGTGTCTATCCTATATCACCGCCTTCCGCAAATACAATGGCACTACTGAATGGACTTTGAAGCATAAGATGCCCTCAGGAGATGATGACCAATCAGAATATTTCTCCCCACCAAGAAGAAATAGCCTCGATCACTAAAAAATCTCATCATTGGGATTTTCTCACTGAATAAACTCCAGTATAGAAGGATTCAACTGAATTCTCTCCAAGAACACACCTCCACTGTGCTCCTTGGTCTCCACATGCATCTGATCAAATATCCCCATTAGATTCCACTCATCATTGGACGTCCTCAAGGCTTACACTAGTACTTTTCTACTCAAATCATCTGCCACAAAATTACCCTTTCCTAGGGTATAGACAATGCCAAAGTAAAACCCTTGCAAGTACTCTATCCAACAGAGCTACCTCAGATTGAGGTCCTTCTGTGAGAAGATGTAGGCCAAGATTTTGTGATCGGAATAGACTATAAACTTCTCCCCAAAGAGGTAGTGATGCCAAGTCTTCAAAGCATGCATCACAGCTTCTAACTTCAATTCATGGGTCAGATAATTCTTTTTGTGTGGTAAGAGTTGGTAGGATCCATATGCCACCACATGATCATCCTACATAAGCACGCACTTGAGACCCATACCTAAATCATCACAATAAACCACATAGCCCTTTCCAGATTCTGGAAAGATCAACATGGGGGTGGTAGTCATCCACCGCTCCAGCTCTTCAAAGGATACCTGACATTATGGGTGCCAAAAAAACTTCACCCCTTTCCAAGTGATCATGTTCATGGGATAAGAAAGCTGAGAGAAATCGCGAAAAAACCTCCTACAGTATCCTATCAAGCTAAGGAAACTTTTGATCTCAAACATGTTCTTCAGCTACTCCCATGACATCACTATACTGACCTTATCAAGATCCACTGAAACTCCCTGATCTGAGATCACATTCCCTAAAAACTTCACCTCCCTGATCCAGAGGGTGCATTGGACATCTTTTCATAAAGGTAGTGATCCGGCAAAGTTCCCATCACGATCTGCAAATGAAGCTCATGCTCTTCCTCAGATCCAAATTTAACCAGGATTCCATCCATGAATACCACAATGAAAGATTCAATACATTTTTGGAAAACCCTATTCATGATTTTTTTAAAGAACATTGGATCATTGGCCAATCCTAAGGGCATGACCAAGTACTCAAAGTGGTCATACCTGCTTCGTAAGGTTGTCTTCATCATATCTGACACTTTTAGCCTAAGTTGATGTTAACCCGAATGCAAATATATTTTATAAAACCACTTTTCCCTCTTTAAATTGATTTAAAAAGTCATATATTTGGGGAAAAGGATATTTTTTTCTTGATAGTTACCTTCTTCAGCTTTTGGTAATCAATACACAACCAGAAGGACACGTCAACCTTCTTCGCAAAAAGAATAGGAGTGTCCCAATGAGAGACGCTTAGGTGAATGAATACTTTGGATTCTAAATCATCGAGATGAATCTTTATTTTCCTAAATTTGTTGGGGTCCATACAATATGAGGGAAGAGATATCATTTGTGTCCCTGGCACCGAATCGATCAAGAACTCCGCATCTCACTATGGGGGTAAGCCTGAAAAATCATCTGGGAATACCTCCAGAAAATCATCCACTACATGATTTAACCCACCCTCAGGGGAATGAACATCATCCTCTAGCATGATCAATGATAACTAGAAGGTAATATTCCTCAACTGTGGGAGTGGAGGTCCTGCACGACCCGAACGAGGATCTCATTCCCCACGAAAAACTTGCAGACTTCTATTATGTGTCTTGAAACTCACCATCCGCCTATAGAAATAAATGTGCACCTGAATATGTACTATCCAATCCGTGCCAAGTATCGCATTAAATAGATCCATATCTAAGACCATGAGGTCCCACTCCATTTCAACCCTTGACATGGAAAGCGCACACAACAGGCACCTAAGACCCTACTCCTTCTTATTTCCCAGCAGCATCACTAACTCCATTGCAAAAGACAAAATCTAAGTTGGAAAATTAAGTGTGTTAAAAATATGGGAAGAGATGAATGAAACAGAAGCACTAGTATCAAAAATATCAGCAACTATAGAAGATTCGATCAAAATAGTGCCTCAAACTGTTGACGATCCCGCCTCTGATCTCGTTGGTGCCTCATCCAATGCATGAAAATGATTAGTCTCTGTTTGAGAAAGACTAATTTCCTATGGCTCTTCTATAAACTGACTCTACCCAGAAGATGATTCAGCCCTAATTCCATAGACACCAAACTGAGATCCCCCCATCCTCGATGGATCTGACTGAGCTTTCACTCCCTAAGAAGCCACTGATCCTGCCCCACTCTGGAGTGGATGTGCCATCCTGCAAAAAAACTACAAGTTTCCCATACCTCCACACTGATAAAAAGGCTTCATAGGAAAAGTAAATACTAGTCAGATGTTTCCTAGCCTCCCACATTGGTGGCACACAATGGAATCACATCAGAAACCATTGAAGAAAACTTCTTATAAGGTTGGACTGAGCTGCCACCCCCCCCCCCCCTTCTTTACCTACTCCTCCCACTTTCTTTTCTTCTCAGAAGAGCTGCCACTTCCTGGACCTGATATCATCCTCAAAAAACCATCCCTCCACTTTTGGTCTATCTCCACCATACACGCCCAGTCAACCACCTCTTCATAGGTTTTAATCTTGAATAGGAAGACCTGGGAATAGATCTCTAGCCACAGACCCCTCTCAAAATTCTGGGACTTCATCTTCTCATTGGATACCATTTCCGGAGTTTACCAGACCAGCTCAAAAAAAATTGGAATAATCCATCAAAGAAATATCCCCTTGAATAATCTCCATAAACTCTCAAGATCGAGCATATGCCAAAGCTTTAGGGCAGTACTGGTAAATAAATATAACTTTGAAGTCCTTCCAGCTCATCCGCTTGTGCTTCCCAGATTAAAGTACAGATTCCCACCACCTATGGTTGGGACCCTCTAATAGGAAAGAGGCACACTTCACCCTGACTTCCTCAGGTGTGTCCAAAAACTCAAACATGCACTCGATCTTTTCGAGCCACTCCTCCGCTTCCTGGGGTTTTGTGCTACCTCGGAATGTAGGAGGATTTTTTTTCAGAAACTCTTGGGATTTTTCCTTTATAAGACCAAAATCCTCTTCCCTAGCTAGAGTAGGAGTGTGTGATACTCCCTATACTAGGGTTTGGACATACCTAACCAGAGCTTCTACTATCCTTTGATCAATCGGTAAAGGAGAACTCTCTCTAAAGTCCTCCTGTGGGTGCATGGGATCTATCTAGGGAGGCATCACTACTGGAAATGGGGATTTTCCCAATGGTTTTGAACCGTTGGGAAAGGTTGCAGAACCGTTGGTATAACATATACCAACGATTCTGCAAACTGTGGAGAAGTAACCCATTGAGAAAACCTATCCCAATGGTTTATAAAGAACCGTTGGTATATGTTAGTAAAATTAACCTATGCCAATGGTTTGGTTAAACCGTTGGCATAAGTTTTACCAATGGTTTACACCAAACTGTAGGTAAATCTAATGAAAATTCAGTCTTCCCCAACGGTTCTAAACTGTTGGGAAAGGTTTTTACCAATGGTTCTCTTTGAACTATTGGTAAAAAAATCCCTAGAAACCTTTCCCAATTGTTTTTAAACTATTGGTAAAGGGTTATTAAAAGCCTATTCCAATGGTTTGAAACCGTTGGCATAGGGTATACTGTGAAAATTGCACAGCAGCCTACAATTTGCACAGCAGCCTCCATTCCATTCTACTACCTGCAATAACAAACTAATACATATATATAGAGAACAAATTCATACACATTTAACATATAATGCATTCTTGAACTATACACATCCAGAATTAAATCAAAATTCATAACGTAATTATAAACATACATAATTTATTTAGAATTCAATTTAAACTTTAGATGACAATTGTATGTGGAATTTGGAATTCAATTCATAATTAAATACATACATAATTTAATTATCAATTATCAATAAAATACATAAAAAAAATAAGTGTCAACAGAATCCGAATACTTTTGTTGGTATTTTCATATACCAGTTGTTTTTACTAAAAATGATGTCCATTTTAAACAAAATACATACACTTGGAGTGATACCAGCCACATCATGGGTCGAATTGAGGCGGGGATGACTCGTACATGTTACATATGATGCATGGATCGTTTTCCTAAAGTATCAACATATTCTGAAAGCATTTGGTCAGTTTTCTGTATGTTAGTTATTTTTTTCACTTAAAATGTTGTTCATTTCAAAAAAAAATGAAACACTTTGAGTGCTGCCTCCCACACCAGGCCTTGGATTGAGGCGGGGTTGACTTCTACACATCAAATATGACCCAAGGATCGTTTTCCTAAAGTTTCAACAGAATCAAAATGCATTTGGTTAGTTTTCCGTATGTCATTTATTGTCTTCACTTAAAATGAAGTCTATTTTAAATGAAAGAGAGACAATTTTAGTGGTTCCGGCTACACCGTGACTTGGATTGAGGCGGGGTTGACTCGTACATGTCATAAATGACCCATGGATCATTGTGCTAAAGGTTTAACAGAATCCAAATGCGTTTGGTCAGTTTTCCGTATGTCAGTTGTTGTTTTCACTTAAAATGAAGTCCATTTTAAACTAAAGAGAGACACTTTGAGTGGTGTCGGCCACACCGCACCTCTAATTGAGGCGGTGTTGAATCTTTCACGTCATATATTACCCATGGATCGTTGTTCTAAAGTATCAACACAATCAGAATCCGTTTGGTCAGTTTTCCGTATGTACTTAAAATGTTGTCCATTTTAAACAAAATAGGGACACTTAGAGTGATCTTGGACACACTGTGACTCATATTGAGGCATGGTTGACTCGTACACGTCACATATGACCCATGGATCGTTTTCCTAAAGTTTAAATAGAATCTGGATGTTTTTGGTCAGTTTACTGTATGTCAGTTGTTGTTTTCAATTAAAATGAAGTCCATTTTAAAATATAGAGAGACACTTCGAGTGGTGTCGGCCACTCCACGCCTCGGATTGAGTCTGGGTTGACACATACACATCAAATATAACCCATGTATCGTTTTCCTAAAGTTTCAAATGAATCTGAATGTGTTTAGTCAGTTTTCCATATGTCAGTTATTGTTTTCCTTTAAAATGTTGTCTATTTCAAATAAACCTGAGACACTTTGAGTGGTTCCGGACACACCTGGCCTCAGATTAAGGCGTAGTTTACTTTAACACATCAAAAATGACTCATGGAACATTTTCCTAAAGTTTCAACAGAATATGAATGCGTTTGGTCAGTTTTCTGTATGTCAGTTGTCACTTTCAATTAAAATGAAGTCTGTTTTAAACTATAGAGAGACACTTCGAGTGGTGTTGGACACTCCGTGCCTCGGATTGAGGTTGGGTTGACTCTTACACATCAAAAATGACCCAAATATCATTTTCCTAAAGTATCAACACAATCCAAATGCGTTTGGTCGGTTTTCCGTATGTAAGTTGTACTTTTCACTTAAAATGTTATTCATTTCAAAAAAAAGTGAGACACTTTGAATGGTTCCAGCCACACCGTGCCTCAGATTGAGGTGAGGTTGACTTTTACACATCACAAATTACCCATGGATCATTTTCTTAAAGGTTCAATAGAATCCAAATGCGTTTGGTTGGTTTTCCGTATGTCGGTTGTTGTTTTAACTTAAAATGAAGTCCATTTTAAACTAAAGAGAGACACTTTGAGTGGATCCAGCCACACCACACCTTGGATTGAGGTCTGTTTAACTCATGAATGTCATATATTACCCATGGATCGTTTTTCTAAAGTATCAACACAATCAAAATCCGTTTGGTCAGTTTTCTGTATGTACTTAAAATGTTGTCCATTTTAAACAAAAGAGAGACACTTAGAGTGATCTCAGCCACACTGTGACTCGGATTGAGGCACGATTAACTCATACATGTAACATATGACCCATGGATCATTTTCCTAAAGTTTAAATAGAATCTGGAATTCAATTCATAAATTGATCGGTTTTTCGTATACCATAAGTTTATACTAGAAATGATGTCCATTTTAAACAAAATACATACACCTGGAGTGATACTGGCCACACCGCACCTCAGATTGAGGTCAGGTTAACTCCTACATGTCACAAATGACCCATGTATCGTTTTCCTAAAGTATCAACATATTCCGAAAGCGTTTGGTCATTTTTTCGTATGTTAGTTGTTGTTTTCACTTAAAATGAAGTGCTTTTTAAATAAAAGAGAGACACTTTGAGTGGTTCCGGCCACACCACGCCTCGTATTGAGGCGAGGTTGAATCATACATGTCACAAATGACCCATGGATCGTTGTGATAAAATATCAACACAACAAAAATCCTTTTGGTTGGTTTTCCTTATGTACTTAAAATGTTGTCCATTTTAAACATAAGAGATATACTTTGGGTGGTCCCGACCACACCGCGACTTGGATTGAGGCGCGATTGACTTTCACACGTAATATATGACCCATGGATCATTGTCCTAAAATTTCAATAGATTCTGAATGCATTTGGTCAGTTTTTCGTATGCCAGTTGTTCTTTTCACTTATAATCTTGTCCATTTTAAACAAAAGAGACTCAGTTAGAGTGGTACCGGCCACACCGCATCTCGGATTTAGATAGGATTGACTCGTACATGTCTCAAATGACCAATGTATCATTTTCCTAAAGTATCAACACAATCTGAATGTGTTTGGTTGGTTTTCCATATGCTAGTTAATGTTTTCACTTAAAATGATGTCCTTTTGAAATAAAAGACAGACACTTTGAGTGGTGCCGGCCACACCGCATCTCAGATTGAGGAGGGGTTGATTCATACATGTCACATATGACCCATGGGTCGTTGTGCTAAAGTATCAACACAATCAGAATCAGTTTGGTCAGTTTTCCATATGTACTTAAAATGTTGTCCATTTTAAACAAAAGAGAGACACTTAGAGTGATCTCGGACACACCGCGACTCGGATTGAGCTCGAGTTGGCTTGTACATGTCACATATTACCCATGGATCGTTTTGATAAATTATCAACAGATTCCGAAAGCATTTGGTTAGTTTTTAGTATGCCAGTTGTTCTTTTCACTTATAATCCTATCCATTTTAAACAAAATAGACACAGTTAGAGTGGTACCGGCCACACCGCATCTCGGATTTAGACGGGGTTGACTCATACACGTATCAAATGACCCATGGATCATTGTACGAAAGTATCAACCCAATACAAATGCGTTTGGTCAGTTTTCCATATGCCAGTTGATTTTTTCACTTAAAATGATGTCCTTTTGAAACAAAAGACAGATACTTTGAATGGTGTCGGCCACACCGAGTCTCAGATTGAGGTAGGGTTGATTCGTACACGTCACATATGACCCATAGATCATTGTACTAAAGTATCAACACAATCAGAATCTATTTTGTCAGTTTTTCGTGTGTAATTAAAATGTTGTCCATTTTAAACAAAAGAGAGACACTTAAAGTGATCCCGGCCACACCACAACTCGGATTGATCCTGGGTTGGCTCATACACGTCACATATGACCCATGGATCGTTTTGATAAATTATCAATAGATTATGAATGCGTTTGGTCAGTTTTTTGTATGCCACTTGTTCTTTCCACTTATAATCCTATCCATTTTAAACAAAAGAGACACAAATAGAGTGGTACCGGCCACACTACGTCTTGGATTTAGATGGGGTTGACTCGTACATGTCTCAAATGACCCATGGATCATTTTCCTAAAGTATAAACACAATCCAAATGCGTTTGGTTGGTTTTCTGTATGCCAGTTGATGTTTTCACTTAAAATGATGTCCTTTTGAAACAAAAGACAGACACTTTGAGTGGTGTCGGCCACACCGCATCTCAGATTGAGGCAGGGTTGATTCGTACACATCACGTATAACCCATGGATCATTTTGCTAAAGTATCAACACAATCAGAATCCGTTTGGTCAGTTTTCTGTATGTACTTAAAATGTTGTCCATTTTAAACAAAAGAGAGACACTTAGAGTGATACCGGCCACACCATGACTTGGATTGATCTAGAGTTGGCTCTTACACATCACATATGACCCATGGATCGTTTTGATAAATTATCAACATATTCTGAATGCGTTTGGTCAGTTTTTCGTATGCCAGTTGTTCTTTTCACTTATAATCCTGTCCATTTTAAACAAAAAGACACAATTAGAGTGGTACCGGCCACACCGCATATTGTATTTAGACGATGTTGACTCGTAAAGGTCTTAAATTACCCATGGATCATTTTCCTAAAGTATAAACACAATCTGAATGCGTTTGGTCAGTTTTTTCGTATGCTAGTTAATGTTTTCACTTAAAATGATGTCCTCTTGAAACAAAATATAGACACTTTGAGTGGTGTTGGCCACAACACATCTCAGATTGAGGTAGGATTGATTCTTACATGTCACATATGATCCATGGATTGTTGTGCTAAAGTATCAACACAATCAGAATCCATTTGGTCAGTTTTCCACATGTACTTAAAATGTTGTCCATTTTAAACAAAAGAGAGGTACTTAGAGTGATCCCGGCCACACCGTTCCTCGGATTGAGGCAGGGTTGACTCGTACACATCACATATGACCCATGTATCGTTCTCCTAAAGAATCAACACATTTAGAATGCGTTTGGTCAGTTTTTTGTATGTAAGTTGTTATTTTCACTTAAAATGATGTCCATTTCAAACAAAAGAGAGACACTATGAATGGTGTCTGCCACACCGCGCCTCGGATTGAGGCGAGGTTGACTTTTACATGTCACATATGACCCATGGATCATTGTGCTAAAGTATTGACACAATCATAATCTATTTGGTTAGTTTTCTGTATGCTAGTTGTTGTTTTCACTTAAAATGAAGTCCATTTTAAACAAAAGAAAGACACTTTGAGTGGTGTCGGCCACACCGCACCTCGTATTGAGGCGAGGTTGACTCATACACGTCACATATGACACATGTATCATTATCCTAAAGTTTAAATGGAAACTGAATGTGTTTATTCATTTTTCCGTATGTACTTAAAATGTTGTCCATTTTAAACAAAAGAGAGACACTTAGAGTGATCCCGGCCACACCGCGACTCGGATTGAGCCCGGGTTGGCTCATACACGTCACATATGACAAATGGATCATTGCGATAAATTATCAACAGAATCCAAATGAGTTTGGTCAGTTTTTCGTATTCTAGTTGTTCTTTTCACTTATAATCCTATCCATTTTAAACAAAAGAGACACAGTTAGAGTGGTACCGGCCAAACCGCTTCTCGAATTTAGACGGAGTTGACTCGTACACCTCTCAAATGACCCATGGATCATTTTTCTAAAGTATCAACACAATCCAAATGCGTTTGGTCAGTTTTCCGTATGCCAGTTGATGTTTTCACTTAAAATGATGTCCTTTTGAAACAATAGACAGACACTTTGAGTGGTGTCGGCCACACCACATCTCAGATTGAGGTGGGGTTGATTCGTACATGTCACATATGACCCATGGATCTTTGTGCTAAAGTATCAACACAATAAGAATCTGTTTGGTCAGTTTTCTGTATGTACTTAAATTGTTGTCCATTTTAAACAAAATAGAGACACTTAGAGTGATCTCGGCCACACCGTGCCTCGGATTGATGCGGGGTTTACCCATACACCTCACATATGACCCATGGATCGTTCTGGGGGGATGTCCAGGGTTTAGGGAGGAGGGTGGGGGGGCTGTCCAGGGGGCTGTCTGGGGGTTGTCCAGGGGGATGTTCGGGGACCAAGGAGGATGGTGGGGGGTTGTCTAGGGTCCAGGAAAGAGGGGGGTTGTCCAGGGAGTTCCCAAACACACAACCACTAAAAGAAAACAACATCCATAAAGATAACTCAACTCCAATACTATACTATGGGTCTAGATAAAACCAACAACTAGAATAGATTAAACATCAAATCTCAGTAATATTAGTCAAAAATATAACGGATCAATTTGTCCCACATCACCGTCACCATCATCACCATCATCATAACCCTCTTACTCGTCCTCATAATCGTCCTCACCCTCCTCAGTGCCCTCCTCCTCACCCTCGCCCTCCTCCTCGCCCTCGCCATCCGCCTCGCCCTCCTCCTCTCCCTCCTCTTCCACATCAGACTCCTCGCCGTCATCATCGTCAAGCTTTACATCGTCCGGACCACCACTAGAACTGCCACCTGTTGCACCATATATAGAACTTATCGACGACATATATTCATCAAAAGCTGGGCTGGCCTCTGCTGGAAGTGTTGGACGTAGAACTTCAATAAATTTCATAAATGCACTGTTTGCCCTAGCAGACTGTTCTTCCGTCTCTGTGGCCCTTTTCTCAGCCTCTTCTACCTGTGCCCTAACTTTCTGCAGCTCGGTGGCACTACAAATCATACCTGAGGGGGGACAATACCTCATCGGGGCTATCCTAGGTCGGCAGCATACTCTGCCAAGATGCTCCTCTCCCAACACCTGATGTAAGTGATCAGTTGGCCCAAAATTGTCTGGTTCTTGGACATCGAGGGCCTCTAAAGCATACTGTTAAAAATATAAATATATTATTAAGTTAAAAAATAGATATTAAAATATAAAATCAACAGATTAAAACTTACAATCTTCTACTGAGTCACTTCGTTGACGGCACTTCCATCCTTTTTCCGTCTACTCGAGAAAAACAGTTTTGCTCGAGGCACACGTCCTTCAATATTCTATATTTTCCTCTACAATGACATTGAAAACTAAATTTATATGAAAATTTTATCAAAATATTAAATAATTGAGGAAACAAAAGAAAATTTAAGTCGTAAAGAAAACTTATAAACAATTGTTATACCTGCTTCCTCTCATGATCCGGCATCGAAGTACGTCCTAGTGTGTGGAGGTATTTTTTTGCATCAATGTTTTTTTTTATTTTTTCCAGATGATTCCTAAATAAAATTAGATAATTAAAAGGATAATATTAATGAAAAATATGAAATTTATTATTTAAATACCTCAAATATAATTCATACCTTAAACTGGGTACTCGTCCAATGAGTAATCATCTGACGATACTGCTCTATAGGAAAATCATCCACGACTGGTACAGCCTTTAACTGAGTGCCAACTCTATCACTCCAGCCAATATATAACTCATGCTTGTAGGATCTCCAAATCTCACCTAAATCCTTTAGACATTCCAGTCGTTCACCCTCACCATCGGGAAAATTAAATAGAAGATGACATCAAAATATTAATTCATATAAATACAAGAATAATTCATGGAATTAAATACAACAGATTTTTTTACCCATATCTCTACCCAAGCTCTATCCTTGACCTCATGTGGAAAATGTTTCCATGATAGCGGGCTGATGGGAATGATGTCGAAGTATTTGGCAAGCGTCTCCAAAAAACTCCGACATTGCTGCCCTATTTTCTCAACCATTTGGTTGTCTTCATTGTAATCCACCATAACTTGTGTGTGGTGGTTCCACACCGAACGCATTTGTGTACACCCCCGCCCCCTCCTCCTATCAGTATATGTATCTGTCATGAAATAAAAACAAACATTTTATCAAAACATGTTATAATGAAAATAAATATTGCTATAAAATTTTTTTAGGGTTTTATAAATATACCTACGCCAGTCTGATCACTGAGCGCCGCTGGATCCACAGAAACAGATGAAACACCCTGTAGTGGAACAGGAGTCGAAGACGATGGAATATAGAAGCTCGGAGAGACATAAGTAGAAGAAAAAGAAGATGGGATAGCTGTATGACCGGATTCTGACTGGGGAGTGAGAATCATCATGGGATGTGAAAATGATGGGCCAGAAGATGCAAAAGGTGGTGAAAACATGGGAGGCCTAAATATCGCGTGTATCCCTAACGACAAACCGGGATCAGAATGTGGGAATTATGACATGTCAGTGGGAGGGGAAGGGTCTATTCGGGTACACACAGCTGCTCTTCCACCTCTGGTACGAACCCTCCTCGTACCACTGGCCTGAGTACTAGGACCAGTACTAGGCTCCTCGTCGAATAACTGTCGACGTATAGGTAGATCCTACAAAAATGTTTACAAAAAAATTAATCACATGAAATTATATATTCTTTAAATATATATATTTGAAATAAAGTACTCACTGTAGGCACTAATGGTGGAATGCCCAACTCCACCATTCAACAATTTTTCTCCATCATTTTTTTCCTTCGTCTCTCTTCAATTGGCTGCATTTCCTGCTTTTAAAAATGAATATGTAATTAATTATAAAAAGTAAACTAATGTGTAACCCAAAAAACTAAATATATGATGGAATAAGGGGATTCATTGGTAATTTAGCTATCAATTGTTTTAGAAGAGCTTCAATGGATTTAATAAATCATAAAAGTTGTAATGTTCACCAAGTTAGAAATATTGTTTGACTAGGTTTGAATACAGTTCAATTCTAAATTAGAAAATGAAATTCAAATAAACCTACAACCAATAAACATTGAAAATTCACATAACGGTCAAGTCAGCTAAAACATATTTGTGATCAATACTAAATCAATTTGAATATTACCAACCTTAACAAGGAAACTAATGTGTAACAAAAAAAACTAAATATATTAGGGAATAAGGGGGTTCATTGGTAATTTAGCTATCAATTTTTTTAGAAGAGATTGAATGGATTTAATAAATCATACAACTTTTAATGTTCACCAAGTTAGAAATATTGTTTGACTAGGTTTGAATACAGTTCAATTCCAAATTAGAAAATGCAATTCAAATAAAATTGCGACCAATAAAAATTGAAAATTCACATAACGGTCAAGTCAGATAAAACATATTTGTGATCAATAATAAATAAATTTGAATATTACCAACCTTAACAACCCAACTCGAGGTAAACCAAAATAATTGAGAACATGGATGAATGATTCTATATATTTTCAACCACAACATCAGGTTCACAATCAACTCTGACAATTGAGTTATTGGAGTCATCAAAAGAAATAAATGGATTGGTTCTAATGGCACTAGGGATAGTGTCAATTCCATCATCACCATCATCAAAAATATGTCTTGGAATTACTTCAAATATGACACCAAATTCAGGTCGAAGTTGGTATTTGACATAAAAAACTTGTTTAGCCATTGATGCCAACACATATGGTTCTTCGGTAGCAAGAGTGCGAGTCATATTAATTACTCAAAATCCACAATCAACAATAAATGTGTCATGTCTCATCATCGAATCAAACCAATTGAATTTCATCATTGCGACTCATCCATGAGAGTAATAATCCAATATTATTATTTTCTCGATGACTCCATAATAACCCACATTTTCAAATCGCGGTCTACTATCTGATGCACTGGAATAACAATCTGTTGTGGAAGTAACCATAACACCATCATGTTGAGTTCTCATGTTCTTTGCTCGTTAAGTGACAATAAATTTGTAACCATTCATAACAATTGATTTATAGTCATGAACCATGGTATTAGGACCAAAATCCAAAGCTCTTATTTCCTCAGAGACAGAGTCAGCAGACAAACTCAATACCTGCAATATAAATTACTATTGAAATTAATTAAATATTGATATAATTATGTTAAACATTAATATTTTTACCTTCAATTTTAACCAAGTAGAAAACTCTTTTCTATGCAAAGTCTCTCTCCTTCTCAAAGATAAAGAATGATGCTTCCTATTTATCATTTTTTTATGTTCCATGTAGATAAAAAATATGAATAGTTTAGCAGATATATATTTAAGATATACATATTCAATTTAGTTACCTGATATAGTCATCGAACAAATCATAGTTGAACAAAACTGTGTGATGTGCCATATCTCGCTCTTTATGGATTAATGTCTTCAATGTATATGATCTAGGAATTCTTCTTGTTTGAGGAAGTGATGGAAAACTGGGTTTAATTTAATCATACTTTTCTTCTTCATTTCTCATTGGTCTGTTCATTCTTGTAGTAAGATCAGACAAATACATCAAGCATAAATCCATACATTCTTGAGCCAAGTAACCATTCATGATAGAACCTTCGGGATGATTCCTGTTTCGGACATAAGACTTTAATGTGTACATATTTCTTTCAGTTGGATACATCCAACGAAAAGAAACAGGTAATCTGAGAAGTATTTCAGTGGGAATATGGACAGTCAGATGCAGAATGCATGTGAAAAATGATGGAGGAAATATTTTCTCCAACTCACACAAAATTAATGGGGCATCTGTCAACATTTTTTTCAAGAAATACTTGGACAACTTCTTAGCACAAAGATATCTAAACAAATAGCACAACCGAATAATATTCACCCTTACATTATTAGACAAAAGATGACGGATTGCTATTGGAAGTAACTCATGCAGTAGAATGTGATAATCATGAGTCTTCAAAGATTTTAGCTCCAACTCTCTTCTGTTGACCCGTTTAGATATGTTTCTTGAATAGCCATCAGGAACTCTAATAGTCTCTAATACTTCCAGAAATTGTTTTTTTCGTAGGTGTCATCACATAAGAAGCACATGGAAGTTGCCATTTATTTTCACTGATACGCATAGGATGCAATTCTGGTCTGATGCCCCAATCCACCAAGTCACGCTGAGATCGTAAATCATCTTTTGTCTTACACTTGAAATTTAGAAGAACGGAAAGCAACATTTCACAAATATTCTTTTCAATATTCATTACGTCTAATCAATGACGTAAAAAATTGGTTGACCAATAAGGCAAATCAAAAAAAGATACTCCTTTTCCTCCAATTGTAATAGGTTTCAGTGGAAACATTCTTTCTCTTTCCAGATTTCATTTGACCCTTCCCGAATGAAAAACTAAAATCATTCATTCATTAAGCACATCAGTTCCATACATATGATGAGTTGGAGCATCGGTCTCTATGGTATTATCAAATCTTCGATGATTCGTTCTATATGGATGATCATTTGGAAAGAATCGTCGATGTCCCATAAAAATGAAACTACAGTGATGTTTTAGTCTTCTGGATCATGTATTCTTCATACAAACTGGGCATGATAGTTTGACCTTTGTGCTCCATCCAGACATCATTGCATAAGCCGTAAAATCATTGATTGTCCACATAAGCACAGTACGCATCTGAAATATGTCTTTCAAACATGCATCGTATGTGCGCACACCCACATCACAAAGAAGTTTCAACTATTTTATTAAAGGTTGTATGTTTAAATCAATATCAATTTCAGGATCAGAAGGACTAGATATGAGTATACTCATGAAATTGAAAGGTTTTTTTATACACAGCCATGGGGGAAGATTATAAATGTGTATAAAAACTGGCCATGTGCTGTGTGAAGTAAGCATCTGCCCAAACGGATTAAAATCGTCGCATGAAAGACCCAACCTTACATTACGCACGTCAGCTACAAAATTAGGATGTCGAGCATCAAATCTCTGTCATAAAAATCCATCTGCAGGATGAACCAACTCATTATTAGTCTTCTTTCTATCAGTATCATGCCATCTCATTTTTATTGATATGTCATCAGACATAAAATGATTCTGGAGTCTGGGGATCAATGGAAAGTGCCACATTACTTTATATGGAACGCGGGATGGTGTTCCATCAGATTTTGAACTCTAGTGGGATGTGCCACATTTTATACAATCATTTCGTTCAGCGGTTTCCTCTCAGAATAAACTGCAATTTTTCGGGCAAGAATGAATTTTGTTTCTTGAAAATCCAAGTTCCTCAACTAACTTCCATGCCATATAGTGGTTTGAGGAAATATCTGCATCATCTAGAAGTAAATCCTTCAAGAGGGTAAGAATGTAATCTATTGTTGCATTAAAAATCCCATACATAGTTTTCCCATGAAACAATCGGATTAAAAATTCCAGCTTTTTCATTTTGTCGCACTGTTGATATACTGGAGTCGTGGAAGCATCATTCAATTTTTTCACCCTATCAATATCATCATTTTCACTATAAGCATCATCTGTCCTCATATCGAAGTCTTCTTGAGTTGAAATCCTTTCTTTTTCATGATGATGAATAAATGGAAACCAATCATCTAACAAATTCTCCATTCCAGTTCTTTCATTTCGATCATCACAAATTTGAGATTTAATTTTATCCCCATTGTGAGACCACATAAAGTAGTTTGCTTGAAAACCATTTTTGGTTATGTGGTATCTAACTTCTTCACAGCTCAACCAAGGTCTACCAACACAATTGGAACATGGGTAGTGTATGCGAGCACTATCTGAAGCATTATAAAATGAAAAATCTATAAATCTCTCTAAATTGTTTTGAAAATCGCTTGAGATCCGATCGGTTTCATACATCCAACTTCTGTCCATTCTATAAAAAGAATTTATATAATTCATTCTGTCATAAACAATTCAATAGGATTGAACTTTAATAGAAAATACATTTAAGTAAATGATAAAGGAAGAAGTTTCTAGTCGATGTAGTGAACTATTAAAATAATGTAAAGAACTAGTACTCAAAAATTAAATTAAAATTTATTTATATTTATTTTCATTAGGTCTATAAGAGGAACGTGCCTCAGGTCCCATCATATGTTATAGGCATCCCAAATCATTCACTCATGTTCAATAACTCATTATTGGAACATTATATGGCCATACCTTTCATTACCCAATTACTTCCCCAAGTCAAGCGCACCCCATGGGTGAATAAATTTTAGGCTTCTACACTAATAGGTTGTTTATGGCTTGTAAAAAGATTTAATTTCATTAAGTATATACAAAAAAATTTATTTTTAAATTTTAAATTAATAAGAAAGTATGTCAATGATAACAACATTACTGAATTAAACTTGTGACATATCTAACATTTGTATGGATGTATACACATGCCAACATGGGTAATGAAAAGCACCCCACCCTCATAAAAGTGAGTATTGGCCAATAAGGACACATAATATACAACGTACAATGAGAACCATGTTTAATTGACCCTAAAGTTATATTAGTACAGTCATCTTGGGGGAAATAGAATATATGATCCTGATTAACTGATGAATTCAAAAGCTCATATTCCATATATTGGACACTATCTAAGGTAATAAATCATGTGAGGATGCGTTTACATCATTCAATTTCTTATATTCTAGTAAGAATGAATGCTTAAATTAATGAATTTAGTTCACTGATACCATGTCAACCGTTATATACACCATTTGAACCCTTATACACACTATATGAACCCTTATACCATATCGTCATTATTACAACCATTAATAACAACTCATTAAACAACATCACTTGTTAAAGATAATCAAATTGAACATAAATCAATAATAATATTGGATATATCAAGTAAAATTAAGTCATACTATCTTACATCCTAAATGACCACCCACAACCATGATTAATGACCACGAAGCTCCCCTTTAGGCCAAATCAAAAGTGAAAACAAAAACACATAGTTGCAGAAAACAACTTCATTTGTGTGAAGAATAATAATCTCATGGTCCTCATGATATTTGAACCACGCAGTCATGATTTTCGAGATGAACTTGTATCCATGAAACCATATGAGAAACACGATTCAATACATGCATTTTTCTGATTTTCCCAAGCATTTTGAGGAACCCCAAATCGGTGAAAATGGTCATTGTGTTTTAAAAAGGAGATTGAATAACACATGTATGATGTTGAAGTCAGAATGATTAATGGTTATATTAGAAAAACTAATATTCACTAATATTGAGAATTTTATGTTCTATGAATTAGTTTCATGAAGAAGGAAGAAGTACTAATTAGGGACCACATGCTATTTTGCAAAGTTCAAGAAGATACTCCATATGTTCTATTGTGCAAAGGATAAGTGAACAGTGTGTCATTTTATATATATATATATAGATTTTGATAGAAACATGATATATACTTGTTATGTAATACACATAGTGTACAAAAATTAAGATGAACAAGATATTCATGTTTGACATGATCTTAATGAAAGGAGTGATTTTCATGAAATAATATCAATAAATATTACAAACAAATTCTTATGAGTTCATATACATGAAGCTGTAATATTTGAAGCATTGAGATTAAAAAAACTATGAATCCTTAAAATTAGAACACAATAAAGAGACACCATTCCCTTATAAATGTAAATGTGTAATGAAAACATTAATTGGACATACACCGATGTAGTGATTTGAGTACACAATTGGTGGAGTAGTGAATCATAAAATTTTACAAAAACCCTAAAAATTGGGAATAACGAAATCCTTGAGAATAGAAGGATATGCTTGATAAGAGGTGGAACTATATCCTTGATAAAATATAGACGGAGTCTAACCTGGCAACAGCTGATCCGATGGAATAGTTGGGGCTTCTCAAGTGCTTCTGCGAAGGAATCGCTTCTGGAGAGCAGCGGAATGGTTCTGGAATCGTGGGGAAGCGGCTGCCTAGTTTTGGAGAATTTGGGGCATATTTTTTCCAACGGTTTAATGAAACCGTTTGAAAAACTCATTTTTTCCCAATCTTTCCCAACGGTTTCATCAAACCGTTGGGAAAAGTGATTTTTTACCCATCTTTCCCAACGGTTTCATCAAACCATTGGGAAAAGTCACATGTTATAGATCTTTACTGATGGTTTTCAAAAACTGTTGGTAAAGATAACCTATACCAACGGTTCAAAGAACCGTTGGTATACAAGTGTTGGGAAAGGTCTACTTTCTAGTAGTGCATGTTGCTACACAAGGAAAAAGTCACAAAAGAAATCATTAGTACAACAATTCTAAAAAATTTCAACAAATAAATAAAATATAAATAAGTCGAACACATCACAATAATGAAATAAATAACCACTTTACTCCCACCTGATGTATACGTGTAGTCTACAGCCTACACGTCCCACTTAGAATAGAAGTCAAAAAAAATCCCAACATCCCATCGAGACTCAAGGTTTGTCACAAGAGGTACTAACCAGGAAACCTACTCATAACCAAAAATAATATCCCTGACATTCCTAGCTTCTGTCTAACCAGACTCACCCCAAATTAATAATATTACCCAAAAAGATAAACCTCCTCTGATATCATTTTATCACGAACCGAATCTGGTCTCCATCATTACCAGCACCAAACCTAGCCCATGGAAAGTCTTGAAGGGTGTTCCATATCCCCATGAGATTGAACAAGTTCTCATGTATCATGTATTATGGTTTGGGAATTATTTACCCTAGTTTAGAATCATTTAACAACCAAACACAATCAATAAACCAAATCTGAAAATTTATGCCAAACATGCCTTAAATAAAATCCAGAACTAAAAACATAGGTTTAAACATGACACAAAAGGTCCAAAGATACATTAAAGTATCAAAAAAATATCACAAGGGACTCCATGTGACAAGGGTTTATCACCCACAAGCCATCTCCACAACACCGCACCAAGGGAAGAGACTAGCAACCCAAACCACCATCACCCAAGGCCTTGCCTTTACCTGTGTCAAACATGATCAAGAATACTTACACCCAAGGGGTGTAAGTAGGGTGTGATCCTAAGACTAATAGGATACCACCCAAAGGATTCCATATAGTAAGCAATACAAGATTAAAAGCATGCAAGTTTTTGATAAAAAAGAAATGGTGGCAATAAATTCTAAAGAATGAAACTTTTAAAGGTAATCAATTTTCAAAGGAAAATTTCAAAGAGTGGACACATTTAATTTAAAAAATGTAATATAATCCATTTTTTTAGAAAATCATACCCTATGACAATTATAAATACAAAATATCCAATGAACACTAATCTTGGGAACACCCCTAGGCACTAGTTAGTTTCGGGCCCCATGTACCTTGTATATCGGTGTAAAGTAATCATAGTAATATCCATTCTCATGCACGAGCCACTAGTAGGGAACATACCCATAACCTAGTGGTCTCCAAAAATAATCAATATAGTTTTTTTATTATTTTCAATGTCCAACTTGCGAAGTAAAATAGGGAAAAAACCACTCCGGATCACTAGAGTACTAGTACACGTCCACCCACCTAGATACCTGGGTTTCCCCCTTTGTACTCAAACAAATTCACATGTTACCGAAAGAAAATTGCACATAAAATCATCAGTTTTGTTCACCTACATTAAAAATAGTATCTACACATGATTTTCACCACTTATATCACACAATAAAACATTTAGAATTTCCATAAAATAACATCACAAAATATAACAATGTTTTGCACATAAAATCCATTGAAAACCCCACTTGGAACACCATGTGCATACCGATATTTTACCAGAACATAATTTACAGCACTAAAAAATTTTAATAAAACCATTTCATCAATTATAAAACAAACCAAAATGATCCAACATGGGATATCCATGAAAAACACCAATTTTCACACAAAAATGCCATTTTAGCACCATTCTCTTAACAAACTCCACCAAAAAGAGTTTTTTCACCAATGATTAAGGAATATGAACATGAAAAAATTATAAAATCAGAAATTATAAATCATCCAAGAGTGATTACACAGAAAATCACCTACCACAAGTTTCAAAACACACAATCCTTATGCGAAAGTTCACCCACACCACTGCTGCACCACAAGGGAGTTCAATCAAACCTAAAACCATAAGATTAGGCCAAAAAACTCACTATCAAACCCTATTTTAGAATCCCTACTTTCTGGACAATAGTAACTTCAAGAATATATATAATAAACCTTAAGAAAATGGAATAAACCCTAAGAAAAAGGGAGGAGGAAGGAAGGAAACCCACTTGAGAAATATTGAAAAAATCACCACAAATTCACCAAAAGTTGAATCTCCGAGAAAGAAAAACTAATAAGGATGATCGAATGAGGCTGATAAGGTCATGTGGGGATATAAATGGGGTAAAATAGTGAAAATTTAATGATTTATGGATAAAACAAAATACCTTCTCAAATCTGGATGATTTGAGAAATCTAGATTAATTTCTCCCTAATCCATGATGAAAATAAGCTCCAAAGAGTAAAAATAGATAATGGAGGTGAGTTTAGTATTTTTGGATTCTATTGGGAGGTGGAATCACCAAAAAACATTAAAAAATTAATGAGATATTAAATAATTAAAAAAAATAAAAAGGAAATGGGCTCACGGGTTGGACCAATGCCTAACTAAATCACCCAAATCCAAAATGATAATGAGTTAATAAGGGGTCCAAATAGACATGGTGGTTTGAATAGGTCAGGGAAGGCCATGTGGGAAGTGGAATTGGTGAAAAATATCAAAAATCAAGGAGTTATAAAAGAAAAAAAATTGTTTTTAAATATGGAAATGGGCTCACAGTTTGGCCCAAATCCTGATGAAACCCCACTTTCTACAAAAATAAATGGGAAACCCCCATAAACAAAGAAAGAATAGAAATTAAATGAAAAATACATTTAAAATAAGTCATGGATGTGGAAAGTAAAGCGGTATATTATATTTCTATAATAATAATTAATTCATTAATATAATATATATTGATTAAATATATTATAATAAGTATCCTTATGAAGTGATAATGAAAAACGAAACACAATTCTTTGTGGAGATGGTAGTTCACACATACACGCGAGCCATGTTTTCATTTCATATACGATGGAAAAGGATATGAAAATTAGTTTTTTCATAAACATAATAAAATTTTAGTATATGTAAGATACTTATTTTATCATAACATCATGGTTATATAATATTTGAAGGAGTTGGAAGAAGAAATAAACATGAAAACACTTGGTTAAGGGTTATACCTCTTCTTTGGAAAACCGCCTTTTACTTACACCTTAAGACTTATAGGTTGGTATTTTATTGAGGAAAAATACTCTAGGAAATGTGGATAAATTTTTTAAGGGATTTTGGAAGATATTTTTTGATCTAAATGGCTTATGAGGTGTGAGGAAAAGAGGATAGGAGGTGGCATTTTATAAGTGAAGTGGGTGGAAAACTTGAAAATATAAGAAATATTTGTAACGTCCCGGACCTGGGTGCCACTCAACGGGTGCCTCTAACCGATTTTTTCACATGACCTCAAGCACATTTCCCCAAATGCCAAAGGCTGACGACTAGCAGCGAGGGCCCAGGCCTGATAGTGGGGAAACTATGCCCTCATTTATCAAAGTGTAGTGCAGCGGAATTGAAATAAATCATACAACGACAATAGAAGTATTAAACCATACACAACTAAAATAATCAACTGTAGATGATATAACCAATATTATATAAAAGATGCAACATGTCACAAGTTCTAAGAAAACAGCCAGAACATGTTATACATCAATACAGTACAATAAAATACAGAGTACAGCAAAACAAGCAAAACAGCTGGCAGCGGCATCACGAGCCTAGGCTCAGTCCCATGCCCTACTACTCCTCAGCAACAGTCAAGTACCTGTATAGGGACTCTATTCCCTATCTACACCTACAGCAACGTAATCTATTTGGGCCAAAAAGCATGACCCAAACCGGGTGTGAGAAATATATCTCAGTAGGCACCCACCAAAGGCTTGTGCCCAACTGCGTGCTAACATGCAACAATAGTGTGCAGTGGTAAAATGCAATAAAGTAGGCAGTACTCAAAAGTAACAAACTACCAGTTATATTTCCATTTTTAATATTCATTTAATCCATTTAATATAAGAAATCACCACAGTGAATTTCTAGTAAACAACTAGTGTCCTCAGACACGTAAACTCCTGCCCTCGGGTAACGAGTATCCAACACAAGAATCTTCCCTCAGGCATAATAGAGTTTCCCTCAAGTGTAGGTAGTGTCTCCCACAGGCACAGAATCAGGTGCCCACAGGCACAGAAGAAGTTTCCCTCGGGCTGAAATAACTACTGCCCATGGGCTAAATAGTGCAGTGCCCATAGGCAAATCACAACATCGCCCTCAGGATAACAGGTAATCGGGCCATGCCCAACATGTCAAAATGCAGTAAACAAGAAATTCCTCTCAAGAAAATTATACAATTACTACTTAAAAGGAATACCATCGGGTATCTTGTCCAAACAGCTAAACAGTGGAACACACCTCTGGGGTGGTTCCGGATCTAAACAACGATCCCAACCAGCATTTTATTATCGCAATTTAATCACCTATGCAATTCTAGGAATTAAATATAGCAACGTCCTCAGCCACATGACACCCCAACATGGGTTCGTGCCACGAAAATGCACAAGAACGCACGACAATTAGAAATTTACACCAAGCCACCTACCTTATATGCCAACGAGCCTTATACATGAACGTTGATCCAAGAAACGCCCAAGAACGATGTAGATCTGACGAAGAAGAAAACCCATTCAAACGTAAATAACTTCTATTAGGGTAAGAATTGGTAAGAACCAGACCAGGAGAGTATAGGGCTTACCCGCGTGGTTCCAACGAGATTGTCCGAGGCGGAATCGGATTCCAGAAGAACACTCGGCGAATCTTCAAAGGTCTGGCCTCCTCCTTTGGCTCCAAAATGGCTCAAATGCCTCCTCTGCCAAATGAGGAGACGACTGCCTATTTTAAGCTGAAAAAACAAAGTACACGGTGTGTACTTCTAAGTACACAGTGTGTACTCCCTTAATTTAACTGTTCCTCTGGCGGCACCGCCACACTGTTCATCCGTCAACATGATTACACGGCATATACTCCTGAGTACACGGCGTGTACTGTCGCCCAGCTGGTGGCTACTCCACCGCCTTACTGTTTAGGCCTACCGACTGACTACATGGAGTGTAAGGTACCACTATACGGTGTGTAGTTGATTACTACACCCTTCATTGCCGACATGGTTACACGCCCCATGTACCCATCCCACACGACCAAAAGTACACATTGTGTGGAAAAGTACACGGTGTGTAGTTCCGAAAATTAGAATTTTTCCCCATTTTCCATATTTTCTCAAAAAAAACTTAAGGAAAAGGGAAAAGAAGAAGCTCGTACCTCAAATATAAGAACCGGGTTCTTAAAAACTTCCCCCCTTATAGCAATTCGTCCCCGAATTTCCCTTCTAAGGGTGGTGAAGATAAAGCTCAGAACAGCTCTGGCCACTGAGCATGTACGTCAGCCTCCCACTCCCAGGTCTCATCCTGCACTCAGCCATGTTGCCATAGAACCCATACGAGAGGAACTGACTGACCTCGGAGTACCTTAATGCTCCTATCAACGACACGAATTGGATGCCCCTCAAAGGACACATTGGCTTCTAGCTCAACCTCCTCAGGCTAAAAGACGTGAGACAGGTCTGAATGATAGCGATGCAACTGAGACACGTGGAAGACGTTGTGCATGGCTCGGTACCACTACGGTAACCGCAACCGATAGGCAACCAGCCTAACTCTCCCCATAATCTCGAATGGCCCCACATACCTCGGTGAAAGCTTACCCTGTCTCCTGATCTGCTTATGTCCCAGCCTCAGCGAAACATGTAAGAAAACCTGATCCCCAACCATGAACTCCAAAGGTCATCTGTGGCGATTAGTATATGACTTCTAATGAGACTGCGCGGTAGCCATCCACTTCTGAATCAACTGGACCTGCTCAGATGTCTCTTGTACGATCTGTGGTCCCAATAAAGCTGTCTCACCTGCCTCTAACCAGCAAAAAGGTGATCGGCATGGCCTACCATATAAAGCCTCGTATGGTGTCATCTCAATAGTCGCCTAAAAACTATTATTATAGGCAAACTGGACTAAGGGTATATGCTTCTCCCAAGATCCCCCAAATTCTAGGATGCATGCATACAGCATGTCCTCAAGCACCTGTATCGTATGCTCCGACTGGCCATCGGTCTGAGGGTGATATGTTGTGCTCAAAAGCACCAGTGTACCTCGTGCCCTCTGAAAAATCTACTAGAAATGAGACATAAAGCGAGCGTCTCTATCAGAAATGATAGAACAAGGGACCCCATGAAGATGTACGATCTCTCGGATATACTGCCTTCTGAGCTCATCCACACCGAAGCTCTCCTTGATCAGAAAGAAGTGAGCTACCTTCATGAGTCTGTCCACAACAACCCACACAGCTCATTGCCTCGAGGTGACCTCGGCAATCCAGTCAAGAAATCCATCGCGACACCATCCCATTTCCACTCTGGAATGGGTAACTGTTGTAACAGTCCAGCTGGTCTCTGATGCTCTGCCTTCACCTGCTGACAGGTGGAATATCTCATAACAAACCCAGCTACATCTCTCTTCATACCCAACCACCAGTACTGACGTCTCAAGTCTCGGTACATCTTGGTAACCCCGGGATGAACTTCCCAAGCCGAAGCATGGAAATCCCGCATCAGCTCCTCGCGTATATCCCCTGGAACCTACACTCGTCCATGGAAACGCAAAACCTCATCATCACCTATCATCCAACCAGGAGAAGGGTCCTCACTTGCCACCGACTCCCGTAGAACTAGGCCTTCTGAATCATATAGTTGTCTCATCCTCACTCTGTCCAAGAGGGTAGAAGTCACAGCTAAAGAGGAAAGATAAGTCTTCCCCTGACTGTCATGCACCTCTAGATGCATCTCAGAGAACAAAGCCCTGAGCTGCCACTAACCACTGGCCTCCAGCATTGCCTGTATCTGAGTCTTCCTGCTCAGTGCATCAGCTACGGCATTACATTTACCAGGTGTATAGGCAAGCTCAAAATCGAAGGATTGTAGGTACTCAACCCACCTCCTCTGTCTCAGATTCAAGTCACGCTGAGTAAAAATATACTTGAGGCTTTTGTGGTCGGTGAAAACCAAAAAATGCTCTCCCAATAGATAATGTCTCCAATAGTGCAACGCATGCACAACTGCAGCCAACTCGAGATCATGCATCGGGTAATTCCTCTCATGTGGCCTCAACTGTTGAGACCTGTACGCAACAACTCGGTCGCCCTGCATCAAAATTGCTCCCAGCCCAATCCCTGATGCATCACAGTAAACTGTATAGCTCTTCCCCTGCTCTGGGAGTATCAGGATCAGTGCTGATGTCAAACTTCCCTTCAGGTCCTGAAAAGCTGCCTCGCAAGATTCTGACCAAACGAACTTCACACCCTTCTTAGTTAGACCCGTCAACAGTGCTTCTAAAAGGGAGAAGTCATGTATGAAGCATCTGTAGTAACCATCTAGCCCTAAGAAACTCTGTATCTCAAACACATTCATAGGAAGCTCCAAGAAAACTACTCCTCTCACCTTCTCTGGGTCTACTGCAACTCCTGCCTCTGAGATGATGTGACCCAAGAAGTGAATCTGGTCCATCCAAAAGTGGCACTTTGAGAGATTAGCATATAGCCAATTCTCTCTCAGTGTACTCAATACGATCTCAAGATGGGTGGCATGGTCGTGCGAGAGTACACCAAGATGTTTTCTATGAATACTACCACAAAAGAATCAAGATACGGGTGGAACACATGATTCATCAGAGCCATGAAAATTGCTAGCGCGTTCGTGAGTCCGAACGGCTGTTTCGCACAGAATTCGGGGATAACCTCCTGGACGGGATATTCAAACGTTCCGATCGGTTTCTAGCAGGTTTGTTCGTAGAACCGGAAACATCCAATGATTCCACATCCGTTTGGACCTACTTTCCAAAGGTAGGCGCTCATTATCTTGTAGACTGATGAGGCTTAGGAATTTTCATTGGTCGAGAGGTTGGGAGGTCGGACTCATCACACCTTTTTGAGGGGAATTATTGTCTACTCCGGGACTCTCTTTATAGATTTAAGTTATGTTCGTGAATCCTTATTACATTACCAAGTATAAAAATGATCTTTCCTTTAGTTTTAACAATCAATGATTAAATATGTAAGAAATTTAGAGAATCTTTTATATGTATTCGAGGTTCTTCATCAATAGAGAATCATCTGTATTTATTTAGAGATTCTTGGTCAATGGTATCCTTCGAAACATTTATAAAAGTCTCTTGGTCATTATGATGACCAGGCTAGTTTTAAAGCCACTCAGTGGGGCACTTGAAGTTTATCATCATTCAGAAGGACATGGATTATTTCAAAGTTGGGATCGAACCCATAAATGGGCTACCTATGTATCCTTTGTTTTGGAAAAGGAATCAGAACCCACGTAGTTCGAGTAATGGAGTATGAAGTTTATGATTGATGGCTCAAAGAAGGATGTCATAATTACTTTTACACTCTAAGCTCACGCGAGTCATGCTCGGTATGAGAAACAAGAGGTATTGGTAAAAATTAGACAATTGTTCCATGAAAGATGCAATCATAAGAAATGGTTTGGGGCTTATGTATGTATAAATGCCCAGATAGATGAAGGTTTTGGATTTACTTTTAGGGAGAAAATCCAGGAACAGGGTCCATAAAGGTATATGTGCTTTATGGAGATTTGAATACTCTAACTTGGGACTTATTCCTGAAAAGGAAACCCAAATTAGGAGTGGATTGATAATTGGGTTTTACTCCTGAGAAGGAATCCCATATCAAACGTTGTTTAGGACTGGTTAAGAGAAATTAAGGGACTTGGGGCTTACTCCTGAAAAGGAAGCCCAAGATTATAACTGGGACTTATTCCTGAAAAGGAAGCCCAGGTTAGGGGACTTGGGGCTTACTCATGAAAAGGAAGCCCATGATTATGATTGGGTCTTATTCCTGAAAAGGAGACCCAGGTTAGGGATTAATGTTTGGGGCTTACTCCTAAGAAGGATGCCCAAATTAAGGGACTCGGGGCTTACTCCTAAGAAGGATGCCCAAAATTAGAGGACTTGGGGCTTACTCCTAAGAAGGATGCCCATATTAAAGGATTATGATTGGGGCTTACTCCTGAGGAGGATGCCCAAGTTAAGGAATTAAGGTTTGGGGCTTACTCCTGAGGAGGATGCCCATGTTTGGGAACTTTAAGAATTTGGGGCTTACTCCTGAGGAAGATGCCCAGATTAAAGGACTTATAACTGGGGATTATTCCTGAAAAGGAGACCCAGGTTAAGGATTCTCTCATCTTAAAGGATGAGGTTGAATGAATGAACTCTCAATCTTTGGTGACATAAAGATGTATAAATCACTATGTTTTGAGAGATATTCCACAGAATTCCTTTCAAATAAGGAAGTCAAATCAAGAAATCATGCCATAAATGGCTTTGAAGAGTATCTTGAAGACTGAATCTTGAATAGGAAAGGTGAAATGGCTTAAGAGGGGTAAAATGGGCAAGATGGGCACCCAAAAAGGTAGGGGTGCGCAAGTCTTGAAAGGCATGCAAGTATTGCGTGGGCGCGCAAGTATTGGTCGCGCAAGTATACTCGCGCGACATGTGGGGTACTTGCACGATTTTCAACCAGCATTAAAATACTTGAGAGACTCTTTCTTAAAGCCTTTATAATCCCCTTGAGGTTCTCCCAGAAAAGGGACGCGCAAGTTTTATTGAAGGAATAAGGCGGCGCACAAGTGTGACCAGTTCCCTTAAGGGCTGGCCACTCAGGCGCGCAAGTGTTGATGAGTTTCAACACTTAGGCCTTCCTCCTTCTCTTTAGATCTTCCGTTCTAGGTAAAAAATTACCTTAGAAGTGTTCCGGAAGCTTTGAGAAGAGACTTGGGCATCGGGAGCTTCAATCCGAGTTTCTGGAAAAAGATCCTCTTGAATGGGGGGCCCACAGGGTCTATTTATAGGCAGGAGAAGACCCCGGGCGGTTACCGGGCGGTTATCACTTAGGTCGCGCAAGTCACTTGTGCGACCAAGGGCGTCGCGCAAGTGGACTTGCACGACAGTGATATAATTTGCGCGGTGCGGTTGCTTTTGATCCTTTGTTCATGCCTTTGTCGATTTTTGATGTTTTCTTCAAAGGATAAATCACTTTGAGCTTAGATATTCCCCTTTTCCGATCTTTAGATTCTGTGACGAAAGGAGCGTCAATAAAAGTCCCCCCTCAAAGTTAGATCCGAAGAGAAATGAGGATTTGACTCTGAGGAAATCGAATCCATCCAATGGAAAAGGGGGCGCGCAAGTCTTCAGGGCACAGAGGGCAGCGGGCAAGTTTGCGTCGCGCAGGCCTTAAGCGCACTGGGTACGGCGCACAGATAGGCTTCCTGGCCTATAAATACATGGCCTCACCTCCGTACAAGCATCCGGATTTCCAGACTTCATACCTTCGAGCTCTCACCGCGCAGGTCACCTTAACCACACAAGTTGCTCTGTTTTCCAATTTTTTCCTTGATGTCGTGCTATTGTAAAGGTATTTGTACTTGCGTGGTTTACACTTGCGCGTCAAAAGCTAGCGCGGCACACGAAAACTTGCGCGCCATTGTTTAGACTTGCGCGCCTTAATGCCTTATCCATTTTTCAAATTTCTTCACAAATTTTATGAAAAATAAACCTATTTAAGAGTTAGTTTATTCATTTTTTTGTGTAGATTCAGTGGTTCCCAAGGGAATTGGAATGGCTGATGAACTGGCTAGCAAGCGGATTGATGACATGATGAACATCATTGGACACAATTACTATGATATCTGCGACAGCACTTTCCCATATTCGGCTAAGTACTTGAAGAAATATCATCTTAACTTCCCACAGAGCATCTACCTATCTCTATGTGGTCATGGTCACCTGCAAGGAGTCAATGTTCCAGATGCAAAGAACTATACACCTGAAATGCAGCTGCGCTGCTACTCCTTCATTTCGGTTATGATGTGCATTAAGAGAAACAAAAATGGTGTGAACTTTCAAATTCTTCCTCCATGTTATTTCCTTGCAGATATGAAAATGGAAAAACCATGGGCTGAAATGTTTTCCACTACCGGTTGGTGGAGAGAAGACAAACATGGTATTAGAGCAATATCTGAAAAGAGTACTCTCTCCAAATGGCTCTTTACTTCCAATGCTCCATTCTCAAATCCATGTATCCATCTTCCAAGTCTCTTGGACAGAAACAGAGTCACCGTTTGATCAGCAGAAAATTTTCTCAAACCTCACTCAAGAACATCCTTTTACAATTGTTCCAAGAAGAGATAGTATCACTGCATCTCTTATTGTATCTAGTTGAATGAATGAATTCCAGGTGGTTGCTGATGAAGCTCGGGATGTCGTAAATCAAATGAAGTGTTATGTTGAAAGCCTCTTGTAATTCTTGAAAAAGAGAAGAGACTCCAGTCTGTGGATGTCCTTCTAACTCTTGTGTATTAATGAAAAAACACTTTCATCTTCAATCATTTGTACCTGCATTCTTTCACTACCTGCTTCAAATTTACTTAAGCCAATGGGCTTAGTAAGCATAGTTTGATTTTTACTAGGATTATTACAAATAACCCTACAAACTTTGAATCTTTTAATTGCTCAATATTACCTAAATCATACAAAAATGTATATTTAGTGAGCTGGAACTTGACTTTTATTCAGAGTTCTTTTGTCTTTTGTGGGCAGTTTAAAGTCATGCATGCTGGACATAAAGGGGCTAATGTTTAAGGTCGAAATAGCTTTGACCGAAATGGATTAGAATTGAAACAATTCCTTGAAAGTTCATCTGAAAACATACTACCATACTCAAGTATGAGGGAAAATATGTAAACTATGGCTTAAGAATATTTGAATCTGAGGAATGATATGAAAAAGAGCTAAAAGGCATTAGAAGAAGTAGTTTCCAAGAATGAAGTTACTATTATTTAACAAAACCCGTTAGGGGGTTGAAATATGCAGGGCCACCTAAGGGCATCGGCTGCATGGTCAAATAAATAGCATCTTTCAGCTGACAAGTCTGTTATGTGGACTGTTTATGCAAGGCCACCTATGGGCACGTGCTGTATAGTTAGGCAAAAGAACTCTCAGAAATTTACTTTCCTAGTGCTAAAATCCAGTGAAAGTTTATGGAGATTCAAATTTTATAAAGTATAGAGTTTGTTGTATGGAAAGAGGTACTTGAATATGGAGAAGATATTTACAGACAAGATTATCGAAGAACTAGATGAATAACACTCCTACAAAGGTCTGACCCAACGTAGGGAAGAATAATAAACCATAGACTTGAATACTTTCAGATCATGAAAAAGGATATGGGACAAATATGTTAAGGATATTTTTTTTTGCGGATCCCTACATACTGTCGTTTAAGACAAATAAGGACAAAAGAGGCATTCTTCCCAAGAATGAAGTTACCATCATTTAACAAACCCGTTAGGGGGTTGAATTATGCAGGGCCACCTCAGGGAATTGGCAGCATAGTCAAATAAATAGTATCTTTTGGCTAACAAGTCTGTTATGTGGACTGTTTATGCAAGGCCACCTATGGGCACGTGCTGCATAGTCAAGAAAAAGAATTCTCATAAGTTTGACATTTTTGTGACTAGAAGTCATGAAAAGGGTTATGAAGATCTGAAAATATTTAAGGTTAGGATTATAACACATAAATATGGGTATTGTCCAATGTATATAGAGATACATAGGTCAATGATAACCATAATCATGTTGTGGCTGGGTCCTGAATTGAAATTTTGGACTTCACTACGTATCTTATAAGAATGAGAATCAATCCATACGTAGTTCTTGAAATGCAGTTTAACGTCGTGCAGGACGAAAATATGAGAGATCTTAGTTTAGGGTCATAGAGTTCGGACCATAATAATGAATACACAATGTGTGTTTTCATGAGGACTTTTCAGCCAAGGGACTGAAAGTGAAATTTGGGGTTAGGCCCAAAAGACTTGGGACTGGATTCGAGGGACACTCGAATGTTCCAACGTATCTGATAAGGATGGGAATCAAGCCCACGTAGTTCTAGAACTACCCTTTGTACAAATTTGGTTCGTACATGTGAAGGGTGAAAGGGGACTTTAGTACAATGATGGTTTAACCCAAGATAAAAAGTTTAGGCATTGCCATGTATGTACGTAGTCTTTTGAAATAAAACATGATTGAAAAATCAATGTCAATAGTAGTTCCCTCTCAAATGAGGAAATCGAAGAGCATTGTAGTTTATTGTCGTACTGGACAAAAGTGTTGCATAGTTTAACGTCATATAACAAGGATGAAAGTGAATCAATTTAAAGATATTGATTCCAGGGGCGGTTTCACGAATCAACATCATATGAGATGGTGGTGAACCTATGTGAATAGATTGCTTTTGGGCTTGAACCTTGGGAGGTTGCCTACATACCCAGCCTGGAGGGCAAGGATCAAAGTCCGTGTAGTTCAATTAAACAATGAATTAATGATCAAGTTGTTCTTGAGGACAACGATCTAATTAAAATGTTGTTGGGACTTACACATGGTTAGCGGCCCAAAGAGAGTGTTATGGTTGATGTTTTCTCTAAGCTCACGTGAGTCATACTTGGTGTGAGAAACAAGAGGTAACAACAAGCTTAACGATACACAGTTTAATGTCATGTAGGACATATAAAGGGACTATGCAGTTTAAAGTCTTACAGTTAGGACTATTGGTGTTGCACAGTTTAGTGTCATGTAGCAGGGAAAAAATACAGTTTAATGTCATGTAGGACATATCAAGGATTTTCTGTATAGTTTAGCATCATGTAGTTAGGACGATGGGGATAAAATAGTTTAACGTCATATTGGACGAAAGGGGGACTGTGCAGTTTAATGTCATGTAGTAAGGACAAAATAACACACCATTTATGTCATGTTGGACGAAAGTGCGAATAGTTTAAGGTCATATGCATGGACCGTGGATGGTGCAGTTTAATGTCATGCTGGACCTTTGATGATTATATAGTTTAACGTCTTTCCGGATGTGAGGGACTTTTATACAGTTTAGCGTCATGTAGTTAAGACGTCACAGTTTAACGTCTTGCTGGACATAAGAGATTTTGTAAATAGTTTATGGTCATATGAATGGACCAGGGATGATGCAGTTTAAGGTCATGCTGGACGGTTTAGGGAACTTTTTCACAGTTTAACGTCATGTGGGATGAAGTTGCAGTTTAAGGTCATACTGGACCATTGCTGTATAGTTTAACGTCATATAGCAAGGACGAACTGATGTTGCACAGTTTACTGTCATGTTGCAGGGACATCTTCTTTTCTACAATTTAACGTCATGTTGGATGAAAGTGCAAATAGTTTAAGGTCATATGCATAGACCGTGGATGATGTAGTTTAAAGTCATACTGGACTTTTAAGCGCTTATGTAGTTTAACGTCTTTCTGAACATAAGGGACTTTCCTACAGTTTAACGTCATGTTGGACGTAGTTGCAGTTTAAGGTCATACTGGACCATTGCTGTATAGTTTAACGTCATATAGCAAGGACGAACTGATGCTGCACAGTTTACTGTCATGTTGCAGGGACATCTTCTTTTCTACAGTTTAACGTCATGTTGGACGAAAGTGCAAATAATTTAAGGTCATATGCATATACCGTGGATGATGCAGTTTAAAGTCATACTGGACTTTTAAGTGCTTATGTATTTTAACGTCTTTCCGGACGTAAGGGGATTTCATACAGTTTAACGTCATGTTGGACGTAGTTGCAGTTTAAGGTCATACTGGACCATTGCTGTATAGTTTAACGTCATATAGCAAGGACGAATTGTATTTTCCTACAGTTTAACGTCAAGTTGGACATAAGGGACTTTCCTACAGTTTAACGTCATGTTGGACGTAGTTGCAGTTTAAGGTCATACGGGACCATTGCAGATGCAGTTTAAGGTCATGTTGGACCATTGCAGATGCAGTTTAAGGTCATACTGGACCATTGCAGATGCAGTTTAAGGTCATACTAGACCATTGCAGATGCAGTTTAAGGTCATACTGGACCATTGCAGATGCAGTTTAAGGTCATACTGGACCATTGCAGATGCAGTTTAAGGTCATAATGGACCATTGCAGATGCAGTTTAAGGTCATATTGGACCATTGCAGATGCAGTTTAAGGTCATACTGGACCATTGCAGATGCAGTTTAAGGTCATACTGGACCATTGCAGATGCAGTTTAAGGTCATACTGGACCATTGTAGATGCAGTTTAAGGTCATACTGGACCATTGCAGATGCAGTTTAAGGTCATACTGGACCATTGCAGATGTAGTTTAAGGTCATACTAGACCATTGCAGATGCAGTTTAAGGTCATACTGGACAATTGTTGTATGAACAAATTGTAAGAATCTTGGTTCTGGGGACCATATTTTGTGTTTATATAAAATATTTTTTCAGAAATCTAGCATTGGTTGGAGTCATGATGAGTTCTCCATCCATTGAGATTGATGAATAAGCTCCATTAGATTAGACCTTATGTATTGAATAAGGTCCTTCCCATTTTAGTTCAAGCTTGGGAGGCTTCTTTCCTGGTATCATTGGTGTTCTGAGAACCAATACCAATTCTTCCTGATTGAATGAACGAAGACGAACTTTTTTGTTAAAAGCTCGTGCTATTCGATTCTGATAGATTTCGAAGTGGTGCAAAGTGCACAATCTTTTCTCATCTAACTGTTCCAATTCATTCAATCGCTTTTGGGATTTCTCATCTGTAGATAACTGATCAAAAATGGCTACTCTAAGTGAGGGAAATTGAACTTCAATTGGCAAGACTGCTTCTGTTCCATATACCAACGAATATGGAGTTGACCGCGTTGCATTGCGGGTGGTAGTCCGATAAGCCCATAAAGCATGAAAGAGTTTATCAGGCCATAACCTCTTATCTTTATCCACCATCTTTTGTAGTATATTTGAAAGAGTCTTGTTAAAGGCTTCTATTTGTCCATTGGCCGCTGCATGATACCGAGATGAATGGTTGGATTTAATGTTGTATTCTTGATACAATTTCTTCACCTCAGAAGAACAGAAGTTGGTGCCGTTGTCCGTCAATATGGTATGAGGGACACCAAATCTAGTAATGATGTTAGACTTGATGAAGCTAACAATGCATTTAGAACTGACTTCTTTGAGAGGTATTGCCTCTGCCCACTTGGAAAAGAAATCAGTAGCAATAAGAATGTACTTAAACTGCTTGGTCGTAGCTGAAGGGTAAGGTCCCACCACATCCATTCCCCATGTGGAAAATGGCCACGAGTATTTAGCTGTATAAAGAAACTCTGGAGGTTGATGAATGAAGTTGGCATATACTTGGCATGAATGACACTTCTTTGTGAAATTAACACAATCTTGTATCATTGAAGGCCAAAAGTATCCAAGCCTTCGAATTTGATCAGACAGTCTATGTCCAGACTGGTGGGCACCACAGACTCCTGCATGCACTTCTTTTATGACAGCCATTGTCTCTTCACCATCAATACATCTGAAGAGAACTCCATCAAAACCACATTTGTAGAGAATTTTCTCTAGGTGGTTTGGGCCATCATAAAGAGTAAAATTGACCACACGTCGTCGGATTTGTTCTTTCTCGGCTCTATCAGGTGGAAGTGTTCCATTTTGAAGGTATTCCCTGATAGGTGACATCCATCCTGTAGTATGACCATACGATTCAGGAATGGGACTAATTTCATTAATTTCCTCTGTTCTGGCTTGAACATAAGGTGAAATTTCACGATGGTGGGCAATACTGATGGTTGTCTTGTCCCAATTTGGATCTGCTAGAGCTGCGGCTATATTAGCCAGTGCATCAGCTTGAGCATTTTGTGATCTTGGGACATAAGAAAATGTCGGTTCTGAAGGGAATTCTGCCATTAACTCTCTGACGTAATCATACAAAGGGATTAATTATTCTTTTCTGATGGCATAATCGCCATTGACTTGTTTGATTACTAGGTCTGAATCACCTTTCACCTTTAAGTGATTCACTTGTTTTTGAAGCGCTAACTCCAAGCCTGTAATGAGAGCTTGATATTCGGCTTCATTATTGGTACCACCTTCCCATAATAAAAAGAAATAAGGTAGAAATGCCTTATCTGGAGAAATGAGCACAATTCCTAAACCAACTTTGTTGAATTTAGGATTTTCCATTTTCTTCCCTGTTGGACTTCTGGAAGCACCATCAAAATAAATTTCCCATGTTTGAGGATTCTCTTGAATAGAGAAAACTTCCTCATCAAGGAGTTCAATATCTGAAGACGTGTCTTCCACTGAAGGATGTTCAGCCAGGAAATTAGCCAGAGCTTGGCCTTTAATTGCCTTTTGAGATACATACTGAATGTCAAATTGCTGCAAAATAACTGTCCACCTTGCTAGACGTCCTGTAAGCATTGGATGACTAAGGATGAATTTGAGCGGATTATTGCGAGATACCAATTGGACCTCGTGATGTTGCAGGTAGTGTCTCAATTTCTGAACTGCAAAGATTAATGCCAGGCAGCACTTCTCAATACTTGAATACCGGGTTTCTACTTCAAGCATAGTTCTACTGAGATAGTAGAGGCTATTTTCATTCCCAGCATCATTATTTTGAGCGAGAAAGGCACCCAATGATCGCTCTAGAGCTGTCACATAGAGGATAAGTGGTCTACCTTCAACAGGTGGCATGAGTACTGGTGGACTCAAGAGGTATTTCTTGAGAACATCAAACGCTTCTTGACATTCTTCAGTCCACTGGTAAGTGACTCCTTTCTTCAATAATTTGGTAAAGGGTAAACTTTTTCCTACCAAATTGGCGATGAAACGCCGAATATAGGCTAAGTGTCCTTGAAGTCCTCTTAATTCTTTCAAATTATGAGGAGGTGACATACCAAGGATTGATTTGGTCTTCTTAGGATCGACTTCAATACCACGATGGCATACAACAAAGCTGAGGAATTTTCCTGAGGTTACCCCAAAAGCACATTTTAAGGGGTTCATCTTCAAATTATGTTGTCGAAGCTTGTGAAATATGACTTCCAAATCAGCCAAGTGATTAGAACGTTGTTTGGATTTAACCACCAAATCGTCTACATAGCATTCAACAAACTTTTCTAAGAAAGGTTTGAAGATACGATGCATGGTGCGTTGATATGTTGCACCTGCATTCTTTAAACCAAAGGGCATCACCCGGTAACAAAACACACCTTGAGGGGCTCTGAAGGCTGTAGATTCCTCATCTTCTAGGGCCATTCGGATCTGATTATATCCGGAATATCCATCCATGAAGTAAAGTACTTCATAGCCAGCCGTCGCATCAATTAAGAGTTCTGTAATCGGAATTGGGAAATCGTCTTTAGGACAATACCGATTTAGATCTCTGAAATCGATGCAAACCCTAATTTGTCTGTTCTTCTTCTTTACAGGGACAATATTAGCCAACCACTTGGGATACTGAACTTCTCTGAGGAAGTTAGCTTTGATTATCTTATCCACTTCATCTTTAATTTTGGAAGCATAAGTTGGGTGTGTTCTTCTCGCGGCTTGCTTAAATCCTTGATGTTCTTTTGGTAAACCCAAATGATGAGTAGCAACATCAGGATCAAGCCCAGAAATTTATGTATAATTCCAAGCAAAAATATCTTTATTTTGCTTCAGAAAAGAAATATACATCTCTTTCTCTTCAAGGGTCATGGCCTCACTAATTAAACTGGGGCGTGGATCTTTCTTTGTAGCCAGATTTACTTCTCTGAGTTCATCTACAGTGGTAGAGATACCCTCTTCAAATGCTGGAGGAGCATCTCTAAGACCTTCCTCTTCCTCTTCATTATGTGCTATTTCTTCTGTTTATACTTGCATAGTAGATGACAAAACGAAATTCTCATGATCATAAGAGATGTCAAAATTTTCACATTTTGAAGAAGAAGCTTCCATTTCCGACCCTATTGATAATAAAGGGCCTTCTTTGGGAAATAAAGAGGAGATGATGGATTGAGAATCAACATCATTATTCACCTTTGGTGTTGCTATAACTTCTTCTAGCCTGATTGGCGAAGTATAGACTTGTTGGACTTCAGCAGATGAAATGAAAACGTCACCACTTATGCTTTCATCACTGTTTGGTAGGTTACCAATTTCTCCCATGTTGTCTGGCTCAATTGTCGTAATTGAAATTATGGATCTTTCCATAAGAGTATTTTTATTTGGGCCTATTTTTTCAATTTGACTGATAGGTAACACATAATCTGTACTCACATGTGTAAATGGATTTATTGGAATTTTATCCAAACCATATGGAGCATTAACTTTGGTAACTTCCTTCATTGTAGATTTTTCTCTTCCCTTCATGTGATAAAATTCTGCCTCAATGTATTGAGACTCACATGTTTTGAATGGGGTATTATCACCATACAATGTTCCAACTTTACCATTGAAATAGTATTTGAGACATTGATGGTATGATGAAGGGATAGTTGCATGTTGATGTAGTCAGGGTCTTCCAAGCAAGACGTTGAAAGCTGAGTCTTGATCAATAATCATGAAATCCGAATTGGATACAAGATCTCCAAACTGAGTTCTGAGTGTAACTTCGCCCAGTGGTTCTTGTTCATTTTTATCATATCCTTGTAACATCATGGTAGAAGGAGATAAATCAGATTCTGTGAGGCCTAATCGACGAAGTGTACGAATGGGCATGAGGTTGACTCCTGAACCATTGTCAATGAAAGCTCTTCGGATATCTACACCATTGACTTTTCCAGATAAGTACAAAGGTTTTATGTGCCCATGCACAACATCATCTTCATCTTTATCAGTAAAAGATATCACTGCATGGAATTCTGCAGGATTATTCTCTATGTGATAGACTTCAGCTGCAGCAATTTCAGCTTCAAACTCCTGAGGACTTGACAAAGCTTCGATGAGTGCTTCCCGAAGATCTTTTGACAGATTCAAAGCATCCAAAATTGATAACTTGGCTGGTACTTGGGCCAAGTGTTTCAATATATCATACTTTTGATCTAAAGTTTTGCATTTCCCAACAGGAATATGTGGTTTAGCAGGTACCATGGAAGCAGATGCTTTGGAAGCTGATGCATCTTGTATTGGGATAGAAGTTAGCAAAATCCTTGGTTTTGGAAGATTGGACCGATTAGATCCATTTACTTGCTGAGATAAAGAAGATGTAATTTTCAATCGGTCTTCCAAAATAACTGTGCCAAGACTGAGTTGACTATTGGAAGAAGAACTTGTTTGTTCTTTTTGAGCTCGCTGAAGGGCTCTACCACGAGTTTCTGCTACATACACAGTGCTAGCAGGGGTAGAATTGGAGTAGTGGCTTCGGAAAGATTCATGTCTTCCCCTGTATCCTGAACCTCTGGAACTTCCTCGGATTCCCTTATTTGATATAGCGAATTCAGGCTCATCAAAATTACGACTGGAATATAGATCTGTTAATTGAATCATATTAACAGAACCGAAGATTAACTCTTCGTCTGATAAAGACTCTGCCTGGTTAGCCTGTTTAGGCTGTGCCGTTTGGTGGGGCGGTGCCCGTGGATTTGAAGTAGATGGCATGAAATCTTCCAGAGTCAAAGACAACTTAGGCCTCGATACATACTCATATTCTTCTAATTCCTCTTTCTTCTTTGAATTGCGCTGCCCTTTTGAGGATTTGTCTTTTGATGGAGGCTTCACTGCAGCTTTTGTAGGAGACACAATTGGCTTCTTCAATTGTGTTCGCAAAATGGCATGGGTCCGATTGATTGTCTTTCTGACCATCTAATCATCATATTTTTGCACAGTTCTGCTTTTGACTTCCTGCCACTTGCCTCCTTCCTCTGGATCTGTAGCGGTAACACACACTATATGAGCTGAAGAACCCTTCAATTTGACTTGTCCCAAGTCGACCATCTTTTGCAGGAGGTCTTTAAAGACAAAACACTCCTGGATGGGATGCCCCAACATTTGATGAAAGGGACAATAATTGGGACGGTCTTCATCTCCTTCCTTGTTTGGCCTCTTGGGAACTGGTAATTGAACCAAATTATTTTCCAGAGCTGAAATGAAGTAACCAGGAACTTGCTCACTTCAGAAAGAGTATGTTTTACTCTTCAAATCCTCAAATTGTTTTCGTCGTTGATCTTTTTGATCATTTGGACGAAACGCCCTTTGTTGTTGGCATTCAGGAGGTGGAGCCCTTCGAGAAGATGAAGGTTTTGAAGTATAAATAGGTACAGGTGCTTGTTTAAGCATAACTGTAGCAGTTTCTGCTTTACCCATTCTCCTTCCTAGAGCTGATGGAATTACACGAGATTTAACCTTAGCCTGTATAAGGGAATCTTCAATCTGTTGAGCGATTGAAGTAAGGTCTCGAAACCCTCCTGTGTATTTCACAGGGATCAATGGCGTGCATAATTCGTCACACAAATTTGCCACACAGATTGGCAACAGTTCCTCCTGAGGGTGTGCTAAACTCAGGGAATACATTAATCCCTTCCAGCGAGCAGTGAAATCAGAGACTCTTTCATTCTCCCTTTTATTGCAGTTTGTAAGATCGAAAACTGTCGTTTTTGGAAAAGTTGAGCTGAACTGAAGAAGAAATTTTTGATGAAGATCTTCCCATCCGATGATTGACCGGGATTGCAAGCTTGTATACCAGAAAAAAGTTGTTCCTTGCAAGGTTCTCATGAAGCATCTGAGTTTCACTACTTCTTGCTGCTCTAGAGTTCCCATCATAGGATCACAACAAGATACGTAATGCGTCAAATGTTGTTCAGGGTTTCCTGATCCATTGAAAGTAGGGAAAATAGAGTTTCCAAAACTGGATGGAGGAGAAATTGAATCTAACCATTCAGGATAAACTTTCTTTTCTGGTTGAACTTGTGCCCGTTTCCCTTCCATAGTTTCTAACCGAGCTTTTAATGACTCAATAGTAGTTATTAACTTTTGAGAAACATCAGGTTGAACTTGGTTTTGGATATGTGCAATGAATTGAGCTTGGACAGACGTGGTGGTTGGTGCTGCAACTGATGGTAGCACTTCCAACCGTTGTTGCGTTTGACCCGTAGGATTAGACTTCTGAGGGTGTACTGATAAAGGAGGATATTCCTAATCCATCTCAGTAACTGCAACAAATTCCTTTGGCTGTCGGACTTCAGCATTCTTAAGAAGAAGACTACTCTGAAGTAGTTCTGCATTCAACCTTCTTAATTCTTTCATTTCTTCCTCCTGTTGTGCAAACCTTTGCTCTAATGAGAGCGATTGACCTTCTTCAGAGGAAGGATATGTAACCTCATTCTTTCCCTTCCCTTTGTTGGATACCTTTTGGAGAGAAGGAAGTGGATTACCTAGGTTCTGAGTAATCCTTTGACTTCGTGTACGCACACCTTCTTCATTTGTATCGGTGCGTACGTTTTCTTGAGCAGGACGCTCTTCATCTGAGTCCCCTATGTGAACCTCCTCTGGTGGATTAGCAACAATAGCATTGATGACATTGATTGATGCATAATGCATCACATCCCTTCTATCAAAATTCTGTGATATTGTCTTCTTTCATGTCTTTGACGAGACATTTCCTTTTATTGATTCAATCTTTTAGGAAATTCTTGACGAGCTATAATTTAGAAAGAATCTCCTGATAATTTGGCTCTTCATTCCTCTTGGGGCTTCTTCCCCAATCGAGAAAAGACCGATATTCTCTGAGGAGGGGATTAATGATTTGAAAGAGTCCCCAGTCTTGTGAACTGGGGATGTTCCTGCTGATTTTGCTCAACTCCTTGAATCCCATTTGTTGACTCTGAGGTTTGGTTTAGAGAAGTCCTCAGTCTGACAAGCTAGGGTATCTCTTGACATGCTACGTCTGAGATCTTCTTAAAATCTCTCTTGATCTTGCGAATCTTAATTCGGAAATTAGCTGGATGCATTAACCTGTATCCACTTTTATCACCTGGTTCAACAGAACGTTGGATGATTTCCGAAACTTCTATCATTTGATGACGTGTTTGCTCCATACGAGAGGCTTGTGCAATATTCTCGCCTGCTTGATGTAGGAGTAATTCAACAACTTGTTCTCTATATGCTTGATTTTGAGAGGAACTAGTTGAAGCCTGTTCTTGAGCAAGCCTTTGATTATGAACAAAGCCCATTGACTGTGGCCGGCCATGGGCAATAACATTGCATGAGACCATTTTCGGCGGGCTTTGCTGACTGGAAAGAACTGTGAAATGTAGTGCTCCGTGAACACCCCATCCTCTGATATGAACATCAGATGGAGCATTGGAAATTAACTGACGCAATTTTCTTAGTGCGCCAAGGCATGAACGTTGAAGGGTTCTCTGTTGCTTTTCAGCCTTCGGATACCGAGAGACTGATAGAGATTCCAAATCAATCTGACGTTGTATCCCTTCTATTATCTTAAGATGATTTTCATGTTCATCATAAGATAATACCTTCTTCTTCAATTGACAAAGAGTTTTCCATATGTTGAGACGAATATCATGGATTCCATCATCCGTCAACATCTTTGGAATGTCGTACTGGGAGTCAGCCAAAGGCCAAAACATGACTGGTACCTCACCTTTTTCCAGTTTTTTCCTCATGTTCAGCATTTCCTCTTTATCATTAAATGAAGATTCTTCTACCTGTTTTGACCAGAGTTGGTGTTTCCTTATTGCTTCATCGAATTCAACAAGATTGGTAGAGAGATCATTGATCAAACTATAAGATGCATGACTTAGGGGTGGTTCGGAGAATGACCTACACCCTGGGATATCTTCTGATTGAGAAAGTATTTCACTTGTTAGCGATAAAGCATCAGACATGACTGGTTTCGCATTTGCAAGTGCCTCAAGATAAGAGGGCTTTCTCGGCACTACATTGTCCACTGGAGTATTTTCCAGGCAATGTGAATCACTACTGCGGAGAGGACTTTCGCAGCGATGTTCATCATCATGGGGAGGACCACCATAATGGGTTACAGCAAAAGATGAGATCTCTTGCTCCTTGGTCTTCTGACCACACAGAGGGTTCCTGTGGCTCTCATCTGAAGAAGAAACTTCAAGATTGACCGAATTTTCATGAAGCAATCCTTCATGAGGAAGTGTCTGTTGAAGACCTTCAGAATTAATGTTCCCGTTATTGGGAACTGAGGGAGTAGAATCTTGAATTCCAACAGATAAATGTCTGAGGGCTTCAAGAATTCCAGCATCGAGTAAGGCCTTGTTGCGGATTGGCCTTTGATCTCCTGACTGTGCTGGGCGGATCTTTTTCTTAGATACCTTCTTACTCTCTTTGGAAACCACTTGTTGAAGAAAGTGGTTACTCTGAGCAGGTGTATGTGCCTGATCAGGAAAGATGGTCAGGTTAGGCTGACGATATCCACTCAAATCAGGTGTATGTGCCTGACTTGGTTATCCGTATGATATGGGGGAGTATGCCCCATAACCCTCTTGGACTGGAACAGATGTGTGTGTCTGTTCCGGAGTGAATCGTTGATGTGTCACTCCACTACTATGGATAGATTTATGTGTCTGTCCCTGAGATGATGTTGAAGCTGTTATGATATCCTGGAAAGCATCTAGAATATGAGCAGGAATTTGCTTCTGCTCTTTCACCATTGACAAAATATGCTTGGTGAATTCAGCCGACGGAATGGGGATATACGTCCATTCCGGGCTTGGAGTAGGTGTATGTGCTTGCTCCTGTCCTCCTTTTCCTGTCAGTGAATCCTGAAAGTACTCAAGTGTGGAGGCAGAGAGTTGAGTCTGCCTCCTGTTTGTCGTCGGGGCTTTCTGACTGACTTCTCCGTGCGCTACCAAGCGAGACTGTTGGTAGGCTTGATTAGTATTAGCAGGTGTATGTGCCTGCTGATTACACTTCGCCAAACGCGGTTGATGAGATCCATCATATGTAGTCAGACGAGCCTGCTGACTAACTGGTGATGTATAAGCAGGTGTATGTTCCTGCCTATAGTACTCCGTCGGAATTGCCTGGCGGGATTGGCTTGATGCTGCCAGACGAGTCTGCTGGACAGCGGAATTAAAACGGGCAGGTGTGTGCGCCTGCTCGTTGTTTTCTACCAAGTTATATTGGTGGAATCCATCGTATGTAGTCAGGCGAGCCTATTGACTAACTGATGATGCATAAGCAGGTGTATGTTCCTACCTATAGTACTCCGCTGGAATTGCCTGGCGGGATTGGCTTGATGCCACCAGACGAGTCTGCTGGACAGCGGAATTAAAACGGGAAGGTGTGTATGCCTGCTCGTTGTTCGCCACCAAGTTAGGTTGCTGGACTTCTCTGGAGATGGCAGGGAGGATAACCTACCTATTGTTAACTGGATTCCGTCTCTGGCAGTTCATCTTGCCTGCTCGGGTTCGAGGAACCTGAGCTGAATGCTTGGAGTCGGTACCCTCATCATGTTGAGGGCACACTACCGCACGAGTCTGGCGGCGATTGTTGATGGGAGCCCTCGGGAAGGACTCCTATCTTTTTGAATTAAGGCCCTGAGGGACCTGCTCATTCACTTCCTCAGAGTAAGGGAGTGAATGGAAATTGCGTTCCGGGGATAACGACCCGAAATGGTTGGAGATGGTAGTCAGCACCACCTGCTTCTTGATCGCTGGCCGCCGTTGTTCGGACGACCAGGTAGAGTTGTTAACTTGGAGGGCTTGACGAGCGGCCTCCAGAGTTGGGATAGTACCATTGCGACGGTACTCCTTAACCAGTGCATTAGAAACCCAGTGTTGAAGACGCTGAGTTGGTGATGTCATCCTCAGAGCGGACGACGTTCCAGCAGGAGTAGCAGCATTGGTTTTCACAGCAGTAGACCTCATAGTAGAGGTGTTCACAGCAGCATTATTCACAGGGGTGAATTTAAGGAAAGCCATTTTGCAGAAGATCTTGATAAAAGAGTGCATGTTCCATATAACAGAAATAATCAAGATGAATCCGACCACTGCATCTTTTGGATGAGCACATGTCAATGATTGCTTTTCTGGCCCAAGGGGCCTAACAAATAAGAAGAACATCACTTTAACTTGGTTAAGGATTCATGTCGGGTTCACCATTTTTTGTTTCGCACGGAATTCGGGGATGACCTCCTGGATGGGAGATTCAAACGTTCTGATCGGTTTCTAGCGGGTTTATTCGTAGAACCGGAAACATCCAATGATTCCACATCCGTTTGGACCTACTTTCCAAAGGTAGGTGCTCATTAGCTTGTGGACTGATGAGGCTTAGGAATTTGCATTGGTTGAGAGGATGGGAGGTCGGACTCATCACACCTTTTTGAGGGGAATTATTGTCTACTCCAGGACTCTCTTTATAGATTTAAGTTATGTTTGTGAATCCTTATTACATTACCAAGTATAAAAATGAGCTTTCCTTTAGTTTTAACAATCAATGATTAAATATGTAAGAAATTTAGAGAATCTTTTATATGTATTCGAGGTTCTTCATCAATAGAGAATCATCTGTATCTATTTAGAGATTCTTGGTCAATGGTATCCTTTGAAACATTTATAAAAGTCTCTTGGTTATTATGATGACCAGGCTGGTTTTAAAGCCACTCAGTGGGGCACTTGAAGTTTAGCGTCATTCAGAAGGACATGGATTATTTCAAAGTTGGGATCGAACCCATAAATTGGCTACCTATGTATCCTTTGTTTTGGAAAAGGAATCAGAACCCACATAGTTCGAGTAATGGAGTATGGCGTTTATGATTGATGGCTCAAAGAAGGATGTCATAATTACTTTTACACTCTAAGATCACGTGATTCATGCTCGGTATGAGAAACAAGAGGTATTGGTAAAAATTAGACAATTCTGCCATGAAAGATGCAATCATAAGAAATGGTTTGGGGCTTATGTATGTATGACTGCCCAGATAGATGAAGGTTTAGGATTTACTTTTAGGGAGAAAATCTAGGAACAGGGTCCATAAATGTATATGTGCTTTATGGATATTTGAATACTCTAACTTGGGACTTATTCTTGAAAAGGAAACCCAAATTAGGAGAGGATTGATAATTGGGTTTTACTCCTGAGAAGGAATCCCATATCAAACGTAATTTAGGACTGGTTAAGAGAAATTAAGGGACTTGGGGCTTACTCCTGAAAAGGAAGCCCAAGATTATAACTGGGACTTATTCCTGAAAAGGAAGCCTAGTTTAGGGGACTTGGGGCTTACTCTTGAAAAGGAAGCCCATGATTATGACTGGGTCTTATTCCTGAAAAGGAGACCCAGGTTAGGGATTAAGGTTTGGGGCTTACTCCTAAGAAGGATGCCCAAATTAAGGGACTCGGGGCTTACTCCTAAGAAGGATGCCCAAAATTAGAGGACTTGGGGCTTACTCCTAAGAAGGATGCCCATATTAAAGGATTATGATTGGGGATTACTCCTGAGGAGGATGCCCAAGTTAAGGAATTAAGGTTTGGGGCTTACTCCTGAGGAGGATGCCCATGTTTGGGAACTTTAAGAATTTGGGGCTTACTCCTGAGGAAGATGCCCAGATTAAAGGACTTATAACTGGGGATTATTCCTGAAAAGGAGACCCAGGTTAAGGATTCTCTCATCTTAAAGGATGAGGTTGAATGAATGAACTCTCAATCTTTGGTGACATAAAGATGTATAAATCACTATGTTTTGAGAGATATTCCACAGAATTCCTTTCAAATAAGGAAGTCAAATCAAGAAATCATGCCATAAATGGCTTTGAAGAGTATCTTGAAGACTGAATCTTGAATAGGAAAGGTGAAATGGCTTAAGAGGGGTAAAATGGGAAAGATGGGCACCCAAAAAGGTAGGGTCGCGCAAGTCTTGAAAGGCGCGCAAGTATTGCGTGGGCGCGCAAGTATTGGTCGCGCAAGTATACTCGCGCGACATGTGGGGTACTTGCGCGATTTTCAACCAGCATTAAAATACATGAGCGACTCTTTCTTAAAGCCTTTAGAATCCCCTTGAGGTTCTCCCAGAAAATGGACGCACAAGTTCTATTGAAAGAATAAGGCGGCGCGCAATTGTGACCAGTTCCCTTAAGGGCTGGCCACTCAGGCGTGCAAGTGTTGATGAGTTTCAACACTTAGGTCTTCCTCCTTCTCTTTAGATCTTCCATTCTAGGTAAAAAATTACCTTAGAAGTCTTCCGGAATCTTTGAGAAGAGACTTGGGCATCGGGAGCTTCAATCCGAGTATCTGTAAAAAGATCCTCTTGAATGGGGGGCCCACATGGTCTATTTATAGGCAGGAGAAGACCCCGGGCGGTTACCGGGCGGTTATCACTTAGGTCGCGCAAGTCACTTGCACGACCAAGGGCGTCGCCCAAGTGGACTTGCGCGACAGTGATATAATTTGCGCGGTGCAGTTGCTTTTGATCCTTTGTTCATGCCTTTGTCGATTTTTGATGTTTTCTTCAAAGGATGAATCACTTTGAGCTCAGATATTCCCCTTTTCCGATCTTTAGATTCTGTGACGAAAGGAGCGTCAACAACGGCATAACTGTATACTCATATAGACCATACCTACTCCTGAAAGCTGTGAGAGGTATATCAGATAGTCTAACGCACAGCTGATGATATCTGGATCTCAAGTCAATCTTTGAGAACACTCATGCTCTACGAAGCTGATCAAAAAGATCATCAATACTCGGCAAGGGATATCGGTTCTTAACAGTCAGCTAGTTCAGCTTCCGATAATCCACGCAAAGTCTGAGGGTACCATATGCCTTCTTCGCAAAAAGGACTGGAGAACCCCAAGGAGAAGTACTGGGTCGGATAAAACCCTTTGCCTGCAAATCCTCTAACTGCCTCTTGAGCTCCGGCAGCTCAGGTGTATCCATCCTATAAGGAGGAATGGACACTGGTGCTGCTCCTGGAACAAGCTTGATAGAGAAATCCACCTCACACACCGGAGGTAGACCTAAAAATTCATCCGGGAAGACATCCCAAAAACGATCAACAACAAGAGCGAAATCCATCTGACAAGTCCCCTGGTCATCCAGATACAAACTTGCAATCTGGGTTGTGACTCCACCTCGTCCATGATGCTCTGGTCCAACTCGACTTGCCTGAACATCCCACTCACCCTTGTATAGAAACTCTCCGCCCTCAGGTGACGTGAAACTCACCCTGCGCCGATATCAGTCTATAGAGGCTTGAAAGGGAACCAACCAGTCCATTCCGAGAATGACCTCATAGCTTGTCCTCTCTAAGACATAGAGATCCCAAAGGAAGTGACACCCTCCAACCTCAAGGGGGAACTCCTTCCACTGATGTACACCAGCTGTCCTAGTCCCCAATGGAGTGTCTAGCATCATGATATCAGAAGAAGAAGAAGAAGAAACACCAAGACCAAGTCTCTCCACAATGGGTACAGATATGAAACTATGTGTATCACCCATATCAAAAAGCACTGAAGATAAGACAGAAGCTACTAGAATAGTACCTATGACTGTAGAAGGTCTGGGATCTTGCTCCTGCTAGGTCTGTTGCACTGCATATGCCTGCCCAGTGTCGCGGCCCTATGACACAGTCTGGCTACCCTGAGCTGTCCCACCCTGCTGCCTCTGAGATCCTGGAATCTGGCTACCAAGGCCATGACCACCATCTCTACCTACACGCCCTGACATATTCCAGTTCCCTGACTGGTAAGAAGCCACTGGTCCTACTCCCACACGCAGAGTCTACATAGAACCCCTCTCACTATCCACTAGTGGAAACTCCCTACAAAAACGCTGCAGATAACCCATCTTGCCGCAAGCTCAGCACTCCACTGGGTCTCATGGACACTGCGGCCTCTTTTGCCCCTCTCTACCACACTGTTAGCACATAACCTGGCCACCTGAAGCATTCTTCTGATCGGTACTTCCACCCTAAGAGAAGTCCATCTGTATCTTCCTCTTGCCAACTGAAATAGTACCAGTAACTGGTGTTGAACCACCCTGGACCACACCACTCGATTCTCGTAGGTTCCTCTCAGTAATCAGCGCCTGGTTCACAATAGCGTGTACTGAAGGCAACCTGAAAACATTCACCAATGATCAGATGTCATAACAAATACCATCCTCAAAACGTCTGGCTCTTAGCATCTCATCACCCACCAGCACGGGTGCAAAATGCTGAAGCTCCGTAAAACGAGCAAAATAGTCCATCACCAATATAGTGCCCTGCTGTAGATTCATGAACTCTTGAGCTCTATCTAACTCAGCATCTCGGGAAAGAAGAATTCATAGAAGACTGCCTGAAAATCTTCCCACGCCATGTCCCGGTGATGCTCTGACTGGGTGGTAACATCCCACCACCTCTTGGGGGAATCACACAGCATATAAGTCATGAGCTTGACCCTCCTCCATAGAGGTGTCTCAAGATGCTCGAAAATAGTCTACATCGATCCTAGCCAAGACTCCATAGCCTGTGGTCTGCCATCCCCTGAAAACGTAGGCGGATACTGCTTCTGGAAGATACGTGTCAGCTCATCCAAAGATGTGGCAGCCTGCGGTGCTCCTTGAAAGGTCTTCATGAACCGTATAAAACCCTCACGGAACTGCGCATCCGTGCCTGTGTCTGGTATAGCAGTTGGCGCCGCATCTGGCTCTGCTGGAGGATCAACTGGTAGCCCAGGGCCCACCATCTCCAGAGTATAATCGTCACCGCTCTCCTGGCGAACAACTCGCGGTTGTCTAGGCGACATGACACTACAGGGTCAAAATCACGCCTCAGATTCAAGATTATTAGGACTAAAACGAAGGAACCACAAAGGAACAAGAGGAAGAAGGAATTTCAAAATTTGCAAAACAAGACTACACGGTGTGTACACTGACTACACGGCATGTACTTGACTTCTCTTCCCCTGCCTGGGTCCTTATACATGGCTAAGACACATGGATCCCATTGAACAAAAACTACACGGCGTGTATAATATCTACACGGCGTGCATGGTGTAATTTTCCAACTACCCATGTCGTCTGTGACACGGCCGATTACTCGGCTTAACACTACACGGCATGTTACACCCGTACACGGCGTGTGCAGCACCCTGTTTCCCAGCCACACAGCTAACACCACATGGTCTGTCCTCGAACAAGACTACACGGCATGTCCCAAAGGTACACGGCGTGTTCAGGGAGAGGTGACACCGGCCCATGTTGTTAGTTACACGGTCTAGTCCCTAGGTCACACTACACGGCGTGTCCATCATTGACACGGCGTGTTCTGTCAAGGAGTTCACCGACCTGTGTTGTTAGTTACACGGTCGGACTCCGGGTCGACACTACACGGCGTGTACATTCAGTACACGGCGTGTTTTACCCAAGCCTTTCCCTACCCCATGTCACCGCCCACACGGTTTGTGACACGGGAAGAGACTACACAGTGTGTACTTAGGATACACGGTGTGTACTCGAAAAGTTCATTTTTCTTCCCGAACAGAAGATCATACACGGCATGTATAAAAATACCACACGGCGTGTATATTGGGTTTCTAGACAGTATGCCTCAGAAACTTCTCCGGAACCCAGAAAATATTGAAACCAACACCTAGGTGTCAAATTCCGACCCGTGGGGGCCCATACTCCCCACGAATCAAAGTTTGACATCTTATTTGTGTTATAACTAAATAAACATCTAATGATAAACCAAATTCTGGTCAATGGGGGACCATACTCCCTAAAAACCAAATCTTGGCATCCATTCTATAAACAAGCTCACACAAATAATACCCTATCACAGAGCAGGTATTTATCAAGCATCTATCACAACAGCATGCTTTTCTAGCACAACAACTATCACAACAACATGCAATTTCTAATGCACCGACATGGCATGGAAAATATGCATGGCATGTGATTTCTAGCATGTTCCTATATGATGCATGAGACGGCATACCCTCATCTCATCGGGTTGCAACTAAAAAGAACCCATAGATAAAATATAACATCACAATCCCAAGTGCGTCACCCAACGATGAAAACAAATCAACTGTAAAATTTGCAAAATCAAAAGAATTGCAAAATATGAGGTAGACTAGCCTTTCCCTGTACACGGGTTAGCTACACCCAGGCACAGCTTATTACCAACTACCATTCGTCATATCCCTGACTACGGCTCCAAATAGTAAGTCAAAGAAAAGAACGCCTCTGATACCACTTTGTAACGTCCCGGACCCGGGTGCCACTCAACGGGTTCCCCGAACCCGGTTCAGCTCATGACCTCAAGCGCATTTCCCCAAATGCCAGAGGCTGTCGACTAGCAGTGAGGGCCTAGGTCTGATAGTGGGGAAACTATTCTCTCATTTGTCAAAGTGTAGCGCAGCGGAATTGAAATAAATCATACAACGATAGCGGAAGTAGTAAACCATACACAACTGAAATAATCAACTGCAGATGATATAACCAACGGTATATAAAAGATGCAACATGTCAAAAGTTCTAAGAAAACAGCCAGAACATGTTATACATCAATACAGTACAATAAAATACAGAGTACAGCAAAACAAGCAAAACAGCTGGCAGCGGCATCGCGAGCCTAGGCTCGGTCCCATGCCCTCCTACTCCTCAGCAACAGTCAAGTACCTGTATAGGGACTCTTGACCCTATCTATACCTGCAGCAACATAATCTGTTTGGGCTGAAAAGCATGACCCAAACAGGGTGTGAGAAATATATCTCAGTAGGCACCCACCAAAGGCCCATGCCCAACTGCGTGCTAACATGCAACAATAGTGTGCAGTGGTAAAATGCAATAAAGTAAGCAGTACTCAAAAGTAACAAACTACCAGTTATATTTCCATTTTTAATATTCATTTAATACATTTAATATAAGAAATCACCACAGTGCATTTCTAGTAAACAACTAGTGTCCTCAGACATGTAAACTTCTACCCTCGGGTAACGAGTATCAAACACAAGAATCTGCCCTCAAGCATAACAGAGTTTTCCCTCAGGCGTAGGTATTGCTGCCCACAGGTACAGAATCAGCTGCCCACAGGAATGGAAGAAGTTTCCCTTGGGCTAAAATAACTACTGCCCACAGGCTAAATAATGCAGTGCCCACAGGCTAATCACAACAACACCCTCAGGCTAACAGGTAATCGGGCCATGCCCAACATGTCAAAATGAAGTAAACAATCAATTCCTCTCAAGGAAATTCTACAATTACTACTTTAAATGCATACCCTTGAGTATCCTGGCCAAACGGCTAAACAGTGGAACACACCCCCGGGGTGGTTCCGGATCCAAGCAACTATCCCAACCAGCATTTTATTATCACAATTTAATCACCTATGAAATTCTAGGCATTAAATATAGCAACGGCCTCAGCCACATGACACCCCAACATGGGTTCATGGAACAAAAATGCACAAGAATGCACGACAGTTGGAAATTTACACCAAGCCACCTACCTTATACGCCAACGAGCGTTATACATGAACGCCGATCCAAGAAATTCCCAAGAACAACGTAGATATGACGAAGAAGAAAACCCATTAAAATGTAAATAACTTCCGTTAGGGTAAGAATTGGTAATAACCATACCAGGAGAGGAGAGGGATTACCCACGCAGTTCCAAAAAGATCGTCCGAGGCAGAATCGGATTCCAGAGGAACACTCGGCGGATCTTCAAAGGTTTGGCCTCCTCCTTTGGCTCCAAAATGGCTCAAATGCCTCCTCTGCCAAATGAGGAGGCTACTACCTGTTTTAATCCGAAAAAACAAAGTACACAGCGTGTACTTCCAAGTACACGGCGTGTACTCCCTTCATTTAACTGTTCCTCTGGAGGCACTACCACACTGTCAATCTGTCGACATGAGTGCATGACATGTACTCTTGAGTACACGGTGTGTACTGTAGCCCAGCTGGCGGCTACTCCACCGCCTTACTGTTTAGGCCCGCCGACTGACTACACGGCGTGTAAGGTACCACTACACGGCATGTAGTCGGTTCCTACACCCTTCATCGCCGACATGGTTACACGCCCCATATACCCGTCCCACACAGCCAAAAGTACATGGCATGTGGAAAAGTACACGGTGTGTAGTTCCAAAAATTAGTATTTTTCCCCATTTTCCATATTTTCTCAAAAACACTTAAGGAAAAGAGAAAAGAAGAAGATCGTACCTCAAATATAAGAACCGGGTTCTTACAATATTAATATCAAATATGTTTATAACTCGTGTAAAATGGATCTAAAGTTTGATATCATAAAATATAATGATTATAAGGTTTAAATAAATTCAACCTATAATATTTGTAAAATTTTAAGTGTTATTTTGTACCTTATATATTAGTTTAACACCCTCGTTAACCCTTTTAACCTTAACCATGGTAACAAATTTTTCAATCTCTAAGGGTCATGAACATTTTTTTAAAAATTAAAAGTGGAAAATAAATGCAAAAATTAATGATATAATAACCATGGTGTTGAAAATTAATTTAGTGACTAATTGATTTAAGTTATTTTTAAATAAGTTTTCTATATTTTTAAGAACATTATAGGAATCAAGGTAAATGTGACATTTTTTTTTAGTGTGATATTTTATGTCAAAGTGGTTATGATTAATTGAGGAATGTATATTGTGTTAACTTTTGGAATCGTATATGTTTTTTATTTGGTTTTATGATTCTTTGGGTTATTTATGGAAAATATTAGCATGTTTTTTAAAATATATGATTAGGGAATATATATTTTTTCTATGTGACTTTATGAGTGATTAATTTTGTTTAGTGATAGATTTTAAATTGATCTTGGAAGGATATGTGATCAAAGCACTCTAATTTTTTGGGTTTTGAACTTGGTCAGAAATATTTTGAAGAGTTTTAAGGTTAGTTATTTATGGAATGATTTGAGTTGAACTTTAGTTGTTATTGTTGGGGATTTATAGATTAATGTAGTATTTATTAATATTAATATTTATTAATATTGTATATTATCTTATCTTTTGATAAACATTTTTGGTTTTTATTAATGGATAAAAATAGAAGAAATAACTTTTCATCCTTTTATAGATCTTGTGATCCATTAGAAGTTGGATTTCATGTTTCAAGAATGAAACTTTCATCTTGAATATTAATTTATTGGATTAAGATAATATATAGGAGTGGAAAATGATTTAATCACAAATTATTTATGAAATTATACTTATTTAGTGGAAAGAAATAAAATACATAAATTTTCTTAAAATCTTTCTCTTGATGATAAAAAAATTTCTCAAATCAATAAAGTATTATGAGGAAAGTAATAATAAACTATCAAGGTATTATTTTAAAATCTCATAAACATGTATGAGTCTTATAGAGGTGAATTATTTTATTAAATAATATGTTTTTAGGTCTTGGACTTGAAATTAAAATTCATGATAAAATCTATATCTAATTTTATTACAATGTTCTGATAAATTTATTTTGAGAGAATAAAATTAAAATCAAGAGAAAATAATTTATTTAATGAGGGGAGAATATAATACCAAAATATTTTAGTTTAAAAAGAATATTATGTCATATGTCATGTACCATATGAAATACTGAGGTTAAAACAAATTGTGATGTCCTATTAAAATATTAATATAGAAATATGACCAGTATAACCTAGCCATTGGTATAGCAGGTATGAAAAAGATTCACCGCATAATGAAATATATATAGGTAATTTTTCATCAATACATATGTATTGATTAATTACTAGGAAATAAAAAACTTATTTTAAAAAAAGATCATATACGATTAAAGGAGATATTCTTTTTAGAAAAAAAAATCATATGTCCGTAAAGCATTGTTGTCAAAGTAAATTAAGTTAATCAATATAGATGAATGATTTTAATTAAATTTATAGATCATATATTTAATGAAATTAATATAATGTTGGATTCTATGTGAGGAATGAGTATAAATTCATTTTAAACTTCAAAAGGGTATTTTATGCACAAATTCATTTTCTTTAAAAATGATTTTTATTTCCTTTTTTGTAGATATTATGATTTATTTATTCTCTTTTTAGAAATTTTATTTGATAAAATTCAAATAATTTTATAAATAATAATTTCAAAATAATATTAATATAATTATTTGATATTTTTTAAAAAGGTTTATTATTGGGTAAATATTAAAAAATACTAATTTTGTACAAACTGACATTTCTTATATTTTAATCAAAGTAATTTAAATGTTTTATTTGGTTTTGGATTTATTTTAAAGTTATATAAGTTTAATTTTATTTAAAATATTTTCAATAATTCTATGGTAATCTACATTATACGTGATTTTGGTATAAAATCATTTTTATGCTTTAAACGAGTATTTTTTTAAAAATAGTTTTTTATTGTGTTTTAAAAACATATAATAAAAGTAATATTTTCCAATTATATAAATTATAACTCAAAAAAAATAATTTTATATTTTTAATCAAGAGGTTCGAATTTTTTAATGAATTCAATTCTTTTTGTCATGATTAATTGTAATCATGGTATAAATTTATCAACACGACAAAGGCTAAAACATGGTAAAAGTGTTAGCATTAAAGGCTTAAAATATCACAAAAATTCATCTTAAAATGTGTTGATGTGGTTATTATCAACCTCCATTTATATTATCATCATTAATGGTAAAATTTAGTGCCACTTTTCTTAAATATGACTTCCTTTTTTATATTAATAAAATTATATTTCCAAAATTTTCACTCTCTCTCACTTATTATATTTTCATGATATAGATATAGATATAAATACTATATGAACAAATATATATATGATAAAATTTAATATAAATAAACTATATTTATTATAATATTTTATTTTTAAATTTTTGGTGATGGTAGAATTACCTAGAATGCTTATGCATCACTAATGTAATGCATGTGCAAGTGGGTGAAAAATAAAATTAAATAATTTTGAAAATATTAAAAGTAATATTTTTTGTATAATTTATAGTATTAAACAATTTTTATGGATAAAAATGAATGGTAATTAATATTTTAAATGTTAAAATTATAGCTCCATTTTAATCTTAATTTTTTTAATTCAGATTTTTTGAATAGCCCCAAAAATTACATTAAATGGTATTGAATGTTTAAAAAATATTTTTAAATCATTAAAAATCATAATAGTCTCATAATAACTCGGTTTTATGGGAAATTTTATAGTATATCATGAATTTTCCTTGTATATTACACTTTTAATTTTTAAAATTACTTTAATTACCATTATAGATTGATATATTTGTTACCATGGTTAAGGTTAAAAGGGTTTATGAGAGGGTTAAACTAAGATATATGGTTAAAAATTCAACTTAAACATGTATATATTTTCTCAGTTAAATTTATTGAGACCTTATACTCATTATCATAAAATATTTTTCACTTTTGGATTTATTTTACCTGAGTTATACACATACTATATATTAATATTTCATGTATTTACAAGTTTTTCACTCACCTCACTTTTAAAAGGGCACATCCTATCCTATCTTACTCACAAATATTTAGACATTAATCTCAATAAATATATACCCAAATTTCTTCCCAAACTTCCTTCTCATTTCTTATAGGTTTTTCTCTCACTAATTGACCAACCTAGAATGCTTAAGGTGTAATCCAGATGAGGTTTTCTAAATAATAGGTATAACTTTTAACCGAATGTTTTCATGTTTATTTCTTCATCAACTTCCTTAAAATATTACATAAAAATTATGATATTATAAAATAATTAACTTACATATAATTAAATTTTATTATGTTAATTTAAAGACTCTTTTTCATCTCCTTTTAAACCTTATGGGAAATAAAATCATCGTTCATGCGTATGTGTTGACTACAACCTCCACGAAGCAATGAGTTTCATTTTTCATCATCGCATCACAAGGATGGTTATTATGATGGATTTAATTAATATATGTTATATTAAATACTTAATTATTATTCTAGATATATAATATATTACTTGCCTTCTTATCCTTCCATCTGTTAGAAAATGATAACGACATTCATGTGTATGTGTTGGTTACTACCTCCACAAAGCGATGTGATTAATTTATCATGTTTGTATTTAATATATGGTTATAAAATTATATTTAATGAATAAAAATAATAATTATTCTATGATTAATATTCTAGATATAATATAACCACAACCCCTTTTACTATGGTCAACCTACCAAAGTTGTTTTGGGGTTACAAACTGAATGCCCTCAAAATGTTCGACTTGAACTTAATTGGTTTAGTAACTATATAATAAATTGTAATAAATAAAATACAATGTATTATGATAAGTTAATAAATATGAAAAATTATCTTAATATAATAAATCATTAATAATTTTATTATATAGTATTTAAATAACGTATGTGGCGAGTCACACTCAAGGTAAGGGATTTCTCATCTCAATTTACTTTCTTTGAGATTCATGCCATTTTCACCACATGTTTTATTTTGTGTGGTGTATATAATTCCATATGGATATATTTCATCTTAAATTTATTTAAATTCAAGTAGATTACTGATCCTTTTATGCTCAGACCATATTTTCAAATGTTTTTCACAGGGCTTAAGGATGATTAAGAACTATCACAAGGTTTATATTTCCACTATAGGGATCCTTCCCAAAATAATTGAATGTGTTTTGAATGAAATGGGATTTTTAATTTAACAATATTGTATTTATGGAAAAATTGAAATTGAGTGGAAGTGTACATTCTTTATTGTGAGAGTTTTATATCTAATATTTTTTCAAATTTTCTAAAACCCTAAACCAAAAGATCCTCTAAATGTAAGAAAATATAATCCTTGTTATAAATCATGTAATTATGGGTTTTTTATGTTATGGGGAATTATATTTGGTACCAAAATAAAGTTTATATAATTTTATAGGTTAATAATTTATTAAGTAAGGATAATTTAATAGTTTTAGATACCATCATGGGTTAATAATTCTAAATTTGATCAAATTTTTAAAGGTATAGATATCCCTTTTGAGGTTTTTATGTGATGGGAGTAATCTGGGAGATATTTATTGAGTTTTAATAAATGTTTAAGGAATATATAAACCTTAATTTTAAATTTTGTTTAAGTGTATGGATTATTTTATGAAGAATTATTTTTTATTTTTTTTACATAAGTTTAATGGTATTGTTAACCTTTATGGTTAATATATTCTTTAATGTTGAGGTTATTGTTGTTAATTCGGATAAAAGGGTTAATATATTTTGGAAACATGTGTTTTATCATATAGATAACCATGGGATTCAAAAGTATTTGGTGACTTTGTGGATAAATCTATTTTTTAATAAGTTCATTGTATTTTTAGGAACATTATAGGAATCAAGGTAAATGGGTTATTTTTTTCTAGTATGAGATTTTATGTCAAAGTGATTGTCATCAATTGGGGAAAGGAGATAGAGTAAAAAAATTTAAGTATATATTTTTTCCTATAGTTTTATGGTGATTCATCTTATTTATGGAAAATATATTATTAGGGTATATACATTTTTGGTATTTTACTTTTTGAGTTATTCATATTGTTTAGAGATAAATGTTAAATTAATCTCAGAAGAATATGTGATCAAATCTTTCTAATTTTTGAGTTTGGAACTTAGTAAAGAATATTATAAATATTTTTAAGGTTAGTTATTTATGGAATGATTTAAGTTGAACTTAGATTATTATTATTTATGATTTAGACATTAATTTAGTATTTATTTATATGAATGTTTATTCATATTGGATATTATCTTAATTTTTTTATCCTTTTTTAGTTTTGATTAAAGGAAATAAACAGTAAAAATTACTTTTCATCCTTTTTTGGATCTTTTGATCTGTTAAAAGTTGAATTTAGTGCTTTAGGCATGAAAATTTCATCATTAATATTAATTTCTTGTATTAAGGGATGAGATATAAGTGGAAACTGATCAAAGCACAAATGAAGGATGAAATTACACTTATGTATTGGGAAGCAATCAAGTATGTAAATTTTCTTAAAATATTTATCTCGATGATAAAATAATTTCTCAAATTTATCAAGTCTTATGCAGAAAGAAACAATAAACTATCAAGTTATGATTTTAGAATCTCATATTAAAGTATGAGTCTTATAGAGGTATATTCTTTTATGAAATAATCAGTTTCCTAGTCTTGAACTAGAAATTAAAGTTCCTGAAAAAATCTATATCTGATTTTATTACTATGTTATGTTAAATTAATTTTGAGAGAATAAAATTAGAATTGAGAGAACATAATTTATTTAAGGAGAGGTGAATGTAGAACCCCAAGTTTTTAGTTTAAAAAGAATATTATGTCTGAGTGTGTGTACCACATGTAATACCAATCTTAAAATGAACAATGATGTAATATTAAAATATTAATATTTAAATATGATCATCATAATCTATTCATTGATTTGGTAGGTATTAATAATATTATTCTCATTATGAAATATATTTAGGAAAGTTTTATATAACAAAAATATATTGATTAATGACTAGGAAATAAGAACTTAATTTAAAAAAATCATATAAGATTAAAAGAGATATTTTTTCAAAAAACTACTTTATGCCTATAAAGTATTTTTATCAAATTAAATTAAGTTAATCAATATATGTAATTTATTTTAATGAAATTTATAGATAATATATTTAATAAAATTCATCTAATAGTTCTTTCTATATGAGGAATGAGTATCAATTCATTTTATACTTCGAAAATACACTTTCTTCAAAAATTGTTTTTATTACCTCTTATGCGTGAATATTATGATTATATTTTGACCCTTTTATAAATTATATTTTATAAAATGGAAATAATTTTCTAAATATTAATTTCAAAATAGTTTTAATATAATTCTTTGGTATTTTTCTGAAAAGGTTGATTTTTTGGTGAATAATGAAAAATATCGATTTTGCAAAAAAAAATGTCTTTTCTTATCTTTTAATCAAAGTAATTTCAATGTTTCATTTGGTTTTGGATTTTTTTGAAAGTTACATGAGTTTAAATTTGTTAAAAATAATTTAAATAATTCTATAATAATCATAATTATACATGATTTTGGTATAAAATAATTTTTATGCTTAAAACATGTATTTTTATAAATACAGTTTTTTAGTGCATTTTGTAAACTTATAATAAAAGTAACTTCTAGCACCTCTAGAAATTTAATCTTAAAAAATGGATTTCATATTTTTAATAAATATTTTATAATTGATTAATTATGTTAATTTTATTTTTTCATAATGAATATTTTCCGTGGTTTAAATTTATCACCACGGTAAAGTCTAAAATAATGTAAAAGTTTTAAATTAAGGGTTCAAGGATTAACATATCACAAAATATCATCTTAAAATGGATGTATGTGGTTAAGATCGACCTTAGTTCATATTATTATTATAAATGATCAAATTTGGTGCCACTTTCCATGAATATGACCTCCCTTTTATATCAATAAAATTATATTTCCAAAATTTTCATTCTCTTTCAGTTATTATATTTCCATGATTAGGATATAGATATAAATTTTATATGAATGAATATATATTATGAAATTTAATATAAACAAATTATATTCATGATATTAATTTACTTTGAATTTTTTATAATGGTATAATTACCTAGAATACTATGCACTGTTGATGCAACGCTTATGCAAGTAGGTGAAAAGTCAAAGTAAATAGTTTTAAAAATATTAAAAGTGATTTATTTGGATAATTTATAGTCTTAAAATTTTTTATGGATTAAAAGGAATTGTAAGTAATGTTTTCAATATTCAAATTTGAACTCCATTATGAGTAATGTTTCCATGATCAAAAATATACATTGAGAGGAAGTGTCCACTTCGTATTGTAAGGGTTTGATATGTAAGATTTTTTCTTAATTATTTAAAACAATAAACCAAAAATATCCTGTAAATTTAAGAAAGTTAAACCCTTTTTATAAATATTGTAATTATAGGTTTTTTATATTATGGGGTTTTATATATACAAATATACATACATACATACATACATACATATATACATGCACAAATACAAACTTATACACACATATTCCTATGTGTATGTGTGTATGTGTGGATGTAAATATAAACACATGAATATATATTATTTTGGTATTAAATCAAAATTATACATGAATTTGCTATAAAATCATTTATATTCTTAAAATGCATATGTTTATAAAAACAATTTTTTATTGCGTTTTGTGAACTTATAATAAAAGTAATTTTTACCACTTCTATAAATTAAATCATGAAAAAAATAATTTCATATTTTGGATCAGAAGATTCAAATTTATTAATGATTTCAATTTTATTTTTGGTCATAAATAATAGTAACCATGGTATAAAGTTATCACCATGGTAAAGGTTGAAATAGGGTAAAAGTGTTAGTGTTAAAGGCTTAAAATATCACAAAACCACATATTAAAATGGGTTGATGCGATAATCCTCGACATACCTTTCTATTATCATAATTAATGGTCAAATTTTGAGCCAATTTCGATGAATATGACTTCCTTTTCTATATAAATTAAATTATATTTTCAAAATTGTCACTCTCTCTCACTTATTATATTTTCATGATAAGGATATAGATATAAATACTATATAAAAAAATATAGATGATAAAATTAAATATAAATAAACTATATTTATGATATGAATTTATTGTAAAATTTTGGTGATGGTAGAATTACTTAGAATGATTACGCATCACTGATGTAACGCATGTGCAAGCGGGTGAAAAATAAAAGTAAATAGTTTTGAAAATATTAAAAGTGATGTGTTTTTGATAAGTTAGAGTCTTTAAAAAAATTATTGATCAATAGAAAGTTTGATTAATTTTTTAAATATTAAAATTTTAAATCCATTGTAATCTTGATGTATTTTAAGTCAAGTTTTGTGAATAGCCCCAAAAATGACTTTAAATGGTATTGAATGTTTAAAAAATATTTTTAAAGCAATAAAAATTCTTAATAATCCCCTAATGACTCAATTGGATGGGAAATTTTGGATTATATCATGAATGGTCCATGTATATGAAACTTTTATTTTTTTAATTACTTTAACGCCCCTTATAGATTGAAAAATTTTGTTCTCACAACTAAGGTTAAAAGGGTTAATGAGAGGATTAAACTAAGAGATAAAGTTAAAATTTCCACTTAAACATGTCTAAATTTTATTGGTTAAATTTATTTAGAACTTATACTCATTATACTATAATATTTGGCAGTTTTTATCCATTTTACATGAGTTATAAACATATTATATATTAATATTCCATGTATTTACAAGTTTTCCACCCACTTCGCTTATAAAAGTAAACCTAGTCTCTTCACTTCCTCACACATATTGACCCATTAATCTCGATAAAAATATTCCCAAATCACTTCCTAACCTTCATACCCATGTCCTAGAGTTTTTTATCTCACCAAAAGAACATCCTAAAAGGCTTAAGGTGTAATCTAAATGAGATTTTCTAAAGAATAGGTATAACTCTTAACCGAGTGTTTTCATGCTTATTTCTTCTTCAATCCACTTAAAAAATTACATAAACATGATGATATTATAACATTGGTATCTTAAATGTAATCAAATGTTATTATATTAATGTAACAACCCTTTTATATCCCCTTTTCAATCTTATGGGAAATAAAAATGTTGTTCTTGCGTACGTATGGACTACAACCATCACGAAGTGATGAATTTCATTTTTCATCATCACCTCAAAAAGCTAGTTATTGTGATAGATTTAATTAATATATATTATATTAATGAAACAATTATGATTCTAGGAATATAATATATTACTTAGCTTCTTACCCTTCCATCTGTTGGAAAATAATAACATGGTTTATGTGTATGTGTGGACTACTACCACCATAAAGAAATGTGATTCATTTTTCATGTTTTTATTTCATGGATGGTTATAAAATTATATTTAATTTATAAAAATAATTATTATTTCATGATTAATATTCTATATATGATATAACCATAACTTCTTTTACCATGGTCAGCCTACCCAATTTGTTTTGGAGTTATGAACCGAATGTCCTCAAAACATCCAACTTGAACTTAATTGATTTAGTAATTATATAATACATTGTAATAAATGAAATAAAATGTATTATTATAAGGTAATAAACATGGAAAAAGTTATTAATCTCATAAATTATTAATATAAGTTTATTATACAAGAGTTAAAGATCATACGTGGTGAGTTGGACTTGAGGTAAGGGACTTCTCATCTCAATTTAATTTCTTTGAGACTCATTCCATTTTGAACACATGTTTTATTTTATGTGGTGTATATAATTCCATATGGATATATTTCATATTTCATTTAATACAATTCAAGTGGTTTGTAAGTCCTTATAAATTTCACTTTAATTCTATTTTGATTCAAAAGATTCCACAGTGGTAGAATATTTTCTTTAAAGCCTTATTTGAAAGTTCTCTTTTCAAAATATTACTCTTATGAGTCCATTTTCTTTAAAAAAAATTAAGAATTTTATTATTTTTACTTAAAATATTTTCAAAGGCCGTGTTTGACTATCCTTGACCTTTTATAAGGGTTTTAAAAAGGAATCTTTCAAATGTTTTTAGAATGTGTCACTTTTGATTATTTTTACCAAAGTGAAAAAGAATTTATTTTTAACATATACAACATGAATATATTTTCCTATCATCATTTCCTTTCTTAATTATTAATATTTATTTATAAGTTTCAATGGTTTTTCAAAGAAGATAATTTTCTTGTTGTTCTGGGAATTTTTAGTTTTTAAATGTTTTCTAAAGAAAATGATATTTATTCTCAATTTCATGAGATAACTAAAAGTGTCTTTTCTTATGGGTTGAAATTCCAATTTTATGGTTTTTATGATGAAAAGTGAAAGTTATCAAATGTTTTGATTTTAAGATATGATAAAAAGTGAAATTTATTAAATTTTTTGATTTTAAAACATGTCACTTGGGAGAAGTTGATGAAAGTGGGAATGGGTAGTGAACACAAACCCTTATCAAAATATATCTATTATTTTATGGGTGGGTCCGTTAAATCCCTCCAATGCATTGGGTAAAGTGATAGAGTTAACAAATCCATGTTACTCTTGAGAGAATATAGACAGATTTAATTACTTCTATAAAGTGATAGAGTTAACTAATGTAATTTGATCCTAAGAGAATATAGAAAAAAATTTAATTACTCTTATTAAGTGAATTTATAAAGGATCGAATAACAACTAAGAAGGGGGGGTTGAATTAGTTGTTCACTTTTTTAAGTTTCAATACTTTTTAAAACTTAACCCCTACAACCTGTTAAGATATATTTCCTTATCATCTATTTATAAATACTCATTCATGAAAAATTATGAAATAAAGTAAAGAACGCAAGATTTATATAGTTCATCCTTAGAGTGAGAACCTACATCCTTTCCATGGCCACTCCCGTGGGTCTATGGAAATTAACTATTATGAAGAAGTGAATACAACTTGTGCCTACTCCCATTAGACACCTTCTATCTCCCTATAAGAAATATTACACTGATTCCAATCAGTTTACAATGTTTTATTATAAAATAATTGATCCAAATAAAATAATAAATACTTTTTTAAAACTCATACACAATTTCTTAGTTTGAATACTCAGTCTAATTTGGCTGGATTTAGTTCTCTCAATCTGATGAGGTTAGATTCGATTCTCTCAATATGATGAGGTTGGATCTAATGAACTCAATATGATGAATTAATTCTCAATCTGCATCACTCAAAATCTTCTCAAATGCTCAATATGATATTTCTCAATCTTATTGAATCAATATGATTTTCCTTGATATGATATTTCTCAATCTGGTAAACAAACTTTCAGATATCTGATCCTCCTCACAAGATCTCTGTTCAGAAATAACTTTCACTTGATTTTTTTAACACTCCTCCTTTTCCGATTATGTAAAAGTTACAATTAATGAATGATCTAATAAATTATTTATGGGTGACTTAGAAAAATAGAAATGGGAAACTTGAAAACTTTACTTGCTTTATCAAAATTCAAATCTCTAAAAAACACTCGCATTTAATCTTTTTCTTTGACTTCTTCAAACCTTCTCGTATTTATCTGAGATTTATAGAAAATTTAATTTTATGTTTTTACCTCTATAATTATTTATAAAGCTTATGGAATTTTATTTTTGAGTCTTCTTTATAATAATTTCATTATAAATCTATTTCCTTCTCAACTCATTATGAATCGGTTTTATTCTCATCTCATTACAAATCTGTTTCCTTCTCAACTCATTATAAATTTGTTTTCTTCTTAGATCATTAAAAATATATTTCCTTCTCATATAATTATAAATCTATTTCCTTCTTAACTCATTACGAATCTATTTCCTTCTCATATCATTACAAATCTTTTTGTTTCTCACCTTATTTCTTTCTCATATCATTATGATTTATATTTCTTTCTCAGCTCATTGTGATTTTTGTTTCTTTCTCAACTCATTATGGTTTCTATTTATTTATCATCTCATTATGATTTATATTTATTTCTTATATAATTATGATTTATGTTTCTTTCCCAGATCATTACGATGGAATTCTTCACTCTTCAACTTTTAAATTATTCAAACTTCATCATCTTTTAACATTCTGATATCTTGAAACGTCTGAGTCTGGTACTTCTGGAACCAACACAATATTTATGATTCCTCCAATTATGCAAAAGCATTTATCATGAGTATGTTTTATGATTTATGATAAATTTATGATCAGCAAGGCATCATCTAACTTGGTTTAGAAAGTAAAAAAACATTATAACTCCTAAATTCACAATCTTCTTGAAAAAATATTTAGCAATAATACAACCTCTACACTTAGAAACTTCTTTCTTTCTCTGGTTATAGAAAAGGAAACTTCCAAAAAACAACAATTTCTACCTCTGATTATTTTGGATCCAATTATCTGAATCTAATGTAGATGAAATCAATACTCTTAGTCTGGTGCTTCTCAGTCTGATCCTCTAAGTCTAGAAAATAACTTTCTTTAAAAGTAAAGATTTTATCCCCCTTTAAGTTGTATCCCAAAATTTCAGATACTTCCAAATTTCTTAAAAATCTCATTGTGATGGACTAGGTTTGATTCCTGAAAAAAAAACATTATTATACAAAAATTTCAGTTTTCAATAAATACAAAAACTTTTTTAAAATAGTTTATTACAAAGGTTCTTCAATCCCCCCCTTGGATTTGTGGACAACCCTTGTTAACAACATTTTAAACTCTCATAAATTTTTCCACAAACTCAACTTTTGTAAACAACATAAGTTTTTATTTACTATTATCAAAAAATAACATTTCTCAAAATAAAGTTTCCTAACACCACACTACTGGATAAAGTAATGTTTCTTAAGTAATTTTATCCCTCAATGATAAGAAAATTTTGTGGTCATGTAAAGATAAATATTCCCCACTTTTATCTTCTCCTCTCTTACTTTTCTTTTTCTCTCTATCATTTTATTATAACGACGTCTTTAAATTGATAAAAAATATAATTAAAAACTTATTACAAAGTAAAAAATTTGTTACTTTATCTCCCCCTTTGTCAAGATAATTCAATGCATGGTGGGGGATCTTCTTTATGAGATTTTAGAAGTCATTGGAGGAGGATGAACATGAAGTTGCAGCCTTAATTCCACAAATATTTATTTTGAGATTGCTTTTGTAAACATATCAGTAATCTGATACTTTTTTGAAATGTATTCCAGTAAAAAATCTTCAACAGTAACTTTATCTTTTATAAAGTAAAACTTTATATCAATTTTTTTTGATCTTGAATGTTGAACAGGATTTTTGGAAAGATTAGTTTCACTCTAATTATTACAAAGTATCTTCAATGGTTTAAAAACTTTTACTTTAAAATATTTTATTTGAACTTTCATTCACAAAATCTGAGTACAAGCCTAAGTAGCCGCAACATATTCTGATTTTTATGTGATCAATATTACTGAACTTTGTTTCTTACTATGCCAACTTACACAATATTCACCCAAGAAAAATGTTCCTCTGAAGGTTGATTTTATATCATTAAAATATCCAGTACAATTGGCATCAATATAACCATGAAAATTCATCTCACAGTTTCTTTTATTTAACAACCCGTGTAAAGTTGTTTCTTTTTCATATCTCAGAATCCTCTTTTCTACCAACATATTTGATTCTTTCTAATTACTTTTATACCTAGTACAGAAAGTCACTACATAAAAAAATATTAGGTATTGAGGCAGTAAGGTAAAGTAGACTTCCTATCAACTTCCAAAAATCATTCTAATTCACACTTTTTTTGGATTCATCTTTACTCAACTTTTTCATCATGGATATAAGAGTAGAAACTTATTTGGATTATTCCATCCTAAAATTCTTTAACAATTTCCTAGAATACTTTTCTTGAGATAATAACATGTATTTTTCTTTTTCTTTTGAACTTATAATCCAAAAAATAAAGTTAATTCTCCCAATATTGAAATTTCAAAATTATTCTTCATTTCTTTAGAAAATATTTTACAAACATCTTCTCTATCCCAAAAAAAATATCATCCAAATAAACAATTAAAATTAGATTTTCAAAGTAAAAATATTTCATAAATAAGTTTCTATCAACTTTTCTTTTAGAAAATTTCAACAGTATCAAACAATTGAAAAGTTTAGAATACCAGGAATGTGGGGATTTTTTCAACCCATACAAGGATTTTTCTGATCTATAAACCCTGTTTTCATCATTATAAAGTTAAAAACCACAAGTTTGTTCAATGTAAACTTCTTCTTTAATATCACCATTTAAGAAAGATAAATTTATATCCATATGATAAACTTTTTAATTCTGATGTACGGCCATTGAAAGAAACATTCTAATAGTTTTTAATCTTGCAACTAGGTAAAAAGTTTCTTCAAAATCCACACCTTCCACCTGTGCATATCCTTTGAAAACAAGCATGGATTTGTTTCCATAAACTTATCCATATTCATTCAACTTGTTTCTATAAACCCACTTCATTACAATAATATTTTTATTTTTTGGTCATGGAACAAGTTCCAATGTTTCATTTTTCTCAATATGATCTAACACTGCATTCATAGTATCCACCCATTCTTTGTGTTGAATAGCTTCTCAAACTGATTTCGGTTCAACTTTAAAGATAAGTGAAGTCTGGTTTTCTAATATCAACTTCCTTCTAGTTTGAACTGGATCCTTCTGATTTCAAATAATGTTTTCAAACTCAACATGTTTCTATAAGGTAATAAATTTCAAAGTTTTTCTTCCACTTAAACTTTTCTCATCACATGATTCTCCTGAATCTTGGTAAGGATGTTTTGACTTTCTTTCACTATTGTTAGAAATATTCATTTTATCCTCCTTAGTATTATCAATAACTTTTGTTAAAGAATTTTCATTTTCAATTACTTTCACATCATATGAGTCCAAAAACTTTTTTAAACATTTGTTTTAATATTTGAAACTTATTCCATTAGGTGAATAACCCATAAAAATTCCTTCCTCATATTTTGCATCAAAATTTTCTAGATACTAATTTTTTATTTTGAGAAAACATGGACTTCTAAAAACTTTTAAGTATTTAAATGAAGGTTTTTTGTTATACCACATTTTATAAGAAGTCATGTTGGTTTCTGATCTCAATAAGCATCTATTTTGAACATGTACAGTAGTACTAACATCTTATCTTAAATAGAACTTTGAAACTTTGTATTTTTCTAACATGCTTCTTCCCATTTCCACCAGACTTCTATTCTTTCTTTCTGCTACTCCATTTTGATTTGGATTATAAGGAGCATTATACTAATGTTTGATACCATGATTTCTCTAATAAGTTTTAAAATTATTTCTTGTTAATTCAAAACAATTATCTATTCTCAACTTCTTTATAGAAACCCCCATTTCTTTCTCAACAATTTTTCTAAAGAATTTGAACATTTCAATATCCTATGACTTGTTCTTCATAAACATGATGTTTTTCATTTGATTGAAATCATCAATAAAAGTGATAAAGTATAAATATCCTTTTGTTGAATGATGTCTCATCATCCCACAAAAATCATAATGAATAAGATCAAGTGGTCTGGTAGATTTAATCTCAACTCTTTTATGAATTTTTTCAGTCATCTTTACTTTTTTACAAGTTAGACAAATATATTCTTCTCTTCTTTTCAATTTTGAAAAGTTTTTAATGGAATCAACTTTATAAAGTTTTTTCATAATTTTCTGTCCAAGGTTCCCAAGTCTTTGGTGCCACAATTTGTTTTCATCTTCAGCACTCAAGTAACATGAGTTGTCGAATTCTCCTCCTTAAAAGAGATTCCCATTGGTTCTTTGTCCTTTTGTAATAAATTTTCCATATTTTACACTTTTTATGATAAAAAAATATTTTCTAAAATAAAAATCTTTTCCATTATTACAAAGTTAACTTATGATAAGTAAATTAGGTTTTATCCCATCAAAAAATAAAACTTCCTTAGATTTCAACTGTTATTATTTAATCTTAGCCATTTAGATTCCTATGATTTTTAAGTAACTATCATTACCAAGGGTAACTAATCCTCTATCATGACTTTCAAAATGTTTCAAGATTTTTATATCACCTATCATATGTGTAGAACAACCATTATCTAGTATCCATGATTTTTTCCTTTTACTTTCTTTCAAAGCTATCTCAACAACAAACTCTCTTTCCTGAACTTTCTTCTTTTCAAATTTATTTTCTTTTCTATCATAATAAAATTATTCCAGAAGGAGTGTCATACATATTTTATCATGATAACCAGCCTAATCACATCTTCCACAAACTTATTCTAGACATTCAAATTGATTTTTTGTTGGAAAGTTTCTAACATCTTGAGATTTTTCTAACTTCATGTGGTTTAGGAAAGTTACTCATCCTTATTCCATCATTTCTTTCAATTTGTTCAAAACTTATTATAGGTAGAGATAGGTTGTTCCAACAATTACAATCCATGTTACCATAGATTCCATAACCAAGAAATAATCATAAAATCTTGATTTTCTATTGAAGTAAGATCTTTCTTTGTATAAACTTAGTTGAGGTTGATAACTTATTTCTGATTTAAAAATATCTGGATGTGGATCATCTTTCCTCCTAAGTGTTTTTTAATCCTTTTTAGATGAAATAAGTTTATCACACCCTTTTTTCACCCAAGATTTCATAATAATTTTTCTAAAACCTAAAATGTTAGAAAAATCAAATGAAACATTATTTTTGGTGGGTGAGTATTTCACCTAATTCTTGATTTTATTCTTCTAAGAAAATTTAAAAGTCTCATATTTACTTCCAATTATTTGTTGAAGTTTTCATTCACCTTTCTCAAGTTATTTTTGGACTCACTGATTTTTTATTGAAACTTGTTAAATTATTCTTCCTTAACTTCCATATTCTTACTGAGATCTTCAAATATCTTTCCCTATTCAGCAATTATAATTTTGAAACTTAAGATCTACTGAATGTATTTATCCTCATGCTTAATGACATCTTTTCTTCCTTCAGTAACTTCATCGTAATCTTTCTTTATCATTTTGATTTCTTTATTGATAATTTTTTTGCTTAATATATGTAAGAAGTTCTTTTCTGAGCTGATACTCTATAAGATTCTCCACCTCCTTCTTCTTTACTATTTTAGGAATCTTTAACTTTCTCTAATTTTTCAACGAATGTTATAACCTTTTCTGAACCTTCATATTTTAAAGAATTTTTTTTTGTTGAGTCAGATTCAGCTTTCTTACTCAACATGATTCTCTTGTTTCTAGTAAACTTCTTCTTATATTTGTTGGATGGATTTTCTTCTTTATCATTTTTTTTTCACTTCTTCCATCATGTTTTTTCATCGTAATCATTTTGATATTCACCAAATTTATTCTTTGAGAAATTTATAGTAATCTTTATGATTCCACCACACTCAAAAAAATTGAGAGAAAATTCACCTCCATACTTTTCTCTTCTTCTTTAATAGTTCTTGTATATAAGAGAAATTATTTTATCATTCAAATGGTCATCCTATTTACCTTTGGAGTCACAAGGATAAACATCCTCAGCATCTTGAATTTTAAACTTTCTCATAACTTCAAAATCAATTTCATATTTCATATTTTTTTAAACATTGAAACTTTTCTCATTTCATAAGCAATGATAAAGTTATAAAATTCATCAAGAGATAAATCATACTTATACTATAAAGAGGAAACTTTAGAATCAAACATGTCTGGGAAGTTTCGCATAAGTTTCTTCATAGTTTTAGAATCTTCTAGGACATCTCCAAATCCTCTGATATTCTAAACAATTTCATTTACTCTGGTGAAATATTCATCAATATTTCCTTAATATCTCATTATGATGTCTTCATACTTACTATGATAGATTTTTATCTTTTCTTCCTTCACTTTAGTATTACCTTTGAAAATACTTTTTAGCTTCTCCCACATACTTTTTGAAGTATTGAGACCCATCACCTTCTGATAAAAATTATCTGATAAGGACTTAAGGACTGCATTTTTATCCTTTCCATAAAATTATATATTTATCTTATCATAAAACATCATAGGATCATCTTTCTAAATAGGAAAAAAACTAATATTAGCATCATCAACAACTTCCAGTCCAAGAGATAGGATATAAAGAATTATATTATTTTTCATCCATAATAATTGTTTCCATCGAATGTAGGAATTCCTCTACTGTTGACAGAATTGATATTATACATGGTAAGAATTAAACAAGGAAACCTTTCTCTGATACCAATTGAAGTTACAAAGGATTGAATAACAATTGAGAAGGGGGGTTGAATCAGTTGTTCTCTTTTATAAGTTTCGATACTTTTTAAAAATTAACCCCTACAACCTATTAAGATATATTTTCGTATCATATTTTTATGAATAATCATGCATGAAAAAGTATGATGGTAATTAAATCACACAATATTTACAAGGATTGTACTCAGTGTGATAACATACATCCTATTTATAGCCACTCCCTTGGGTCTATAGAAATTAACTATTATGAAGAAGTGAATACAACTTTTTCTATCTCATGTTAGACACCTTCTATCTCCTGATAGGAAATAATATACTAACTCCCATCAGTTTACAATATTTTACTATAAAAAAATTGTGACAAACAAAATAATAAATATTTTGATGAAATTGCTCCACAATTTTTCAATTTGAATCCTCATTCTGATTTGGATGGATCTAATTCTCTCAATTTGATGAGGTAGGATCTGATTCTCTCAATATGTTGAGGTCGGTTCCGATAAACTCAGTATGATAAACTCATTCTCAATATGCATTACTCAAACTCTTTTCAAATGATCAATATGATATTTCTTTGTCCAATTGACTCAATATGATTTTCCTCAATAAAATCTTGCTCAATTTGATAAACAAAATTTCATCTCTTTAATCCTCTACATGAGATCTCTATTCAAAAATAACTTTCACTTCATTTCTTCAGTACTCCACCTTTTCCACTTACGTAAAAGTTACAATTAATGAATGATCTGATCAATAATCTATAGGTTAATTAGAAGAAGAAAAATAGGAAACTTGAAAACTTTCCCCACTTCCTCAAATTTCAAAACTCTGAAGAACACTCACATTTAATATTCTTCTTTGACTTCTTCAAACCTTCTCATATTTCTCTAAGATTTATAAAAAAATTGAATTTCAGGTTTTGACCTCTTCAAATCTTCATAAAACTTATGGAATCTTCCTTTTGAGTCTTCTTCATAATCAGTTCATTAGGAATTTGTTTCCTTCTCAAATCATTAAGAATCTGTTTTCTTATCAGGTCATTACAAATTTATTTCCTTCTCAGCTCATTATGAATATGTTTCCTTCTTAGATCATTTAAAATTTTTGTTTCTTTCTTGTCTTAATACAATTTTTATTTCTTTCTCAGCTCATTACGATTTATGTTTCTTTCTCAACTCATTACGATTTTTATTTCTTTCTCATCTCATTATGATTTACATTTCTTTCTTAGCTCAGGGCAATTTATGTTTCTTCCTCAACTCATTATGATGGAATTCTTCACTCTACAACTTTGAAATTCTTCAAACTTCATCATCTTTAAACATTCAAACATCTTTCAATATCTAAGTCTAGTACTTCTAGAACCGACAAAATCTTTATTATTCATTCCATTATTTAAAATCTTTTGTCATAAGTATGTTTCATGATTTATAATATCTTTATGATCAGAAAAGCATCATCTAACTTGGTTTATAAAGTATAAAAAATTTCTAACTTCTGATTTCACAATATTCTTTCAAAACTCTTCAACAATAATACAACCTCTTCACTCAGAAACTTCTTTCTTTCTATGGCTACATCAAAGGAAAACTTACATGAAAACAATAATTTATACCTCTGATTATTTTGTATTTGATGGTTTAAAATTTATGGAGATAGAACTGATACTATGATTCTGGTGATTCTTAGTCTGGTCATATGAGTTTGGAAAACAACTTTCTTTAAAATTAAACCCCCCCCCCCACCCTTTAATTTTGATCCCAAACTTTCAGTTACTTCCAAATTTCTTACAAATCTCATTACAATGGACTAGGTATGATTCCTGAATAAAAAAAATTCTTATACAAAAATGTTAGTTATCAACAAATATAAAAACTTTGTTAAAAAAATTATTATAATGGTTCTTCAATCTCACCCTTTGTATTTATTGACAACCCTCATTAACAACATTTTCAACTTTCATAATTTTTTTCACAAACTCAACTTTTATAAAAAACATAAGTTTTTTTTTAATTTTATCAAAACATAGCCTTTCTCAAAAGATAGTGTCCTAACACCACACTACTGGATAATGTAATTTTTTTGAAGGAATTTCTCCCTCGGTGATAAGAAAATTATGTGTCCATGTAAAGATAGACTTTCCTTAATTTTATCCTTTCCTCTCTCACTTTTCTTTTTCTCTTCCCATTTTATGATAACCACGTCTTTAGATTCATAAAAAAAAAGACAAGTAAAAACTTCTTACAAAGTACAAAGTTGTTACTTTCTCTCCCCCTTTGTCAACATAATCCAAATCATGGTGGGGTTATTACTTATGAGATTTTGGAAGTCATTGGAGTTGGCTGAACATGAAGTTGCAGCCTCAATTCCACAAATCTTTATTTTGGTATTGCTTTTGTAAAGATATTAGAAAACTGATACTTTGTTGAAATTTATTCTATAAAAACATATCCAACATCAACTTTATATTTTATAAAGTGAAATTTTATATAAATTTATTTTGATCTTGAATGTTGAATAGGATTATTAGAAATATTAGTTACACTCTAGTTATCAGAAAGTATCATCAATGGTTTAGAAACTTTTACTTTCAAATCTTCTAGCTGAACTTTCATCCACAACATCTGAGTAAAATCTTGACTAACCACAACATATTCTGATTTTGATGTTCTCAATGTTACTGAACTTTGTTTCCTACTATTCCAACTTACACAACATTCACCCAAGAAAAATGTTCCTCTGGAGGTTGATTTTATATCATTGTAATCTCTATCCCAATTATCATTAGTATAACCATGAAACTTCATATTAGAATTTCTTTTATATAATAACCCATGTGAATTTGTTCCTTTTTCAAATCTCAAAATCCTCTTTGTTTCCAACATATGTGATTCTTTCAAATTTATTTGATACCAGGCACACAAAGTCACAACATAAAAAATAATAGGTCTTTAGGCTATAAGGTAAAGTATACTTCCTATTAGCTTCCAAAATTCTTTCTAATTCACACTTTTTCAGGATTCATCTTTACTCAACTTTGTTCTCACAAATATAGGAGTAGAAACTTCTTTGGATTTTTTCATCCCAAACTTATTTAACAATCCCTGGCATACTTTTCTTGAGATAAGAAAATTTATTTTTCTTTTTGATGAACTTGTAATCCAAATAAGAAATTTAATTATCCCAACTTTGACATTTCAAAATAATTATTCATTTCTTCGGAAAATGTTTTAAAAATATCTTTTATATCCCCATCAAAAATTATATCATCCACATAAACAATTACAATTAGAGTTCCATAGTTAATATCTTCAACAAATAAGTTGGTATCAACTTTTTATTTAGAAAAGTTCAATATTCTCAAATAATTGTAATGTTTAGATTACTTGGAACGTGGGGCTTGTTTCAACCCATACAAGGATTTAATCAATATACAAACCCTGTTTTCATCATTATCAAGTTGAAAACCATAAGGTTGTTCAATGTAAGCTTCTTTATGAATATCACCATTTGAGAAAGATGACTTTACATTCATATGATAAACTTTGTAATTTCGATATATGACCACTAAAAAAACATTATAATAGTTTCTAATCTTGCAACTAGGGAAAAGGTTTCTTCAAAATCTACACCTTCCACCAATACATAGCCTTTACAAACAAGCTTGGAATTGTTTCCTAAAACATCTCCATGTTCATTCAACTTGTTTTTGTAAACCCGCATTGTTTTGATAAAAATTTTATTTTTTTTTCATGGAACAAGTTCTCATGTTTCATTTTTCTCAATCTAATCCAACTCTTCATTCATAACATTCACCCACTATTTGTGTTGAATAGCTTCTGAAACTGATTCCAGTTCAACTTTTGAGATAAGTGAAGTATAGTTTTCTAATCTCAACTCCCTTCTAGTCTGAACTAAAGCCTTCTAATTTCTAATAATATTTTCAAACTCACCATGTTTCTATAAAGTAGAAGATTTCAAAGATTATCTCCTACCTAAACTTTCCTCATCACATGATTCTCTTGAATCTTAGTTTGGATGTTTTTAATTACTTTCACTATTTTTATAAATCTCTTATTTGTCCTCCTCAACATTCTCAACAAATTTTATTAAATAATTTTGATTTTCAATTAATTTCACATCATATGAGTCACTACAACAAAAATTGACTCTAGCGGCGGGTTTTTAGCGGTGATTCTGGGAACCGCCGCTAAACTTTTTTTTTACAACGCCGACCCTTCCCCCCCACCCCGACCGCCCTTCTCTCCCTACGACCCCACTTCCCCCGCGACCCCGACCCCCCGTGACCCGGGCGACCCCGCGACCCCGGCGACCCCACTTCCCCTAGTGACCTCGGCCCCCCGCGACCCCGGCGACCCCGCTTCCCCCAACGACCCCGCTTCCCCCAACGACCCCGCTTCCCCCGACCCCCCGTGACCCCGACGACCTATACGAACCCTAAGGTTTGAAATAAGTTTTTTTGAATCTTTTTTAAACTCAATTTTATTACCAACCCAGGTTGGGTTCTTGAAGAATTGAGTCATGATAGAGGTATTAGAGTTAATTACTAATGATATTTTGGTTGTTTTATTAAAACTAGGGTAGTGGTGTTAGAGGTATTAGAGTTTAGCCTTATAGGCTAGATAATCCAGTATATGTTATGATAATTGATTCATTCCTACGTAAGGACACTAATTATATATTTTCTAACATGGGTAATTATATCATTAATTATAGAATACTATTGGATCAGTGAAATCATTATATAGTGATCAGGATTTGATTTATGTGCTTGTTTTCATGTGATAAATGAACTACCACGGGATGGATAGTCTTGGAATTCCAATGATATATTCTAAATGATTTTCTTTATTCTATTTTGAACCTATTGAGATTTTTTCCTTCTTTTATATTTGATATTTTATCTTGTAGAAAACTTCTATGTGAATTTATGACCTAAAAACGACTAGGTTTACACTTATATAAGTGCCACTCTGGATTCATCATGAAGATGATGAGAAATTTTTCTAGGTAAATGAGTATGAGGGGCCTCTACTTATTTCAAAGTTAGGAATTTGTCTCTATATAGATTCAATTTCCAAGACTTAGATGATAATTTAAGATTATTTTTTTACACATCTTTATAATAAATTCATTTATTCAAAAAAAAATTCTTATATAAGTGTAGGTTTGTTAAATCACACTACCTACTTTCCTATCGATCTATATTAATCAATTTTACTAAAAGGATATTTATTTTCTTACTCATTATAGGATAAATATTTTAAGTGATTCCTTAATGATAAATAAATGTGATATTGAAAAAGTGTTTCAATATTATATTGGAATGTTGTGACTTTTTGGGGATCACATGGAGATGTTTTGAGTTGTGAATATGGTTGTGACTTTTTTTGGGAAATTTTATTGTGAGATAGTTTAACTAGGTTTATTTTGTATTTAAATTTTATTTGTATTTTCTTTCTCTATATGTTATCCAAACTAGATTATTTTTTATTAATATGTATAGTCTTGGATGAAAGTAATCACTTTCATTGAATATGTATCTTTGTATTTTTCATTATTTTTTGAAATGGATAACCTATTTATTTATAAGGCCTACTTGACTATAATGAATTATGACACTTAGGTATACAGTTCCTTAAACTTTTGATACTCGATCATGGATTCCATCAAACATGTGTTACTCAAGCATAGCATCCCTTTACTTTGCATAAATTTCTTTTGTGTGTTGAAGTGAATAGTATTGAATTCATTCTAACTTATTATAGTGGTTTGGATGAATATAATTCTTCTAAGTTTCTGAATATAATGTTTAGAGAGAATTCCTTCTGGGATCTATTTCCACCTATATGATTCTGATTATCTTATTATGTTGTCCTGGATGATAGTACCAACACCCCACATTTCATCTCCAAATTCCCAACATGATTATACTATGAAACTCCAAACACCAAGCCCAGACACATCAACTATTCTTCAAATACCCTAGTTTGATCCCCAAACCACATCAGCCGCATCTTGAATGCCATTTCTGATGTGGTCTCCACCTTACCACATCAATTTTTATGCAACAAAACTATTAATTCCTTCTCTAGATTAATTATACCAAAGGCACTCAATCCCACCCACTAATGCGCTATCATATCCCGACCACGATGCCTTAAAACTCAAGGAATAACAAAAATGTTTAATGCCCACACTAAAGTCTGAATATGAATCTTAGTTCAACACCATGGTCAGATCCTCGATCGTCCCATTTAACCATAATTATCCACTCATGAGCACTAACATATATATGATCCAAATCACCCTCAAGACACACCACCACTCTTTTCTATGCTAATACACCAAAGAGAGGTATAGGAATTCAATCCACACAAGGTTCGTAGAACCTCAAAACCTAATCTCCCAAGTTATTTCATCATGCATTTCCATGAACACCACCACTTATCATGCCTCAAGACTACCATCCCTCACGTGGTTCTTGTCACTCCAAATTAACAATGTGTTGAGTTTTGTAACCATCATAAGGTTTTCCCTAAACATTATTTATAATAGATTTATTTGATATTAGAGTTTTATATGAAGACTCTATAGAGAACTTAGGTTGGGTTTATTCCAAATTAACAATGTGTTTTGGTTTTCATGGTAAAGTAGCTACCACATTGTTAGTACATTATTTCTCCTTACCAAAGAAACTTCCCCTATCCCAAACACTAGAGGGTTCATATCTAACTCAGGAGATCATCTTTATTATATTATGTTTCTGTAATCTTATACTATCATATATATGAATCTATTTCTCTATTTAGTAGTAACTATGTGTTTTAATTTTTTTTATTATTGTGTAGTCACATTGTGATATATATGGATAAAAGCTAGATCACATTACCGAGGAACACACCTCATTATATTAAGGGTTTGAATGAGTTTTTATATTTTGAAATTTATAATCGATCTGTTGAAGGGAGAATAAAATTTCCATGTAATAAATGTAAATTTAGAACATGGTTGAAGAGATATAAAGTTTATAAACATTTAATACTAAATCAATTCCCTAGTCAATATTTTTGTTGGATTTGGCATGGAGAATCGAACGTTACAGAAAGATTGAGCACTGATGTTAATCCATAGAATGAGGTCCCAAGTTCGTCGACAATGGAAAATGAAATGCAAAACCTCATAAATGATGCATTCAGCAATGCAAGACACTACTATCAGCATCAAAACATATCAGAACAACCAGAAGAGGGTGCTACAAATTACAACACGACAAGTGATGTTTTTTAGAATGTAACACAGGCAGATCAATATTTTAACATATCATTGGATACTCCTCTTGATTCTGTGGAGCCAAATGTAAGAGAAAACTTCACTGAGGAAAATTTGTTTCATGGTTTAGTTGATGATGGAAATCAAGAGTTGTATAGTGGGTGTTTGAAATATTCAAAGCTTTCATTTCTGATGAATTTGTACCATATCAAATGTCTATGTGGAATTACAAAGGCAATGTCCATGATATTGGAATTGATTCGTGATGCATTTCCTAAATCAAAAATCCCAGAATCTTTTTATGATATTAAAAAAGTTGTTAACAAGCTTGGTCTGAATTATACAAAAAATACATGCATGTCCCAATGATTGTATTCTTTGTTGGGGAGAGGATTCAAGTAGACAGAATTGAAATAAATGTTCTTCTTCTAGATGGCAGGAAAAGGGTGATGTTGGAAGTCTGAATGAACATAATTTCATGGAGAATAAGAAAAGGAACACACCTACAAAGGTTTTTTGTTACTTTCCTTTGAATCCTTGATTTCAAAGATTAATAATGTCATCAAAAACTGCTGAATACATGATGTGGCATTCTGTAGATAATAACAATGATGGGTTAATGAGACATCCACGAGATTCCCAATTGTGGAAGACATTTGATTCATTACATCTAGATTTCTCAGCTGATCCTAGGAATGTTCGATTGGGATTGGTTGTCGATGGATTCAACCCATTTGGGACTTTGAGTACCAGTTATAGCATTTGGTCAGTTGTTTTGATCCCTTATAATCTACCTCTGTGGATGTGTATGCAAAAAAAATAATCCTTTCGATTATTATTCCTGGAAAACAAATTCCTGGAAATGATATTGATGTATACTTGCAGCCTTTGATTGACGAATTTCAGGATTTATGGAGTAACAGTGTTGAGACATTTGATTTTTCTTCTAAAACAATGTTCAAAATGCTTGTTTCTTTAATGTGGACCATTAGTGACTTTCCTGGGCTTGGGAATTTATCTGGTTGGAATAATTGCACGGGTTTGGATTTTCCCATTTTTAACTTTTATTTTCAGCCCAAACGGCTACCTCATAGTAGAAAATGGTGATTCTTGTGTCATAGAAGATTTCTCGATACATCTCATATATTTTGGCTAAACAGATCAAAATTTAATGGTTCCATTGATCGTATACCACCTCCAAAGTTGTTAACTGGTTCAGAAATATTGACACAGCTTGAAAATGTTGAAACAGAATTTGGGAAGGTTCATCATTTGAATGATAGCGGAAAACGGGTCCGAAGTGCATCGTCAAGAAAAATCGGAATGCAAAAATGGAAGAAAAAAAGTATATTCTTCAAACTTCCATATTGGGAATTTAATTTGTTGCGGCATAATCTTGATATGATGAATATTGAGAAGAATGTATGTGATAATTTGATTTTCACATTGCTTAATGAGCATGGAAAGTATAAGGATCATCTCAATGCTCGCAAATACTTATAAGCAATGAAAATAAAACACAATCTCTGGCCAGATGAGAATGAAAAGTATCATCCGGAAATTTTTGCAATGAAAAATAGGGATAAAGATACATTCCTTCGAATTTTAAATAATTTTAAGGTATTTGATTGGTATTCAAGTAACATATAGAGGGTTGTTGACTTGAAGAATCGTAAGTTACATGGATTGAAAAGTCATGATTCACATATTTTGTTACAACAGTTATTACCATTGGCATTGTGTACATTATTACCTGAAAAAATTACTGCTGTTGTACTCCAATTCTGCACATTTTTCAGACAACTATGTGAGAAATCTCTACATCCATTTGAGCTTGACATCCTCCAGGAGAGGTTTGTATTGACCCTTTGTGCAATGGAGATGATCTTTCCTCTGTCATTTTTTACTGTAATGATGCATTTAACTATGCATTTGGTTGAGGAATCTAAATTAGGAGGCCTCGTTCATTATCGATGGATGTATCCAATTTAGAGATACTTTATTTATATGTTTTTTAGTTAAGTAAACAATTTTTGGTAATTATTAAATGCATAATTATGTTTATTTTATTTCACAGATATCTTGGGAATTTGAAATCATACGTGAGAAATAAAGCTCAACCAGAAGGCTCTATTGTTGAAGGCTATTTGGCTGAGGAGTGTCTTACCTTTTTTTCTCGATACTTGGATGATATTGATACGAAATTTAATAGATTTGGACATGTTGACTACACATCGACTCAATCTCAAATACATCAGAAATCCAAAATATTTCCTGCTATTGGACGATCAGTTGGGAGGACCTCAAATGTGACACTGACTGAATTGGAATTATTAGAGGCACATAGATATGGGCTGCTGAATAGTGAAATTACATATCCATTTATTGAAGAGTTGAGGATACAAACAAAGATATGAATGAGAGGCCGAACACAAAATGAGAAAGATATAACGAAATCTGTAAATAAAGAGATTGTAGAATGGTTTTCATGACGTGTAAGTTTATAAATATTGCAATAAATATGAATATTAGTTTGACACGTACATTTTTTAAATCTAATAAATTATATTTCTTTTTTCAGATCAGGAATACTGATACTCGAGCATAGGTGTCAGAATATTTGAAGTTTCTTGCTAGAGGTCCTCTAAAACAAGTTAGAAAGTTCAATGCTTATAATGTTAATGGCTTTAGATTTCGTACAGTCGATCGAGAAGTGGGCTTGAAAACACATAATAGTAGTATATTTACATTTGCTGAAGTGGAATACTATGGAAAGATGCATGATATTATTGAATTAAACTACCACGGACATTTTTTTGTTGTTTTATTCAAATGAAAATGGGTCGATATTATCAGAGGTGTTAAAAGAGATTCCTTGCAATTTACTTCTGTGAACTTATCTCACTTGATGGATGTTAGTGATCGTGAATTGCATGATCCATATATCTTATAATCGCAAGAAAAATGGTATATTATGTGAATGATGTTGTTGATTAAGGGTGGAGTGTAGTTTCTCATGTAATACAAAGAGATTTGTATGATATGGGTGATGAAGTGGAAAATTTGACCTCAGAAATTGAATTTAATCAACAACAGGAAGCAGAATTATTTGTCCATCATGATATTGAAAATATTAGTCTAGCAAGGATGAATGAAGTGGATGAAGCAATGGAGCAGGAAACCGACATGATTGAAGGGGGAAATGATTTTATGTATAATTATTTATTTATTCAGCAACCACTTGTTTCATTTTTGCAGTCATTCATTATCATTGTTATATATATTTTTTCAGTTAGTTTTGGGCATCTATTATCATTTTTAATTTTTTTTCTATATAATTTTTTTGAAATATCTATTCTGAACTTAATTTTATTTGATTAAATGACAGAAATGACAAGGAGGAAGCGGTACACTATTTCATCTAGTTCTGCAACAGATGACGATCCATCTGGCTCCCTCCCCATGACATCTAAGGCACCATCTGCCTACACCCCTGCACTATCTCCCCTTGCACCATCTCTCACACCATCTTTGGATGTCCCATTAGAGGCTGAGTCATTGACTCCCCCTTCAGGAGCCTCAGTAGTGGGGTAGCGACACGCCCCTTCCAGTTCATCATGGGCATACTGAATTGTCACTGTCATAGGTGAAAATTTTAATTAAATAAATTTATTGCATTTTGTTTATACTAATTTTTTGCTCATTGAAGATGAAAAAAATGCAACCGTAGAGAAAAACATAAAAGTTTAGATGTTTGGAATATGACTGGCGAGAAGATAGGTGTGCCATTTAATTCTTATGGGATCCCTACAGATGACGTCATGTGGTTACTTGGCTAGATTCTAGGCCAGCTGGTAGTGGAGCCCATTTACCTTCCTATTTCTTATGATGATTGGAGACATATGCCTCCAAGATGGAAAAATGAAGTTTTTATTCTCAAATAAAGGTAAATTTATTACATTATGGTTTAATTGAATGTCATGTTACTAATATGTTCAAAATGAATTTCTGTATACAGATGTTCTTCCACTTTACAGTTGCTGATGTGATAGCACATAAGTGGATGTTGAAAAATCTAGGTAATAAATGGAAAGATTTCAAATGGAGATTGTGTTTTGATTTCAATGATACTTCATTGACCGTGCAACAAATGTATGAGAAGCTACCCAGTGGGGTACTAAAAGAATAGTGGAAGGTTTTTGCTGACAGACATTGTGATGAGAAGCAGATGGTATTGAAATATATATTATTATATTATCCTCATTTTACATTTATACATGTATATGAAGAGGACATGACATTGAATACATTACTATTAAATTGAATTTTATTTATTTCAGGATCTCTCAAGACAGAATGCATCATACCAGGCTAAGCAAGTCATCCCTCACACTGCGGGCTAAAAAAGATTTTCTAGAAGCCGAACAACATTGGTAATCTTTTAATTAGTTTAAATATTTTTAAGAAAATATTATCTGCTTAATATATTGAATTGTTGATTTATCTTTGCTTAATGCAGTCACAAAGTTTAGGTCACGAAGCATCCCAAACTGAACTGTGTTTGGATGTTCACAAGAAATCAGATGGAAGTTTTGTTAATGAGCCTGCTGAAGAAGTTGGGGTATGAAGTCAATTTTTTATTATAATAACTTATTATCAGTTTTTAATATGTTAATATATAATGATATTTTATTTATAAGTAAAAATTAAATAACTGTGGGATTCCAATCTTGCGTAGTCCTACTCAGTCTCCCAGGATGACCCGGTTGCTAAAGTCCTTGGGAAGGAGCATCCTGGTAGAGTGCGCGGGATGGGTTTGGGACCCATACCATCTGAGGTTTTTAGCAGGCCACTGGGGATGGTAGCTGCATCTACTCCTAGCTTTAGTCAGACCATACCCTTAGATGCTCAGAAAGAGATTATTTCTCTACGAAACACAGTTCACCAGTAGGGGGATCAGATATCTTCTTTGCAGAAAGAGTTGACTGAAATATGTCAGCAGATGAGAAAATATGCCCCCGGTGGTAGTGAATCAACTGTTGGTATGCAGGTAAATCACAAAAAATCAAAATCATTTAGTTTTCTAACTTTCATTGGTTTTAAGTTTTAATATAAATATGTAACTGTATTTAATTTTCAATATAATGTTCTTACAGGTGAAAGCAGAAAGTGAATATGAAGGTGGAGAGGGTGACGATGCATCATCAAACCATGAGTAGTTTTATTGTTGATGTGTTGAACAAATATGGGAATAGTTTGTTTGTATATGTAACATTTGTGGCACATAGTTTCCACCAAACATTTTCATGTCCAAAAATTTCCTTGATTTCTCATGTTTCCTTTTATGCATTTTATTGATTTCTGATGTTTCTTTTTATGTCTTGATTTCTCGAGTGTGGTATACATCATTCCATTTAGGCCTGTGTTTGAATTGATAGTCGATATTTTGGATGAATAGGAGTTAAACCCATTGTTGATGTGTTGAAAAAATTGGGTCATTTCATAGTGATCAAGGGGATAGTGTTGTGGACACTTTGGTGAGGCCCTTATAATTTGTCTTACTGGGAGGCCCTTGTGAGTGGTAATTGACCTTCATGATAGTTTGGGTGTTTTTAATTTGTCTAGGTGTGACCTGTGGGTCACGCTAGTTTTGTGGGTATGAACTATGGAGGTTAGAGCTGTGAGATGTAATACATTACTTGTTCTATGGCCCCATCCTAAGTGGCAAGGTAGAGGTATGAGATTTATTTTGAGATATTGTATGGGACCTTACACTGAGTCTGACAATATTTGTATGGGACTTGATGTGAGATCATGATTTTGTATGAGAATGTACCCTAAGTGAGAGGGTAGAGGTTGAGACTCAGTTATGGGACCCTACACTAAGTTATAGGGTACCCGTTTGGGTTTGTATAGTGGGATTCCTTCTCTTTAAATATTGGACGATGAATGTGAGGTCTAGAATCTTTGTGTTTTATTTAGCACACAATAACCATCATCATCATATTTTTTTTATTTATTAAAGACAAGTATAAACAAAGAAGGAAACATAAAAGACGCAACAGGCCCCATCCCCTCCCCCCCATTATCCCAGCCTTAGCTAAGGAGGCCTGAAATAATGTAGACCGAGCATATACCCCTTAATAAATTTGACCCCCTGTGCCTTGATGCTGACTACATTGTGAAGAAACACCTCCGCCGTGCTAGAAACCTCCACTGAAGCCAAGTAGTCAGCAACCTTATTCCCCTCCCTCCATGTATGAAACACCTGGACATTGCTATTAAGCCACTTTCTTCATTTTCTGATCACATAACAAATCGACCAAGGCATGTCACCGTAACCTTTCAAGGAATTGTGAACAATCATAGAGTCCATCTCCACTTCAGAAATTTCTAACCCTTTTTCCCAACATAACTCCAGACCAATCTGCATTACCAATGCCTCTGCATGAAGGGAAGACCCTGGACCAAATTTGGCTAAGAACGCCAAGTAGACCGATCCAATACTATCGTGCACCACCCCGCCTCCTCGTGCATACCCCAACATGCAAGAACCATTCGTGTTCATCTTTAAACCAGCGGCAGGAATCCACCAGCAAACCCATTCACCCCTCCTGTTACTGGACGTAGGGACCACTCCACCACCTAACTGAAATCTGTTCATAGATGGAACATTCTTCCAAGCTCCAATAGCCTTATTAAAATCAATCAATAAATTCCTAGCCCATGTGATAATAGTCTGGCTTGTCACCTACCCTCCCTCATGCCTCGACCTGTTACATGCCTGCCAAATACACTAGCACCCCGCATGCATCACCACCGAACATGTTGCTCGCTCATGGGCCCCATCCCCTGTACCTTGGAACCATCTTTCAATAAAGGGCCGTCTATCCCCAGCCGAGGTAAGGAAAGCCGTGAATTCCACAAGAACCTTCCATACCTCACTGGCCCATTCACTGGAAAAAAATAGATGCGCGATGGATTCCTCACTGTGAACAGTGCAGCACACGCACCTGGATGCCAAATGCATACCACACCTACGGACATTTTCATCAGTCGGGAGAGCACCGTTCCTTATCTTCCATGTGAGGAAGTTATATTTGGTGGGAATATTTTTCACCCAAATGATCTCGTCCCACCCGCCATTCTGCACCTGGCCATGAATAATGTGTCGAAATTCATTGGACGAGAACTGTCCCGATGAGGAAGCAGTGAAGGCACCCTGGTCCTCCTCTTCATTCTACTCGATGAGACTGAAAATATCTCGCTGCTCCTTATACAACACGGTGTCAACAAATGTAGGAAACTGTCTCGCTTCCCTGAAGGTGATATCAGGTACCGGACAGCCTGGGAACCTGAGTATCAATCCACTCCAATTTTGGTTCCAGAATGTGATATCGCATTTCCCCACAATCCATCGGGAAAACGGATGTATAACAGAAAAAATGGGGCGCACCGTCACCCATATTGGGGAGAAAAGTTCCTACCCAAGGTCCCAAATGCAAGATGCATACTTGTGCATGGTAATCCCCCACAGCGTACGATGTTCCAGCACACTCCAAGCCATCCTCACATGCATGTATTAAAGGGTATCTTTGAGGTTCCGCACATTAATACCTCCCTCACACACTGGCTTCACCATTTTACCCCAAGCAACCCAGTGCCTCATTCTCTCCGCAGCTGGATCCCACATAAAATTAGCCAGAAACCTTTCAATGGATCTAATAACACCTTTAGGAACCCATATGGATGAAAGACCGTGATAGGAGCAGCCACTAGGAAACTGTTGACAAGGGCAATCTTGCCTCCAAAAGACAAAAATTTATTCTTCTAGTTCAGAACCCTATCAGTGATCTTGGAGATGAGGTCGTCAAAATCTCTGATCCTAAGCCGCTTGTCTGATATAGGAGCTCCAAGATAAGACATTGGGAATTCACCCCTCTGCATACCCAGAAGTCTGCTGATAGTCTCCACCCTCACCGTGGAACACTTGTTAGAAATGAAGAATTCACTCTTGCACTTGTTGATAAGCTGGCCACTCCAATGATAATACTCACCCATAACTTTATTCAGATTGTGAATAGATCTACTTTCAGCATTAAGGATCATAATAGAGTTGTCTGCAAACATGAGGTGAGAGATGGTCGGAGCCTTCCTCCTCCAATGGTACTGAATAATTTATATTATAATACATGTATAAAATTTATAGTATGGTGATATGAGGTTCACTAGGTGATACCCAACTGTGTTTTATGCTCACTCCCTATATGGGAACACCGAAACACATGTAGATCTAATGTTTCATTTTCAAGAGATATATATTATGGGGGATCAAGAAGGATCAGCTAGATGTATGTTTGGAGAGTAGTAAAATAATGGACCTATGTTTTATAGTTGATTCTATCATATATATTTTTCAATTTATTCTATACTGATTTCCTAGGTTGATGTTTCTTATTGTATGTTGGTATGTACAATATGGTTCATTATTATATAGCATATCAATGTTTACTTATTTTTTTCAATTTATTCTATACTGATTTCCTAGGATGATGTTTCTTGTTGTCTGTTGGTATGTACAATATGGTATTTATGGTTTGATTTGTTTTTTAGGACAGTGATGCAGTGGAAGCAAAAAAAATTATTTTTTTTTTCTGGGCAGCTTTTAGCGGCGGTTTTAACCGCCGTGAAATGTACATTGGCGGCGGTTTAAACCTCCACTAAACGGTGAAAACCACCGCGAAACGTAAATTTTTTTATGTTTCGTGGCAGTTTTAACCATCGCTACATAGTCGCATCGTAGCTGCCTCATTCTGCAGCGGTTCTTGTGACTTCAATGGTGGTTTTACGGCTGTTGGATTTGAGTTTATTCACGGTGGTTATAACCGTCGCGAATAAAGTGATATCAAGGGCTCGTAAAAAACCGCCGCTAAACTCAGTAAAACCACCACAAAATGAGGTAGCTATGATGCTTTCCTTAAAATGCTACGAAATGGAAATAACCACCGCTAATAGATTGGCGACGCCGTATTAGGCAGCGGTTTACAGAAACCGCCACTAAATGTCATTTCTCTTGTAGTGAGTCCACCAAATTTTTTAAACATTTGTTCCATAATTTTTAACTCTATCCATTGGGTGAATAACCCACATAAATTCAAATTCCTTCCTCAAATTTCTCATCAAACTTTCCTATATCCAGATTTTTAATTTTGAGTAAACAAGGACTTCCAAAAACATTGAAGCATTTTAATTAATATTTTTTTGTTATACCACATTTCATAAGAAGTAATTTTGGTTTCTGATCACAAAAATCATCTGATTTGAACATGTACAGTAGTACTAATAGCTTCTCTCTAATGGAACTTTGAAACTTTGTATTCTACTAACACGATTCTTCCCATTTCCACCAGACTTCTATTCTTTCTTTCTACTACTACATTTTTTTATGGAGCATAGGGAGAACTATATTAATGTTTGATACCATTATTTCTTAGATAAGTTTCAAAAGTATTGCTTGTGAATTTGGTATCATTATCTATTATCAACTTCTTTATGGAAACCCCCATTTATTTCTCAATATCTTTTCTAAAGAATTTGAACATTTCAATATCCTTTAACTTGTGTTTCATAAACATGATGTTTGTCATCCAAGTGAAATCATCAATAAAATTGATAAAGTATAAATATCATTTTATTGATTTATGTCTCATCATCCCACACAAATAAAAGTGAATAATCTCAAGTGGTCTGGTAGATTGAATCTCCACTTCTTTATGAATTTTATTAGTCATATTTCCTTTTTGAAAAGTTACAAAAATATATTATTCTCTTCTTTTAAATTATGAAATGTTTTAAATGGAATCAACTTTAGAAATTTTATTCACACTTTCCTGTCCATGGTTCCTAATTCATCAGTGCCATAATTTGTTTTCATCTTCAGTATTCAAGTAACATGAGTTGTTGAATTCTTATATTTCGAAGAGATTTCCACTAGTTCTTTCTCCTTTTGTTATTATTTTTCCATCTTTCACACTTTTTATGATACAAAAATATTTTCTAAAAATAACTTATTTTTGTCATCACAAATTTAACTTACACTAAATAAGTTTTTTTTTAGCCCGTCAACAAATAAAAATTTGTTAGATTTCAACATTTTCACTTCAATCTTAGCTGTTCTGATTCCTCTAATTTTTAAGAAAATATCATTACCAAAGGTAAATACTCCTCCATCATGACTTTAAACATGTTTTAATATTTTTATATCACTTATCATATGTGAATAACAACCACTATTAAGTATCCATGGTTTGTTCCTTTTACTTATTTTCAAAGCTATCTTAACAACAAAATATCTTTCTTAAGCTTTCTTCTTTTCGTCTTCCTTTTCTTTTATATCATAAGAAACTTGTTATAAAAGGAGTTTTATACATATTTCAGCATGATGACCAGCCTAATCACATATTCCACAAAAATTTTCTGGACATTCAAATTGATTTTTTTTTGGAAAGTTTCAAACATCTTGAGATTTTTTTTTCTAACTTCTTATGGGTTAGAAAAGTAACTCATCCTTATTCCATGATTTATTTCAATTTGTTAAAACCTTCTATCAATTAGAGATAAGTTGTACCAAAAATTATAATCCATGTTCCCTTAGATTCCACAACACCAATAATATCCACCAAATATTGGTTTTCTATTGAAGTAAGATCTTTCTTTGTAGAAACTTTTTTGGGGTTGATAACTTCTTTCTACTTTAAAAATCTCTGGGCATGGATCATATTTCTTCCTAAGTGTGTTTTAATCTTTTTAGATGAAATAGGTTTATCATGACCTTTTTCTACTCAATATTTCACAATACTTTTTCTGGAACCTAAAATGTTAGAAAAATTAGATGAAACATTATTTTTGGTGGGTGATGATTTAACCTAATTCTTTATTTGATTCTTTTAAGAAACTTTAGAAGTATCATATTTTACTTCTAAGTCTTTGTTGAAGTTTTCATTCATCTTTCTCAAGGTATTTTCAGACTCAATAAGTTTTTATTGAAACCTGTTAACTTTTTATTCCTTAACTTCCAACTTCTTACTGGGATCTTCAACCATATTTCCCTGTTCATCAATTCTAAGTTTGTAAATTAAGATCTCCTGAATTTATTCATCCTTCTACTTGATGACATGTTTTCTTCCTTCGGTAACTTCCTTAAAAAGTTTTTTTTATCATTCTGGTTTCTTTCTTGAGATATTTTTTTTGCTCAAAACATGCAAGAAGTTTTTTTTCTGAGTTGATACTCTCTATATGATTCTTCACCTCATTTTTCTTCATTATTTAAGGAGTTTTCAAATTTCTCAAATTTTTCATGAATATTCTAACCTTTTCTAAAATTTCATCTTCTGAAGAATTGTTTTCAGTTGAGTCGGATTCAGCTTTCTTGCTCAACATGCTTCTATTATTTCCAGTAAACTTATTATATTTTTTGGATGACTTTTATTCTTTATCATTTTTTTTTCACTTCTTCCATTGAGTTTTTTCATTGGAATCATATTAATATTCACCAACTTTATTCTTGGGAAAATTCATAGCAATGTGTATGATTCTAACACACTCAAAACATTTGAGAGTAAATTTACCTCTATAATTTCCTCTTCCTATTCAATAATTATTTTATATAAGTGACATGACTTTATCATTCAAGTCATCATCCTTTTTACCTTTGGAGTCATTAGGATCAACATCTTTAAATCTTTAATTTTAAAATTTTTCATAACTTCAAAATCTATTTCATCATTCATATTTTTTTAAAACATTGAAAAAAAATTCATTTCCTAATCAATAAGAATGTTATCCAATTCATAAAGAGATAAATCATCCTTATTCTCTAAAGAAGAAATTTTAGAATCAAACATGTCTAGGAAGTTTTGCATAAGTTTCTTCAGAGTTGTATAATCTTCCAGGACATCTCCAAATCCTTTAATGTTACAAAAAAATTCATTTACTTCGGTGAAGTATTCATCAATAGTTTCTTCATATCTCATTATGATTTCTTTATAATTGCTATGATAGATTTGTAGCCTTTATTCCTTCACTTTAGTATTACCTTAAAAATACTTTCTAGCTTGTCCCGCATACTTTTTGAAGTATTGAGACCCATTAATTTCTGATAAACATTATCATATAAGAACATAAGGATTATATTTCCATCATTTCCATCAAATTCCATATTTTTCTTATTAGCAAATTTCATAGGAGCATCTTTCTCAATATGTGGAAAACATATAGTAGTAGCATCAATAACTTCATGTCCAAGAGATAGGAGAAAAGAAATCATTTTATTTTTTCATCTATAATAATTTTTTCCATCAAATATAGGAATTTCTCTACTGTTGACAGAATTGATATTATCCATGATAAGGATTCAATAAGGGAACCTTACTCTGATACAAATTTAAGTTCAAAAGGATCAAATAACAACTGAAAAGTGGGGGTTGAATTAGTTGTTCACTTTTATAAGTTTTAATACTTTTGAAAACTTAACCCCTACAACCTGTTAATATATATTTTCTTATCATCTTTCTATAAATACTTATGCATGAAAATTAGGAAGGAAAGTACATAAAACAATCTTTACAAGGTTTGGCCTTATTGTGAGAACCCACATCCTTACCATAGCCACTCCTGTGGGTCTATGGAAATTCACTATTATGAAGAAGTGAATACAACTAGTGACAAGTCCCATTAGACACCTTCTATCTCCTAATAGGAAAAATTATATTGACTCCAATAAGTTTTCAATGTTTTTTTATAAAAAAGTTGAGTTAAACAAAATAATAAAGAATTTGTTGAAACTAATCCACAATTTCTCAGTTCGAATCTTGAGTCTGATTTGGCTAGATTTGATTCTCTCAATTCGATGAGGTTGTATATGATTCTATCAATACGATGAGGCTTGATCCAATGAACTCAATCTGATGAATTCATTCTCAATATGCATTACTAAAACTCTACTCAAATTCTCAATATGATATTTATTAGTTTGATCAACTCTATATGATTTTTCTCAATATGATCTTGCTCAATATGGTAAAAAAAACTTTTAGATGTTTGGTCCTCCTCACAAGATCTCTGTCTAGAAATAATTTTCATTTGATTTCTCCAACGCTTCTCCTTTTCTTCTTATATAAAAGTTATAATTAATGAATGATCTCATCAATTATTTATAGGTGAATTATAAAAAAAAATGAGAAACTTGAAAACTTTCCCCGCTTCCCCAATTTTCAAAACTCCAAAAAACACTTTCATTTAATCTTCTTCTTTGACTTCTTCAAAGCTTCTCAGATTTATATGAGATTTATGAAAAATTTAATTTCAAGTTTTGACCTCTTAAACTCTTCATAAAAATTCTGTAATATTCCTTTTTAGTCTTCTTTGTAATTAGTTCATTATGAATTAGTTTGCTTCTTAGCTCATTACAAATATGTTTCCTTATTAGCTCATTATGAATATGTTTCCTTCTCAACTCATTACGAATATGTTTCATTCTTATCTCATTATGAATTTGTTTCCTTCTCATCTCATTATGAATTTGTTTCCTTATCATCTCATTACAATTTCTATTTCTTTTTCAGCTCATTACAATTTTTGTTCCTTTCACAGATCATTACAATTTCTTTTTCTTTCTCATCACATTATGATTTTTGTTTCTTTCTTAGCTCATTATAATTTCTGTTTCTTTATTAGCTCATTATGATTTATGTTTATTTCTTAGATCATTCTGATTTTTTTTTCTTTCTCATCTCATTGTGATTTAATTATTTACTCTACAACTTCGAAATTCTTTAAACTTCATCAGCCTTAAAAATTCAAACATCTTTCAACTTTTTATTCCAGTACTTCAAGAACTAACACAATATTTACAATTCCTATAATTCTTCAAAAGATTTTATCATTATTATTTTTCATGATTTATATGAACTTTATGATCAATAAAGAATCATCTGACTTGGTTTAGAAATTATGAAAACTTTATAGCTCCTGAATTCACAATCTTCTTTCAAAACTCTTCAGTAATAATACGACCTCTTCACTCAGCAAATTCTTTCTATATCTGGTTACAACAAAGAAAAAATTCCAGCAAACAAAAATTTCTACCTCTGATTCTCTTTGTTCTAATGATATGAATTCTTTATAGATGGATCTAATACTTTAAGTTTGGTGCTTCTCGGTCTGATCCTCTATGTCTAAAAAATAACATTCTTTAAAAGTAAAAATTTTCTCCCCATTTAAGTTTGATCCCAAACTTTTGGCTACTTCTTGCTTTCTTACAAATCTCATTGTGATGGACTGGGTCTGATTCCTGAATAACAAAAATATTTTTATACAAAAATTTTAGTTATCAACAAATACAAAAAATTTGTTAAAACAATTTATCACAAAGGTTCTTTATTAAGTGATAGGGTTAACTGATGTAAGTTACTCATAAGAGAAGGTTTTAATTATCATGTTAAGTGATTTCATGATTCAAGTATAATGCCCCGAGTTTCTTACATGTTTTCTCTATTATATAAAATGGTATTTCATGGAAATATTTTTATTTAAAAAGGTGGACAATGAGTTTATTATTTTGAAGGAAAATTTATGATATTTTAAATTTAAAAGGTTTGTTTCCTTGGTAAATATTTAATGAATTGTTATTTTTCCATTATGATTGATTAAAAAAATTATAAAATCTTTGGGATTTGAAGTTTATTTCATGAGTAGGTAAATGATTATTTTGATCTCAAAATTTTATAATGTAAAAAAGTAAACTTACTTATAGTTTTTCATAAATTTCAAATATATTAACAAGTTTCCTTTTTTATATACCTTACTGAGATTTTTATGCTTAGAAAACATTTTCAATTTTTTTTCATGGGGCTTAAGGATGAGTAGGAACTATCAAAATGTTTATATTTATGTTATGGGGATTTATCTTAAAAATAAGTGAATGTGTTTTGAATGAAATGGGAGTTTAAATTTAAGAATCTTGTCTTTATAGAAAAAATGGACATTGAGTGGAAGTGTCCACCCTGTATTGTAAGGGTTTGATATGTAAAAGTTTTTCTAATTATCTAAAACTCTAAACCAAAAAGATCCTCAAAATTTAAGAAAATTAAGCCCTTATTAAGAATCATGTAATTATAGTTGGTAGAAAAATAAGGTTTAAATAATTTTAGAGGTTAGGAAGTTATTAAGTAAGGATAATTTAATAGTTCTAGATACCATCATGGTTCAATAAGTCTAAGGTTAATCATATGTTTAAAGGTATAGATATACCTTTTTAGGTTTTATGTGATGGGAGTACTTTGGGAGACATTTATTGAGTTTTAATACATGTTTGAGGCATATGTAACCCTTAATTTTAACTTGTGTTGTAATGAAAAGATTATGTGAGGAAGAATGATTTTTTATTTTGTTTACATAAGTTAAAATGTATTGATAGTCTTCAGAGTTAATGCATTCTTTAATGTTGAGGTAATTATGGTTAATTTAGATAAAAGGGTTAATAAATTTTGGAAACATGTGTTGTATCATATAGATAACTGTGGGATTAAAAATTAATTTGGTGACTATGTGGATAAAGTTGTTTTTGTATAAGTTCACTATACTTTTAGGAACATTATAGTAATCAAGGTAAATGGGTTATTTTTGGATAGTATGAAATTTTTTTCAAAGTAGTTGACATTAATTATGGAAAGAAGATTGAGTTAACTTTTGGAAGCATATATGTCTTTATTTTTTAGTTTTATGATGATTCAGGTTATTTATGGAAAATATATGTGTTGCAGACCAACCCATGCTGAGGATCAATCTGAAACTACCCTAAGCCCACCTCCATAGGCCAGGGGGTGGTGACAAGTTCCAAAGGCACAACAAACTCATGGAGGCCTTTTCCTAAGTACCTGTATACACACACACAGCCAACTCAATGCAAAAGTGTAGAGAGGATGAAGTAAAAGATGATATGCTCCTATAAATAAACCAGATATGCATGGACCTATAAACAGTACAAGTAAAATAATGTAAACTGAAAGGAAAGGGTGAAAAATACACACCCAACTAGAAAAGTGCCACAACCTGGCAATAACTAAAAAAGTAAAATACCTAAGAGATTCTTGCTCCTGGATCCCAAGATACAACCACCGTATGTGGTCCAAGAACTTGTATCCCTAAGCTCCTTTAAAGTCATGATAAACCTGTCTATCATCTGCATAAGGCACGACATGTGTGGGAAAAACCCATGTAGGGGTGAGTATAACAATACTTAGTAGGATTCCCTGAAAATTCAAATGGGGAGCATAAAGAGATACACTGAAGAGGGAAAAGAGAAGATAGAACAAGGTATGGTAAAAGAGTATAGATCAACCCAACAAGAGCATGAAAGTAAGCTCATCCAAACACAAGGATCTCGAAATGATGGGAATTTGAACTTCTCATTGAGTCTTATCTACCTATAGTAGGAGAGTAGACTCGTCCAACCATGAGAATCTAGACATGGAAAGCACATGGCATAATCCAAGTTTCTTTGCCTCTACTAGAAGGAGAGTAACCAAAATCCAAGGAGTGGGTATTGAAACTATATATATATATATATATATATATATATATATATATGATCAGACAAGAAGTCCAAATGATATAGTAAGGGGGTATCCATCTCACAGCTCAGCCCAATAAGAAGAGTCACCAACAATTCCATAAGTAACCACTAATGATTCCCATAATCCCTCGTATATGCCCTGAACACACAAGTCAAAGGGACTCAATAACTACACCTTGATACTATCTGATTTGGGTGGCTCTGTCTCACCTGCACGGTTTGAGGTCACATCACAATGACGCATCTTGGTGGGGAAAGTGTCCCTCTTTCTTGTAAGTACAAAGGTACATCAAACCATGTCTCATTACTAATATTCATAGTCGAGAGGTCATGTCTCAAGGTTTAGGACCCATGACCATCCTGACTGGAGGGTGCCACTCTAGTGTCGTCGAGGACCCATGCCCAGCCCGGTTGTAGGGTGCCACTCTAGTGTCTTCAAGGACCCATGCCCAGCCCGGCTGGAGGGTGCCACTCAGAATAGGTTGAGAAACCATGCTCAGCCTGGCTAGAGGGTGCCACTCTAGTGTCATCAAGGACCCATTCCCAGCATGGCTAGAGGGTTCTACTTAGAATAGGTTGAGGACACATGTTCATACCGATTAGAGGGTGACACTCTAGTCATTAGGGATCCTTTCCTTAGTACGTTAGGGGGATCAAAACTCAGAAGTAGCTGTAGAGGACCCATGACCATGCCAATGGGGGGTCAAAACTCTGTTCATCAGGGAATTCCACTACCTAGCCTAGCTGGAGGGTAGGCCTGGTACTACAATCATGGAACACCACTTCCCATCCTAACTGAAGGGTAGGCCCAATACTACTTTGGTAATTCTGTATGATCACTGTTTTCATCAATAAATGGCTCAGATAGTCTTCACACCCCGAACATCTCACATCGTATCTCAAAATCCACTATAGAGGGCACTATCGCGTTATATACTGAAAAACACTTAGGATAGGCTACTCGTAGGCCAAAATATGAGTCTGAAAAAACGAGATACAAGAGATAAAAGATTCATAGTGTGGTACATAGTGCATGTGGGGCCCACACTATGTGTGACCCCACCTCATTTCCTGGTCATGTACCTAGCCTGTCACGACCCGTCCCCCAGGGACCCGTGTCGTGACTACCCCAAGCCCGCCTTCCATAGGCTAAGGGCTGACGACTAGCATCAGAAAGGCATATCCCTAAAACCAGGAAGGCATTGCCTTTTAACCTAAAAACTCACACAATCCAACCACATAGAAATATACAATAACAAAGTAAACTATATATTAAATAGGATGTGTATAGTAAGTAAAGGGGTCGGAATACAAGACCAACTGGAAAGTACAAGTAAAACTGAAAAAAGCTCATGTGAACACCTGCCAAGGATCCTACCTGAAGTTAGGTACAGCTCTCAAACGGTCATCTCTGATGTACGTCTCATATAATGGTCTGACTTCAAGCAGACTCCTGTCTTGAACCCTCATCCTTGATCAATGTTGTTCGTCGTCTGCACAAGACACGGCAAGGTGCGGGCATAGCCCGTGCAAGGGTGAGTATAACAATACTCAGTAGGGACCCCGAGACCCCCAAAGGTCTCTCAGAATCCACAAAGGATAAACCACAGAGCAATACCATAATCACAAAACACAAAAAAAACATTCAACCCTACTTAGGTATATGCCCATACATATACTTAAGTTATCAAGTAACCAAACAAATTCAAGAGGAACACATAGTCCAAATCTTTAGCCAAAAGCACAATTGCTCCACGAAGGAAAGAATACCACGTAGGTTGCACCACATAGAAGAATACCACAAAGTTAAAGACTCATCTCACACTAGGTATAACTTAAGTACAGAAGTATAGATGATTAATTTTATTGCTATATCATCTTACTTCATCGAGAAGCTCTACTGTTGACCCACACAGGACCAAATATGACCCACACAAGATCTGAAGATGACCCACATAGGATCTGAAGATGACCCACATAGGATCTGAAGATGACTCACACAGGATCTATAGATTACCCACATAGGATTGGTAGATGCTGACCCTCATAGGATCTGAAGATGTCCCTCACAAGATCTGAAGATTCTTCAAGTACAACCATCCACAGGGTTCCTGCACTAAGCACACTTAATTCCGGAAGGATCCACTCCTCAAGACATAGTTTGATACTTCAACTTCCACTAAGTCCCATGACAAAGTATCACAAAGGTCTGTCACGTCATAAGGGACCCAATGCGACAGATGGCGTGTCATTCGGACGCCCGGTCTGTAAGTTATTAGTGTTTTTGTTCCGAGGGCCCGATTGGATTCTGGTTTGATCCAACTCATACATACACCAAATTTATCCAAAACTCAAGTGGATTATAAAAAAGGACCTTCTCGATCCAAGGATTTCGATGCCACATACAGTTTGTCAAACAGATGCTCGGTTCTCAAGATATGGCCAAAAAGGCGTATCTAGGTCCAGATGGGCCCGGGTCCGGTCCGACCCAGTCGGATCGACCCGATTGGACCCGGCCAAGGCCGACTCGACTTGGTTCAATTCATCTCGCCCAGGTCTGGGTCTGGCTCGGATGGGCTGGACCGTGCCGGGGCCGGCCTGCTGGGCTGCGGTCCGGCCCGGCCCGCAAAGGGGGCGGCCCGCTGGCGCCGCCCGCGATGCGGCCCACAGCCGAGGTGGCCCACTGTGGTGGGTCCCGTCCTAGCCGCCACCCAGGGTAGGATCCCCCTAATATTCCTGAATGACCCGAGGGCCGTTCGGTTCTCGCCAACTCGGCGACGCCACGTGGCACCGCCTACTGACACGCGGGACCCACCGGAGCGGGTCCTGCTCGATGTGATGTAGCCAGCTGGGGTTCCAGCTGGCTCCCCTTCTAGCAGTGTGATGGTACCGCTGCTTTAACCGTGGTCGGTCGGGTGTCATCCGCCCTCCGGGTGCGCTGTTGCGGCACAACAGCTGCGGCCTCCAACACCGGCGGCATGGACGCGCGCCGCCTCGGCTTCCACACGGCCGGCCGGTGTGCCGTCTGCCACCCTCCTCCACTGCGTCTTATGGGTTGTGGCCTCCTTCAGTGGTGCGGTTACGCCACTGCCACCGTCGCGGCCGTCCAGTATGTCTGTCGCTGCCTTGTACCCTGCTAGCACCAGTCAGCAGCACTGGTCACCGGTGTCGTCGTGCCGACGGTCTTCTGTGGGTCACCGAGTGAGATCTGGTGGCTCGTTCTTCATTTTAAAGTCATCAATGTTCATCTCGAGACATCTCTATCACGTCAAGTCCATCAATTTTGAGTTCCACTCAACTCGAAGTTTCTCCTGTGAAGAACACGTCAAACAATGAAGTAGTGAAGGGATCGAGTTGCGTTCATTTGGCCCGCACCCTCCACGTTAGACTGATATCATGTAGTTCAAGAAGATTGAATCAACATAAATTAACGAAGAACAATCACTAACAAACCCTACCTCAACCGTTCATTGGATATGGTGTGAGGAAGAAGATGAAGATGATAAAGGAGACATCGGTGTTCGTCGCTCCCGCAATATGCTTCTGATCCATGCTCCAACGTTGGTTCAACATTCTTGATCTAGAGATTCATTCTTCATTGAAGGAGGTTCTTCATTGGAGGATGTTCTTCCACCAAGAGTTCTCTAGAAAAACCAGTTTTCCAACAATTCCCCCACCACGAGAGGTGAGGAACCCCTCTCATTTAAATTAAGTTATTAGATTTAACTTAACCATTAATGTCACCACATTAAAAGAGTGGTTTCAAGGTCGGGTGGTCCCCACCACCAAATTCAAAAGGTGGTGGAGATATTTTGAATAAAATTAAAACAATTGTTTTATTTTATTCCTCAGCAAAACCCAAAAACTCAACTTCCACCATCGACCTACTAGGGTTGAAGTGAAGGTCTCCTTAAGCGATTATCGGCGCTGTGAGTTCAACAGTGTCCTCATATTTCAATTCTGAGCACTAGTTCAAAAGTTACAAATTCCCACTCACATGTTAACTAAATGTACTTAAAGAAAGTTCAGAAATTCATTTTTTCCACTTTGGGCCTTAGAATCATGTGCCGTCAATTTTTGCAGACTTGTAATATTTCCATATAATAAAAAAAATACATGGAAAATTATGGGTCTTTACATTCTCCCCATCTCAGGGCTTTGTGTCCCTGAAAACCACAACAAAAACTAGGGAAACAATTGATGGTACTGAGCATGAATATGAGCCTCCCACTCCCATGTTCTCTCTGGGAGGTTCCCATGCTGCCAATGTACGCACACCAGCGGTATTGATCGTCTATATAGGACTCTCTCCTGTCAATCCTCAATCTCTACTTGAACCTCTGAAAATGTCGCCCCATCATCGATTTCTAGCTCTCCATAGTCAATGATGTGCGAAGGATCATGCACGTACCTCCTCAGCTGGGATACGTTGAAAACGTTGTGCACTCGGTGAAACTGAGGGGGAAGGGCTAAGCGGTATACCACCTCACCAACTCTACTGAGGACCTAAAAGGGTCCGATGAACCTCATAGATAACTTGTTTCCCTAGCCGAATCTCTGTAAACCTCATTGAGGTGAGACCCATAGAAAGACATGGTCACCATCCTCGAACTCCAGAGGTCTTTATATCCTATCAGCATAAGACACTTACCTGCTATGTGCAGTCTTCATCTGCTCGTGAATGATATGCACCTTCTCCATAGTATCCCATACCATCTCCAGTCCCATGAGTGCTACCTCCCCTAGGTCAGTCCAGCACAGATGTGATTTACAAGATCAATCGTATAATGCCTCAAATGGTGTCATACCGATGGTGGAGTGATAGCTGTTATTGTACATGAACTCCACCAAGGGAAAGTGATCCTCCCAACTGTGGCCAAAATCAAGGAAGCAAGCATCAAACATATCTTCAAGGGTCTGAATGGTCTGCTCTGTCTGACCATCCATCTGAGGATGAAAGGTGGTTCTCAATCGAAGGTGAGTCTCAAATGCCTCCTGCAACCCCTTCTATAGTCAGGAAGTAAAATGTGCATCACTATCAAATATAATCATTGAGGGAACTCCATGAAGCCATAAAATCTTCTGTACGTAGAGGAATCCCAAGCTCTCTACTAATCCCTATTCTTTGATAGGTAGGAAGTGGGCTGACTTGGTGAGTCGATCAATGATCACCCAGATGGAATCATGTCCCTTGGACATGCGTGGAATTCCTATCATGAAGTCCATGGAAATTCCATCCCACTTCTACTCTGGAACCTCAAGTGGATGAGCTAAACCTGCCAGAACCTGATGCTCTGCCTTCACTTGCTGACAAGTGAGGCACCGTGAGACAAACTCTGCCACTGCTTTCTTCATTCCCGACCACCAGTGCTAATGTTAGAAGTCCTAGTACATATTTTCCACTTATAGATGTACCGCTAGAGGGTATGTATGGAACTCCATCAACACTTCCTTCTGTAGTGCCACTGGTACCATAGTACATCCTCTGAAGAGGATAACATGCTCCCTGCCTTCAGAAAATCTATCAGGTGTCTCTCCTGTGGATATATGAGCACGAAGAGCCTTGCAGTCAATGTCCCCAAGCTGTGCATCCCTAACTCGCTGAAGGAGTGGGGGAGTGACTATCAAAGACTGAAGATAAGCTGCTCCATCTCAATCCACATAGGACATCTGCAAAGCATCTAGCTACTACGTCGCCTCACTCATCAACTGTATACCAGATCTCCTGTTGAGTGAATCTAATACTATGTTCTCCTTCCCAGGAGTATAGACTATATCGAATTCATAGTCTTGGAGGAACTCAAGCCAACATCATTGTCTCGGGTTCAGGTCCCTCTGAGAGAATATATACCTAATACTCTTGTGATCAGAGTACACTGTAAAATGTTCGCTCATCAAGTAATGTCGCCACATTTTCAAGGGGAAGACCACTACTGCTAACTCCAGGTCATGGGTAGCATGGTTCTTCTCATGATGTATCAGCTTTTGAGAACCATAAGTGATCACTTATCACTCCTTCATCAAGACAAATCCAAGCTCGGACCCTGATGTGTCGCAGTAGACTACGCACCCAACGCCCTCCTCCAGTAGCCTAAATATGGGGGCACTCATCAGTATCTGCCTCAGCTCCTAGAAACTCTGTTGGCATCTCTCTAACCACAGGAAGGGTTTTCCCTTCTTTGTCAATGCTGATAAGGGTTCCACAACTCTAGAAAAGTCATACACAAACCTCTGGTAATAACCATCCAGACCCAGGAAACTCCACACCTCCGTCACACTCCTGGGTGGCTCCCAAGCAAGTACAGCCTAAATCTTCACTGGATCCACCACAACTCCAGCCTCGGAGGTGATTTTTTCTAGGAATTGAACCTCTCAGATCTAGAATTGTCACTTTGAGAGATTAACATAAAGTTGGTGCTCTCGGAGTGTGTTCGGAACTATCTGTAGATGATAGGCATGCCCCTTCTCTATAGTTGAGTAAACCAGGATGTTATCAATGATGAATACCAAAAAGCGATCAAGGTATGGCTGGATGATCCTTTTCATGAGTCCCATGAACATTTCTGGGGTGTTGGTCACACCGAATGGCATAACCAATAACTCATAGTGGTCATACCGACATCTGAAGGGCGTCTTCTGCACATCCTCATCATGTACCCGGAGCTGGTGATAGCCTGATCTGAGGTCTATCTTCGAAAACCACCATGATCCCTTCAGCTGATCAAAAATATTATCAATCCTTGGAAGTGGGTACTTTTTCTTCATGGTCACCTGGTTCAGGTGCCGATAGTCCACACAGAGTCTCAAACTCCCATCCGCCTTCTTGGAAAACAAAATCGGGGTTGCCCAAGGAGAAACACTGGGCCTAATGAACCCCTTCCTCTGTAAGTCCTCTGGCTATACTCGCGACTCTTTAAGCTCTGCGGGAGCCATTCAATATGATGGTGTATATATCGGTTTCATCTGAGGGTACAAGTCGATATAAAATTCCACCTCTCTATGAGGATTTATACCCAAAACATCATCAAGGAAAACATCAGTGTGCAAGTCCACCACTATAGGATAGCTTGGACTCTCAACATCAACCTCTCCAAGGGTAAGGCTAGCCAACTGATGTGTGATCGACTGCACCCTCCTCTAGGTAATTCCATCCTATGATGAAAAGTTTCCCTTCTCTTCAGTTAAGGAAAACCTGGTCCCGTCATCGTGGACACACCGCACTTTGCACCTAATACAGTCGATCTGAGCATGGACTGTAGATAACCAATCCATACCCAAGATAATGTCGTAAGGCCTTAATGCCGCTACTAGAAGATCTTAGAAGAAGATCTTGCCTCCTAGAGTAAGCTTACACTGCCGAAACCAGTGTGTAATCATCGAATCCTCTCCCGTATGAGTCTCTATCCATAAGGATTGAGCCAACAGCTCCACTGGAATCTCCAAGCTTCGAACGAGGGTCATGGCAATAAAATAGTGACTAGAACTTGTGTCTATAAGTACTGCAGCTAAGGTGGAGTGGACATAGATCGTACCTCGAATCATCTTCATAGAATCATGGTCGTAGTCCTCAACTGCCTAGAGCAGAGCTCATCCCTATCCACCTGCTCCCTGTGGTTAGGGTGGACCACCTAGAGGTGGTGGCGGTAGAACCTCAAATTTCCACCCACCGCTTGCTACATGGATAGCTCCTCTTTCACATATTCCTACTGCCTATGGACCTCATCGATTGAATCTTCGCCTCTAACCAGGTGGTCCTTCGACTGTCTGTTGGTCATCCGTACATCGGGTCGGGCAGTTGCGAGCCATGTGACCCTACCCGCCGCACAAGTAACATTGTATGCTCCTCGCCTGTCCTGCTCTATCTCGAGAGCCCTGTACAATTGACCATGTATCCTATGGTCAACCACCTATAGTTCTGGTCCTCTTAGACCTCTACGTTATCTGTCTACTATTAGCTGCAGATTACTCTGCTACGTGACGTCCGGTGGTGGGTCTCGCTGCCGGTGACTACTTAGCAAGGAAGCTCTCTACCAAGAGTGATCACTCTAACACCCCAGCCCACGTCGGGATGCTAAGAGATACCATTAAAGATTTGATCTCCCATATAACCCCCTGTTCAAAGGTTAGTGCCATGAAAAAAGGATCATGCACCATGTCAGTGGAGTAGCATGAGAGGTCGGTAAAACTCACTGAATACTGGACCACGGTCATGCTTCCCTGCTGCAAGTGGAGAAGCTCCTGTATGTGCACTAAGTGTAAGGTCCCTTGGATGAACTCTACCCTAAAAATGATCTCAAAGTATGACTAGATGAGAGTCACCTCATCATGAACCTAGAGCACCAAGCTCTACCATCTCCACGCTACTTCTTGAAGAAGACATCCTGTAAGGATGACCATAAGATCAGCTGGTGTCCCTACCAGTCGGAAAACTCTGACCATAGCCTCCAGCCAGTCCTAAACCGCTTGTGGATCCATATCACCCCAGAACCTCAGTGACCTTTGGTGCTAGAACTCATGAAATGCGCTCAATCGGCGTGCACCCTCTGCTGCTGGAGCTGGTGGCAATGGTGGCCCAATGGGTAGTGGTGCTACCGGTACACCACCCAATGGTACAACTGCCGAAAGGGGTCCCTGCATTGAAGCCTCATCTCTCGGTGGGATGTCATCGCATACTCTATCTGGAACCCTGTCTAGTTGTCCACGTAGAGGCATCCTGAAAAGAAATAGGTGCGCCATGGTCAATAAGTTATACCGGGTGAGCTGACTCAAAGAGACCGCAAAGAAAACTTTTCAAAAACACACACACAATCATTGTTTTTGTGAACTGAGTTGGAAATCAGAAGTCAGGATCCTAGTGTATGGATACATTAGTCACCGCAACAACACTGGATTCCCCCAAACTGAAAACCACACTCATTACACTTAACACTATTGCCGAAAAAAAGATCAGAGTCCAAGTTCTCTGGTAGAACCAACTACTTTGATACCAATTTTCCACAACCCGTCCCTTTGGGACTCGTGTCGTGACTACCCCAAGCCTGACTTCCATATGTCAGGGACTGGCGACTAGCACCAGAAAGGAATATCCTTAAAACCGAGAAGGCAATTCCTTTTAACCAGAAAACTCACACAATCCAAGCACACAGCAAGATGCAAGCACAAATTAAACTATATAGTAAATAGGGTGAGTACAGAAAGTAAAGGGGCCAGAATACAAGCCTAACTAGAAAGTACAAGTAAAACTGAAAACAGCTCCTGTGAACACCCGCCAAGGATCCAACCTGAAGGATAGGTACAGATCTCGAACAGTCGTCTCTACGGTACGTCTCGTATAATGGTCTGCCTCCGAGCAGCCTCCAGTCCTGGCACCCTCATCCTCGATCAATGCTATCTTTCATCTACATAAGACACAGCAAGGTGCGGGCATAGCCCGGGCAGGGGTGAGTATAACAATACTCGGTAGGGACCCTGAGACCCCCAAAGGTCTCTCAGAATCCAAAAAGGATAAACCAAAAAGTGATTCCATAATCAAAAAGCACAAAAACAATAGTCAACCCTACTTAGTTATATGCCCATACATATACCTAAGTTATCAATTAACCCAACGCATTCAAGAGGAACACATAGCCCAACTCTTTATCCAAAATCACAACTATTACACAAAGGAAAGAATACAACATAGGTTTCACCACATAGAAGACTACCAAAAAGGTAAAGACTTATCTCACACCAGGTATAACTTAATTATGTAAGTATAGATGATTAGCTATATTTCTAGATCATCGTACTTTGTTGAGAAACTCTGTTGTTGACCCACACAGGATCGAAGATGACCCGCACAGGATCTGAAGATGACCCACACAGGATCTGAATATGACCCACACAGGATCTTTAGATGACACACATGGGATCGGTAGATGTTGACCCACATAGGATCCAAAGATGAACCACACAGGATCTAAAGATTCTTCAAGTACAACCAGCCACAGGGTTCCCGCACTAAGCACGCTTGATTCCAAGAGGATCTGCTCCTCAATCCATAGGTTGATACCTAAACTACCACGAAGTCCCATGAAGAAGTTTCATGAAGGTCCATCACATCATAAGGGACCCAATGCGACAGACGGCATGTCATTCAGACGCCCGGTATGTAAGTTATTAGTGTTTCCATTCCAAGAGCCCGGTTGGATTTGGGTTCAATCCAACCCGGTTGTACTCTAACATTATTTAAAACTCAAGTGGAGTATACCAAAAGGATTTTCATGATCTAAGGATTCTGGTGCTGTATACGGTTTTTCAAACAGACGTTTGGTTCTCAAGATATGTCCAAAAAGGCGTATCTAGGTCCAGATGGTCCCGGGTCTGGTCCGACCCGGTCGGACTGACCTGACCTGGTTTGGGTCATCTCGCCCGGGTCTAGGTCCAGCCCGAATGGGCTGGACCGCGGTGGCCCCGGCCCATTGGGATGTGGTCCAACCCGGCCCGCAAAGGGGGCGGCCCGCTTGGAGGCCCGTGGTGCGTCCTGCTGGGCGGCCTGTGGTGCGGCCCGAGGTGTGGCCTGCGGTCGGGGTGGCTTGCTGTGGCGGGACCCACCCTAGCCGCCACCTGAGGGAGGAACCCCTCAGGATTCCCGAATGGCCCGAGGGCTGTTTAGTTCTGGCCAACCTGGCGGCACCACATGGCACCACCTGCTCGGCGTGATGCGGTCAGCTGGTGTGTCGGCCACCGCCCTCCTCCACCACAGCCGGCGGGCCGCGGTCTCCTTCGGTGACATTGTTGCACCACTGCCACCATCGCGGCTGGCCAGTGTGCTGGACGCCGCCTTGTACCCTGCCAACACCAGTTGCCGGCACTGATCTCCAGTGTCGTCATGCTGGAAGGCTTCCGTGGGTCACCAGGTGAGATCCTGTGGCCCGTTCTTCATTTTAAAGGAATCAATATTCATCTCGGGACATCATCGTCGCATCAAGTCCATCAAGGTCGAGTTCCTCTAAACTTTAAGTTTTTCCCGTGAAGAACACATCAAACAACGAAGTAGCATAGGGATCGAGCCGCGTTTTTTTGGCATGCACCCTCCACATTAGACTGATAGCATGTGTCTCAAGAAGATTGAATCAACGTAAATTAAAGAAGAACAATCACGAAAAAACCCTACCTTGACTGTTCATTGGAGATAGTGTGAGGAAGAAGATGGAGATGATGAAGGAGATGCCAGCATTCTTCACTCCCACAATACACTTTTAATCCATGCTCCAATGTTGCTTCAACATTCTTGATCCAGATATTTGTTCTTCGTTGGAGGAGGTTCTTCATTGGAGGATGTTCTTCCACCAAGAGTTCTCCAGAAAAACCAGTTTTCCAACAATTCCCCCACCATGAGAGGTGAGAAGCCCCTCTCATTTAAGTTAAGTTATTAGATTTAACTTAACCATTAATGTTACCACATTAAAAGAGGGGTTTCAAGGTCGGGTGGTCCCCACCACCAAATTCAAAAGGTGGTGGTGAGATTTTGAATAAAAATAAAACAATTGTTTTATTTTATTCCTCCACAAAACCCGAAAATTCAACTTCCACCATCGACCTATTATGGTTGAAGTGAAGGTCTCATTAAGCAATTATCGGCGTTGTGAGTTCAACAGTGTCCTCAGATTTCAATTCCAAGCACCAGTTCAAAAGTTGCAAATTCCCAATCGCGTGTTAACTGAACGTACTTAAAGAAAGTTCATAAATTCATTTCAGCCACTTCGGGCCTCAGAATCATGTGCCGTCAATTTTTTTAGAATTGTAATATTTCCATATAATAAAAAAATACATGGAAAATTTCAGGTCTTTACATAGCCATACTCAGGTACTGAACTATGCCCAATTACCCCTAGACGTGTCAGTGTACTCCCAGAGTACATGTCACATCTGGCCCAAAAGGATGACGATCTCGCGGTGTCATCATTGGTCTGAAGGGAAAAAATTTTAATTCTACTGATATGCCTCTTCAAACTACCCTATATAACCAAACGGATCACACCATTGTGATCCTTGCATAAAAGCGCACAGGATTGATTATTCATTCACCCGAATCGGACACCCGATGAAGAAACTGCATCTCTCAACATTGTACATGAACGGTGCTTTATGGGGCCTATGCCTCAATCCTGAAATAAATTATATAGATCGCACCATTATGATCCTCATGGAAAAACGCACGGGATAAACTATTTATTCGTCCAAAACAGACACTCGGTGAAAAATATGCATTTCACCGCAACACACCCAAAACAGGCTTCATGGGGCCTGCACCTCAATCTCAATTTAATCACCCAAAATTGGTCCTAAACCATCCACCTAAAATCCAGGGTCGAGATTCCTCTAACGGCGTGGCAATTGGACGTCGTAAGCAAGAGTTATGTCTGATAAAAAATTTCTCAATAATAACAATTATATTATTATTATTATACTTAGGAAATTCATGAAACTGATCCACAAGACCAAATCATAAAATTCCCAAACTTAACTCAAAAGTTCAGTCTTAAAAGTAGGATCACATCATTGTAGACGACACGTAAAATGGATGATCTGTTTAGGAGTTATGGAAGTTTCAACCCACAACCCGAAAACCCACTTGGCCTGATCGGCCTAACCCGCTCTCTTGGGCAGCCCGCCTCGCCGACCTGTTGTCCCTATACTATACAGCTAGCCACACCTCGCGCTTTGCACCACCGTACCGTAGCTCCAACGGCAGCTACCACCCTCTGTGGCTCCCGCAACCGATGACACCTCGCAGCCCACCACCGACCACCACGTGCCAGTAGCCCCTTCCGCAGATCACCAAGACTCCTCTAGTGCTTGAAAACTAGAAACAATACTAGATCTGGAAACCTCAGGTCCCAATCTACATAGACTCGTGTTTCTCTTGAAGATTCATCAATTTTTTGACGTATCGAAAAGTAGGTGGATGTTTCTGCAGATCATTGTGCCTCCTCCGACACCCGAAATTTGAAACGATCGTAGATCTATAATCCTTGGATCATGATCTACCCAGATCCATGCTCCGCTCGACATTTGGATGTCATTTCAGTGTGTCTAAAAGTTTTGAGTGGACCAGTTTGGGATATTCCTAACACTGAGAGGGGGTGAATCGGTGTTGGGGACCTTTGTAAACCAATTTCTTCTTTTTATCTCAATACCTCTTGACCTGTTAGGATCTTGATTCTCTTATTCTCTTTTCCCTATCGCATGCAATAATATGAAAGTAGTAAAAATATGCACATGATATTTTTACAAGATTCACCACTCAATAAGAACAACTATGTCCTTGTCGTGTAAGGTAATAACCAGTGCACGGATTCTCCACTATAATGTAGTAACTATTATAGTGATTGACTAGGAAACCAATCAGCTGGTTAGTGTGGCTCCCTACACTTGGAGGAGGGAAGGAAATAATCACTTCCCAGTGTTTCTCCCTACACTCGGAGGGGGGAAGGAAAATAATCCTCTTCCAACTTTCAGCGAGTAGGATACACCCTTACACTTGCTGGTTCTTTAAACTGCCAGTGTAGACAGTCTCTTGCAGCCTCTAGCTAGTTCTTTATACTGCCTCTGAAGACAGTATTCTCTCTATTCAAAGAGTTTGCAACACCAAAAGAATCTTCCACCTGTTGAGACTAATTTGATGATACAGTTCTACTTTGTTCTTGTACAACCTTCTTCTTGTTGTTGTTACTTTCTTAGAAGCATGCAAGTAACCGACCTATTATTTGTCTGCATCAAACTGATAGGTTTTACACTCTTCTTCTTCTTCTATTTCTTCAATACAAAACCAGCTGTACTAAAACCTGCTCTTCCTCACACTTTCTATTTCAGTGCAAAACCAACTGAACTAAATTATTCTTCTTCTTTTTCTTCCTAGAATCACAAGTTCTCTTTGAGATTGTTAAAAAATGAATTTCAGCTCAACTTAATATCATCACAGTTGATCAGAAGCTAGTAAGAACTTCTAGCACAACTCATAGCTTGCATGACAATCCCTACTTGTGCGCCACCCTACATGCGCGCCTCCCTACTTACGCGCCACCAACTACTTGCGCGCCACAATTGTGCACAACTCACAACTTGAACACCACTTCGAGTTTAGACACAACACACTTATTTTACACATCTCCCTACTTGTGTGCCTCTTACAACTTGCGCGCCACTTCTGTTTGAACGCCACTCTGCTTGTGCGCCACTTTCTACTACTTGTGCGATCAGAGCTCAAATTTTCTATCAAGTGTTGAGCTAGGAAAAATGAGGAGGGTATTCATCTATTTATAGGCATTTTGGTGACTTTAATTCCACATACACTTTCACTCCATTCCTACTTGTGCGTCGATCCATCACTTGCGGTCCACTCCATCACTTGCGTGCCACTCTATCACTTGCGCACCACTCCATCACTAGCATGCCACTTTATTTCCTTTGTCATATTTTGATAAGATGATGTTGAAATATGACTTGCGCACAACATACACTTGCGTTCCATTTATACTTGTGTTCCACACTTGCGCGCCGCTTTTTTATCTGTGCACCACTTTATTTCCTTTGTCATATTTTTATGTGATGATCTTGAAATATGACTTGTGTGCAACATACACTTGCATGCCACTTATACTTGTGCACCACACTTGTGCGCCACATATACTTGTGTGTCATTTTCTCTCCTTTTCCAAAAAGCATTTATTTTCTCCCCCTATCCTTCATAAGGATTGCATCACAAGTTCTCCAAAATTATGATATTTGTGAAATACAAATCATAAAATCATCATCATAATTTTGGCCATTATTTTTGGAATATGAATTCCAAATTACTTCTTCATCCTCACTTCAAATCCTCAATTCCTTTTAGAGAGTTAATTCCAAATAAATCCAATCATATCTATTCATCAAAAAGTGGAGGCTTGAGGATTCTTCAAACACCTTCAATGCTGTAGACAATGTATCACCTTTGATACATGTATTTTGAACTTTAAGAACAGTGAAACATTCATCTGATTTTAAGGAAATGTGTAATGCATGACCATCTTAGAATTCCAAGCCCTTACACACTCTCTCTTCTTCTTTAACCATCATTCTTTCCCATCATTATCTACTTCATGAAAATCATATGATTCTTTTCTTCAAGTAATATCTTTCATGGTTCTCATGAAATCATGAATCATTGCATGATCTTCTTCAAATCCTCACTCTTCTTCAATCATCCTTAGATGGATGATACTTAACCATTCTTCATTGTTGTAAACAATGTGTCACCTTTGACACAAGTTCTTTGAACTTAGAATCAGTTCAAAAATCGTTTGAATTGATCTTCTTAGATAATTTCTCAAGTATGACATCCAATGCTATGATTCCATAACAATTATCTAGGAAACCTCACTTCATCCAATATCTATTAACTTTTTAGTTCTTCTTCATCTCCTTATTCATTTTGAATAGTATTGAAAATTGTTGAAAACAAATACAATCTTCATATACAAATTGGTCCCAACAATCTCCCCCTTTGTATTTTGTTATCAATACCTTAAGGTATCCTCAAATGAATGTGCCAATGTCAAAATGAGAATCTTCTCTCTCCCCTTTACTTATTTCTCTCCCCCTTACATTTCAAACTTTCATTTCACTTTATCTTCCCTTTATTGACAAGAAATACAAAGTTCATGGTAGAGAGGGTATCAATCCTTACTTAAGAAGTGTACCATCAATCATTTCACTCTAATTCTACTTGATTAAAGCTCGATGTAGAAAACAAGAGGATTTGATTTCGACAAAAAAAGTTGCCCATTATCCACTTATCATGATACCTCATGAGATGAGATCTCATAAACTTGTCTCCAAGGGTTTTCCACTTTCATTCCAGGTTGAAGATATTGAATGTGATAGGAAATAATCAAACTGAAATTCCTGCGCTCACTTCAACAAATAGATCAAAAACATTCAAGTCAAATTGGCAAGATAAGTGGCCTTGGGGCACTTTCATTCTTCTTATGTTACTGATTGACTTAGTTACCCCCCCCCCCCTTGTAAAAATATATTTATTTTTAGTAACCAAGGATGAGAGATTAATAAATGACATACCTTTTCCAATGACATGATATTCAAGGAATTTCTAGAGTAATTGAATTTGATACCTGCTAAAGTTGATACTGATTGAAATAATAACTCTAGAAGCTTCTTCATATGTCTCCCTCTTAAGGGAACACTCCTCATAATCTTCATTAATGGTGATCCCTCATCATATTAATATTTTAATATCAATTGAAGAATCTTCCATAGATGAAAACTTCTCCATCTTTTCTATCAAGAGTTGATAGAAAACGCTGTTTCTCAGGTTCTCCCCCTAAGAGCTTGCTTCACCTTCAATTCCATGTATTATCAGAACAAATACAATACAAAAATATTAAAGGGAATAAGGTGGATACTTCTTGCTTCTTCAATGTGAGCAGGAAGGATGGGATGATTTTCTCAACCAAGATGCACTATTTTCTCCACTCCTCACACTTGCACATATAATCTTCAATTCTGACTGTGGTTGTGTGGATCTCAATACTTCTTCCATTTTTGTGTGTGTGAATCTTCTTTCTTCAAGAGATTTCCAAGTATTAGAATCTACTGGTGAAATTTTCATCTTTTTGATAAATTCTTCTTGGGATGGAATAAGTTCAATGCAATTTTTAACAGTGTGACTAGCCTTGTTGAACCTCACACACAAAACTTCCTGAACATGAGAGTTTCCTTTTGTTTGCAACCTCTTATTCACCTTTTATTCCTCATGTGTAATATTCTTATTACTTTTTGTAATAGCCTTCTTCTATGCATCTTCCTCTTTTCTCATTCTTTCCAAATATTTAGGCCAGATAACCAATATGTCTTTAGGAATTGTGGTAACATGTTTTTAATTTCCACATGTCTTATTCAAAGTGTCATCCTTCTTGATTGTTCTTTTGGATGCACTACCCGTCAACTTCTTGGATTTAGAATCCAAGGACTTCTCAGTTTTACTCCTTGTAATCTTCTTGGGAGCATTTTCTTTTGCAACATACTTTGGATTACTTCCCAATATAGCTTATTCATTCTTCGATAGCTTCTATGGTATTTTGTTCTTATTATCTTTGAATAAATTCTAAGATAAGCATGAACCATTCTTGTGACTACTCCCATTGCATACATCACAGATGTTGTCCATCATTCCAAATTTGTTTGCAGTATACAGATGATTCTAGATCTGTGGATGTTGCTTCTTATTTTCTGTCTTTCTTCCCATTGAGATGGGCTTTTATCTGTGCTTTTACATTACTGGATTGTACTAACAATCCAGTGCACAATTCCCAAATATATTGCAACACCAGCATTTACCCACAAATCTTGACTTCTTGATATCTTCTGTATTAGATTTTTGAGCCTTATTCTTGAAGTTTTATACTCTATATGGGGAACCATCTTCTATATTCTTCTTCTTATCCACCCTATCCATGGTGGTAGGCATCTCATCACCTTTCATCTTCCATACTTGTTTAGTGTTTTTCTTCCAACCTATAATTTTTATAGAAATATTTTTAGAAACATTGGTACAAGTTGGAATAGATGGTAACTTCACTTTATCAACTTCTTTTGATAGATCAATGAGTGAATCCATGATCTTATTATCACATGTTGGAGGTATTTTGATAGTAGAATCCTCCAGTGAGCATTGGGTACTAGCAGTAATTATTTCCTTCTTTTTTGGAGACTCAATATGTGTCTTCTCAAGATTGGTCAACTAAGCTTCCAACTCTAGACATATCATATTGAGGATGAATTTTTGGTATTCAATAATAGTCATCTTATCTTCAAAATCCTTCTTTAATCTTTCAAATTCATCTTCATGCATCCTTACTTTGTTTTGTAACAAGGAGTCAAGTTCTTTGATCTTCTTAGAGTCTTATTCTAAATATATCTTCTTGATTTCAGTGCTCTTTTTCACCTCACCTTCAAGTGCATGGATCTTATTTTCTAGAGTCTTGTTGACTCCCTACTTTTCTTAAACATCTTTGAGCCACTTTGAAGAACTTACTTTAAATCCCCTCTTTTTTTCTTCAAAGGCTCCAACCTGTATGAAGATCTTTAAACATTCAACAATTTTTGCTTGTAATCCTTTCTCCAAAACATCAGTTTCTTCTTCCAGATGAGTGATATTTTCTTGCATGCATTGAAATACTCCACAAACTAGGGATGTACTTTCTTTAGGAATACTATGAAGAATAATTCTTAATCTATCAACTGGTATTTCTTGAGATGTTTTAGATTGATCATCACCACTTGTGCTTGCATTTTCATCATGAAAATAATTTCAAAATGTACTAACACATACCTCTTGATCAGTTGAGGTAAGAAGTTTGTCCATATTCTTGGTGGGAACTTGAGCCACCTTCTCATTACTTTCCAAGTCTGGTGTGTCTTAAATTTCATCTAGATATGGAGAAGCAGATGCTTCCTCTTATTTAGATAAGAGGAACTTCTTATTCAGCTTTCTCTTCTCCTTCTTTTTCCTATTCATCATGGTTTTGGTAGATATAGAATTCTGCTCAGAGATAACTGACTCTTCATCAAAACTACACTTCATTGTTAACTCAGTAAAGAATCTCAAGTCTTAAAAAGAGAATATCTTCAATGTAGATAATCCAACATAGGTGAACCTCCCTCTGATACCAATTGAGAGGACTATTTTGGGATATACCGAACACTGAGAGGGGAGTGAATCAGTGTTGGGAACCTTTTTGAACCAATTTCTTCTTTTTATCCTGATACCTCTTAACCTGTTTGGATCTTTATTATCTTATTCTATTTTCCCTATCACATGAAATAATATGAAAGTAGTAAAAATATTCAAATGATATTTTTAAAAGGTTCACCACTCAATAAGAGTAGCTACATCCATGTCGTGTATGGAAATGATAAATGCATGGATTCTCCAATATAATGTAGTAACTATTACAGTGGTTGACTAGGAAATCAATCCTCTAGTCAGTGTGACTTCCTACACTTGGAGGAGGGAAAGAAATAATCACTTCCCAGTGTTTCTCCCTACACTCGGAAGGGGGAAGGGAAATAATCCTCTTCTAACTTGCAGCGAGTAGGATATACCCTTACACTCACTGGTTCTTTATACTGCCAGTGTAGATAGTCTCTTGCAGCCTCTGGCTGGTTCTTTATACTACCTCTGAAGACAGTCTTCTCTCTATTCAAAGAGTTTAAAACACCAAAATAATCTTCCACCTGTTGAGACATGTTAGATGCTACAGTGATACTTTTTTCTTCCACAACCTTCTTCTTGTTGTTGTTACTTGCTTAGTAACATGCAAGTAACCAACCTATTCTTTGTTTTCAGCAAACTTGTAGGTTGCACACTCTTCTTCTTCTTTGGTTTCTTTAATGAAAAACCACTGCACTGAAACCTGCTCTTCTTTACACTTTCTCTTTCAGTGAAAAACCAACTACACTAAACTATTAATCTTCTTTTTCTTACTAGAATCACAAGTTCTCTTTGTGATTGTTAAAACAATGAATTTCAGATCAACTTAGCATCATCACAGTTGATCATAAGCTGGGAAGAACTTCTAGCACAACTCACAGCTTGCGTGCCAATCCCTACTTGCGCACCACCCTACTTGTGTGCCTCCCTGCTTGCGCACCACCAACTAATTGCACGCCACTTAGGGGTTAGGCACAAAACACTTTTTGCACACAACTTTCTACTTGCGTGCCTCTTACAACTTGAGCACCACTTCTGCTTGCGCCCCACTCTGCTTGTGCGCCTCCCTACTTTCATGCCTTATAAATAACCCTCAAATTGCGTGTCACTTTCTACTACTTGCATGATCAGAGCTCAAATTTTCTCTTAAGTGTTAAGCTAGGAAAAATGATGAGGGTAGCCATCTAATTATAGGAATTTTGGTGACTTGTGCGCCACATAAACTTGTACGCCATTCCTACTTGTTTGTCGCTCCATCACTTGAACGTCGCTCTATCACTTTCACATCGCTCCATCACTAGAGCACCACTTTCTTTCCTTTGTCATATTTTGATAAGCTAATGTTAAAATATGACTTGCACATAACATACACTTACGCGCCATTTATATTTGCATTCCACACTTGAGCGCCACTTTTTGACTTGTGCACCACTTTATTTCCTTTGTCATATTTTGATGCGATGATCTTGAAATATGACTTGCATGCAACATACACTTGTGCGCCACTTATACTTGCATGCGACACTTGCACTCCACATATACTTGTGCGCCATTTTCTCTCCTTTTCCAAAAATCACTTCTTTTCTCCCCTTATCCTTCATAAGGATTGCATCACAAGTTCCCCAAACTTATGATATTTGTGAAATACAAATCAGAAAATCATCGTCATAGTTTTGGCCATTCTTTTTGGAATATAAATTCCAAAGTACTTATTTATCCTCACTTCAAATCCTCAATTACTTTTGGAGTGTTAATTACAAATAACTCCAATCATATCTCTTCATCCAAAATTGGAGGCTTGAGGCTTCTTCAAACACCTTCAATGTTGTAGACAATGTATCACCTTTGATACTTGTATTTTGAACTTTAAGAACAGTGCAACATTTGTCTGATTTCAAGGAAATGTGTAATGCATGACCATCTTAGAATTCCAAGACCTTCCACCCTCTCTCTTCTTCTTCAACCATCATTCTCTACCATCATTCTCTAATTCATGCAAATCATATGATTCTTTTCTTCAAGTAATCTCTTGCATGGTTCTCATGCAATCGTGAAGCATTGCATGGTCTTCTTCAAATCCTCATTCTTATTTAATCATCCTTAGATGGATGATACTTCACCATTCTTAATTGTTGTAAACAATGTGTCACCTTTGACACAAGTTCTTTGAACTTAGGATCGGTTCAATAATCATTTGAATTGATCTTCTTAGAGAATTTATCAAGTATGATATCCAATGCTATGATTCCATAAAAATTCTCTAGGAAACCTCGCTTCATCCAATCTCTATTAGATTTTTAGTCCTTCTTCATCTCCTTCTTCATTTTAACCAGTATTGACAACTGTTGACAACAAATATAATCTTCATACACAAAGTGGTCCCAACAAGTTTATCGAAAAATAACACAAAGAATGAGGGATCCAAAAATAGATCGGTCAATGGATGTGTTAGTATGGCCATCGACAAGACATTACAAAGTAGAAAAAATGATAAAGAAACAATTATGGAAACTTAGAACTTCAATTGGGGATGCAGAATCTGAAAGAAGAATCCTACCTGGATTTTTGGATCTATTGTGCTTACCGCGCTATGGTCTACTCAAATTTGCAGTGTCGTCACAATCCACCAAAGATCTAATGTCGATTTTCCAACGCGAGAAGAGGAGGAGAGCTTCTACAGGCCATGGTAGGAATGATCCAAACCCTAGGTCATTTATTTAATGACCTATTTATAGAATTTAATAGGTCTCCCACCAACAGTCGTGGGATCCAAACATCCTGTACCCTCTCACTTTATGTCACACTTAGGTAAAACACCACATTATAAACTCAACGGTGGTCTCAGATTTCCAATCTGAGTCCTCATTCAAAAGTTATTCAAATTAATGTCTGAGATAAAATAATTTTATTTAATTTTTTTATTTACATTTACATCCTTGATAACTTTTTCTACAGATGAACTTTTCTAACAAAATTTATGTCCCACCTAGGGTAAACACCATGCTTCAGAATCTACTGTGGCCACGAATTTCTGATCCGGTCAACCGTTTTAGAGTTATCCCATTTCCTTCATGTGCATATTATAAAATATACTTAATATTTTTATAAAATTAATTTTAGGTACATCAGGCCTCATAATTTCATGTTTTCTCAACTCCTAACTCTAGAAATATATATAGAAATATTACAAAGTCTTACAAGGTAAAAACTGGGTCTCTACGTCATTCCCTCCTTGAAGCTTTTCATCCCTGAAAAGAAAAATAGGGAAACAACTTAGGATACTGAGCCCGCACCTGGCTCTCCTACTCCTAGGGAAACTCCTGCACGTTTTCGTGCTGAAATAGCATGCGAACCAAAGGGATGGTCTATCCACATATGATCCTCTTCTATCGATGACGTGTGTAGGATCATGCACATATCTCCCCAGCTGTGACACATGGAAAACGTCTTACACATGCTCCATCTGTGGGGGTTGGGCAAGGTGGTAGGAAAACTCGCCAACCCTCTACATGATCTCGAACGGCCTGATGAACTTCAAGGATAGCTTGCCTCCCTGACTGAAAACCAATATGCAAGCCCTCAACATATCCGCCAACACCTAGATAGTGCACTCAATCTACCCATCGGTCTGGGGGTGAAAGGCTATACCCATATGCAGTTGGGTCCTGAATTCTTCCTATAAGACTCTCCACAATCATGATGTAAACCACGCATCACGATCGGAGATAATTGTCGAGGTTACCCCGTGAAGGTGGTTGATCTCTTGTACATACAACTTCCCCAAACACTCCATCGAACTTTATTCCCTATTTACAAGGAAGTACGCCAACTTCATGAGTCGGTATACTATTACCCATATGGAGTCATGGACCTTCACTATGAGAAGAATCCCTATGACAAAGTCCATAGATATGTTATCCCATTTCCACCTCAGGATCTCAAGATGCTGCAACAAACTCACCGGAACCTGGTACTCAGCCTTCACCTATTCATAGGTGTGGCATCGTGAGATGAACTCAGCTAAATTTTTTCTCATGTTGGATCACCAAAACCACCACTGAAGATCCCTATACATCTTCCCCACACTAGGATATACCACTAAGGGAAGAGTGTGGAACTATCACATCACCTCCTCCTGCATCACGACTGAAACCACTATTTTTTCCTAAAACAAGATCTCATGATTCCCTCTGTCAGAATATCCACTTGGTGTGTCACCTGTGGATATCTGATCATGAAATATCTCATAGTCATTTTATTACAACTGGGACTCTCTCACACGCTTGATAAGCGAAGGAGTCAATACCCTAGACTGAAGAAAAATTGAACCCTCATTCTACACCATGGTCAACTACAAGGAAGCTAACTACTTTTAAAATTCTCGTACTAAGCAAGCTTGGGACTTCTTGGTGAGGGAATCTACTACATCATTTCCCTCTTCAGGAATATAAACTATCTCGAATTCATAGTCCTGTAGGAATTCTGACCAGCGTTTTTGTCTCAAGTTTAGGTCTCTGTGAGTAAAGACGTACCTGAAACCCTAATAGTCTGAGTAAACCACAAAGCATTCTCCTAGAAGGCAGTACCTTCACATCCTTAGGGTGGAGTCTACTACTGCTAGCACCAAGTAGTGAGTCACATAGTTCTATTCATAGGGTCTCAATAACCTTGACCTATATTTGAACATTGAGCACCCAAAGGTACCCAAGAACAAGGTAGGTGAGTAAAGTCATCCAACCACAAGAATCTATATATGGAAAGCATGTGGTATACCCCACGTGTATTTTCCTATCTTGGAAGAAGATTAACCCCAAACCAGACACTCTGCCACACCCACAAGTAGTATCCCAATAAAAAGGAGGTTAATTAGAAAGACTCCACTAGAAATTCTTGGACCTGATACAACACTCCACTGCATAACCCCACCATGAATGCACAATTCAGAGGTACTCATCCACTACACATTGATATTATCCTCTTTTCGTTACACTGAATCACCCTCATGGTTTTTCTCGTGTCACAAAAATGTTTCTTGGTGGGGGAAGGACCCATCTTCCCATGCATTCAAAGCTATGTCGAACAACACTGAAACAGGGTTACACCGATGCCCCACATCACCCTAGTAAAACCTCAAGTAAGAAGGAGGGATGGAAGAGTACCTCACACAGTGTCTAACGGGTTCTACTAAAAAAAGTAGAAAAGAAACAGGGCATACCTCATATAATCTAAGGTGACTTAGGATCATAGACATCTATAGCATGCAACTACCCACAGCCCCAGCAGCCAGCTCCCAAAGCCTAACGTGGGTTGCCTGGTGGTGGTGGTAGAAGGGTATCATAGCATCGTATTCCACTCATAGCTCCTCCTACTCCTCTATCATCATTGCCTCCTTGGGGACCACCATGTCCCCGCTTGGGGATCCCTGATCGCGGCATTCTCTCTATCGTGGTGGTCCATCTACTACCTACCTAGGATGCTCAGCACATTTGGTCGGGTAGTTTCGTGCCATGTGACCTCGCCTGTCACAAGAATAGCATCGGCCCTCCCTAGGCCATCTCGGTGCTCTCCCCTATCCATGACCATGTGCCCAGGCCTGATCATTGAGAGGCCTCCTGGGTCAAGGCCCTACCAACTGATGTCTTCTAGTTGTCACAGACCTCTCAGCTCTGTTGCGCCCACTACCAAAACCAGTTATCTAGCATCTCTCTGAAAGAAATATCTTTGTCACAAGTGCTCTCTATAGAACCCCCAATATAGGTGTGTATGTGAAAGGATTCTACTCTAGCACAGATCTCCCTGAAGAGTCCCTAATCAAACTTATGTGCTTGGAAGTATCCATCACGGATCATGTCTAGAGAGTACTGAGTCAGGTCTGTGAACCTATCTTCATACTCTTCCATCATCATCACTCCCTACTGAAACTCCAAAAGCTCCTAAATCCAAATGGAGCATAAGAAGTATGGGTAGTACTCTTCATGTAACATCTACTAGAAGTCATCCCATGAGAGTTTTGACTCTTCGTGCATCTGAGTAACCAGGCTCCACCAACGCCCAACTGCCTCATTGAAAAGACTAGTTTCCAAAGCCACCATATGATCTGTCAATGTCTGAATAAGCCTAAAGAGGTGGATCACCAACTCTATCCAATCCTCTGCTACCTAAGGATATAGCTCACTGTAGAACCTTAGTGGTCTCTAGCACTAGAACTCACGGAGTGCGCTTAGCCTATGCATGTCCTCATCCTAATTTGTTGGGACTATCTGTTGCTCAATGGTTGGAGGTGCTACTACCTTCCCACTTGGAGGAAGGGTATCGCATGATGGACCCTAAACTGAGGCCTCATCGCCCACAGGGTTTTCATTACAAACCAGAGCTAGTATCATGGCTGGCTGTCGTCATAGATGCATCCTGAAGATTATCAAGGAGTATCACGATCAGATGAGAATATACATATATATCAACAATAATAGGGAGATTACTCATGAATTATAGTAAAAGACTCAATCATGTATGATGCATGTACCATTGATCCTTGAAACAAATGTCTCGGGGTGCGAAGTTGACAAGAAGGTAGTCATGGTCCTGGTGAATGGCTATGTCAGTCACTACACCATCACTAAACTCCCTGACCTGAGAGCTGCACTTGAGACACTTTACATTGTTTACCTAAATCCCAACCAATTACTTTTTAGGGAACGTCCAAACAACATCCCAAGGAACAAACCACATTTGATACCAATTTTTCACGACCCGACCCATGTCGGGGATCAAGATGCAATTACCCCAAGTCCGCCTCTATCGGCCAGGGGGTGGCGACAAGCACCGAAGGCACAAAAAACTAGGGGAGGCCTTTTCCTAAGTACTTGTATACACACACACAACCAACTCAATGAAAAAGTGAAGAGGGAAAGAAGTAAAAGATTCTACGCAACTATAAATAAACCAAACATGCGTGGACCTCTAAATAGTACAAGTATAGTAATGTAAACTGAAAGGAAAATGGTAAAAATACACGCCCAACTAGAAAAGTGACACAACCTGGCAATAACTGAAAAAGTAAAATAGTTGAGAGAGCCTCGCTCTTGGATCCCAAGCTATGATCACCGTACGCAGTCCAAGCACCCATATCCCTAAGCTCCTCTAAAGTCACAATCAACATGTCCGTCATTTTCATAAGGCATGACATGTGTGAGCAAAGCCCATGCAGGGGTGAGTATAAAAATACTCAGTTGGACACCTCAAAAAGGTGAAGGGGGCAATAAGATATAAATTGAAGAGGAAAAATAGAAAATATAACAAGGTACGGTAAAAGAATACAACTCAACCCAATAAGAGAGTGAAATTAAGCTCATCCCAACATAAGGATCTCGAAACAGTGAGAAAATGAATTTCTCGTCAAGTCTTCACTGCCTATAGTAGGATAGTAAACTCGTCCAACCACGAAAATCACGTGTCATACCCCACATGTATTCACCTCTCCTAGAAGGGGAGTAACCAAAAACCAATGAGTGGGTACTAAAACAAGATGTGTGTGTGTGTGTGTGCTTAGTTAAGAAGCTCAAATGAGAGAGTAAGGGGATATTTATCTCACAACTCATCCCAAGAATAAGAGTCGCCAATAGTTCCATAAGTAACCACCAATGATGCCCAACATCCCTCGCATCAACACTGAACACACAAGTCAAAGGGACTCAATCACCACACCTTGATATTGTCCTCTTTGGGCGGCTTTGTCTCACCCACACGGTTTTAGGTCGCGTCACATAGATTTTTCTTGGTGGGGAAAAGAATACCTCTTTCTTGTGAGTCCAAAGGTATGTAAAACCATGTCTCATCACTAATCTGTATAGTCGAGAGGTCGTGTATCAAGGTTGAGGACTCATGCCCAGCCCGGCTAGAGGGTTCCAATCTAGTGTCGTCAAGGACTCATGCCCAGCCCAGTTGGAGGGTGCCACTCGAAATAGGTTGAGGACCCATACCCAGCCTGACTGGAGGGTGTCACACTAGTGTCATCGTACACCCATACCCAGCCTGGCTGGAGGGTACCACTCTAGTGTCATTGAGGAACCATGCCCATCTCAGCTGGAGGGTGCCACTTGGAGTAGGTTGAGGACCCATGCCCAGTCCGGTTGGAGGGTTCCACTCTGGTTATTAGGGATATTTTCCCTAGTATGTCAGGGGGATCAACACCTAAAATTATTTGTAGAGGACCTAAACCCATGCTGATGGGAGGTCAACACTCTATCCATCGGGGAATTCCATCGCCCAACCCAACTAGATGGTAAGCCTGGTACTGCTATAGTAATCCTATATGATCGTTGTCATCATAAAGCATCACCTCAGATAGGCGTCACACCCATAACATCTTTCATTATATCTCTATAGCCACTACGAAGGGAACCATCATTTTCTAAGTAGAAAAACACTCAGGATAGGCTACTCATGGGTCAAAATCTGAGTCCAAAAGAAGGAGATACGAGAGATAGAAGATTCATAATGTGGTGCATGATGCGTGTGGGACCCACACAATGTGTGACCCCGCCTCATCACCAGGTCATGTAACTATCCGTACTTGGGTACTAAATTGTGCACAAGTACCCCTAGAAATGTCGGTGTACTCCCAAATTACATGTCACATCTGGCCCAAAAGGCTGATGAGCGCACGATGCTCGTCATTGGTATGAAGGGAAAAAACATAATTCTACCATCATGCCTCTTCAAATAGACCTGGATAACCAATTAGATCGAATCTTTGCGATCCTTGTAGAAAAGTGCATATGATCAACTATTCATTCACCCGAATCGGACACCCAGCAAAGAAACTACATCTCTCAGCATCGTACACGAACGGTGCTTCGTGGGGCCAGAACCTCGATCATGAAATAAATTATATGAATACCACCATTGTGATCCTTGCTGAAAAATGTCAAGATCAACTATTCATTCATCCAACATGGAAATCTGGTGAAAAATATGCCTTTCACTGCAACACGCCCGAATCGGGTTTCATGGGGCCTGCGCCACTATCTTGATTTAAGCACCCAAAATTGGTTCTGAAACGTCTAGCTAAAATCCAAGGTTGAGACGCCACTTATGGTGCATCAATTGGATGTCATAAAGGTCTATCTCGAAACTAGGATCACATCACCATAGTCGACACATAAAACGGACACTCCGTTTAGGAGTTATGGAGGTTTAAACCCGCAGCCCGAACACCCGCTTGGCCCGATCGACCCAGCCCGCCTCCCCAGCCTACTGGCCCTCCGCCGTACACCCATCTATGCCATGCGCTTCGTGCCACCTGTTGGGACCACTTTGTGTATAAGGTTGTATTTGTTGTCAATTGTTGTCAAGGAAGATCAAAATAAAGGAGATCAAGAAGAACTCTAATGAAATGGAGGAATAGTGAGGTATCATCCATCTGAGGATGATTGAAGAAGAACACCATGAAATTATTCATGATTTCATGAGAACCGTGCAAGAGCTTACTTGAAGAATAGAATTATATGATTTGCATGAAGTGGAGAATGATGGTTGAAGAATAAGAGAGAGTATGGAAGGGCTTGGAATTTTGATATGGCCATGCATTTTACATTGTATCTAAATCAGACGATGCTTTACTAATTTGTATTTCAAAAATATCATAAGTTAACAGAACCTATGATGCAAGCCTTATTGGAAGGAAAGATGTTGGTGGATGACAGGGAAGCTATAATACTTTCCATGGAAACTCTTACGATACTAAAGCTGGTCTATCAATACATATATATCACAGTAGTGGAGTTTGTGATGAAAGAAGAAGAATTGTTGAAGAAGGAAAATCGCATAAAAGAAGCATGAAGGTTATGGCCGAAGCATATATTTAAGGTGGCATTGTTCTCTAGTGTTTGCCAAGTTTTTGGGCCTGAAAATCAGAAGATGAAAGACACGTGTTTTGGGTAGAGAAAGTTGCACGATAAGTTCAAGGGGGTTTTTACACACATTTGATGTTTCAAGATCAGAACATCGAAATTTGGAAAAGGCATGGAGTGCGTGAAAAATTGGGCAAAGTGCGCGAAAGAGGAGGTTGTGTGGAAGATTGGTTTTGCGTGCAATATGAAACATTGTTTATAATATTATGTGCAATTGGAGTTTTAAGATCAGCACTTCAATATTTGGCAAAGGAAAGAGGTGCGTGAAAAACCAGAGCTGTGTGCGGAAAAATGGGAATGCGCGCGGAAAAAAATGTTGAGCGCGAAATAGCTGGGTGAGTTTTTCGCGCAAGAAGTGTCTCAGATCAAAAATACTAAAAATTGGAAAAGGCTAGAGGCGCGCGAAAAATCAGAGATGTTCACGCCATGTGCGCGGAAAATCAAAATTGTGTGCGAAAAGTTAATTGCGCGCAAAATGTGGGTTTGATGTTTTACGCGCAAAGGAGGCTTCATGTTCAAAATGATGAAAATGGCAAAGTCATGAGGTGCGCAAAAAATCCATGTGGTGCACGAGAATAAAAGGAAGGTGCGTGTAATATAAAGAACCGAGAGACAGTTTTACACGCAGGAAGGGTTTTTACGCGTAGGGTCAGAAACGCCTATAAATACGAGGTGAACACCTCTCATTAGGGAGAGGCTCAACACATAGAAAAATCCCGATCTCTGAAGCGTGGAAAAATTAAAGTATAGAGTGGTTCATGAAAAGAAGAAGTTTTGCACGGAAAAGAAAGTGTTGTCTGAAAAATAGAAGTTCTATGCGAAGAGTTGCGCGAAAAGGCTTTTTTGCGCCAAAAGGTATTTTTACGCGCAAGGTTTGAATTTTACACGTAAGACTCCGAGAAGGGTGCGCGAACAATTTGGGGGTCCCGCAGGCCTTTGACAGGTGCTTAGCACTCTCAAAGCGGCTTCGCGAAGAAGGAAGTACAGTGAACCATTTGGTTTTATGGAGAGAAGTAATACCGCACACACACGATTGGGGTTTAACACCCTCGTTCTACTTTGCAAAGAGGAGAAGAACAATTCATGAAAAATAAACTCAGATCTGCACAGAAATAAGAAAGTATACCGATACACTTAGGTGTTGGTATCGGGGTGTCACGACCCGACCCTACCCGGGCTTGAGCCGCAACTACCCCAAGCCCGCCTCCATAGGCCAGGGGCTGACGACCAGCGCCGAAGGCACAACAACTCGGGGAGGCCTTTGCCTAAGAACCTGTACACACACACACCACACTCAATGCAAAAGTGCAGAGTAAAAAGAAAAGCAAAGGGAAACTTCTATAAATAAACCACAATGTGCATCGACCTCTAAACAGTACAAGTAAAGTGCTGAAAAGGAAAAAGGAGCAAAACACGCGCCCAACCAGAAAAGTGTCACAACCCGGAAACAGGTAAACAAAACAAACAGCTGGAAGGGTTCCCCACCTGGAACCCGACTACGACCACCGCACGCGGTCCAAGCTCCCGAACTCCTATGCTCCACTGAAGTCACGACCAACCTGTCCATCGTTTACAAGGGCACACCAAGTGCGGGCAAAGCCCAAGCAGGGGTGAGTATAAAAATACTCAGTAGGATACCCCGAAGGCTCGAGGGAGCAACAAATGAGGTACCGAATCATGAGTAGTAGAGCGAACAGGGAAAAGCAAAGGAGTACAATGGAGAGTGCAGTAAGGAGTACAGTAAAGAGTCCAGCTCAACCCAACAAGAGGAAAAGAGGTAGACTCGTCCAGGCACAAGGAGCTGGAAACAGTGAGAAGATGAACTTCCCGTCGAGTCTTCGCTACCTATAGCAGGAGAGTAGACTCATCTGACCATGAGAAGCTAGACACGGAAAGAACATGGCATACCCCTCGCGTCTTCGCCTCTCCTAGAAGGAGAGTAGCCAAAACCCAAGGAGTGGGTACTGGAACAAGGTATATACATATCTTTATGCTCAGCAAGAAGCCCGAACAACGTCGTAAGGGGATCTCCATCCCGTAGCTCAGCCCAAGAAAATGAGTAGCCAACAGTCCCATAAGTAAACTCTATCGATGCCCAGCATCCCGCACGTCTGCCCTGAACTACAAGTCAAGGGGCTCAAACCACCACACCTCGACACTATCCGCTTTGGGCGGCACTGACTCGCCTGCAGGGTTTTAGGTCACGTCACAAGGACGCGTCTCAGTGGCGTAAAGTGCTCCTCGTACTTGAGAGTTATGGGGGAATGTCAACCACAACTCATCACTGCCCTATAGTCGAGAGGTCTGCTCAAAGTCGATAGGCGATCCCCTACCCAGCCCCGCTGGAGGATCCCTGGAAGTCGACGAGTTCCCACTATAGGGAGACCCAGAAATTCGATGGGTTCCACACTGCCCAGTCCCGTAACAAGGTAATCCACTGGAGGGCGACCCGGCTAAAGTCGGCGATGGGACCACTGCCCAGCCCAGCTGGAGGTAACCCGGCATCGGGGACCACTGCCCAGCCCAGCTGGAGGTAAGCCCAGCATCGGGGACCACTGCCCAGCCCAGCTGGAGGTAAGTCTGGCATCAAGGACCACTGACCAGCCCCGCTGGAGGTTAGCCTGGCATCGGGGACCACTGCCCAGCCCCGCTGGAGGTAAGCCTGGCATTAGGGACCACTGCCCAGCCCCGCTGGAGGTAAGCCCAGAACTGCTCTGGCCATCCCTGCTGGATGGTACTGCTTGGTGAACACCGCTGTACTGGCCATCCCTGCTGGATGGTAACCCACTGGCGAGTCCTGCTCGAAACAACCTCAACCCTGCTGGAAATAACCTCAGTCCTGCTGAAAACAACCTCAGCCCTGCTGGTAACAACCTCAGCCCTGCTGGTAACAACCTCAGCCCTGCTGGTAACAACCTCCTGGGTAGAGGATCAGTGCCCGTGTAAAGTGTTGGTCACACCAAATCCACAACAACTCTACCAGGGAACACGGGATGATGGGAGAAACTCCCCAGGCCTCACAAGGCGATTCTGCTCCAATCCGCTGAGTCACTATCGAAGCGAACCGAGTCAACTCACCCCAGAAAGTGGGGAAAACACCCACGCTGCACGAACACCTGTAGTTGCAAACGGTGTCGCAGTCCGGTGAAAGGATCACGGTACTGAAACCCCTCACAGCTGAAGAAACAGAGGAACCAAACCATCTCTATCGGCCAAACCATCGAGAACAAGACCAGGGGGAGACCACTCAACCCTGCTGATCAGACAAAAGAGCACTAGGCCAGGGGAAACTCCACCCTGTTGGTCAAACAACGAGCGCAGAGGGACCCTCTACATTGCGAGAGGTCAAAGTACGTAAAGCAAATCACGGCATGCACATGGGGCCCACACGACATGTGGCCCCAAGTTAACCCCAACCGAGCGCAAAAACGTTCTTAGGTACAAACAACCTCATGTACCTCCAAGCGTTCTCGTATACTCCCAGAGTATACCACGTTCCAGCCCAAAGGCTATCGTGCACACGACACCCAGCGTCAACGCGAAGGCGTGACGTAACAACTCCATCTCAAAGGCCCAGGCACAGCCAACCACATCTTGTGAATCATTTATATCACTCTCCCAAGAGTTCGCGATGACACGCCAAGGGTCCGCTACAAACATGGTAGGATGAACCACCACTGGAGCACCTTTTATTCCACATTTAACAAGATCGCACAAGAGGCTCCGCACAACCAAATGGATTGCATGGTTGTAATCCTCGCGGAAAAACACGCGAGATCGACTACTTACTCACCTCCAATGGATATCCGACGGAAAAGTCACCAACACCGCCTCACGCCCGAACGGCGTCCCGTGATCCCGAGTCTCGACCTCGAAAACAGTCGGGCACATCACATCATGGCGATCCCCTCGGGAAAACACGTCAAAAGCACTACTCACTTGAGTGCAATGGATATCCGGAGAAAAAGATACGTTCTGGCGCCCCGCGCACGAGCGGTACCATGCGGGACCCGCACCCCGGTCCCGAAGCACTGCCAACGGATTGCACCGTTGCGATCCTCTCGTAAAAGCACACAAGATGAACTATTCACTTGTCCAAAATAGACACCCGATGATAAAGATGGAAAATCAACGTCAATGCCCAAACGACCCTCGTGGGGCCCGCACCATCGTGCGGAATTACAACGGGCAGACTGCGCCAATGTGATGCCCTCAAAAAAACACCCAAAACGACTGCTCACACGCCCCGAATGGACGCCTGAGAAAAAAGTCGATAAAAGCTACACGCAGCTCAAAAGATGGGCCGTGGGGCCCACGCCTCAACTCCGGATTCAACGCTCGAAACCACCCTGGAAAACTTCGCCCCGGCGCCAGGGTCCCAGCACAACTGACGGCACTGAAAACGGACGTCGGATCTGTCTGCGCCGTCCAAAACAAAAATCTCGGGGGGAAACGCTTGTCCAATTAAAGACGTGTCGTGCCTCCGAGGCCTCTTGTTTCGGGAATTAAAAATTCCCGAAACCATCTCAAAGAGTTTGTCTCAATTTAAGGGATGTGTCGCCGCTGACGGCACACGAGACTGACGCCCGGTCTATGATTTATATAAAAATAATAATAATAATAATAATAATAATAATATTATTATTATTATTATTATTATTATTATTATTTTAAACTTATATTCTATTTTTAATTCCCTTTTTTTTCCAAACTCGTGGCCCCCTTTTTTCATTATTTTTCTCTCTTTTTCTCTTCCTTTGTCGCCTGCTTTTGCAGGTCGCCCCGGCAGAGACCCGCTGTTGTGGGTCTCTTCTTCTTCTTCACCAAGGTCGCGCGACCCTAGTGTTCCGACGACCCCAGCACCGGCTGGCCACCCGGCCGGCCGCTCCTCCGCAGCACGCCCCCCAGCCGCCTTGCTCACCCGCTCGCCGCCGCGCGCCTGTCGCGCGCTCGCCTCAGTCGGTCGGCGCCTCCTGCTCGGACTGGCCGACGACCACCCGGCCGACCGCCCTGCTGAGCTGTCGCACCGCCGCCGAAGCCCAACCGCCACCGCACACCGGCCTGCGCTGATGCGGACCGCCTTCCGCTGGACCGCTGCCCTGCCGTAGACCGCCGGACCCGCCTGAACCGGCCAGGGCACCCGAAAAAAACTCCAACTCCCGCTGATCTTCGGCGCAGGATTGCGAACACCCCAAAGCTCGGTTTTTCAAATCAAAATAGGCGATGGGAAGCTCACAAAATGTGCTACACAATCATGGGATTTACTCGAATTTTAACCAGCATTTCAATATCACAAAATTTGAGTGAAAGGGTGCGGGAAATCAAAAACGAACAAGATCCTACCTCGCGTGGCTTCGCCTGAAGCTTCGCGACGATCCGCCGGCCACCACGCCTTGCCGGAGGGGAGGAGGAGAGGAGGGGCTTCTCCTTCTTGGTTGAGCTCCTCTACCAGGGGGGAGGGGAAATGGGGAAGAAGAGGGGTGGGGTTAGGGATTAAATAAAGAAGAAATTAATTAAATTTTTAATTAATTTAACCCCCAATTTATCTCGTGCCCGAAACACTCGACGGGGTCGAGGTTAAGCCTCCCCTAGGGTAAACACCACCTCCCGAGCACAACGGTGGTCTCAGAATTTTATTTTGAGCTTCCATTTGAAAGTTATAAAGCTGAACGCCCAAAGCCGTCAAATTACGAAAACGCCCCTGAGGCCATTTTTCACAGACGGGTCGCAACCGCGAAACTTACACCCCTCCTAGGGTAAACGGAAGGCTCCGAACTCAACGGTGCCCTCGTTTTCCCAATCTGAGCCAACGTTTAAGAGATACTCGAGTTTAACCATTAAATGAATTAATTAATTAATTAATTAATCCGTTTAATGTTCCAGAAGCGGGCGAGGGGTCCAAACGTCCCGTGCCGACACGCTTTATGTCGTTCCTAGGGTAAACACCCCATTCCGGACCCATCTGTACACTCGGATCTCTGATATGGATCACCGTTTAGGAGTTATTGTACTTATTTGGCGTTTCCAGTGTGAACGCACTAAAAATTTAATTTCGGCCACTCCGGGGCTCGGAATCGCACGCCGTCTGAAGACGCTGCTCTAGAATAACATCAAGAATATTCCAAAGTCTTTCGCAACAAAAACCGGGTTCTTACATCATTCCCTCTTTCAAGATTTTCGTCCCCGAAAAGCAAAACTAGGGAGCAACATAGGGTACTAGGCCCACACCTGGCTCTTCCGTACCCAGAAGAACTCTCGCACAGCTCTGCGCCACCGCACACAGACCAAAGGATTGATCTGTTCACGTGAGGTCGGCCCTTGCCTATGTCGTGCACCCACTCCAGACTTTGGGGTTAGGGCAAGGCGGTAGGGTACCTCGCCATCCCTTTGCATGGTCTCAAACGGCCCGAAGGCCCTCGGGGGTAGCTCACCTCCCCGATTGAACCTCTGTGTCACACGTCGCGACTGGAATCACCACCCGCACCTGGAACAAGGCCCGGTGATTCCCTCCTTCAGAATATCCATATGGTGGAACACCCAAGGATATCTGGTCACGCAAGATTTACAGTCGATCTCCCACGACCAAGACTCTCTTACATGCTCGAAAGGCGAAGGAGTCGACACCGTCGACTAAAGAAAAAGGTCTCCCGCCTTTTATCATACCAACACAGGGTTACATCAACGCCCCGCATCACCCTCGTAACATCTCAAGCAAGGAGCGGGGAGAAAAGCATTCTACACACAGAGTCTAATAATTCTACTGCAAAAAGTAGAAAAGTTGTAGATCGTACCTCTTATCACCTCATGCTCTGCAGGATCGTAGACATCCAAAGCTCGCGGCTGTCCGCGGTCCCAACTGTCAGCTCCCGGAGCCTGTCGTGGACCACCTGATGGTGATGGGAAGACCTCGTAACGTCATCCCCCACCTCCAGCTCCTCCCGCTCCTCTGCTAGCACCACCTCTCTGGGCACTACTCCGATCACGGTGTTGCCTCCATCATGGCGGTGCACCTACTGCCTGCCCGAAGCTCTCCGCAACTTGGGTCAGTCAGTCTCGTGCCAAGTGACCTCACCCGTCACAAGCATAGCACTGACTCTCTCTGGGCTGCACTGGTGCCCTCCAGCGCCACTGTGGTGTACGACCATGCCCCTGAGTCCGGTTTTCAGAAAGCCACATGCGTCGAGGTCCTGCTTGCCGATGCCCGCGAGCTGTGGCAGACGTCTCGGCTCCAACATGCCTACTGCCACCACCAACTCTAGAACGTGACAGGAAGCTCTCTGCTACCAGTGCCTGCTCTAGAACCCCGACATATGTGGAAATGCCCAAGGGTACTATGACAGCATGAATCTCTTGGCGGAGACCCTGCTCAAACTTCCACGCTCGGAGGTTGTCATCACGGACCAAGTCCGGGTAAAAGCGTGCACGGTCCGCAAAACTAGCCATGTACTCAGCCACCGTCATCCCTCCCTGCTGAAACTGCAGGAGCTCCTGAATCTGAAAGGAGCGCAAGCAGGAGGTGAAAAACTCCTCATGAAACAACAACTGGAAGTCGCCCCACAAAAGCGACGACTCATCAAGAAACTGAGTCACCAGACTCCACCAACGCCAAGCTGCTCCACGAAAAAGGTTGGCTGCCAAAGCCACTCTCTGACCTGCCGGCGTCTGCACAAGCCTGAAAAGGCAAACCAGTATCTCTAGCCAAACCTCTGCTGCCTGAGGGTCTGGCTCACCACTGAACCTTAGTGGTCTCTGCCACTGGAACTCACGGAGCGCGCTCAACCTGCGCTCAAGCTTAGCCTGCTCTGCTGAAACTGTCTGCTGCTCAACAGGTGGGGGTGATGCTACCGGCCCACCCAGAGAAAGAAGCTCGTATGATGGGTCCTGGACTGTGGCCTCGTAGCTCACAGGGTCGTCGTCATGCACCAAAGCTGGTATCCTGGCTGGCTGTCTTTGCGGAGACATCCTGAATATTATCAAGGAGTGTCGCGGTCAATTGAGCATATATGTATATACCAATAACAATGATGGGGAGCTAACTCAAGAAGGACAGTCAAAGACTCAATCCTATGTGATGTACAAACCAAATTTTCCCTGCAATAAGTGTCTCAGCATGCCGAGTCGACAAGCGGGTTATCAAGGTCCTGGTGAATGGATACGTCGGCCGCCGCACCATCACTAGTTTCCCTGGCCTGAGAGCCACTCTTGAGACACATTAACACCATTGCCCTATATCCCAACCAATTCCTTTTATTTTAGGGACGTCCGAAAAGCGTCCCAAGGAATGAACCACCTCTGATACCACTTTGTAACGACCCGACCCTACCCAGGCTTGAGCCGCAACTACCCCAAGCCCGCCTCCATAGGCCAGGGGCTGGCGACCAGCGCCGAAGGCACAACAACTCGGGGAGGCCTTTGCCTAAGAACCTGTACACACACACGCAGCACACTCAATGCAAAAGTGCAAAGTAAAAAAGAAAAGAAAAGGGAAACTGCTATAAATAAACCACAATGTGCATCGAACTCTAAACAGTACAAGTAAAGTGCTGAAAAGGAAAAGGGGCAAAACATGCGCCCAACCAGAAAAGTGCCACAACCCGGCAACATGTAAACAAAACAAACAGATGGAAGGGTTCTCCACCTGAAACCTGACTACGACCACCGCACGCGGTCCAAGCTTCCAAACTCCTATGCTCCACTGAAGTCACGACCAACCTGTCTGTCGTCTGCAAGGGCACACCAAGTGTGGGCAAAGCCCAAGCAGGGGTGAGTATAAAAATACTCAGTAGGATACCCCAAAGGCTCGAGGGAGCAACAAAGGAGGTACCGAAGGGTGAGCAGTAGAGAGAACAGGGAAAATCAAAGGAGTACAACAGAGAGTGCAGTAAGGAGTACAGTAAAGAGTCCAGCTCAACCCAACAAGAGGAAAGGAGGTAGACTCGTCCAGGCACAAGGAGCTGGAAACGGTGAGAAAATGAACTTCTCGTCGAGTCTTCGCTACCTATAGAAGGAGAGTAGACTCATCTGACCACGAGAAGCTAGACACGGAAATCACGTGGCATACCCCGCATGTCTTCGCCTCTCCTGGAAGGAGAGTAGCCAAAACCCAAGGAGTGGGTACTGGAACAAGGTATATACATATCTTTATGCTCAGCAAAAGCCCAAACAATGTCGTAAGGGGATCTTCGTCCCGTAGCTCAGCCCAAGAAAATGAGTAGCCAACAGTCCCAGAAGTAAACTTCATCGATGCCCAGCATCCCGCACGTCTACTCCGAACTACAAGTCAAGGGGCTCAAACCACCACACCTCGACACTATCCGCTTTGGGTGGAACTGACTCGCCCGCACGGTTTTAGGTCGCGTCACAAGGACGCGTCTCAGTGGGGGGAAGAGCTCCTCGTACTTGAGAGTTCTGGGGGAACGTCAACCACAACTCGTCACTGCCCCGCAGTCGAGAGGTCTGCTCAAAGTCGACAGGCGGCCCCCTGCCCAGCCCCGCTGGAGGATCCCTGGAAGTCGACAGGTTCCGACTACAGGGAGACCTGGAAAGTCGACGGGTGCCACACTGCCCAATCCTGTAACAAGGTAATCCACCGGAGGGCGACCCGGCTAAAGTCAGCGACGGGACCACTGCCCAGCTCAGTTGGAGGTAACCCGGCATCGGGGACCACTGCCCAGCCCAGCTGGAGGTAAGCCCGGCATCGGGGACCACTGCCCAACCCAGCTGGAGGTAAGCCCGGCATCAAGGACCACTGCCCAACCCCGCTGGAGGTAAGCCCGACATCTGGGACCACTGCCCAGCCCCACTAGAGGTAAGCCCGGAACTGCTCTGGCCATCCCTGCTGGATGGTACTGCTCGGTGAACACCGTTATACTGGCCATCCCTGTTGGATGGTAACCCACTAGCGAGCCCTGCTCGAAACAACCTCAGCCCTGCTGGAAACAACCTCAACGCTGCTAGAAACAACCTCAGCCCTACTGGAAACAACCTCAGCCCTGCTGGTAACAACCTCAGCCCTGCTGGTAACAACCTCAGTCCTGTTGGTAACAACATCAGCCCTGCTGGTAACAACCTCCTGGGTAGAGGATCGGTGCCTGCGTAAAGTGTTGGTCACACCGAATCCACAAGAACTCTACCAGGGAACACGGGGTGATGGGAGAAACTCCCGAGGCCTCAGAAGGCGATTCCGCTCCAATCCGCTGAGTCGTTGTCGAAGCGGACCGAGTCAACTCATCCCATAAAGTGGGGAAAACACCCACGCTACACGAACACCTGTAGTCGCAAACGGTGTCGCAGTCCGGTGAAAGGGGCACGGTACTGAAACCCCTCACAGCTGAAGAAACAGAGGAACCAAACCATCTATGTCGGCCAAACCATCGAGAACAAGACCAGGGGGAGACCACTCAACCCTGCTGGTCAGACAAAAGAGCACCAGGCCAGGGGAAACTCCACTCTGCTGGTCAAACAACGAGCGCAGAGGGACCCTCTATGTCGCAAGAGGTCAAAGTACGTAAAGAAGATCACGACACGCACATGGGGCCCACACGACGTGTGGCCCCAATTCAACCCCAACCGAGCACACAAATGTTCTCAGGTACAAACAACCACATGTACCTCCAAGCGTTCTCGTATACTCCCGAAGTATGCCACGTTCCAACCCAAAGGCTATCGTGCACACGACACCCAGCGTCAACGTGAAGGCGTGACGTAACAACTCCACCTCAAAGGCCCAGGCACGGACAACCACATCTTGTGAGTCATTTATATAACTCTCCCAAGAGTGCGCGATCACACGCCAAGGGTCCGCTACAAACATGATAGGACGAACCACCACCGGAGCACCTTTTATTCCACATTTAAAAAGAACACGCAAGAGGCTTCGCACAACCAAACAGATCACACCGTTGTAATACTCGCGGAAAAACACGTGAGATCGACTACTTACTCGCCTCCAACGGATATCCGACAGAAAAGTCACCAACACCGCCTCACGCCCGAACGGCGTCCCGTGATCACGAGTCTCGGCCCCGAAAACAGTCGGGCGCATCGCACCATTGCGATCCCCTCGGGAAAACACGTCAAAAGCACTACTCACTTGAGTGCAACGGATATCCAGAGAAAAAGATACGTTCCGGCGCCCCGCGCACGAGCGGTACCACGCGGGACCAGCACCCTGGTCCCGAAGCGCTGTCAACGGATTACACCAATGTGATCCTCTTGTAAAAACACACAAGATGTACTATTAACTTGTCCAAAACGGACACCCGGTGATAAAGATGGAAAATCACCGTCAACGCCAAAACGACCCTCGCGGGGCCCACACCATCGTGCGGAATTACAGCGGGCAGACTGCGCCAACGCGATGCCCTCAGAAAAACACCCAAAAATGACTGCTCACACGCCCCGAACGGACGTCCGTAGAAAAAGTCGCTAAAAGCTGCACGCAGCTCAAAAGAGGGGTCGTGGGGCCCACGCCTCAACTCCGTCTTCAACGCCCGAAACCACCCTGGAAAACTTCGCCCCGGTGCCAGGGTCCCAACGCAACTGACAACACTCAAAACGGACGTCGGATGTGTCTGCGCCGTCCAAAACAAAAATCTCAGGGAAAAACGTTCGTCCACTTAAAGACGTGTCACGCCTCCAAGGCCTCTCGTTTCGGGAATTAAAAATTCCCGAAACCATCTCAAAGAGTTTGTCTCAATTTAAGGGATGCGTCGCCGCTGACGGCACACGAGACTGACGCCCGGTCTATGATTTATATAAAAATAAAAATATTATTATTATTATTATTATTATTATTATTATTATTATTATAAACTTATATTCTATTTTTAATTTCCTTTTTTTCCAAACCCGCGGCCCCCTTTTTTCATTATTTCTCTTTTTTTTTCTTCCTTTGTCGCCTGCTTTTGCAGGTTGCCCCGGCAGAGACCCGCTGTTGCGGGTCTCTTCTTCTTCTTCACCAGGGTCGCGCGACCCTGGTGTTCCGGCGACCCCAGCTCCAGTCGGCCACCCGCCCGGCCGCTCCTCCGCAGCACGCCCCCCAGACGCCCGCCAGCCGCCTTGCTCGCCCGCTCGCTGCCGAGCGCCTGCCGCACGCTCGCCTCAGTCGGTCGGCGCCTCCTGCTCGGACTGGCCGACGACCACCCGGCCGACCGCCCTGCTGAGCTGCCGCGCCGCCGCCGAAGCCCGACCGCCGGCCTGTGCCGATGCGGACCGCCCGCCGCTAGACCGCTGCCCTGTCGTAGACCGCCGGACCCGCCTGAACCGGCCAGGGCACCCGAAAAAAACTCCAACTCCCGCTGATCTTCGGCGCAGGATTGCGAACACCCCGAAGCTCGGTTTTTCAAATCAAAATAGGTGATGGGAAGCTCACAAAATGTGCTACCCGATCATGGGCTTTGCTCGAATTTTAAACAGCATTTCAATATCACAAAATTTGAGCGAAAGGGTGTGGGAAATCAAAAACGAACAATATCCTACCTCGCGGGGCTTCGTCCGAAGCTTCGCGACGATCTGCCGGCCGCCACGCCTTGCCGGAGGGGAGGAGGGGAGGAGGAGAGGAGGGGCTTCTCCTTCTTGGTTGAGCTTTTCTGCCAGGGGGAGGGGAAATGGGGAAGAAGAGGGGTGGGGTTAGGGATTAAATAAAGGAGAAATTAATTAAATTTTTAATTAATTTAACCCCCAATTTATCTCGCACCCGAAACAGTCGACAGGGTCGAGGTTAAGCCTCCCCTAGGGTAAACACCACCTCTCGAGCACAAAGGTGGTCTCTGAATTTGATTCTGAGCTTCCGTTTGAAAGTTATAAAGCTGAATGCCCAAAGTCGTCAAATTACGAAAACGCCCCTGGGGCCATTTTTCACAGACGGGCCGCGCCCGCGAAACTTACACCTATCCTGGGGTAAACGACATGCTCTGAACTCAACGGTTCCCTCAGTTTTCCAATCCAAGCTACCGTTTAAGAGATACTCGAGTTTAACCATTAAACGAATTAATTAATTAATTAATTAATCTGTTTAATGTTCCAGAAGCGAGTGAGAGGTCCAAACTTCCCGCGCCGACACGCTTTATGTCGTTCCTAGGGTAAAAACCTCATTCCGGATCCATCTGTACACTCGGATCTCTGATCTGGATCACCATTTAGGAGTTATCGCACTTATTTGGCGTTTTTCTAGTGTGAACGCACTGAAAATTTAATTCCGGCCACTCCGGGGCTCGGAATCGCACGCCGTCTGAAGGCGCTGCTCTGGAATAACATTAAGAATATTCAAAAGTCTTTCGCAGCAAAAACCGGATTCTTACACGGGGATTAAAGAAAGAGAAGAAGGATATTTAGTGCATTCAGTTATTGCACTAAAGTAGAAGAGTGAATATAAAAGAGCAACAATTCAGGACTCTGATGCAAGCAATGTCTCATGTTGAACAGGAGCCAAAGACTTCCATACCTATCTGTTGAAAAGATCTTCACGTCTATAAACTGAGTGAGACTTCACCCAAGGTAGCGAGATAGGGGGAGTCAACGGGAGTGACCTGAGGGACCCAGTGAGCTATCCCTGAACATTTGTAAAGATAGTGAGCCTGAGACAGAGTGACTATTCCCAAACCTTTGTAATCCACAACTTGTGAAGAATAGTGGAATTAGGTACGACCGAAAACCTGTCAGCGTATGCTCCTTAGACATAGCTCGTAGTGGTGAACCAAGTAAAAAGTGCCGTGTCATCTCTTTGCATGTGAATGTTTGATTGCTAATCATATCCATCATACAGGTTTAACAAGTTCCTACCAATGTGGGAACAAGATCCATCACTTTAAAAGAAAAAGTTGACACTCTGATTCACCCCTCCCCTCTCAGGGTGTCCCGGGGTCCTACACCACCGGTGGCCACCGCACGCCAGTGGTCTCTTATACGGACCACCAAGACTCCTTCGGTGCTCGAAAACTGGAAACGAGACTAGATTTGGAAATGTTAGGTCCTGATCTACACAGACTCGTGCTCCGCTCGAAGATTCGTCGATGTTTTGGCGTATCAAAAAGTAGGGGGAAACTTCTGCGGACCGTCGGGCCTCCTCCGGCGCCCAAAACTTGAAAAGGTCGTAGATTTGCAATCCTTGGATCATGATCTACCCAGATCCATGTTGTGCTCGACATTTGGATGTCGTTTCAACGTGTTGAAAAATTTATCAATGAAGAACATGAAAAACATGCGAAGAACACGGAAAATGATGGATCCAAAAATAGATCGGTTGATGGTTGTGTTAGTATAGTCATCAACAAGATAGTCCAGAGCGGGAAAAATGATAAAGAAACAATTTTGACAACTCAGAACTTCAATATGGGATGTAGAATCTGAAATAAGAATCCTACCTGGATTTTTGGATCCGTTGCATTTGTCATGCTCTAGTTTGCTCGGATCTGCAATATCGTTGCAATTTGCTGAAGATCCGACTTCGATTTTCCAATGAAAGGAGAGGAGGAGAGCTTTCGCGCGGGTGTGGGAGGAATGAGTCAAACCCTATATCATTTCCTTAATGACCTATTTATAGAATTTAATAGGTCTCCTGCCAACGGTCGTAGGATCTGAATATCCCGTACCCTCTCACTTTATGTTGCGCTTAGGTAAAACGCCGCATTACAAACTCAACGGTGGTCTCAAATTTTCAATTTGAGTCCTCGTTCAGAAGTTATTCGAATTAACGACCGAGATAAAATAATTTTATTTAATTATTTTATTTACGGTTACGTCCTCAATAATGTTTTCCACAGATGACCTGTGTCGACAAAAGTTAGCTCCCGCATAGGGTAAACGTTGGGCTCCAGACTCAATCGTGGCTTCGAAATTCTGATTCGATCAACCGTTTGAGAGTTATCTTGTTTCCTTTGCGTGCATAGTATAAAATATACTTAATATTTCTATAAAATTAATTTCGGACACACTGGGGCTCAGAATCGCACGTTGTCTCAGCGCCTAGCTTTGGAAAAATATATAGAAAATATTCCAAAGCCTTTTAATACAAAAACCGAGTCTCTACAATATGATTAGGGCATATACATTCTTTTTATTTGACTCTACGAGTGATTAACGTTGTTTAGAGATAAATGTGAAATTCATCTTAGAAGAATATCTGATCAAATCTTTCTGAATCTTGAATTTTGAAATTGGTCGATAATATTTTTGAAGAGTTTTAAGGTTAGTTATTTATGGAATGATTTAAGTTGAACTTTGATTGTTATTATTGAGTCTAGAAATTAATGGAGTATTTCTTCATGTGAAGGTTTGTTTATATTGGATATTATCTTAATTTTTGTCATCCATTTTTGGTTTTGATTAATGGATATAAACAGGAGAAATCACTTTTTGATCCTTTTATGGGTCTTATGATCCATTCGAAGTTGAATTTAGTGTCTTGGACATGAAAAATTCGTCATGAATATTCGTTGTTTGGAGTAAGAGATGAGATAGAAGTGAAAATTGATCGAAGCCCAAATGAAGGATGAAATTCTACTTATGTAGTGGGAAGCAATCAAATACGTACATTTTCTTAAAATCTCTATCTAAATGATAAAATAATTTTTCAAATTTACGGAGTCTTATACCGAAAGAAACAGTCAACTATCAAGGTATGATTTTAGAATCCCATCTGAAAGTATGAGTATTATAGTGATACATTCTTTTATGAAACAATAAGTTTCTCGATCTTGACCTAGAAATTAAAGTTCATGATAAAATCTATATCTGATTTTATTACTATGTTATGATAAATTAATTCTGAGAGAAGAAAATTAAAATTGGGAGAAATTAATTACTTTATGGAGTGGAGAATACAACACCTCAAGATTTTAGTTAAAAAAGAATACTATATCTGACTCCGTGCACCACATGTAATACCGAGCTTAAAATGAATTACGATGTACTATTAAAGTATTATTATTGAAAGATGAACGTTATAAACTAGTTGGTTTGATAGGTCGGAATAAGAGGATCCGCATTAAGAAATATATGTAGGGAGTTTTTCTTTAATAAAAATGTATTGATTAATGACTGAGAAATAAGAACTTAATTAAAAAAAAGATAATATAAGATTAAATGAGATTTAATAAGAACTGTTTTATGTATGTAAAACATTTTTATCAAATAAGCATTCCACTCAATGAACTCATCCGTTATTATGTTGCATAATTTATAGTGTAGGATATTATATTACAATATGTTATTAGTTATTCATAAAACAATATTATTAATTATTAATTATATTTACATTATTAGTTAAATTTAGAAATATTATGGATTATATATATAAATTCCAACCCGGACCGCCATTTCTAATCCGGACGGTCCGGTCCTAATGAAGATTTCGGGGGATATTAATTCATTTATCGAAGCGTGTGGAAATTTTTTCACTCCGCACCGAGAACCTTGAAAGTCCAAATCAGCTTATTTTTTATTATTTATAGTCTGCTCAGATGCGACGACCGCCTCGCGGGGCAGCTTCTTTCCCTCTATGTTTTCCCGGTATAAATCCAGGGTGCAGTGAGCCATAGGCCGGATCACTCTTCTCTGCCTCATCGGACCAAAATTCCACAGATATTTATATTTTTCCGGGCAGAGAGACGCCGAGAAGCGTTTGAGTGGCAATGGCCAGCGTCGAGAAGTCCAAGAAAGGCGGCACCATGGAGGAGACGCCGACGTGGGCCGTCGCCGCCGTCTGCTTCCTCCTCATCCTCGTCTCCCTCCTCATCGAAGGTCTCCTTCGCTTCATGGAAACGGTAATTACAAAAAACAAAATCGCTTCCAATTTTACCGTTGATTTCCGTGTCACCTTTTAGGCGTCTGTGAATTCAGGGCCTTTTTTCCTCTTCTCCTTTGCAGTGGCTCGAGAAGAAGAACAAACGAGCTCTCTTTGAAGCAGTCCAAAAGATAAAATCAGGTCCCCCCCCCCCCTCCTCCCCTCTCTCTCTCTCACTTGCCTAAGAGGATTAAAAGATGAAGCTCGATCATGGGTGCGTTTGCAAATGCAGAGCTGATGGTGCTGGGGTTCATATCCCTGCTTCTGATACTGCTGCAGGGACCCATTTCCGACTTCTGCGTGTCCAGGAGCGTCGCAACCACTTGGCTTCCCTGTGAATCAACCAACGTATCCAAAAAAGGCAAATACACCGACTACTGCAAGGAAAAGGCAATCCCTGCGTTTAATCCTTTGGTTTAGGGTTCACGATTTCTTTTAAAGTAACTCTATTCTAATATGTTCAACAGGGGCAGGTGGCGTTCATGTCCGTGGATGCGATTCATCAGCTCCATATATTCATATTCGTGCTTGCAGTCTTCCACGTTCTCTATTGTATCACCACCTTGGCTTTAGGCAGGATTAAGGTCACTATTACTCTATTTATTTAAGCCTCTCCCTATATGTATATACATAGACTATTCAATTTGAATCTTAATTAAACGTGTATGTAATTTGCATGATGCTAGATGAAGAAATGGAAGTCGTGGGAGGACGAAGTCCTGACACTTGAATACCAGTTAACTAATGGTGAGCATGGATGATCATATCAACATGTCTTTGAACACATTAATTGCAATCTTCCAAGGACTCATATATATCCCATCTTTCTTGGTTTCCCAGATCCCTCAAGATTTAGGTATGCCAAGAACACGACTTTTGGTCGTCAACATCTACATTTCTGGACTCGCTCTGATATTCTCTTATGGATTGTGAGTTCTCCTTATTTTATTTATTGCCCACACAAACAAGGCTCCCTACTATACTTGTTGAGGTCCATCATGGGTTCAGGCATTTAATAATTTTGTATTTTCTAGAAGCAATAATGAGTGCTAATTTATTTGATGTTGTGCAACATCTTTCCTCTGCCAATTGAATCAGGTGTGCTTCTTTAGACAATTCATCCAATCAGTGGCCAAGGTCGATTATCTTACACTCAGACATGGATTCATCATGGTATTCATTACATTATATTATATTTGTTAATTGGATGAAAGTACTGAAAACTGAACTTGATTTGTTGTATTGATGAAAGGCGCATCTACCACCGGGCAGTGAGAGGAAGTTTGATTTTCACAAGTATATAAGTAGATCTCTCGAGGAAGATTTCAAAGTGGTGGTTGAGATCAGGTTTATTGATTCATCCTCTCCCGTTATTTAACTGACCAGAGAAATAACGTGTAAATATATATTCACAGCCCAGTAATATGGTTTTCCACGTTGCTGTTCCTAATCTCAAATGCAGAGGGTAAGTCATTTTTAAAGTCATATATATGCTTGCTTGTAATACTGATTTAACGTGAAACAGGATGGCGAGCGTACCTGTGGCTGCCCTTCATCCCTCTCATCGTAAGTATTTAAGAGATTAGTTTTGAAATGAGAGAGATTGAGTGACGTGGATGAGAATGATTGGTGCAGATCATCCTGGTGGTGGGGGCGAAGTTGCAGGTGATCATAACTACGATGGGGATGAGGGTGGTGGACCGCGGCGGCGTTGTGATTGGGGCGCCGCTGGTAGTGCCCACCGATGACCTCTTCTGGTTCTGCCGCCCACGCCTCATCCTGTTCCTCATCCACGTCGTCCTATTTCAGGTATGATATTTCTCTATTTTAATAAAAATTGTCGTTCCATTTTAATTCATATTCGTTTTTTTTTTTAATTCCATGGCAGAATGCATTTCAGTTGGCATTCTTTGCTTGGAGTTGGGTAAGCAATGCGGCTTTAGGTTTTTTTTTTTTCATTTTCTTTATTTTTCTATTGAATCCATGAACATATAATTAATTTTTGATAACACTTACCATTATTTTGCAGTATGAATTTAAGCTGAGGTCATGCTTTCATAAGAAAATGGAGGACGTGATCATTCGAATCTCAATGGGGTAGGTTCAATGTATGTGTACAAGTAATTTTTTTTAAACAAAATATTATGTTGGTATTACCTTATTAAATAATATCCAGGATCGTCGTACAATTTATCTGCAGCTACGTGACACTCCCTCTTTACGCATTGGTCACCCAGGTAACAACATTTTTCGAAATATTCTAACTCAATTTTCGATTTTCATTTTCATATACATAATTATATTATTATTAAATGCGGTTTTGGGGCAGATGGGAACTGCGATGAGGCCCGCCGTGTTCCCGGAGAGAGTCGCCGCCGGCCTCAAGCACTGGTACCGGTCGGCGAAGAAACACACGAAGCACGGCCAACCTCACAGCCCCAGTCCGTCGGTGATCGCTAGCCAGCCGTCCACCCCTACCCACGACACCACTTCCCGCCACCTCCTCCGCAGTTCCTTACAAACTTCCGAGAGCTGGCGGGCCTCGCCGGCGTGGCCCTCCAGCCCCGACACTGACGCTTCGGTGTCCCCTCGCCGGGATTGCAGCGGAGACGGTACCCGCCGCACCGGCCGGCGGTCAGATTTCAGGGAAGACGAAATTGTGGAGGCGACGCCGGCGAGTGGCGTTGAAGGCGCCCCGCCCGAGGTGTGTGTTGACGTGACTGATTTTTCATTCAAGAACAACGCCGGTGGACGCGGATGAAATGGGGAATATCTGACCAGCGTTAAATTCAATTTTGTATTTGTTGATATCGGGTCTTTATTTATTTGCTTTTACTTGTTGCTCGCGGTTTCACCTCCACTTCCGCATTCTATTAAAGGTGTTAATTGAGCACAGCCAGGATTAATATTGTCTTGGGATCTCAAACTAACTTTCAGATTGACTGTTGGAAATCCCACTATATATTTTCAAAAGATTCAGAAGTGATTTGGGATTTTCCATTGATTTAAATTGGAAATATCTTGTATTTTGATATTATAATTTAAAATTGAATTAAAGTGAAAATTTCGGCTTGGAGTTTCCATTGATACTCACTGCTAGAAATTTCCTGTATACATGTAGCAAAGAAGAATGTCAAAGATCAAACAAATGTGTTGTCAATGTAAAAAAGCCACATACCAAAACAAGGACTAATTGTCTAGTATGAATGAGGGTTCTCGACATGTCTAATAAACAACATGAGTGCAGAAACTTGTTGAGCAACATAATCACACTTTACATTCTCATGAGATCATGCATTTGATGCAGTCACAACGACGCATCATAGATGCACAAGGTGTCGAGTTAGATGCAAATGATAAAGGTGACCTTAAGCCTGGTGATTCATCTTCACTTGTAACAACCATTGTAGGTGGGCCTGAGAGTCTTTGATATACACGAGTAGACCAACTGAATTATTTGTGGTCCAAAAGATAGAGGGAGTTGAATCTTATTGATGTTGATGGTATGTTACAATACCTAGAGAAGCAATCAAGAGATAACACATCATTCTTATACTTAGTGAAACTTCACACGTGCGGCCAAATTAGCAACGTTTTTTGGGTTGATCCCAAAATAAAGGTGGATTATGAGCATTTTGGAGACGTCGTCGTGTTTGACACTACCTTCAACACAAACAACACGTGTAGGCCTTTGGGAGTGTTTGTAGGTGCAAACCATCATTAGGAGATTTTAATTTTTAGTGCAACATTGTTATATGATGAGATAACAATCTCATTTAGTTGGTTGTTTAGTAGATTTCTTTATTTGCATGGTGGGAAGAATCCTGAGACAATTTTCACAGATCAAGATGAATCTATGTCTAAGGCCATTGCTTTAACCCTACCGAAAACAAAACATGACCTGTGCACTTGACACTTAATGAAAATGGCCTTAAACCCTTAGAACCGATGATAAAAGAAGATTTGACATTGCTGGAAAAATCTAGAAATTGCATGCATGAGGTTAAACAGTGTTCAAAATTTGAGGCTTTATGGAAACAAATTCAAGAAGAGTGTAGTAATACAAGTTCAACATGGTTAGAAGATATGTACAGAGTAAGGGAAAAATAAGCTCATTGTTTTATGAAGATCTCATAGACATTAGGCATTCAAAGCACACAATTGAGTGAGAATTTCAATAGTGTATTAAAGGATTACTTAAATCATAACCTCAGTGTCTTGGAATTCTTCCAATAGTTTGAGCATGTGTTGGAGGAGAATCTGTATCGAGAAATGAAGGCTGAATTTGATGGAAGAGAAAATCTCTCACACAATCATTTTTCATATCATCCGATCATTGTTCAAGCCAGTCATTTGTACACAAAAAATATTCGATCTTTTTCAGCATGAACACGAACTATGTGGTGCTTGTTGCCTTAAGTATTCTAATGAAATAGTTGTCCCAAAAGTTTTGTTGTCAGAATGAAAGATTCCTCAAATGCAATTTTAGTCATAGTGTACCAAAATTCACCTGTGAGAATTGGTTGTACCTGCATGAAATTTGAGAGTTATGGGTATTTGTGTTGCCATGCGCTCAAAATATTAGAGTGGTTGGATGTGCAGTTCTTTCCATATTCATATATCCATAAGGGATGGACAAGAAATGTCTCTGACATCCACTTGGCAGAGATGACAATTAATCACGTTGAAGAATATTTGTTAGCAAAAAAAGCTAGATGTTACAAACAATTGGCACGAATGACAATAAAGCTTGTAACAAAATCCTGTAAGTTTGAATAAGGATATATGATTAGGATGTCAAATTTGAACAATTATGCCTGGGAATTGCAGGAAGCTATAAATAATTTACCCTCAACACACATTCAAGAAGAATTTAACAAGGAACGTCAATAATAATGTAAAAAAACATTCAAGAAGAAAGATAAAAGGAAAGGCAGTGACATGTTCAAAAGTAGTCTAGAGCAGGAAAGAAAATGCATAAAGAGAAGGAATAATATCGAGAATCAAGAGACTGAAAAAACAGTGTGTAATTATTATTTTAGGATTATATTAATAAACTACAACATTTTCTGATATCATGCATAAATAATGTTATAATGTTGTTATAGGAAAGTTCTAATGAACTGTCGAATGCTAGCTACCATGGTGATCCTATCATAGATATAGATGTATATAATTATTTTACCATTGGTTGAAAACCATAATATTTAAACACACTTCATAGGACTTCATATTTTTTGATCTTTGAATTCTCCATGAACTACTTTTATGAAACACTTCTACTGTTTCTCTTTTTAGTAATTAATATAAAATTCTTGATGGAATTAGGATGAAACGAAGAAAAATTTTCATCCATTTAGAGTGAAAAATTCAACAACCGCTACAAATTAGAATGACAACAAAAGTTTCAGGACCGACATATAAATGGAAACATTTCGGAATTCATTTGATCTACAACTTCAACTGAAGATGTCATCACAATATCCAATTGATTATAAAAAGTAGTTTTTATAAATAATGATGTGGGTGTATACAGTGGATGCTTGCTGCAATTGATTCCTTTATGATTAAGTTTATAATGTTAACCTAAATGACATTTTTGGGAGGCGCCCTTCATTTCTAGTAATTGCAAGTATGGAAAATGGCATTTTATTTCCTCAGAATTTTAACTGAAAATTTACAATGTGATCCAACCACTAGGACCTTCCCAGGGTCATTTAGAGTGTGAATTTCCAATTTTTTTATAGTGTAAATTTCCACTACCATTTTTTAGTGCCAAGTTACAATGGTGGCAATTTACATTGTCAATTTGCATAGAATCAAAGTGGAAATTTCCAAATAGAATTTACAGTGGGATTTTTCACTAGAAATTTCCAATGGGAATTCTCAGTAGACATTTCTATGCACCGGAAGTTTCCAATTTCTTGCAAGAATAGACAATGGAGACTACAAAGTCAAATCATAGTATAAAAATCATCATAGAGTCACAAATTACATCAATATCATCTTTATCAAATTCAATATCATCTTTATCAAAATGTTCATTAGTAGTTCTTTAGATTGTTTTGTTGGAATATCAGGAAATTGTGGGATGGAAAAAAGGGTTTCAAGGGTTATTGGTGAACGTGGTTCTGGATTGGAAGGTGGCTTTCTTGGAGGTCTAGATCTGAGTGTTTGTGGAGGAGGTGAGGTTTTTGGACTCTCTTACTGGAATTGGGCGAGGTTTCAGTTCTGATGAATACTGTGACATTGAGGCTGGTTGATTTGGAATGAATGTTTCAATGTTGAATCTTGTAAAGTTCATTGGGGGTCTGGATCCTAGTGGTAGTGGTTCTCGAACTTGTGATGCACTCTTACGTTGCTGCGGAGGCATTTGCAATGTGCGTCTCTGGTTTCTCTAGTCGCTTCTGCGATGCGCTCTTTAGTTGCTTCATTTTCCATTGTGATGCACGTTTCGATTGCTCCAAATGCCTCTACAATGCGCTCTGGGTTTCTCTTGTGTCGTTTGCCTCTCCCTCTTGGTGATCATTTGTGTTATTTTCGTTTGCTTTCTAGTTTTTTTCTGAGGTTTGCTGGTTTTGCGATGAAGTTGTTTGGTGTTGCTCGCAGTTTCTAGTTTTGTGGTTCTAGGCCCTGTGATTCGCTCTTTCATTGCTTCAGAGGCCTCTGTGATGCGTGGATCTGGTTTCTCCATTTTCCTCTATGATGTGCTTTTCAGCTACTCCGTTCACCTCTACGATGCACGTTTTATTTGCTACAGTCACCTTTGTGATGCAATTTGAGTTGCTCTGATGGTTTTTTCCTACACTGGTTTTGATGATGATATCTCATGATAGTGATGCTCGCGTTGATGTGATGACGACAAAGGTGATGTGACAGAGATTAGCCGAGGTATCGCCGATGATTTTTCCTGCCTTTGTTTGATTGGTTCTCTGCTATGGTTCTAGGATTCCTCCAATCTCTCTGAGGTGGAGCAGCGCGGTGGTCTTCTTGGTCCTTTGGGATGTGAGTTCGAGCGGCCATTTCAGGGAGATTGATGAAAATTTTTAGGGATTCTTGGTGGTTTTATGGATTTGAAATTTGAAATTTCTCAGTGGTGGTTTTGAAATCTAGATTGCGTGGGATTTGAGTCAATTTTTAGAATTTGGTTTTTATTCTGAATTTTGATGGTTTAAGCAACCAGTTCTCTATAAGGATCATCTTCATATAAGGATTCAGAGCAGGAAGCTTTCATATGTGCATGACCATTCAAATTTGGATGAACTAGAGGGTATGGATTTTCCATCGGTACCAGGCTTGTACAACCTAGCATGAGACAGCTTTCCAAATGGTCATGTGAGATGGAGGCTTGACATAACGTTGTAGTTGCTGGGGAGGAGAAGTTCCTAGTAGTATTGTTCTAGGTTATTTCTTGTATGGTGTTATTCTGGGTTTCCCACTTTTTCCTCAAAAGTGATTTTGATTTAAAAATTTATTTTTCATTCAAATCACCAAATAACCATTTCCACCCCTATCTACCGCCCACCCAAATGATCCAAATAAAAGTGAAAATTTCCACTCAGAGTTTATAGTGGGATTTTCCACTAGAAATTTCCAATGGGGATTCCTAGTGAGAAACTAGAATCCAATTGATTCCATGAAAAGACAGTGGAGAATACCAAGGAAAATTACAGGATACTAGCTATAATAAAATCACATATATTACATCACTATGATTTTTATCAAAATTTTCATCCAGATCACCAAATAACCATTTCCACCCCTATATACCACCCACCCAAATGATCTAAATCAAAGTTAAAATTTTTACCTAGAGTTTAAAGTGGGAGTTTCCATCAGAAATTTCTAATGAAAATTCATAGGGGAAATTTCTATGCACTAGAAGTTTCCAATTGATTCAAAGAACTGAAAGTGAAGACTTCCAAGACAAATTAAAGTCTACCAGATATAATAAAATCACACAGATTACATCCATATTTTCATACACATCATTAAATATCCATTTCCATCCCAATCTCTTGCCCACCCAAATCATCACAACAAATCATATTTTTTAAGTTTGGTAAAAAATATCCAAATTTCTATTTCAGTGAATGACCGATTAAACTATCTTCAATATTTCTTACAACCACAAAGCAGTTCCTGCTCTCAGCATCCATATCCAATGATTTCCTTATATGATCATTTAGGAAATAATGAACCATATACAATCATTAGTCACTAAATTCCTTTTTAATCAAATGATCTGGCATTATAACTCCTATTTCCCAACATTCTGTTACATAACAAATGATGACACCACAATCCAAAGTGACATCTCATTACTGTGATGTATTTTCAATTATCATATCCCATTTACATTGCTTTACATTTTCTTTACTATTGTGGCTGAACACGTCTTCCAAATATTATTTTGGTAAAAAAAATCAATTAGCACTCCATATTTCAATGTATTGAAAATTTTATTGTACAATGTATAACTTCTTACCACATGATCGCATCTTTAATAAATAGGTAGCTAGATATTGTTCCTCGAATAAGTTGTATGGAGTTATAATATCTAAAAACGTTTTTTCATATCCATGGATAATAAAGTCCAATGCATATTTTCTGAGTTTTTTGGGAAGAATAAAAACGTGGAAATTCCAGCCATACTTTGTAGTCATACTATAAAGGTGTTGGGCATGAATGAATAGCTTTCCATTTTGGAAATTCCAGCCATACTTTGTAGCCAACATATTTATTAAATTATCGTTGTGTATGAATATATGACCTATTTATAAAAATATAACTTAAAAAAAGGAAAAATAACAACATTGGTTAAGTAAACTGATATAACACATGCCGTACTGAGTGTGCACCTCTTGTTTAACAAATCAATAATGTTCTTCATATTGATATGATATGATTTTCCAGTAGATTCCTAGACTATACTGCAATTGTCATAGAAGGTCATTTTTATTTTTAGTATAGAGTAAAAATATTAAAAGAAATTCTAACTACATAAATTCAGTAACATTACCTCTTCCCATTAGTATCAAGCAGCATTTGCATTAGACTTATATCATGTTTCATCACTATAGTCCACTACTTCGCCCACCTAGGAATTAACTAGGATAGATTTTGGGGAATTGTAGGTTTCTTCTTCACAATCACCTCCAGATATATATATATATAAGGAGATTGACGCTTTGATTTCCTCACCCTACTCTTCACACCTCTAATCAACGACATTTGTTTCTTTGAGGTCGTACTTTCATAAGAAAATAGAGGACGTGATCATTCAAATCTCAATGGGGTGGGTTCCATGCATGTATACAAGTAATTTTTTAAACAAAATATTATGTTGGTATTACCTATTTATTAAATAATATCCAGGATCATCATACAATTCATCTGCAGTTACGTGACACTCCCTCTTTATGCCTTGGTCACATAGGTAACAATATTAATATTTCATAATAATTTTCAAAATATTCTAACTCAATTTTTTATTTTTATTTTCATATATATAATGATATTAATAACTTTTTTTTATTAAATGTGATTTTGAGGTAGATGGGAGAGTTTTTTTATGCATTTTCTGATTTTTTTTAAATGTGTAGGTCAATTTAAAAAAAATGTGTATGAAAGGCGGAAGGCCCCCTACCGCCTTTTGAATTAACCAAAAGGAGGCAGGGGGCCTGCCGCCTTCCAGAAAAAAATATATTTATACATATTTTAATATTTATAAATATATTTTCTTGTATATTATGATTTATATGCATATTGTTAGCAATCACTTATACATGATTTTATTCTTCATTTCGTTTAGTTAAATACTTTTTTTCCATTATTAGATAACTATAATATTATTAATATATACATTATAATGACATGTATTATGTTTGTTCCACACTTTATGATCTCTTATGTTTACCATGCTCTTATGATATTTGAATCTTATTCCATGTTTTTTAAGTGATTCTTTGTAATCATTCCCTTTTTGTTTCCATTCTATGATTATTAAATCTCATGATATATTATCCAATTTTATCCCATGAAAACCTTAACAGTATTTATGGACCACCCTTTCTTTTATGTATGTCTCCAAGATATTCTATGTAGTAATAGTTAGGTGAGGTCCAGAGAAAGTATGTAGATGGGAATAAAAGACTATGTTATTGTTTTTATCATGTACCCAATTCCCAAAGATGTTGGACCTTTTGGTTTTTGGGAGTATTATATATATTTTTATGATAAAGATAATGTAATAATATTTATATGATATCTAGGTCATTATAATAAATATTTTAGTAGAATTTATCATCACAATAGATGAAAATGTTTCTTCATATTCAATACTATTCATTTTTTGTAACATTTTCCACCAGGTGTTATTTATAGGTAGACACACTACTATCCATATTATTTTTCTTATGAAAACCCCATTTAAACCCTATGGGTATCACCCCTTCATGTGCATCCACCAAGTTCCAAACATGGTTTATGTACATGGAGTCCATTTTATATTCTTAGGATTTTAACCATTTCTTAGAATTAGAACTCTCAATGTAATCTCAATAGGTAGTAGGTTTATCATCTATGAACATTAATTCATCCTCAATTTCCATAAAAAGTTCATATATCTCAGGCTCTTAATGAATCCAACTAGAGCATTGAGGTTATTGTGTAACTTGAGTTGGTTATTCTTCCACAACTCTTTATGGAACTGACACAACTTCTATATCATAAGAACTTCCTTTTTGTTGGTCCTTAACTTCTCCAAGATCAACTTTCATCCCACTGGCTCCTTAATTAATATATTAATTCTCAAGGAATATACTGGTTTCAACCACAAACAATTTGTGTTCTATTAGGTTATAAAAATAATATCCCATAGTTTCCTTGAGATAGACAACAAATAATCATTTCACTAATTTAGGGTTATGTTTATTAGAAACCAATTTTCATACAAGTTATTCACAACCCCAAATATTAATAAAATATATTTTGGGATATTTACTAGTGAATATATCATATAGTATCTTTATGGCCATATTAGATAGAATATAGTTAAGTAGAAATGAAACTATTTTCATAGTATACCCCCATAATGAAATAATAAGATCACACAAACTCATCATTGAATGAACCATATCCAATCAGGAATGTTTCATTATCTTAGACACACTATTAAACTATGGTTTTCCATGAGGAGTGAGTCGTGAAACAATTCCACAATCTCTCATATGATCAGTAAATTCATAGATCATGTATTCAACACCTCAATTTGATCAGTGAATCTTAATACATTTTCCCAAGTGATTACATAATCAATGTCAGGCTAGCAACCCCCTGCTCCTCTTGATCATACATGCTGATAATCAACCGTATGCTAGTATGTTATAAAGAGATTAAAAATAAATTATAAAATAGAACAATAAAAAAACTAATGGAAATTTATTGACTTACCATATCACGAATCCCTCTACCGTGTTGAGTGAGATAAAATATAGACTTTAATCTCTACCATGGATCGTACTTGACCAGCTCTAAAAGATGGAATCACATCATAGGTACACCCTGGATACGAAGCACTACTTATCTACCCTAGAGGTCAAGAAACTTGGTATGTTGTTGGTGCCAGTCCCCATCCTGCCTCCCTGTCAGCTTCAAGTCATGAAGCTCCCGTGTATGTATCGGTGGAAATGGAATGGTCTAAACACATCCAAACTGACACATGAATCTATCAGGATGGTGACACTCAATAATAGTAAATTGAATGAGTGCCACTACAGCCATAGAATCATGAAGTCCAGTAGTGCAGTATGCTGGAAACTGGTCCAATAAAGCCCAATATGGCATCCATGAAATATGAAATGACATGTGATATTTATAAAAAAATCTCCTTACTAAAAACAAAAATTGATGCTATTATTAAATTTGTTAGGAAATGATATATTTTATATACCTACCTCATCAGGTAGGAGACTGTCCAACTTGAGATGGTATGCACCAAAATGGTGTGTCGGAACACTAACAAAGTTGTGTTTTTGACTCCACCTATAAAATAAAACATCGAAAGTGATAAATAATAAGAAAGTAAATTAAATAACTTCTACTAGAATCAGAAACCAATAGAGATGATTGATCATACCCACATCCACATGAAGCTTCATATGACACCTTTATAGGTAGCAAATTACCAACAAGATGAGGGCATAGTGCGGGGATGCACTCCCATGCCCACATCTGAAGAAGGATGACACATCCCCTGAGATCTTTTTGGTCTACGCAGCATACCGTACATAATGCTCTGTATGTGTAATCCAAGTAGGAAGATACCCAATTATATGTCCTAGCCTGATCAAAGTCCACTAGTAGACTTAGATACATCATGTTCACATGCTTCCCCAAGTGATCAACGCACATGGTACCTCCAATGATCCATAATATATATGAATGGTCATGATGCATGAGAGTCTAGTCATCAGTGTCATCGGGTAAATGTGAAAACTTCCTCTCAAGACAACCCATAGACATCGAACCATTTTTTGTAGTAGTAGGGTTGGATAAAATGTCGATGCCTAACAATCACTGAACAAGGTCAGGCCAGTATGCACGATTGGGTCTAATAATAGCTTCCCCATGGATAGGAAGACTGGGATGGAATTCCACATCCTCAAGGGTGATGGTCATCTCTCCCTCATGCAAGTGGAATGTGCGTGTCTCTGGTCTCCACCTCTCCAGGAGGGTAGTAAGTAGGTGATGGTCAACAAATTGGAAAATAGACACTACAATGTCGTAGAAGCCAGCAAGGCACATGTATCATATAATGGCAGGTGGAGGCAACATGTGATGAAAATGGTGCGCTCGAAACACCCTGATCTATCAAACCCACCACCCTATAGCACGACCTAAAAAACATGCATATCCTACTCAGTGAGTAGTCTAGTATCCTCCATCAGTATATATAAAAAAATGAAACGAGTCATAAGTGTAAAATGTAAACATAACATTATGGTTATTAGAATGTTATGAATTATAGAATGTAATACATGCCATGTTTATTCGTATTTTTTTATGAAGTTATTTTTTACTAAAATAAAAGGTCACGTCTTCATGTTTCTCAAAGCATATTTCTAAAGTGTTTTTGAGATATGTTTTTACCTAGAAAAGGGTGTTTTGTAAGATATGGTTTTATATATTTATATATATATATACATTTTGTCTTCATTATCTAAAAGTTCATTAGAAAATGGTGTGCTTTGTAATTTATGTATGATTTCTGACATGATGATATGTTTCATGATTATTTTCTCAAATTCTTGCTTTATGGTTTATCTATGGACAGGTTGATTATACTTTTATGTCACCTCACTTGCACTTTTCATATTCCTTTTATTATGAATATAAAAGGATTATTATTATTTGATAGTAAAAGCTTTCATAAATGTTAGATAATTTTACAAAATGAAGGATCGTTTATTAACACTACATAATTAACAATAGTAGAAGATCACATAGAAGAAAATGCATCATTATGGATGAGACTGTAAACTTGATCCAGAAATGTTAGAGAATCATTTCAGTTATGAGATTCGTGGTAAAATATGGTGCATCTCAAACTTTTCCCATGTTCTTGAGGTTAGTTTATCTCATTATACATCCTGCTGGACTTCAGTGTCCCTCATTTACACAACATATTGATGTCACATTTCACTATCGACTAACCTTCAGGCATTGGGAAATATCAAAACTCCCCAATAGGTGTCCATGGTGCATCATAATAGTTAGAAATGGTATCCATATGGTACACTGGATCAACATATGCTTTCCATGATATGTTCACAGAGGCATATGCTACGATGGTGTGTGCACATGGAAACCATAAAGTTTGAAAGTTTCCACATTGACATTACCTCACTTTCATTAATACCACCATTTTTCACTGATGCTATTTGTGACGAGGTTTGAATGATCTTGAAATTAAAATTGAGAGTCTTCTCAGTGAAATTTTTTGACATGATAACTATAAGATTCTTAAATGTTCTTTTCAATCTCTCATTGAAAGTGACTTACATACCTTATCCCCTATTGAATCCCATATGAGGTTAGTTTTTATCTATCAATGAAGTAATTCACACACCAATAAAATGTCTCCTTAACTATTGAAGTTATAGGTAACTTGTGAAGCCCCTTGAAGACACCATTGATACACTCCACAATGTTTGTGGTCATGTGTTCGTACATCTTCCCCTAGTCATATGCCAATTTCCATTTTTCTTTTGGAATCTGCATCATATAATCATACAATTCTTGATTATCCTTTCAGATTTGTTCAAAATGTTCTTCAATCCTCCATTGATCCGGCTCATATTCTACATAGAAGTGATCATATTTCACATAAATTTATTTTATCTCAATGTCGAAATAGTAAAAAATAACAAACACATTTCATACCAAGCCTCATGATTTCCTTCTCTATAGGTTCTTTATGGAATGTTTTATGCACATTTCTATAAATGTTTCTAATATAGTACTGATGATGTGCATTTTGGGGTCTCTATGTATTAGGTTCTGCATTGATTACCTCATTGATTTCCCGATGTTGATTAGATATCAAACACACACCCCAAATGCAGGTGAAATGGTTGCCAATACATTACAAAAACCAACTCCATGGTTCATAGTTTTACTTCTCCACAATAGAAAATGCAAGTAGAATACATGAATGGATCCCATATTGGGTTTCCACAATCAACAATACACCTCTATATTTTCCATATTGAGACATTCCATCAATCTGTATGAACTATTTTCTAAAAGGAAATGTGGAGATACATGGGAGGAATGCCCAGAACAACTGATGAAATTAAACATGAGATGGATCAATTTGGTTATCTTGAGACACATGTTCATTCGTATGAATATGGAATATAACTTTTTTGTGTGTCTCATTATGGCTAGAAATTTTGGAAACACCCGATATGAGTCATCCCAATCACCATATACCTTCATAATTTTCTTCTATTTCTCCATCCATGCCTTATTATAGGAAATATTATAACTGAAAGTTTGTTATATCTTCTCTTTCACAAGGGATATATGAACATCTTGGCATGTCCTAATCATATTGATGATAAGGGATGACAATAATTCATTATCTAATGAGGTATGATCTTATGTCAGGTTTGGCTGAACGCAAGTATGAGCTACCTCAATCTTCGAGATTCTCCAACCTCCAAATTCAATGTCCGAAATCACCCTCAAGTGGAATATACAATAATCCCCATAATTTTCACACTGTATGATGTATTTTTTATATCTTGATTCCTGAACTATATATCTACAGTGCCTCTCAATGTGAAATCTCTTTAGTGTGTTTTTAATGCATCTTTACTTGAAAAATCCCTTCCAACATATATGGTTTTTTCTATATCACTAAAACTATCTGGTACAACTTTGGGAAACTTAGTTGAGGGTGTGAGAACATTGTAGTCAAATTCAGTCACACATGCCATTGCTTCTGACCAAGTTGTGATGAGTGGTGGATGATTTATTATGGGTCGAGGCTGCTGTAAAACTCATGGATTTTGAGAAACTTCCTCCTCAACTTCCACTGCTCCCTCCTCATCAGCATTGTTTCCACCGTCTGTTCCATCATTACAAAAACACTCATCAGAAGTTATATTTACATGTATATCTAGGAGATCATATAGGTTTTCCTCTTCTGAACCATATGGATAGCCTCAATTTCTTAGGGCAGACCCTCTTCAACCACTATTGTAAGTCTACGTCTTCGTACAATTGGACATTGTTGTTGTAAAGTAGAAATATCAACATATAAATTCATCATGGTACCATATGACTGTTTAAAAAATAAAGCAATTTCTTAGACCCACTGCACATTATCAACCAATGGACAAGCTAGATGCCACAGTGTAGCCAAGAATTACAAATGTCTATAGCACATAGTCTTGATATATTAATTAGGTCCCATATTTAAGGAACCACAAATTATGTCTTGAAGTTCACTTAGGGTTACAAAATTAGTTGTACTAACCACCGTTGTTGGCTGAATACTATATGAAGCTCCCTACTCAGTTTGAATAACCTCCATGTAGCAGTACACACAGGAAAACATGAATCTATATGTCAAAAATATTTTTTGATCAAGATTCTAATAGTGTAACTAATATTGAAAATGATGGTTGACCATATAATATTTATTATGTTGAAATTTTAGAATGTCTTTTTATACCCTAAAATACGATACTAATGTTTTGTTATATAAAATTTTATTTGAATATAAGTCACATAATGTTTTGGAAAATGGGGTAAAAAAATAGAAAACACTAAATCAGCTTATTTATCATTGATAAAATGAAAATTATGATCATATAAAGTGAAATGGAGAAGAAAAAAAACATCAAATAACACATGAATTCTTTACAACATACAAGAAATACCTTAATATTTTTTAATAGAATGTGATTTGGATGATATGAGTCTAAAATCATAAGTGAGGTAAAATCCACCTTATTTTCAACTCGTAGCTTAATAACATCTTCTAAAGGGATGTACTTAACTTATGAATTTTCGTAATCTTTCATCCTGGACCTCTAGACCTGCCACCTCCTCTGAAATTCCTTAAAAACTTTCGAGGGCAAGCAGGGCTCGCCGACATGGCCCTTTAGCCCCGATAGTGATGGGTCGCTGCCACCTAGCTGGGATTGTAGGCATTCAGATTTCAGGGAAGATGAAATTGTGGAGGTGATGCTGGTGATTAGTGTTGAAGGCACCCCACCCGAGGTGTGTATTGAATTGACTGATTTTTCATTCAAGAATTACGATGGTGGATGCATATGAAATGGAGAATATCTTATTAGCATCAAATTCTATTTTTTATTTTTTGGGGAAGGTTCACTCATGTTAGGCAAATCACATGAACCGAAAGGATCAAATTTGTTATTTTTTCACATTATTTGAATTCAAAAGAAACAGAAGATGAAATAAAGGTAATAACGTGTTTCAATCCCATTGGGGGATCAGGTATATGGAAAAAACACAACCCACACACAGTTTTATTAATTCTATAAAAACAAGAGATTTACAAAGTAGATATTTAAATAAGAAACCAACATTTATAGAACCTTTGAAAATTAAAAACTATGAAAGAAATAAACAAGAATGAAGAAATAACTTAGAACGCCAGATGCGAAAGGTCCGATAGTCCTAAGTTGGGGATATGTACATTGGAAAAAATGGTGATTATATGTATATATCAAGGTATGTGTGTAATTTTAAATAATGGTTTTGAAACTTTAAAGCTTTGGGAAAAAGTGTCTTTCCAAATGGGTGGTGTTCTTTTCAAATGATGATGTTCAGTTGGCAGTTTGAGGATTATCCTCAAGAAAAAAACCCCTATTAAGGAATGCCCCTTGGTTATGGAATTATGATGGGTATTTAATGATGGGAAACATGTTAATGTATGTGATTTATGCCCGATAAGGGGGATTGTATATAGTTGGTGTACCTTGGAAAGTGGAAAGGGGATGTGTGTAAAAGAGAGTTTGGAGGTGAGGAACTGAAAGGTTTGTTTTAGTGCGGAAGTATGGGATATATATGTATTTGATAGTTTGATAAAACTCATCTCCATTTGTACTTCATGAGAATCCTTGGGTAGTTAGGAGAGAGATCTAGGGACACATGGTACACTAGTGGCCCTGAGATAGACTTTTTATGCTTATGGGATATACCCCTCAGTTGAACCAGTGAGGATGACACCGAGTGTTGGGGTAGAGTGATTGCAGGTATCTAGAGCCATTAAAGATTGATTGTGAGAATGTTAATAGCTCTATCCTAGACTGTCTTGACTAGCTCCTAAGATCCCATGACACTCGCTTCACATATATTTTACTTTCCTCTATTTTGTGGAACGTTATAAAATAATTTCTACTGTTATGTTTTCCTACTAAAAACCACACTACTAAAATTTCAAGCATTTTCGATGGAAAAATTCCCTATAAAAAATAGTCTTTGGGCATGAACTATTTGCAATGAATGTAATATTCCATCGAAAATAGTAATTATTTGTGATAGAATATTACATCTGTCGTAAATAGTGTTCGCATAATTTCTCGTCGCCCGGTGTGAAATATATTCATGAAAGGAATTTGTGAAAGATTTTTATGTCCTTTACAAATACCCGTTGACTCAGGTGTATTTGTGACGAGAATTAATGTCTGTTGCAAATACTGTTGACAGGAAAACTTTTTGTGATAGAATTAATTCTATCATAAATAGCCCATCGTAGAAACTTTATCAATTTAACATCATGCGCCCCTCTTTTCCTCTTCCTCTCCTTTCTTCTTCCCTCTCCCGAACCGACGGGACAAACCCTACCCAGCCACCCCACTCCATGCAGCATCGAAAATTCCCGTTGCTTATGATTTTTTACTAATTTCAGCTCATATCTACTAGTTATGGACTCCGCTTCTCTCCTATATCATTATTTTTGTGTATTTTATTTCAATGTTGTAAATATTGGTTTGGTCAAAACACAAGTTTATAAATTTATTTGATTTTACAATTTATTTGATATTTAGGGTTAATCTAAATTTATTATTCCCTATTAGGGTGTCCTGGTTCTGTACAAGTTGCTTTAATTTGAGTTAATATATTTTATTCATTGTTTGATCTTTAGAATTAATAGATTATTTTTTTGGTGTTTAGGGTTGCTGGAAGTTTGTTATTTTATGTCATTATTTGAAATATTATAAGTATTGAAATATATTAAAAGTTTGTAATTGTTTGGTGATATATATATATATATATAAACATGTTAATATACATATATATGTGTGTGCACTCATGCGTTTATGTATGTATATAGATTTGATATATCAATTTGTTTTGAAAAAACCTGTAATAATAAATTTGCTGTAAATAGATTTAATTAAGAAATTATCCAATATATATATATATATATATTTACATAACGTATGAAATAAATATAATTAGTGGTTTTTAACAATTACGAGAAAATTAATTTAAAGAAACAGTTTTAACATAATGTATTTATAAGAATTCTTTTTATAAAAAATGTTAAAAAATTGGTTTAATGAAAAAAATAACAATTTAAAATATGTAATATTTATTAAAAACTTAGTTAATAATAATTAGGATAATCTTTGGTAATACTTTGTAAAAAAATATAACAAATATAAAGAATTATTAAAAAATCCTAAAAAATATTAATTATTATAAATGTAATATTAATTTAAAAAATTAGTAAAAATCATTAAAAGATTTATAACATTTAACAATTAACGAGTCTTTAATATTAATAAATTTTAAATATTAGTGATAATTATAAGTTATTAATAATAATTTGTAAAAAATTATAAAAAATATAACAACTATTTGAAATTCACAATAATTCATATAAATCCTGTATTAGTTAAAATAATTAGTATTAGTAATTCATATAAATGTTGTAAAAACACCAAACTCGCTCAACAATTATAATGCATATAGGGTAAAAATTATTAATTTAAAAAGTATTAATTCAAAATAAAAATCAATCCAAAATAATTATTAATTCAAAAATATTATCTCAAAATTATTTATAAATTATTTATATAAATTATTAATTCAAGATAATCAAATTTATTTATATTCAAAATTAACTATAAGTAAAATTATTTAAAAATTATATATATATATGTTTATATAGATTTGATATTTGTATATTTGTTTAAAAATGAGTTAGAATATATTTGATGTATTTATATTAATTAAGAAATTGTGATATATATGGTGATTGTTAAAATTTTAATAATAAATTAAATAATTAATAATAATCATTAAATAATTTATAATAATTAATAATTAATTAGTCAATATTATTAATAAATATCAAATATTAGTGTTAGTTACAAATTATTATTATTAGTTTGAAAATTTGAGGAAATTACATAAATATGTAAAAATTTGTTAAAGAAAAAATATGATTAATTGTCAAATATTAGTAATATTTATTATAAATTTAGATATACATAATAAATAATTAGTATTACTTAACAAATAATTTTAGCAAATCCTATTTTTTTTAAAAATATTTGTAATAAAATACAGTTTTTTTTATTAAACCTTGCAAAAAAATATAAAAAATAATAACTATTAGAAATTCACAATATTTCATATAAATGTTTAATTAATTAAAATAATCCATATTAATAGTTTATATAAATATTTAAATATATATATATATATATATAATATAAATAATATTAATAAAAGATTAAAAATGATACTCTCATGTGCGATGTTACCAAACACCCAACGCTCACAAATGTTATGTCGCACCTAGGGTAAACCACACATTCTGAACTCAATGGTGGTATTCAATTTTTCATATGATACATAATTTTAAAGATACTTTAAATTTTAATAAGAAATTATAATAAAAATATTAAATGAATTACCCTCACGTGCAATGTAACTAAACACCCGACGCTCACAAATGTTATGTCTCGCCTAGGGTAAACCCCACATCCCAGACCCAAAAGTGATCTATGATTTTTCATACAATATATAGTTTGGGAGATACTTGATTTTTTTTAAGAAATTATAATAATGATATTAAATGAATTACGCTAATGTGTCATGTAAACAAACACCCGATGCACACAAATGTAATGTCGTTCCTAGGGTAAACCTAACATCCTCAATTTAATGGTGATCTTAGATTTTTGATATGATACACCATTATAAAAATACTTCAAATTTTTTTGTAAAATATAAGAATAAAAATATTAAATGAAATTACCATCATGTGTGATGTCACAAAACTCTCAACACGTACAAATGTAATGTCGCGCATAGGGTAAACCCCGAATCCTGGACCTAACAATGGTCTTAGATTTCTTATATGGGACACAATTCGAGAGATATTCAATTATTTTCAAAAAATAGTGTGTGTCTTATATAATATATTTAATGTTTTTATTCTATATGCATCGAGCGTCTACGGGCCCTGTAATCCAATGCTAACCCAACACATCACTCTGACATATTCCGTAGAATATTTCAAGGTGTTAAAATATAATAATAATTTACAAATATTCAAAATGATAAGTAATAGTTATTCTTATTTCTATTCCTTTATAGATAACTATGTACAAGTCATAATAAATGCGATCGAGATGAATATGGGTGTTGTGCATGACTCAGAACACATAAATTGAATAAATTTGAATACTATATAGTATTCATCTGACTGTTATGTGAGGGAGAATAATAGTGATGACATTAAAAAATCAAATTACAATGCAGAAATTTTCATCCATAGAGATTAAGTTCCAAATTCAGAAGAAATCACCTCATTCAATAGAATTTATAAACAAATCACTACATGGAGACCGAACATTAGGATGGTTTTTAAATCAAAGTCTGAAGCCTATTCATTTTATGTTGATTATTAAGGCATTTTTGGTTTTAGTGTACGGAAGCAGTATGTTACATACATAAAAAAGTATAAATCTTAGTAACATAAAAATTGTATACATGTAGCAAATAAGGATGCCGAAGATCAAACAAACATGATGTCAATGTAAAAAATCCACATACCGAAACAAGGACTAATTGTCTACCATGAATGAGGGTTCTCTATATGTCCAATAAGTAGCATGAGTGCAGAAAACTTATTGAGGATCGTAACCATGAATTACATTCTCATGATATCATGAATTTGATGTGGTCATAACGACGCATCAGTGATTCACAAGGTGTCAAGTTGGATGTAAATGATAAAGATGGTCTTAAGCCTGACCATTCATTTTCACTTGTAAGAACCATTGCAGGCGGGTCTAAGAGTCTTTGATATATACAAGTTGACCAAATGAATTATTTTTGGTCCAAAAGACAGAGGGATTTGAATCTTAGTGATGTCGATGGTATGTTACAATACATAGAGAAAAAATCAAGGGATAACACATTATTTTTATACTCAGTGAAACTTGACATGTGCGGTCAAATTAGAAATGTTTTTTGGGTTGATCCCAAAAAAAAGGTAGATTATGAGAATTTTGGAGATGTTGTTGTGTTGGACACTACCTTCAATACAAACAACAAGTTTAAGCCTTTGGGAGTATTTTTAGGTGTAAACCATTATAAAGAGATTGTAATTTTTAGTGCAACATTTTTATATGATGAGATAACAGACTTATTTAGTTGGTTGTTTAATAGATTTCTTGATTTTCATAGTGGGAAGAATCTTGAGATAATTTTCATAGATCAAGATGAAGCTATGTATAAATCCATTGCTTTAACGCTACCTAAAACAATACATGAACTATGCACATGGCACTTAATGAAAAAAATGAAATTAAACAGTTAGGACCAATAATGAAAGATGAGTCGACATTGTTGGAAAAATTCAAAAAATGCATGTATGGGGTTGAAGTGTGTTGAAATTTGAGGCTGTGTGGAAATAAATTCAAGAAGAGTGTATTAATACAAGTTTGACATTGCTAGAAGATATGTACAATGTAAGGGGAAAATGGACTCATTGTTTTATGAAGATCGCATTGACATTAGGCATTCAAAGCAAAAAATATAGTGAGAGTTTAAATGGTGTATTAAAGGATTAATTAAATCATAAAATTAGTGTCTTGGAATTTTTCCAATAGTTTGAGCATGTGTTGGAGAAGAATCTGCATCGAGAAATGAAGGCTGAATTTGATGGAAGGGAAAAGATCCCACACAATCATTTTTCATATCATCTGATCATGGTTCAAGACAGTCATTTTTACACACAAAAAATATTCTATCTTTTCAGCATGAACACCAACTATGTGGTGCTTGTTTCCTTACGTCTTTAAATGAAATAGTTGTCCCAAAAGTTTGGTTGTTGGAATGAAATATTCCTTAAATGAGTTTTCAGTCATAGCATACCAAGATTCACCTGTGAGAATTGGTTGTACCTATATGAAATTTTAGAGTTACGGGTATTTGTGTTGTTATGAACTCAAAATATTAGAGAGGTTGGATGTACAATTATTTCCAGAATTATATATTTATAGGATATGGACAATAAATACCCATGACATCAACTTAGAAGAGATGATAATTAATCATGTTGAAGAATATTTAATAGCAAGAAAAGATAAATGTTACCCAAAATTGGCATGAATGACAATAAATTTTGTAACAAAATCTTTTGAGTTTGAATAAGGATATATGATTGGGATGTCAAATCTGAATAATTATGACTGGGAATTGTAGGAAGCTAGAAATAATTTACCTGCAACACGCATTCAAGAAAATTCTAACATGGAACGTCGACAACAATGTAAAAAATCATTTAAGAAGAAAGATAAAAGGAAAGGTGGTGACATGTTCAAAAGTATTATTGAGTAGGCAAGAAAATGCATAAAGAGTAGGAATAATATTAGAAATCAAGAGACCACAAAAACTATATGTAATTGTTATTTTATGATTATATTAATGAACTATTTTATTTTGTGATATCATGCATAAATAATGTTATAATGTTGTTGTAGGAAAGTGATAATAAACTGTATAATGCTAGCTACCATGGTGATCCTATCATAAATATAAATGTATGTAATTATTTTACCATTGGTTGAAAACCTTAAGATTTAAACACACTTCATAGGACTTCATATTTTCTGATCTTTGAATCCTCCATGAACTAATTTTATGCAACACTTCTACTATTTATATTTTTAGTAATTAATATAAAATTATTACAGAAATTATGAGGTAGTGAAGAGAAATTTTCATCCATTTAGAGTGAAAAAATCAATATCCACTACAAATCATAATGACAAAAAAATTTCAGGACCGACATATAAATGGAAACATTCCAGAATTCAGTTGATCTACGACTTCAACTGCAGATGTCATCACAATATCCGACTATTTATGAAAACCTATTTTTATAAATAATTATGTGGGTGTATATAGTGGATACTTGATACAATTTATTCCTTTATTATTAAGTTTCTAATGTTAACCTAAATTACATTTTTGGAAGGTACCCTTCATTTCCAGTAATTGTGAGTATAAACAATTCCATTTTATTTCTTCAAAATTTTAACTAAAAATTTACAATGTGATCCAACCACTAGGACATTACCATGGTCATTTACAGTGGGAATTTAAATTTTTTTAGTGTAAATTTGTACTTCTATTTTTCAGTTCCAAGTTATAGTGGTGTAAATTTACATTGTCAATTTTCATAAAATCAAAGTGGAAATTTCCAAATAGAATTTACAGCCGGAGTTTTCATTATAAATTTCCAATGGGAATTCCCAGTGGACATTTCTATGCACTGGAAGTTTCCAGTTTCTTGCAAGAATAGATAGTGGAGCCTGTAATGTCAAATTTAATTATAACAATCATCATATAGTCATAGATTACATCAATATCATCTTTATCAAAATGTACATCCCAATCAAAAAATAACCATTTTCACCCCTATCTACCACCCACCCAATTTTTCTAAATCAAAGTGAAAATTTCCACTCATAGTTTATAGTGGTAGTTTCCACTGGAAATTTCCAATGGGAATTCCTAGTGAGAAACTGGAATCCAATTGATTCCATGAAAAGACAGTAGAGACTACCAAGACAAATTACAGGCTACCAACTATAATAAAATCACATATATTACATCAATATGAGTTTTATCAAAATTTTCATCTAGATCACCAAATAAATATTTCCACCCCTATCTACCACCCACCCAAATGTTCTAAATCAAATTCAAAATTTTGACTCAGAGTTTAAAGTGGGAGTTTCCATCATAAATTCCTAATGGGAATTTCTATGCATTGAAAGTTTCTAATTGATTCAAAGAACTGACAGTGGAGACTTCAAAGAAAAATTACAGTCTACCGGCTATAATAAAATCACAAAAATTACATCGATATGTTCATCCATGTCATAAAATATCCATTTCCACCCCCAATATACCACCCACCCAAATCATCACAACAAATCATATTATTTATGTTTGGTAAACAACTTCAAAATTTCTATTTTAGTGAATTAATGATTTAAATATCTTCAATATTTATTAAAACCACCAAATACTTCCTGCTCTCAGCATCCATATCTGTTGATTTCCTTCTAGGATCATTTATGAAATAATGAACCATAGACAATCATCATTCACTAACATCCTTTTTAGTCAAATGATCTTACACTGCAACTCATATTACCCAACATTCCATTACATAATAAATGATGACACCATAATCCAAAGTTACATCTCATTACTATGATGTATTTTCAATTGTCATATCCCATTGACGCTGCTTCACATTTTTTATACTATTGTAGTTGAACACATCTTCCAAATATGATTTTTGTAAAAAAATAAATTAGCACTCTATATTTCAATGTATTGAAAATTTTATTGTACAATGTATAACTTCTTACCACATTGATTACATATTTAATAAATAAGTCACTAACTATTATTCCTCAAATAGGTTTCATGGAGTTATAATATCTAAAGACATTTTTTTTCATATCCATAGATAACAAAAAGTACAATGCATATTGTTTGAGTTTACTGGGAAGAATAAAAATGTAGAGCCCCTCATATTGACAACTACTTCCTAGTTCAAAAATACTTCCTTTAATTTATCATTTGATGAATACAGAACTCTCTAGAATCTCATAACAAAAGAAAATCTATTAATCTAGTCATTATTAACTTTAAACGAACACTAAAGTAACAAAAATCATGGAAAAATATAGTCATTTGTTATGTCAAAAATGAACTATAGTCATACTGTAAAGGTGCTAGGCATGAATGAATAACTTTCCATTTTGGAAATTCCATCCATACTGCGTAGCCTACATATTTCTTCAATTATCACTATGTATGCATCTATCACCTGTTTCTGAAAATATAACTTAACAAAAGAAAAAAAAGACAACATTGGTTAAGTAAACTTATATAACACATATCATACTGGGTGTGTACCTCTTGTTTAACAAATCAATAATGTTCTTCATATTGATCTGATCCGATTTGTCAATAGATTCCTATACTACACTACAATTTTCATGGAAGGTCAGTTTTATTTTCATTATAGAGTAAAATATATTAAAATACAATCTAACTACATAAATTCAGTAACATTACCTCTTCCAATCAGTATCAAACAACATTTGCATCAACCTTGTATCATGTTTCATCACTATAGTCCACTGCTTCACCCACCTAGAAATTAACTAGGATAGATTTTGTGGCATTATATTTTTCTTCTTCACCATCACCTATAGATATATATAATGAGACTTACAATTTTATTTCCTTGAACTAATATTTACACCTCTAATCAATGACATTTATTTCTTTAAGGTTATGCTTTCGTAAGAAAATGGAGGACGTGATCATTCCAATCTCAATAGAGTGGGTTCTATGCATGTATAATTTAAATTTTTTTAAAACAAAATATTATTTTGGTATTACCTAGTTATTAAATAATATCCAGAATCATCATATAATTCATATGCAGTTACGTGACACTCCTTCTTTATGCCTTGGTCATGCGTGTAACAATATTAATATTTCATAATAGTTTTTGAAATATTTTAACTCAATTTTCAATTTTCATTTTCACACACACATATATATATATATTGATATTAATAATTTTTATTATTAAATTTGTTTTTTAGGTATATGGGAGAGTTTTTTTATGTTTTTTTTATTTTTTTAAATGTGTAGGTCAATTTTTTTTAAATGTGTATAAAAGGCGGCATGCCCCCACTATCTTTCAACTTAACCAAAAGGCGGTAGGGGGCCTTCCACCTTTCAGAAAGATTTTTTTTTATCTATACATGTTTTTATATTTATAAATATATCAGTTTTTTTATTATGATTTATATGTATATTGTTAGAAATCACTTATACAGGGTTTTATTCTTCATTTCATTTAGTTAAATACTATTTTTTTGTCATTATTAGATAACTATAATATTATTATTCTTTATAAATATATACATTATGATGACATGTCTTGTGTTTGTACCACACTTTATGCTCTCTTATGTTTACCATGCTCTTATGATATTTGACTCTTATGCCATGTTTTTAAGTGATGCTTTATAATCATTTCCTTTTTCTCCATTCTATGATTATTGAATCTCATGATATATTATCCAATTTTATCCTATGAAAACCTTAATAGGATTTATGAATCAACCTTTCTTTTATGTATGTCTCTAAGATATTACATGTAGTAAGAGTAAGGTGAGGTTTAGGAGAAAGTATGGATATGGGAATAAAAGACTATGTTATTGTTTTTATCATGTACCCAATTCCCCAAGATATTAGACCTATATATTTTTAAGAGTATTATATAAATTTTTATGATAAATATGATGTAATAATATGTATATAAGATCAAGGTCATTATAAGAAATATTTGAATATAATTTATCACCACAACTGATGAAAATGTTTCTTCATAGTCAATACAATTAATTTTTTGTAATATTTTTCACCAAGTGTTATTTATAGGTAGACACCCTACTATACATATTATTTTTCTTATGAAAACCCCATTTAAACCCTATGAGTCTCACCCCTTCATGTGCATCCATCAAGTTTCAAACTTGGTTTATGTACATGGAGTCCATTTTAGATTCTATGGATTTTAACCATAATATCTCTCAATGTAATCTCAATAGGTAGTAGGTTTATGATTATGAACATTAATTCATCATAATTTTCCATGATTAATTCATATATCTCTGTCTCTAGATGAATCCTACTAGATCATTGAGGTTATTGTGTAACTCGAGTTGGTTCTTCTTCCAAAAATCTTTATGGAACCGACTCAACTTCTATATCAGGAGAACTTCCTTTTTGTTGGTCCTTAACTTCTCCAAGATCAAATTTCATCCCACTGGATCATCAATTAATATGTTCATTCTCAAGGAATATACTAGTTGCAACCACAAAATATTCGTGTTCTATTATATTATAGAAATAATATCCCATAGTTTCCTTGAGATAGACAACAAATAATGATTTCACTAATTTAGGGTTATGTTTATTAGAAACCAATTTTCATACGAGTGATTTACAACCCCAAATATTAATAAAATATATTTTGGGGCATTTACCAGTGAATATATCATATAGTTTCTTTATGACCACATTAGATAGAAAATAGTTAAGTAGAAATGAAACTATTTTCATAGTATACCCCCATAAAGAAATAATAAGATTACACTAACTCATCATTTATTGAAACATTTCTAATTAGGAATGATTCATTATCTTAGACACACTATTCAAATATGGTTTTCCAAGAGGAGTGAGTTGTGAAACAATTCCACAATCTCTCACATGATCAATGATTTCCTAGATCTTGTATTCAACACCTCGATTTGATCAGTGAATATTAATACCTTTTCCCAATTGATTATGTAATTAATTATAAAACTCTTTGACCTTTTCATAAGTTTCATACTTGTGTCTCATCATAAACACATAAACATACAAACTAAATTCATTAATAAAGGTTACGAAGTACCTAAATCAACATTTCAAAATTCATGAACGAGTAAAATCAATGTCCATGGATAGATTCTGTCCCATTGGTGGTCTACGAATGGTACACCCGTATTGAGATCACTGAGCTTCGTGATGTGGTGGAGTTTTATGACTTGGGGAGGGCTGATCCTCAGGCACTAGAATGTTGACCGTTGCATGCTCCACCTGTGTGTCAGTGGGATGAGGTGTCAACTAGATGTCATCTTACACACCCAATCCTTCTCCCACTAGTGTCGTAGAAGGACCCACCATCATATCTTGGGGAACCATATAGGCTCCGAAGGATCAGAAACCCAAGTTAGAGAAAACTATGGATATCCTGTCAAGAAAGATGGATCTCATGATACTTAACGCACATCCACAATAAGATGAGGCTGGACTGCTAGAGGGTCAACCTCTACCTATGGAATAGGTGAGGGATCACGTGAAACACAATGTGGTATATGTTGTCATCGTCATGGATCCTTAGTATCAACAGCTATTGGAGGAGGTTCTTGAGTATAAAACTCCACTCTCTAGGGTGGATGATTGAAAATGATCTCATGGATCACATGATTTGTTGGAATCATACCCAGTGTTGTATTATGGATTGATTCCAGGCTAGCAACCCCCTCCTCCTCTCGATCAGACATTTGGATAATCTTTCATATGCTAGTATACTTTAAAGAGATTCAAAACGAATTAGAAAATAGCACAACAAACAAACTAATGATTTCTTTTTGACTTACCATACCATGAATCCCTCTACTGTGTTGAGTGAGATATAGTATAGACTTCAGTCTATATCATAGATCATACTCTACCTGCTCTGAAATATGGAATCAAATCATAGGTACACCCTAGATATGAAACATTATTTTTCTACCCTAGAGGTTGAGAAACTCAGCATGTCGTCGACACCAGTCCTCATCCTACCTCTCTGTCATCTTCAAGTCATGAAGCTCTCATGTCTGTCTTAATGGAAATGGAATGGGATAAACACATCCAAACTGACACATGAATCTATTTGGATGGTTACACTCAATAATATGAAATTAAATGATTGACACTACAACCATATCATCATGAAGTTCAATAGTGTAGTATGCTAGAAACTGGTATAATAAAGCCCAGTATGGCATCCATAAAATCTGAAATGACATGTGAGATTTTTAAAAAAAAATCCTTAATAAAAACCAAAATTGATGCTATTATTAAATTTTTTATACAATGATAGATTGTATATACATAGTTCATCAGGTAGGATAGTGTCCAACTTGAGACAGTATGCACCCAAATGGTGTTTCAGAACACTGATGAAGTTGTGTTTCTGACTCCACCTATAAAATAAAACATCTAAAGTGATAAATAATAAGAAATTAAATTCAATAATTCCTACTAGCATCATAAATAAATACATATGAGTGACCATACCAATAACCACTAGGAGTATCTTACAACTCCTCTATAGGAAGCAACTAACTATCAAGCTTAGGGAAAGGTGCGGGGATGCACTCTCATGCCCACATCTGAAGAATAATGATGCATCCACTGAGATCCTTGTGGCCTATGTGGAAAGTATTTCATAATTCTCTATATGTGTAAGCCAAGAAGGAAGATCCCCAATTGTATGTCCCGACCCAATTAAAGTCCTCCAGTATCCCTAGATACATCATGTGTACATGCTTCCCTGAGTTATTAGTGTACAGGGTCCCTCCAATGATCTGTAATATATATGCACGAGCATGACACATGAGAGTCTGGTCATCAATTTCATTGGGTAAATGTGCAAACTGCCTCTCAAAGAAATCCATAGATATCGACCTTCCATTTGTAGCAGCAAGGTCGGCTAAAATGTCGATGCCTAACAACATCTAAACAAGGTCAGACCACTATGTATAGGTGGGTCCAATAATATCTTCCCCTTAGATAGAAAGACTGAGAAGTACTACCACATCCTCAAGGGTGATGGTCATCCCTCCCTCAAGCAGGTGGAATGTGTGTGTCTTTGGTCTTCACCTCTCCAGGAGGGCAGCAAGAAGGTGATGGTCAATAAATGTAAAATCAGATACTGCAATGTCGTATAAGCTAACACGATTCAGGTATGGTATAACAGTGGGTGGAGGCAACATGTGATGAAAATGGTGTGCTCGACACACCCAAATCTATCGAACCTCACCACCTTGTAACATGACCTGGGAAATATGCGTAGCCTGATCAATGAGTATTCTAGTATCCTCTATCTGTATGTAAAAAAATGAAATGAGTCGTAAGTGTACAATGTAAATATAATGTTATGGTCAGAATAATGTTATGACTTGTAGAATTTAAGACATTCCATGTTTATTGTCATTTTTTATGAAGTTATTTTTTACCAAAAGAAAAGGGAATGTCTTCATATTTATAAAATCATATTTCTAAAGTATTTTTGAGATATGTTTTTAACTAGAAAATATTGTTTTGTAAGATATGGTTTTATATATTTATATATATGAATATTTTGTCTTTGTTATTTAAAAATTTATTAGAAAATGGTATGATTTGTAATTTATGTATAATTTCTCACATGCTGGTATGTTTCACGATTATTTTCTCACATGATTACTTTATAGTTTAGCTATGGATATATTGATTATGCTTTCATGCCACCTAACATGCACTTTTCATATTCCTTTTAATATTAATATAAAATTCTTATTGTTATTTGATAGTAAAAGTATTCAGAAATGTCAGAAAATTCTACAAAATGAAGAATCTTATATTAACTCCATATAATTAACAATATTAGGAGATCACATAAGAGAAAATACATCATTGTGGATGAAAGTGTGAATTCAATCCATTAATTTTAGGGAATTGTTTCTATTTATGACCTTCTTGGTGACATATGGTTCATATCAAACTTTTCCCTTATTTTTTAGGCCAGTCCATCTCATTCCACATCCTACTATACTTTGGTCTCCCTCATTTATGAAACCTTTTGATGTCATGTAGCACATCCAGTTTGAAGTATGTAGCCTTTATTTATTCCTTTTTTATGTTTTTAAAGTTCTTTGGATGAGTGGGGAAGAGGTTGGGAGAGTTTGGAATGGTTTTGAATAAGTTTGGAGGCTTTTCTAAGGGTGCACGATTTGAGCATAGTTAGGGAAAACCATGCAGCTTATCCAGGTAACTGTGCAGGTTCTCTAGGTAACCGTGCATGGGGAGACAGTGGGAATCAAATGTTCTACGCATGGTTTTCCAAATTGTGTGAGGGAAATGTGTGGGACCCCTTATCTTGAGGAAGTGGCATGCGCATGGTTAACACACATTTTTCCAAACAGTGCGGGCTAACCGTGCAGCCACTTAAAAAGGGGATTTTTAAATCCGGGTTCATTTAGGCTTGACCTATTTCACTCCAAACTTTCTCCCACTCGAGCCTCACTTGGGATTTTCAGTTCTCAAGGGTTTTAGGGGCTCTCCCACTCATTTTGGAAGCGATTTTAAGGGGTTTCAATGTGGTTTGAAGGTGGTTCCTCACACGTAAGTCTCTCCTCTTGATTTCTCTTTGGTTTTCTCTAGATATACTTTTCCCTCCCTCTTGCTTTTCTAGATCTACATCCATTAAATGTATATCTAGGGTTTTTCTTGCCTTGGATGTTGATATTAAGGATTCTGGATGATAGGGAAGGAGATCTAGAGTGGTTTCAGTGGCGCATTCACCGGATTTGTGGTGCGGTTGCTTGTGGGTCGATTTTGTCGAAACCTTAAAGGTATGTGGATTCTCTATCGACTCCAATTTGTTAGAACTAGTAGTTTTGGTTGCAATTAATTTGTTTTTCTTGAAATTAATTGTGAATATAATGTGAAAATCTTGTTGTAAACCCATTTGGTGATGATTTTGGGATTTTGGGGAAAATGGGTTATTATCTCAAAGAGGGGTTTTGTTGTGTGATTTTAAAATGTAGATTTAAAAAATTGGTTTCTTGGTTTGGATTATGAAAGTGGTTTTTGAAAATTATTTTTCAATAAAAATGTGGTTTTATTGTAATGGGATGTGGAATGGAAAATGGTATAAGGTTTCTTCAATAAATGGGGGATTTATTGAAGTGAATTGGCATGTGTTAGAAATGGTTATGTACTTATTGTGTGGACTTGGTGCTTTATTCTTGTTGGTTGATTAAGTGTTATGGTTTGTGTTGATTTTGTGTAACTGGGTGGTAAGTCTCACTATAAAAGGTGATGGATAGTGGATGGAATATCCGCCATTATGGATAGTGTTTGGGAAGCACTACTAGTTGGAAATGTAGTAGACGGGTTGGACGGAAGCTCCACTGTTTTGGTTGCCTTGTTGTGTGTTGCTTTGAAATATGGATTTTTTTGGGATAATGTGTGATGGTTCTATGGATTAAGGCATATAAGGGGGTTTCCCTTGTTTTATATGGCTTGGTAAGGGTATGTTTGTCTTGTGTTAACTGTTTCACTATTTAATGTTTTATATCAACTACTTTATATAAATGTGCTAACGGTTCTTTCCTGGTGGTGGGTGTAGGGAAGTCATTTGGGGAAATCCTACTGGGTATTATTACTCACCCCTTCTTTAGAACTTGGGTGTTTTTTTAGATTTTGTATTCTGAGACACAGGTAAGGGTAAACCATCTCATTTTGATAGCAGTTCGACATGATTCTTTTGTGATGTTGTGGTGCTTGGAGCATGGATCTTAGTGTGGAGATATGGATGGTGTCCTAGTTCTTTGGGGTCATGTTGGATAGTCTTATTCTTGGTACTCTAATTTTTGGTTTGGTTGTATTTGCATTTGGGAATTTTTATGGAATAGTTGGTTGACTCTTGGTAATGTATGGGTTGGGTTGTTTTGTTGACATGCATCATGTATCTTTTTTGGTAGTGGCATATTTGGTTGGTTGATTTTATCTTAAGGTAAAATCATTCCCCAATGATCCTTAAAGACCTTGGCATTTATTTTTCAGCCTTTGGCACCCTGGGAATTTCGCTTAAGGCCAAGTAGCATTCCTCCTCCCTCTCAAGCCAATGGGATGGGGTGAGATGTTACATGTCAGGTATCACTATCAGTTGGCCTTCGGGCATTGGGAAATATCAAAGCTCCCCAATAGGCATCTATGGTGCAACATAACATTTAGTAATGGTGTCCAACTGGTACACTAGATCAATATATTCTTTACATGATATGTTTACAATGGAACATGTTGTGATGGTGTGTGCTCATGGAAACCATAAGACCTGGAAGTTTCTACATTGAAATTGCATTGCTTCCAGTAATACCACCATTTTTTCACCAATTTTATTTGTGATGGGGTCCAAAAACTCTTGAAATTAAAAATGAGAATATTCTCAGTGGAAAAGGTATACATGATAACCATAATATTCTTCAATGTTCTTTTCAATCACATGTTGAAAGTGCCTTCCATACCTTATCCCCAGCTGAATCCCATCTGAGGCTAGTTTTTTTCCATCAACGAAGTAATTCACACACTGATAAAATGTATCATGAACTAGGGTAGTTATAAGTAACTTTTAAAGCCCCTTTAAGACACCATTGATGCACTTCATAATTTTTTTGGTCATATATCTATAATTATTTCCCCTATCATATGCCAATGTCTATTTTTTTCAATATGCATCATATAACCATACACTTCTTGATTAGTCTTGCAGATTTATTTAAAACTTTCTTCAAACCTCCATTGATCAGGATCATATACTACACAGAAGTGATCATATTTCATATAAATTGATTTTATCTTTATGTTTAAATACTAAAAAATAAAAAAGACATTGCATACCAAGCCTCGCAATTGCATTATTCATAGGTTCATTATGGAATGTTTTCTGTACATTGCTAGTAATGTGTCTGATGCAGTACAGATGATGTGTATTTGGGGGTCTCTATGACAACCCTGCTTTTTATTACACAATTAAACATAATTTATTACATAAACTTCACTTGATAAAACAAATAATATCAAGATGTATAGTGTCTTTGGGGATTAGGATCATTACATAACAACTTAAAACATGAAATACAACATCTTTATTAAAAACTTCTTTTACATGAACACTACATTCCCTCATACTTAGCATTGCATGGGATAACCTGAGGACATGTATAAGAAAAGGGCGAGCTATAAAGCCCAGTAAGGGAATAATCATGGAATAACATGAGGAATACAATACATGTTAGAAAATAGGCATATCAATAGAGAACAAGAGAGGCATAAACATAAATTCATGATAAAGTATGATAATCATAACATGTAAATGTGGAAACAACACTTAACATGGAATTAGCATGAGCCAAGGCTCATTGCACTGGAGCATGAGTAAACCCTCATTGAACATGAAGCACGATTAAACCCTCATTTTAATTGAATTAGTATGATTAAACACCCATTGCACATGACTTATCATGATACTATACTTTACCCAATGCATTGGAGCACTATCAGGGCACACCCTTCTTAAACATTTCATTTGATGCATAAGTGTGCCACATGGATCATAAAACATGGATTCATAAAACATCATCATTTATTCCATGATAAAGGAATGTGGAATTCATACATGAAACTTTATAATAAATAAGTAAATATGTATAAAGGTGAATACCCTTGACATAGAAATGGACATGGTATTCACTACACAATGACATTGGCATGGAAAATCGGTGCGATTTCGGCAGTGTAACGACGTGACGTAGGAATTCATAAAAATGATTGATAAGAGAGAAAGGGGTGTATAATAATATTTACATAAAATGGACAATAAGGGGGTCATATATATACATTCCCCAACAATTGTAATGGAATTTAGATTCATGATACAAAAGAATTTCTCGAATGTAAGTGAGGAGAGATAATTCCTTTCAGAATTTCGGCATAGTAACAGGTGTACATGGGAGGCATTAATGAGAGATAAAGGGGTCTACCATCATTCAAACATAAATAGGGAAGTATGAGGGTGGTGATAAACCATACCTAAACAATTATAATTGAAATTAAAAGAGTATAACAACTTAAAGAAAATTGTACAAAAATGAGAAAGAAAGAAAAACCCTTACTTGGAAGTGTGCTTCCAAAGGCTTGAGAGAGGCTTGAGAGAGGATTATTGGGAGATTGAGGCACCTTGGTAGGATTATAGAGAGAGGAGGTAAGAGTTTGGATGAACTACAAAGGATTTGAGTGAGGAGAAAATGGGATCTTGGGTGAGTTTATATAGGAAAGGTGAGGGAATTCTTTATTATTTAGGTTTGGGACACCTCACATTAAACTAATCCAAAACACAAACCAGCCCATAGTTTTTGCCCATGGTTTTTGGAAAAGGGAAGTGTAAAAAAATATTTTATAAGGAAAAAGTCATAACTTCTTAAAATAATGGGGTTTCATATGTGGAGGTGAGTCACACTCCCAAGGAAAACAATTTAAAAAGACAAAATGTTTAATAAGTCTTGAAGGGTCCACTAAAGCTTTGTAAAATAAATCAAACAAACCAAAAATCACATTATTTTAATGGTAAGACATATATTGGCCTAAAATAAAGTTTATAGTATTTTATTACATCACTATTGGGCCATTATGATGTCATAAAACACATTATATATTTAAACGGTATTTATTTTTTACCCAAAAATTTGACTGTCTCAGAAAATTATGAAAAATTCACCATTAGATAATTTTGATGTCCTAATTCTAAAAATAATATTCATTTTATCTAAATAATTTTCTAAATATGTTAATTTTTACTTTTAAAATAAAAACCGTCATTTATAAAAAAATTCACGGGTTTTTACAAAAATGGATTTCAAACCTTAATAAAAATTACAATTGTATTCATAAAATTATACGATAATTTATATTTAATAAAAATTAATTTAATAATAATAGTAATATTTTATTAAAATATTATTTAATTCAAAAATCCATTAATTCATAAAAATAGATTTCTTAGTTGAACATTAACTAAAAATACTATTTGTGTTAAAAACTATTTCAAGGTAACAATAATAAAATAAAAGTATATTCATTATTATATACAAAAATAATGTACATAACCATTGTGCTAAGGTCTTGTTACATAACCCCTTATAACACCCGCATAAGACTGAAGAGTAAGGTGTGCGATGGTGACAAACTCTTGGGGTGGCTAGGATAACATTGCTCGGGTGGTAATCTCTATCAACTTCCACTTCTCTCGTAGGCAGTCCCGCTCAAGATTAACATATTCAAGCTTGACTTGGGCTTGGTCAATAGTGAATCCTAAAGACGCAACCTCCTTTCCAAGCTCTGATAAATGGGATTCGTATAGGTCACGTCTACTGGATGAGGCCATTGCTTCCTTTTTCTGAGAAAATTGGATTTGTTAAAACCCTATATTTATACTAATCATGTGATCACTGTTCAATGACTATATTAGAAACGATCACAATTTTTAATAGTATTTTAAAATCAAAATACATATAACCAAAGAAGTTGAAATTTTATATAAACATTTTACATAAAGAGACATTTAATTATATTAAGAGGGATTTCCACTAATGAAAGTTTGGGTCGTTACAGTCTCCATGTGTTAGGGTCTGCATTGATTGCCTCATTGATTGCCTGATGCCAATTAGATATCAAACAAACACACCTAATGCAGGTGAAATGGTTGTTGATACATGATAAAAACCAACTCCATGATTCGTAGTTTTCCTTCTAAACAATGAAAAATCAAAGTGGAAGAGGTGAACGATTACCATCTTGGGTTTCCCCAATAAAAATATTCCCTTGAATTTTTCTTATAGAAACATTCCATCAATTTTTATGAATTTTTTTCTGAAAAAATGCAGAGATATAAGGGAGGAATGCCCAAAACAATTGATGAAATTGAACATGAGATGGTTCAAGTTGTTTATCTTGAGACACATGTTCATTCCTATGAATATGGAAGAAAAATTGGTTATTGTGTCTTAGTATGAATAGAAATTTCATAAATACCCGATTCAAGTCATCCCAATCACCATAGACCTTCACAATTGCCTTCTGTTTTTCCATACATGCCTTATTATAAGAAATATCATCACTTAATGTTTTTTGTATCCTCTCTTGAATAAGGGCTATAAGAACATCTTATCATGTCCTAATAATCTCAAAGAAAATGGATGACACAAATTCAGAATCCAATGAGGTATGATCTTGTGTTAGGTTTGGTTGAATGCAAGTATAAGCTACCTCAATCTTTGAGATTCTCTAACCTCCAAATGAAATGTTTGAAATCACCCTCAATCATAATGTACAATCATCCCCATACTTTTCACACCATATGATGTATTTTTTATGCCCTAATTTCAGAAATATATATCTACAATTCCTCTCAATGTAAAATCTCTTAAGTGTGTTTTTAATGCATCTTTACTTGGAAATACCTTCCAACATATAAGGTTTTTTCTATCTTACTAAACATATCTAATACAACTTCAGGAAACTCAGTTGCGGTTGTGAGAAAATTGTAGTTTAATTCAATAATATGTTTCATTTCTTCCAAAAAAGATGCAAAGAGTGGTAGATGATTTATTGTGGGTTGAGAATGTTGTAAAACTAATAGATTTCTAGAAACTTCTTACCAAAATTCTTCCACTCACTCATCATCCGTACTATTTTCACCATCTATTCCATCATTTCAAAAATCCTCATTGGAATTCATATTTACATGTATATCCGAGAGATCATCCAGGTTTTCCTCTTCCAAATCATATGTAATAGCCTCAATTTATTAGGGTGGACCTTCTTTAACCACTCTTGTAAGTCTGTATCTTTGTACAATCGGACATTGTTGTTGTATAGTATAAACATCAACATATAACTCCATTATGGTACCATTAGGAAAATAAATTTATTTCTTGGTCCCACTATGCATCAGAAACCAATGGACAAGCTAGATACCAAAGTGTAGTCAAGAATTGAAAATGTTTATAGATCATAGACTTGATCTCTTAATCAGGTCCCAGATTTAAGGAACCACAAATTCTATCTTGAAGTTCAGTTTGGGTTACAAAATTATCTATACTAACCAGTGTTGTTGGTTGTGTACTATAATAATCTCCTTGCTCAGTTTGAATAACCTCTATGTAGCAGTACACATAGGAAAACATGACTCACTACGTAAAAAAAATTTGATCAAAATTTTGATAGTGTAACTAATATTGACAATGATGGTTGACCATATCATATTTATTATACTGAAATTTTATAACATATTTTTATACCCTTAAATATGATACTAATGTTTCATTATATAAAATTGTATTAGAATATAAGTCACAGAATGTTTTGGAAAACAAGGTAAAAAAAAGAGAAAACAACAAATCAGTTTATTTATCATTAATAAAATGAAAATTATGATCATATAAAGTGAAATAAAGAAGAAAAAACACACTAAATAACACATTAATTCCTTACAACATACAAAAAATACCTTGAAAATTTTCAATAGAACATGGTTTGGATGAGATGAGCCTCACATTGGAAGTGAGGTAAAATCCATCTTATTTTTAATTGGTAGACTAATAACATCTTTCAAAGGGATGTACTTAACTTATGAATTTTCAAAAGATTTCAGCATAACCCTCTAGTCCCACCACCCCCTCCACAATTCCTTACAAACTTCAAAGAGATGGCGGGCCTCGCTGATATGGACCTCTAACCCTGATAGTGATGGGTCACTATCACCTAGTCGGGATTATAGGCGGTCAGATTTTAGGGAAGATGAAATTGTGGAGGTGATGCCAACAAGTGGAATTGAAGGTTCCCCACCTGAGGTGTGTGTTGACTTGATAGATTTTTCATTCAATAATTACGAAGGTTGATGAAAATGAAATGGGGAATATCTTATTAGCATAAAATTCAATTTTGTATTTGTTGGGGAAGGTGCACTCATGGTAGGAAAATCACATGAACTGAAAGGATCGAATTTGGTATTTTGTTCACATTATTTGAATTAAAAAGAAATGAAATATTCAATAAAGGAAATAATGCATTTTAGTCCCATTGGGTGATTAGGTATATGGAAAAAAAATCACCCACACATAGTTTTATTAATGCCAAAAAACAAGATATTAAAAAATTAGAGATTTAAACAATGAACCAACATTAAAAGGACCTTTGAAAATTGAAAACTATAAAAGAAATAAACAAGAATGAAGAAATATAGAATGTCGTACATGAAAGGTTCGGTAGTCCTAATTTGGGGATACGTACATTGGAAAAAATGGTGATTATATGTATATATCAAGGTATGTGTGTTAGTGTGAATAATGGTTTTGGAACTTGAAAGATTTGGGAAAAAGTGTCTTTCCAAATGGATGGTGTTTTTTTTCAAATGATGATGTTTAGTTGGCACTTTTAGGCTTGTCCTCGAAAAAAAAACCCTCTTAAGACATGACCCTTGGTTGTGGAATTGTGATCTGTATTGAATGATGGAAAAAATGTGAATGTATGTGATGTATGACTAACAAGGGGTCTTGTATATAGTTGGTGTACCTTGGAAAGGGGAAAGGGGATATGCTTAAAAGGGAGTTTGGAGGTGAGAAAGTGAAAGGTTTATTTTAGTGTAGAAATATGTATGTATTTGATAGTTTGATAAAAATCACCTCTATTTTTACTTCATGAGAATCCTTGGATAGTTAAGAAAAATATATAGGGACACATGGTGCACAAGTTTAGTATTACACTCAAACTAGTGGCCCTGAGATAGACTTTTTATGATTATGGGACATGCCCCTCGGTTGAACCAGTGAGGGTGACACCAAGTGTTGGGGTAGATTGATTGCGGGTATCTAGAGCCGGTGGACATTGATTGTGAGAATGTTGATAGATTAATCCTTGACTATCTCGACTAGCTACTAAGATCCCATGACACCCACTTTACATGTATTTTACTTTCCTCTATTTTTTGGCACTTTATAAAATAATTTATACTGTTATGTTTTCTTACTAAAACCTACACTACTAAAATTTCAATCATTTGCAATGGGGCATTTGCGATGGAAAAATACCCCATCGAAAATATTATTCAAGCATGAACTATTTGGAACAGATATAATATTCCAATGCAAATAGTAATTATTTGTGATAGAATATTACATCTTTTAGAAATAGTTTTGGAAGAATTTCCCATCGAGCAACGTGAAATATATTCACGATGGGAATTTGTGATGGATTTCTACATCCATATCAAATTCCTATTAACTCAGGACTATTTGGGATGGGCATTAATGCCTGTTGCAAATACTTTTGATTGTAAAACTTTTTGTGATGGAATTAATTCCACCACAAATAGTCTATCACAAAAACTCCATCGATTTAACATCATGCGCCCCTCTTTTATTCTTCATCTCATTTCTTCTTCCCTCTCTCGAACTGATGAAACTAACCCTACCCGGTCGTCCCACTCTGTGCAGCTTCCAAAATGACCATTGCTACTGATTTTTTGCTGATTTCATATCAGATCTTCTAGGTATGGACTCCGCTTCTCTCCTTCGTCATTATTATTATTTTTTATTTTGGTTCAATGTTGTAAATACTGGTTTGGTAAAATCCTAGGTTTATAAATTTACCCAATTTGTATAATTTATTTGATATTTAGGGTTAATATAAATTTATTATTCCCTATTTGGGTGCCTGGGTACCACAAAAGTTGCTTTAATTTGATTTAAGGTATTTTTCTCATTGTTTGATCTTTAGAATTAATAGATTATTATTTTTTGTGTTTAGGGTTGTTGGAAGTTTATTATTTTATGTTATTATTTGAAATATGATAAGTATTGAAATATGATAAATGTTTATAATTGTTAAGTGATATATATATATATATATTAACATGTTAATATGCATAAGTATATATATGCGCGCGTGTTTATGTATGTATATAGATTTGATATGTCAATTTGCTTAAAAAATGTGTAATAATAAATTTAGTTTAAAAAGATTTAATTAAGAAATTATGTAATATATATATAATGTATGAAATAAATAGAAGTGAGAGATTTTTAATAACGATTAGAAAATTAATTTAAAGAAAAGGTTTTAACATAACATTATTTATAAGAATTATGTTTTATAAAAAATTGTTAAAAAAACTGTTTAATGAAAAAACAATAACAATTTAAAATATGTAATATTTATTAAAAACTTAGTTAATAATAATTAGGATAATATTTTTTAATACTTTGTAAAAAATATAACAAATACAAAGAATTATTAAAAAATCATAAAAAATATAAATTATTAAAAATGTAGTATTAATTTAAATAATTAGTGAAAATAATTAAATAATTTATAATATTTAATAATTAGCGATTCTTTATTACTAATCAATTGTAAATATTATTGATAATTATAAGTTATTAATAATAATTTTCAAAAAAATTATAAAAAATATAACAACTATTAGAAAATCACAATAATTCCAATAAATGTTGTATTAGTTAAAATAATTAGTATTAATAATTTGTATAAATGTTGTAAAAACACCCGAATCACACAAATACTATAATTCATCCAGGGTAAAAATTATTAATTTAAAAATTATTAATTTAAAAATTATTAATTCCAAATAAAAATCAATCCAAAATAATTATTAATTCAAAAATATTAAGTCAAAATTATTTATAAATTATTTATATAAATTATTAATTCAAGATAATAAAATTTATTTATAATCAAAATTAACTATAAGTAAAATTATTTATAAATTATATATATATATATGTTTATATAGATTTGTAATTTTTATATTTGTCTAAAAATTTGTTAGAATATATTTGATGTATTTATATTAATTAAGAAATTGTGATATATATATTGCAATTATTAAAATTTAAATAATAAATTAAATAATTAATAATAATAATTACATAATTTATAATAATTAATAATTAATTAGTCAATATTATTAATAAATAGTAAATATTAGTGTTAGTTACAAATTATTATTATTAGTTTGAAAATTTGAGGAAATTATGTAAATATGTAAAAAATTGTAAAAGAAAAAATATAAGTAATTGTTAAATATTAGTAATATTTATTATAAATTAAGATATAAATAATAAATAATTAGTATTACTTAACAAATAATGTTATCAACTCATAAAAATTTAAAAAATATTTTTAATAAAATACCAAATTTTTTATCAAACCTTGCAAAAAAATATAAAAAATAATAACTATTAAAAATTCAAAATATTTCATATAAATGTTTAATTAATTAAAATAATTTGTATTAATAGTTTTTATAAATATTGTAATATATATATATATATATAAATAATATATATAAATAATATATATAAATAATATTAATAAAATATTAAAAAATATTCTCTCGTGTGTGGTGTTACCAAACACCCGATGCTCACAAATGTTACGTCGCGCCTAGGGTAAACCTCACATTCTGGACTCAAAAGTGGTATTTGAATTTTCATACGATACATAGTTTTAAAGATACTTTAAATTTTAATAATAAATTATAATAAAAATATTAAATGAATTACCCTCACATGTAATGTAACTAAACACCCGACGCTCACAAATATTATGTCTCACCAAGGATAAATGCTACTCCCGGACCCAACGATGATCTCTAATTTTTTATACAATACACTGTTTGGGAGACACTTAATTTTTTTATAAGAAATTATAATAAAAATATTAAACAAATTATGCTCACGTGTCATGTAACCAAACACGTGACACACACAATTGTTATGTAGAACCTAGGGTAAACCCATCATCCCCAATCTAATGGTGGTCTTATATTTCTGATACGATGCACCATTACAAAAATACTTCAACTTTTTTGTAAAAAATGAAAATGAAAATATTAACTGAAATTATCATCGTGTGTGATGTCACTAAACTCTCAATGCGTACAAATGTAATGTCGCACATAGGATAAATCCCACATCCCAGACCCAATGGTGGTATGATTTTTCTCATACAAGACATCGTTTGGGAGATATTATTTTTTTCCACACCCATGTTTTAATTTTTCCTTGGTTCTGGCTCGGGTTGGGTTCTCGGTTGTTTTCCTTGGGAACTAGGTGTGATAGGTTTGAAATTTTGGGATATTCTGGCCAGGGTTCTAGTTGAGTCCCAGTTTAAATTTTTGAGTTTTTTTTGAAAAATGCATATTTTGGGTTTGGCGACATCTGGAGGACGGTTTGGAAACCGTGTGGCTTCACCCAGGCAACCGTGTGGCCTTCCCGTCTTTGAAAAATAAAATAAGAATTAAATGAGTAATAAAATGAAAATAAAATAATATAATAAAGGTAAAATGAAATAAAAAAATGTTTTAAAAATAATAATGATAATATTATTATTAATAATATTTTTATGATTATTTTTATTGTTAAGATTATTATTAATTTATCATTATTATTATTTAAGTTATTATTATTATTGTTAGATTTTTTAGGGTTTCAAATTCCCCCCTCTTCCCTTCCCCCTCTTCTCACACACCCCCTTCCCCCCTTCCCTATCTGCTCGTGCGACCCCCCTACTGGGCGCACCTCCCTTCCAGTGACCTCCCTCCGATGTCCCTCCCTCATGAAACCCCACTAATGCCCTGTTCTCCCTCTCCCCTCTCTCTCTTGACCCGCACGTGACTCCCCCTTAGGGTTCTCTATGGCCACACGACGCACCACCCTATGGCCTCCTCCGTCCGTCGATTTCTTCCTCCATTTCTTCACAAATTTTGTCCGAAGATTCAAGGTATGGTCCTATGCTCATCCTCCTATCATTTTCTTAGCCGATTTCAGTCTTTCCATCACCCCTCAAGATTCTTTTGAAACCCTAGGGTTTGGGGTTAATGGATTCCTCATTTTTTTTTTCTAGGGTTGTGTGAATAGTCTCTCAGGACCTTTGGGTTGTTGTTCGGGAAACCATCAATGAAGGCGAGGCGGTTTGGGAGATTTCAGTTTTCCGCCACCATCTGAGGTATAGATTTTGTGCTGCTGGTTTGTTTTACACTTGTTATATTATGTTCTTTATATATTTTAAGGTTCCTTGTAATTAATGTGTAGTGTATGGTCCCTGATTTATGGTTTCGATTCGCCGGGTCTAAGGCGAATCACCTGCATATGTATAGGTAAGTATATATATATATATATATATATATATATATGAAGGTTCCACCGTTATGTATTAATTTACCCATGGTAGTGAAATACATGTATGGGGTAAGGTGTGCCTATGTATATATATGAAAGATGCAAGTGTAGGTGAGTGGAGAGTAGTAGATGCATATAAGAATATATGTGAGGATCCCCTTGCACATGTTAATGGCCATGAGGGTGTGTCCATAGGGTATATGTGTCCATATATGTGTGTAAAAGTGAATATTCTTAGTTGGGGAGAAACATCTTCTTGTTAGAAAGCACCAAGTGCTGAAAGTTCGGTTTGGTTCCACCCTAAGGTAAGTCCCCTATTCCTATGCCTTAATTTGAATTCCATAATTGTTTGAGTGTTTTAAAAATTTATTTTAATATTAAATAGTATATACATGCTATTCAATGTGATGGAAATGCTTAGTGTTGGACTTCTCTTTATTTTTCACGGTTCGATTTTAAGTTTTGAAATGTGCAGTCATTATTTAAGTATGATTCCAAGATTTATTTAGAATTATTTACCCTTTAAAAGCTTAAAAGAGTTTTCTAAAATGGTTTTGGTCATGTGGTTTTTATTTCCCAAGATGTTTTATGTGTTTATATTAGTTTTGGAAGTTGAATTGAATGAAGATGAGTTAGTGTGTGATTTTTAAAAAATAGAAAATATCATGTTTTGGTTTGTTTGGAAAAATGAAAGGGTTTTGGTATGACTTTGATATTAATTGGTATTTTTAATTTCTTTAAAGGTTTTATTTGTTTTAAGAATAGTTTCAAGATATTTTTTAAAATATTAGTTCCTTGGTTGTTTAATTGGTCTTTCAAAAGGTTTTAGAAAGTGTCGGGTGATTATGCTTTTCTAAAATGAAAATATTCCTTGAAAAGTAATGAGGCCCATTTAAAACTTTAAGAATGGTTTGTGAAAATGGAAAACCCATCTTGGGGAATTTTCCCTTATTTTAGCAAAATTATGTGGTTTTTGAATGTTTGAATTGTGAAATGTTCCCAGTAAAGAGGCTTGTGCATTTTGTGTGTGAAGGAAAAGGGGGTATGTACTCATGGAGGGATATCAGTGGTGAGAGGGTAAATGTGTTTTTGAATAAAGAAAATGACATGTTATTGTTTTTTAGTTTGATGAAAACTCACCACCACTTAAAATAGATCACATGGGAAGCCCGAGGTATCTAGGTGGGTGGATTAGGACTAGTACGCTAGATGATATGGAAGTGGATCATCCCAATTTTGTCTAGATGGATTGATGCTGACAAAACTAACTAAACATGGATGATGATCGGGGACCAATAGGTTATGTGGGTGTTCCTTACTAGTGGCTCATGCACGGGAACATTGTTGGTTGTTGTTTATAAGTCAAATTTCACCAAGGTACGAGGTTCCTAGGGACCCATTATGCTAGTTACCTATAGGGATTGACCGTGGTGCTCACTTATGACACAGTGCTTGTGATGTGATTTTCATTTCAGTTGTTTAATGATTGATCTCTCTTTTATGAAAACTCTATATTTTATTTAAATTTCTTTCCTTTCATTTTGAAATGTTAATGCAATCTTGGAATCTATTTTGAAAATATAGCAGAAGAGAAATTCTTTTCTTGAAAATGAAAAGTTGTTAATTGAATTTTTAAGGAATGAAAAACATCATTTTATTATGTATAATATTTAAAATAGCATGTTTGGGGTTTCTTTTTAAAGGTAAGGTAATATAGGCATTGTTTATCCTTGGCATTCCCACTGAGCATCTTGGTGCTCATGCCTACTCCATCATTTAAATTTCAGGCTCCTCAAGTTTTGGATTTCTCTTGGAGTGAACGTGATTCTATGTTTGGTGGTGACTCATGAGGTCACTTGGAGGTATGTTTAGCTGTGCGATTTTATTTTATTTTCTCTTCTAGTGTTTATTTATTTTGTCCATTTTTTATTTGTTTATCTATATTTTATTTATGGGACAAAACATTCCCAAATTTCTTGTTTTGACACCCAACACTAGTTGTTAGCCCATGGGAATCATGAATGCCCTTCGGTTCTTGTTGTATATTGACTCAGGTGACCGGTTCAGTTTCAACCCAGGTTGGTTCGTGATAAAATGGTATCAGAGGAGGTCATGCTCTTTTGAGTCTTGTTCCTTGGGTAAGAGTCTGGTAGAAAGGATTTAGTATTATCGTGATTTGACATTTTGGTTATGAGTGTGGTTCCTGGCCATCACACCTCATGATGAGAATCAAGTCACCAGACAAAGTCGAGTTTTATCTGAGTCATTTGGTTCTTGTGGTTCGTTGATGTTTAGAGAAATGAAAAGAGAGTTGGGTCGATGGTCTCAATGAGATCATAGTGTCTAGCAGGCCATGTGGAGACAAGGAAATTACCCTAGAACACTCTTCATGATGATAGAGTGATTGGCATATGGCTGCCAACCATATGTCCAAGATACCCACCGATGCTAATTTCCTCTTGCATTATCTTGTGTCTCCTTGGGTTCTAAAAATTAATCTGGAATTTTTTTTTGAAAAATTTAAGGAATCTGGAATTTAAAATGGGAATGGTTTGTGTTGGTCAGAGTGGATACTCAAGAGGGGGGGTGAATTGAGTTCCAATAAAAAATTTTGTTAAAAATATTTCTATTAAAATCCCCCAATTAAAATCTAAGTTAAACTGTAGTGAATTTGTAAAACTGTAAGAGTTCGATTTAGTTCTCAAAAGATTGATTAGATCTCAGTTAATTTAATTATAAGATTAAATTGGATTTTGAAACTAACCTACTGAATTATAATATTTGTAAACACTTGCTAGATTAACTATCAAAGTAACTTTAAAAACAATTTTATATTTCAAAGTAATTAGCAGCGGAATATTCAATATAGGTTAAGACAAAAAATAAGTAAGCACAACAGTTTTAAAACAAGAGGTTCAGTCTCAAGATGAAACTTAGTCCTCTCAAAAAATTTATATCAATTTTGATCCAAACCCTAGATCGGGGTAAACAACAGTACAAATACTGTCCAGGTACTAAGACCTCTACCACAGTTTGTCATGGGAAAACAAAACAATAGCACACAGGCTATTCAGGTCCTACTTGACCTCTACCACTATCCACAGTAGGATACAAGAGAGTTATATATTGTTTGTGTGAGGATTTAGAAATCCTTCAGTTTAGCACAGGAGACAGTGTGAGTATAGAATATACAGAGTACACACACTGCTCAAATGTAAATAAAAGAATCACTGAGAGAGTATATAAGAGTTTAGAATGATCTAGTGATTTGAAGTGCAGCTCTGAACTCCTTTGATTAATCAGGAATGCTTCCGAGTATTTCTCTGATTTTTGTCTGAAAAACAGAGGGTTGTTTTCTTTAGGTTCAGTTTGATCAGCTTGAGTGTAGGAAGAGATCGTTGTAGATCTTCACTCCTTGACTAAAGTTTAGCTTGTGTTCTCTTCTTGTATGAATGGATTAATGTATGTCCAGTGTTCTTACAGTATGGATGTAGCCTTTATTTTCTGTGTGTATGCACCACTGTTCATCACTCTTTAGTCCTTATTTCCCGCACACTTATGCCTGGCCTTTGTCCTTCCTTTTATAACTTTTAGCTCCGATCAATGGGAATGATTACCTTTTTATAGGTACGAGGTACGATTCCCTAACATGCCAACAAATATCATTAAATAACATTAATTTCATTAAAATCATCAAATATGACCATTAGAACTATTTTAATAATATTGACAAAGTATAGAGTTTAAGTATCAGTGACTGGTTAAATCTTTCATCAGTATCTCTCTGTTGGTAGACTTGTAACAGTAGACTTTGTATAGCAGTGAGATCCTATCGGTATCTCTTTGTTCTTGTATCGGTAGCTGCTTGTATCAGTAGCAGTTACTCCGTGTATCAATAGCTCTATGTACCAGTGACTCCTTCTATCAGTAGCTTTGGTCTATCAGTAGCTCGTCTTGTTCTAATGGTAGCTCTACTTCTATCGGTAGCTGTCTGTATCGGTGGATGTTTTATTGGTGGAATTTATATATCGGTAGCTTGTCTGTCTTGGTAGACTTGTTCTATCAGTGGCATTGGATTACCGGTGGACTTATACAGACCAGTATTTATGTGTATCGGTGACCTTTCTGTAATGGTAGACTTGCATATACTGGTAGACTTATATATACCGGTAGCTATGTTCTGTTTCAGAGACTGTCTATTCATTCTATCGGTAACCTTTGTCTATCGATAGACTAATTACCAGTAGGTCTCTGTTTGTCTGTATCAGTAGCTATGTGCATACCAGTAGACTTAACACTTATCTGTTCTATGAAACACATATATTGATAGAGTTAATATATAGATAAACATTATTTGGGACTATCAAAGCATGTGAAATCATAATTGGGATTATCAAAACAGGTGAGGTCAACAGTTTGATTTTCAAAAAGAGTGGAATGTGGGTTTTTAAAATTTCTTTAAATGAGTATTTATAAAGGTGTATTTTTATTAAATGGTTTTGTGTGAATGAGGATGAGTTTATCAGAATTGGGTTTTATTAATCTCAACTTCTGGTTTGTTGTAATTAATTTTTTGGAAAAGCATGAATTAAGTTAATATGGGTTTTGGAAAATATGTTCTAAATGGGATTTTCTAAACTATTGAAAAGTGTTTTGAATGGAATGAAATATTTTGAAATTGGTGTGTAAGATTTGAAAGTGAGTTTTTATTTGAATGTTTGGTGATTTTATGAAAAAGGTTTATGATATTTAAGTTGGGTTTTGATTTTTTGGCTAGTGGTTTTGAGAATTAGAAAGTGTGGGTCGAATGTTTGTTTTGAAAAAATGGAGAAGGTTTGTTTTGACCCTTGGTAACCTATTGAGTGATCACATGCATGGGTATGTATGGAAAGGTGGATGGTCAATGGAATAAGTGGATGAGTGTCTCGGTTGACATGGGGTGGGTGCCTGATATGGCACTAAAACATGCATGTGTGAGGCCCATGAGATTCCATTGGTGAATATGAAACCCACCAAGCCTAAATTCTTTTAAATGTGATTTTAAAGATAGGATATGATTTTTTCATAAGAGGTGTTGGTTGGTGTATCATATGTGTTTTTGGGAATGTTGTTGTGGGATGTTTTGAGTTTGAAAACCCCTCCTTTTTGAATGATGTCTCATGTTTGTTTTTCGTCAATTTGTTGGGTTGAAGTTTTGGTTAGTGGTCTCTTTCAAGGAGTGTTTCGAGAATTCCTTATAGTGGTTCCCTTTTTGCGTCGATGTTTTTCATGGTATATTTTGACTAATGGACCATCTTGATTTGGTTCTTGGGTTTTCTTGTTCACTAGGGTACACCCCCATAAATAATTAATGCATGACTGAAATCCGGCCACGGGCAATCCACCATTGGCAGGTCCTCCAATTGATCAAAGTACAGACTCTCTTCTTGGGTTTTTGGGTTTAGTTTGTCTCTTTTTTTAGGGTAAAAATATCCTCATGTAGTGGAAGAGTGTATTTGGAAGTATTTGAAAGAAATCATAGTTTCTTGAGTTGCTGGAATCACTAAAGGTGAAGTTATGAATCTTTAAGCCTTAAGTTCCTACTTGGAAGCAGTGAAGGGAATTCCAGTGAGGAAAGTAGAAATCAGTCTGGGTTGTGGGTGCAAGACATTTTCTTAAAGGGAATTTGTACCTTTCATTGGTTTCATTTAAGAAAGGGTTCATTCTAGGCCAATAGTGTGGAAAGTTTGGTCATAAGATGCTATTATGGTCGTATACAGAAATTGTGTGCTGTTTGGGACTCGGTTTAAGGTCCCTCTCCTTGTAATGTTTCTATTGATCAAAATGGTCATGTATGATGATGCTTTGTGGTGTCGTTTTCTCGCTCGAGTGAAATGTTCAAGGTTGAGCAATCTTATGAGCACTTCTGTTTTGAGAAAAGTGTGTTTTCCTTAAAGAAATTCTGAATTTCTCCATTTTAGAGGAAGGTGTATTCTATGTGTATTTCCTCTTGATGTTTCTCAGTATAAGTAGAAAGGGGTGATGCAAAGTCATATTCTACGCCCATATCTTGGTGAATTTTCCATGTAAGGGTAATCATATTTCGGGATGTGTTGTGTCGTTTGGTGTTGTCTAGGTTGCAGTATGGTTGCTTGTGGAACTAATAGGAGAAGTTCCGTTTGGGGGTTTCCATTACCTGAATATGAGGTAGGATATGATTCAATCAATACAAGTCCATCCTTAGATCCTGGAGTGAATCTAGAGCACAATTAGGAACCCCAAGTGTGTAAGAGATCTTGGTCTATTGTATGTCTTCTGTATGGGAAATAAAGAGAGTTTAAGCCCTGTGTAGTTGTTTGTTCTAATGGTCCCATTTGGTGGGAAAATGCATAGAAACCTTGCTTTCATGTTGTGACCCACTTGGGTGGAAGAATTTATCCTTGTTTATAAAGAGGTGTGGCCATCCCATTTTCCTAAAACTCCATTAGTTGTGTCTCACTGAATGTGAGCCTCTGTTTGGTGGCCATTGTATGGACAACCTTATGAATTGACCTCATTTTTGGTCTGGTATCATTTGAGGACAATGATACCCCATGGTAATAGAGAATTTTTTTGTGTGTTTCCATCGATCCTAGAGTCTTATTTCTTCGAATCCCTTGTGATAAGGGACTTAGTTGGTGCGAGAAATTTCTGATTTAGCCCATGTTAGGTTCTTTTGTTAGCTCATGCTAGTGGGATGAATTAGTTAGTCCTTTTGGTGGATAAACCCATAGTGGGACTCATGAGGTTGCCTATGAATTAATATAGTGTTAGACTCTCCCTTATGGTGGGGAGTCTGTTCGGGCATCCCCGTGTTGATAATTCAGTTCTCCTCCTAGTGTTGGTTTGGGGGCAGGTAGACTCGTTTGCGGATATCTAACCCCAAGCTTCTTTCTTGGGTAAATTTTCGGATTGAAGCATACCCAACTGTTTCACTAAATTAAGGTTATGAGAGTATTTATCAGATGTGTTTTGGTATTTTTTTGTTATTTTAGATAGGTGATGTGGGTTTTGATTGACAATGTATGAGGTACTTCAGTTTAAGAAGTTGGATTGTGTGTGATGAGAGTATCCTTTCCTTTTATCGATCAAATGGATGTGATTTCTCTTTTTGGGGTGGGTGAAACTTAGCGGAAATTCCATTTGGGTCCCCTAAGTTTAATTTACAAGTCATTTTATTTTTTGGAAGTGTGCTTGCCTCTTCTCATTTTCAGGCATTGGAAATATCCTTTAACTGTAAAGGAGTACCAGTTACAATTTTGGGGTTCGGTCTTGTTGCGGCTTTCTGGGGGTAGAAAGTGTTATGGTGGGGAGAATTGTCACACTTGGGTTTTAATTTTTCCTCAGTTCAGGATCGGTTTGGGTTCTTAGTTGTTTTACTTGGGAACCGGGTGTGATACGTTTTAAGTTATGGGATATTCTGGTCAGGGTTCAGGTTGAGTCCTTATTTAAAATTTTAAGTTTTTATTGAAAAATGTGTGTTTTGGGCTTGGTAGCATCTGACACATGGGAAGAGCATGGTTTGGAAACCATGAAGATTCACCTAGGAAGCCGTGCGGTCTTCCTGTCTTCGAAAAATAAAATAATAACTAAATGAGAAATAAATGAAAATAAAATAAAATAAGAAATGTAAAATGATTTTTTTTAAAAATTAATATAATAATAATGATAATATTATTATTAAGAATATTATTATTATTATTATTGGTAAGATTATTATTAAGTTGTTATTATTATTAATTAAGTTATTGTTATTATTATTACTATTATTAGGTTTGTTTTTAGGGTTTCTCTTTCCCCCCTCTTCCCTTCCCCCTCTTATCATGCACCCCCTTTCCCCCTTCCATGTCTTCTCATGAAACCCCCTGGTATGTCCACCTCCCTTCTAGTGACCTACCTCCAATGAGCACGCCTCCGACCACCCTCCCTCATGAAACCCTTCCGGCACCCCATTCTCCCTCACCCCTCTCTCAATCGACCCGCACGCGACACCCCCCTTGGGGTTCTCCCTAGCCTCACGATGCACCACTCTCTGGCCTCCTCCATCCATCAATTTCTTCCTCCATTTCTTTGAGAATATTGTCTGAATATTCAAGGTATGGTTCTATTCTCTTCCCTCTATCCTTTTATTGGTCTATTTTAGTCTTTCTATCACTCATCAAGATTCGACTGAAACCCTAGGGTTTGGGGTTAATAGATTCTTTAGTTTTCTTTTGTCCTAAGGTTTTGTGAATGGTCTCTCAGGACCTTTGGGTTCGTGTTCTGGAAAATTCCGCTGAAGGCAAGGCAGTTTGGGAGATTTCGGTTCACCGTTGCCAACCAAGGTATGGATTTTATGTCATTGGTTGGTTTCGTACTTGTTATATGGTGTTCTTTTGATTTTTTAAGGTTCCTTGTAATTAATGTGTAGTGCATGGTACATGATTTGTGGTTCTGAGTTTCCAGGTCAAAGGCGACTTGCTTGCATATGCATAGGTAAGTATATATATATATATATATACGTGTGTGTGTGTGTGTGTGAGTGTGTGTAGGTTCCTCTGTTATACGTAAATTCACCCATTGCAGTGAAATACATGTATGGGGAAAGGTGTTCCTATGTATATATATGAAAGATGCATGTATAGAAGAGGGGATACTAGTAGATTCATATAAGCATATATGTGAGGATCCCCTTGCACATGTCCATGGCCATGCAGGTGTGTGAATAGTTTCTAGGTGTTCTTATATGTATGTGAAAGTGCATATTCTTAGTGGGGGAGTAGCAAATTGTAGTTATAAAGCGCCAAGGGTTGAAAGTTCGATTTGGTTCCACCCTAAGGTAGGTCCCCTATGCCTATGTATTTAGTTTGAATTCCATAATTTTTTGAGTGCTTTAAAAAGTGATTTTTATATTAAATAGTATATACATGATATGAAAAGTGATGGTGATGCTTAGTGTTGGACTTATCTTTATTTTCCATGGTTCACTTTTAAGTTTTGAAATGTGTAGTATTCATTTAAGTATGATTCCAATCTTTCTTTAGAATTCTTGACACTTTAAATGCTTAAAATTATTTTCTAAAATGGTTTTGGGAATGTGTTTGGTATTTCCCAAGATGTTTGATGTGTGCATATTGGTTGTGGAAGTTGAATTTAATGAAGATGATTTAGTGTGTGATTTAAAAAAAATCTAAAATCTCATGTTTCAGATAGTTTGAAAAAATGCACGGGTTTTGGTATGAATTTGATATTAATTAGTAATTTCACTTTATTAAAAGGGTTTCTTTGTTTTAAGCATGGTTTTAAGCTATTTTTTTTAAAAGTGTTGTCCCTTGGTTGTTTAATTATGCTTTCAAAAGGTTTTGTAAAGTGTCAGGTGATTATGATTTTCTAAAATGAAAAGATTCCTTGCAAAGTAATGAGGATCATTTGGCACTTTAAGAATGGTTTGTGAAAAAGGAAAACCCCTCTTGAGGAATTCCCCCTTGTTTTAGAAAAATGATGTGTCCGTTGAATGTGTAAATTATGACATGTTCCCAGTAAAGAGGCTTGTGCATTTTTGTGTGATGGAAAAGGGGGTATGTACTCAAGGAGGGATATCAGTGGTGAGAGGGTTAATGTGTTTTTAAATAAAGAAAATAACATGTTATTATTTGTTAGTTTGATGAAAACTCACCACCACTTGAAATAGAGCACACGAGAATCTTGGGGTATCTAGGTGGGTGAACTAGGACTAGTATGCTAGATGATATAGAAGTGGATCATCCCGATTTCATCTAGCTGGATTGACACTTACAACACTAACTAAACATGGATGATGATTGGAGACGACAGGGTTATGGGGGTGCACCCTACTAGTGAATCATGCTCTTGAACACTATTTTCCGTGGTTTCTAATCTATGTTTCACTGAGTTACAAGGTTCCTAGGGCCCTATTGTGCTAGTTACCAATAGGGATTTACCATGGAGCTCGCTTATGACATGGTTCTTATGATGTGATTTTTATTTCAGTTGCTTAATGTTTGATCTCTCTTTTTTGAAAACCATATTTTTTATTTAAATTTCTTTCCTTTCATTTTGAAATGTTAATGCATGCTTGGAATCTATTTTTAAAATATATCATAAGATAAATGTTTTTCTTGAAAATGAAAACTTTTTACTTGAATTTTAAAGGAATGAAAAACATTGTTTTATTATGTCTCATCTTCAAATTAGCATGTTTTGGGTTTCTTTTTAAAGTTAAGGGAATGAGGTGTTGTTTATCCTTGGAATTCCTATTGAACATCTCAATGCTCACACCTACTCTATCTTTTCAGTTTCATGTTCCACTAGTTTTGGATAACTCTTGGATTGAGTGTGATTCTATGTTTGGTGGTGACTCATTAGGTCACTTGGAGGTATGTTTAGTTGTGCTATTTTATTTTATTTCCACTTCTAGAGTTTATTTATTTTGTCCATTTTTTATTTTTTTATATGTCTTTTATTTATGGGACATACTATTCCCAACTATCTTGTTTTGATGCCCGACACTAGTTGTTAGCCCATGGGGACTGGGAACGCCCTTCGGTAATTGTCATAGATCGACTCAAGTGACCAATTCAGGGTCAACCCGGGTTGGTTCTTGACACTATTATTTTCAAAAAAATAGTGTGTATCTAATATAATATATTTAATATTTTTATTTTATATGTGTTGAGCCTCTACAGGCCCTGTAATCTAGTGATAACCCATTACCCCACTTTGATTATATTCCCTAGAATATTTCAAGGTGTTAAAAAATAATAATAATTTACAAATAGTCAAAGTGATTAGTAATAATTATTCTTATTTCTATTGATTTTTAGATAAATATTAACTCAAAAAGTAGACATCAGTTTATGTTACATGATCGTGATTGGATAAATCATCAAAAAAATCCAAACAGATCTGGTATAAATCCTTTCTATATTGAAGGTGTTTAAACCTTTATATCATTTGCATCATCGAATTCAAATTTTATTTCTAAAGGAACAATTAAATTTCCATGTCAGAAATGCGATCTTAAGATATTCAAAATATTTGAAAATGTTAGACTTAATCTTTTTCATTTTGGTTTTTAGAATGATTATATTTTTTTGGTATCAACATGGTGAAAATAATTTAGTAAAAAATACATTTTTTTGGGTTTTGGATCCATCTTTTAAAAATTTAGTACATGAGGCCGTTGGTCCGTCTATTCCTGAAACAACAACTCAAAATGATATTCCAAATCCTAAATCATAACCTTCTCAGTTTTAAAATTTATTGAAATCTGCTGAGCATGCATCATATATGGGATTCCAAAGGATAAAACTTGAAGATGTTACAAAATTTTTGGCTATTAAGTCAGATTTTGGAATGCCAAATACTTTTTTTGATCAGATATTATCTTTGGTTAAATCATTGTTGTCTGATGGAAATACATTACCTGCACGTTTCTATGAAAGTAAGATATTGGTTCATAATTTGGGTCTTAATTATCAAAAAATCCATGCATGTTTAAATGACTCCATCTTATATTATGGTGATTAAGAATCCTTGGTTAATTGTCCAACATCTATATTATCGAGTTATAAAGAGGTGAAATAAGGAAAGTTCGAAGTTCCTATGAAATAGTTGATGTATTTTTCAATTACACCTCATTTACAGTGTTTATTTATGTCTCACAACACGTCTAGATTGATGAAATGGAAAAAATAAAATACTTCCATCAGTAAAATCTTAAATCATCCATGTGATAGCGATTAATGGAAATAATTTGATTAGACGCATCCTTATTTTGATTCAGAACCTCATAACATATGCTTAGGCCTTTCTAATGATGGTTTTTGTCTATTTGGTGCTTATGGTAGTCAATATTCTTGTTGGAATATTTTCATTACTCCTTACAACTTACCTCCTTGGATGTAGATGAAGGAACCATATATATATTTGATGCTATTAATTCCAAGACATCCAAAGAAGAATGTTGATGTTTATTTGAAGAAAATAATTGATGAATTAATTTCATTATGGAACAACGGTGTGGATACATTTTATATAGTTTTAGATTATAATTTTATATTGAAGGTTTCATTAATATGGATGATCAGTGATTTTTTAGTGTATGGTATGTTATCTGGATGGACCCCCCATGGTCTAAAATCATGTCCCCACTGCATGACTGAGAACAAATCATTTATGCATGGTAATGGGAGAAATGTTAGTTATTTTGAATCTCATTGGATATTTCTTTCTATGGGTCACCCTTTTCGAAGTAACAAAAATAATTTTACAAAAGGTCGAATTGACACAGACAAACCTCCAGCACTGCTCTTAGGTAATCAGGTAAAATCTATTATTTATACATTATATCCTCTTACTTTTGGGGCAACCATAAATGATTTTTTTTAGGAGAGATCATAATTGTATAAAATAGATTATTTTTTAGGACCTTCCATATTTGTTTGATTTGTTGGTTCGTCACATGTTAGATGTAATGCATATTGAAAATAATTTTTTTGATAACATATTTTATACCGTGTTGGGCACACCTAGTAAGAACAAAGATAATATAAAGGCACAGTTAGATCTTTTCTAGATTTTTAGACATCCTAAACTTCACTTATTTGAAGATGAAAGATCACACAAATTAATGAATCCATATCGTGGTTAGTAATTTTTTTTTAAAATTTAATGGATATTAATTTTATTATTATACTTATTTTTCATTATATTTAAAGGAAACATATGAGGCTCTGACTTCTCATTCATGGGAGAATCAAACTGAGAGAAAACAATATGCCACTGGTGATTTGGGTTTCGATGAAGGGGCTTGGATACAGGTGACTTTTCATGGTGTTGAGAAAAGTTGGGTGGTTGGTATTGGTTCTAGAATAACACCTATGAGTTATTATGATACTTTTGTGATGACATCAATGAGCACAAAGGGTGCTCGTGGAGAGTCATCATTGATGTCATCGTCCACTATATAGTATGAGGAGAGGTTGAGAGCTCAGGATGAGATGATACAACAGAAGTAGAAAGAGAGGGAGGAGGAGCATGAGCCGCAACATTAGAGAGATGAGAATATGTTGTATTATATGCGGCGACTTGTGCGTGGTGTTGGTATGGAGTTTCCTTCCCCTGATCCTTCGAGTGATCCTCCTCCACCTGATGATAGTTGATGATTTCTAAATTTTTATGATTGTTTTGTAATTTGGGATTACAAACATATTATGTTTGAGATGATGTATTACTTTTATATCTGTTTTTTTTAATTTTTTATGAGTTTTAATTTTTTTAACATTTTAACATTTTTTTAATTAATTTTATTTTTTTAATTTTTTTAATTTTTTAAATATATTTAATTTGTAATTATTTGTAATTATTTGTAATTATTTTTATTTTTGAAAATTAATTTTAATTTTTTTTAAATTTTTTGTGATTGTTTTTAAATATATTTATTATTTTTAATTATTTTTACTTTTTTTAAAAAATAATTAATTTTATTTAATTTTAATTCTTTTTTTTAAGTTTTTAATTAATTTTAATTATTTTTAAATATATTTAATTATTTAATTATTTTTAATTATTTTTAATTTTGGTATTTTTTTTTGAAAAAAATGTTATTTGCGACAGATGAATAGTTTGTCGCAAATAATCAATCGCGATAGACCGTCACAATTGATTATTTAATGAAATTTTCAAACTTATTTGTGATGGACATTTCATCCATCAAAATTATTATTATTTGCGACGACCCGTCATAAATAACCATAATTGTGACGCCGTTTTTTGTCATGGTGCATTAGTGACAGAATTCCGTCGCAAATGACTTTTTGCGATGGGATTTTTCCGCTAATGATTTGTCACCAAAAATGAAGAATTTAGTAGTTTCATACTTTATTACATGTTTCTTCATTTAAATGGTTTATCGGAAAGATTCACTTTCTTTGAAAACTGCTTCAAAAACCAAAACGAAAAATGGTTTTTCTAAGGCATCAACATTTTACTTGTTTTGAAAGGAAATGAAAACCATATTTTTATACATTTGTATTTTCAAACTACGATGAAATTGTTTTCTCTCTAAAGGTAAATCATAAGGCATGGTTTCTTTCTTGGTATCCCTATTGAGCCTCTCAGTGCTCACACCTACATTATCATTTTCAATTTCAGGTTTAGTTCAGCTTTTTGTTATAGAGCAAGGATGATTCTGGGGTTGGTGGTGACCCATGAGGTCACATGGAGGTATATTTAGAGTTGTTTATTTATTTTACACTGTTAGTTATCACTTTATTATTCTGTTTTTTTAGTTGTTCATGAGCTAAATTGTTCCCAAATGATTTATGTATGATCACCAACACTAGTTTCCAGCCCAGGAAGATTGAGAATGCCACTCAGGCCTTATTATGGGCTGGCTTGGGTGCTTGGTTCGAGGTTGACCTGAGTTGGTTTCTGACAAAATGGTATAAGAGGAAGTTGACCCTTTTTATTTGGGGTTTCCCGATTGTTTGAAGGTCGGATTGTTGGAATTCAAGTGGTCAATCATGGGTAGAGTCTTGATCACCACCTATTCATAAGGATGCTTGAGTTACCAAGGTGGTCTAAGAGTTTAGTTTCTTGAATCTGATCTTGATTCTCAATGTTTTCAAGGTTTTGGGTCACTATTTGAGTGTTTCTTATTAGTATTGAGAATTTGTGGGCTAATTCGGGAAGCTCCAAAGTCTAGAGTGTATTTTTGGAAGAATTTAGTGGGTGCATGGTTACTGTACATAGTCTGTAAAACCATAAATAGATCACAAAAAAATATTTATTAACCTATAGTGAACCTCACATGGTTGACACATATTTTCCTAAGAGTGTGGATAAATTGTACGTTAAATATTTTCCTTCTAATTTTTTGAAATTTTGATTGGATGAGTGTTGGGTTGTTTTCACTCACTATTTTCATTGGTTTAAGTTGATTTTTGGAGTTTCATTTGGATTATTAAATGATGTTTGGTTTATCAAAGTTGTTTTTCTAAAATAAAAACCTTGGGTTATTTAAATGTGAAATGGAAATTGTTTGGGATTTTAAAAGGATTTGTAAAAATGTTGAATGGAAGGTGAGTTAGGAATTTATAAATGTTTTTTGATGATAAAGGAATATTTAAATTTATTGGATTAATTTAAGGAATGTTTTGAAATGGACACTCCTTTTATTTGATCCATGTTGTTTCTTATGAACGTTCACATATATGTTGGTGTGTGGTAAGTACATGCTTATACGTGTACGTCAGTGTGAATATAAGTGAGTGAAGGTGCATATATGTGTGAAATTCATATAATACCATTGATAAGTATTTTATTTCGTAAGTTTGATATGGATTTCCAAAATGGTTTTAAAACTAGAAATTTATCATTTGATGAGTATGTAATAATTTGATGTTTCCTTTCATGTTTTGGGGTTTTCACCTTTATAATTTCCCATTTTCCTAAGTTGGTAGAGTTGTTGAGATGATTTCTTGAGTTTGAGTTATTGATTTGTATTTGATATGTGGAGATTTAATTTGTGATATGTTTTGATTCAGTTTTGTGCCTCTTGATTCTAGAGTACACCCCCACTAAGCTTTAAGGAACCTTGAAGAGGGCCTGTGAGTGGATCTTCCACCACATAGTTTTTGGTTTATCAAGCCTCATCTTAATAATTTGGTCCATCTACTCTGAATATGGATCCTATAGGTCCTCAACCAATGGATCAGTACTAGGATTTTTCCCAAAATTTCCAAGAGTTGAATCCTCCTCATTTATTTGGAAAGCCAAAACTAGGAAAATCTGAGGAGTAGTTGTGATGTATTTAGGATATATTCATTTATCTTGAGATTCCTGAGCCTCTTAAGCTCTAGTTTTCCACCATTATGTTAGAAGTACAAAGTTTTAAGTGGTGTAAGTCCATTATTTAAACAAATCCACAAAAATAACACTCATAGGAAATATTTAAATATTTTCTTATCTGGTAGTACTTATTTGAAGTTATAAGATTTCCAAAGGCTATGGAGTTGTACTATTTATAGTATGGTGACTCAAAGGTGTTGGATTATTCCAAGAGTTTCACTGAGTTGGTGATGTATCTTCTAGATCTAATCTAAGATGAATCCTTGAAGGCTAGATACTTTGGAAGAGGTCTTTGACCAGAACTTCTTATAACAATGTCTTTGCTCAATCCTGAAACTTATGAAGATGTAGTGGGGTAGGGTGTTTGGGGTGAAGTGGGATTAGTCAGAGATATGAAGATAGTTGATGTCTCACATATCCCTAGGATCAGTTGTGGCAGTTCTGGTAAAGGTGAGGGGAGTAAAGTTGTATCTGGCATGAGGGAATGAGATGAAAAGGTTGTGTTTCTTCATGCAAGATTCATCCAGCAGTAAACTCTGGGTGTGCCATCAGTGTGGGAAGTTAGAGAATAAGAAGACATCATTACAAGAAGCACCAAATACCTATTACACTGATGGAAATATTGGTCATTTTAAAAGGTTTTTACAAGGTGTTTTTTGGAAGAGAAGTTGAATTAGACCCACTCCCTTGAAGAATCTTATAGCTCAATCTAGAGAACTTGGTACTAATGCGAGCTCTGTTTTGAGTTTATCTTGTTTTAAATGTTTTATTTTTTAGATTTTGTACTTGATGGTGTCTCCTTTTTTGGGTATGGAGGTTAATTTTATGGATATTTTGGGAATATTTATTTCAATGGAAGTTTCTTTTGGGAAATTATGAATTTTTTTATGATGGATTGGTGGTGTTTTCTATTCCATGTTTCATTCCTCATATTATTGGTACTCATAAGTACTTGAGTATTGTTCCAGTTGGGAAAAATAGTGTTTGAGAAGAGTCCAAAAATGGTTGAGATTCCACCATAAAAGGATCACATGGTGAATCTGGTCCTCAAGAATTCATGTTCCTATTTTAGGAATCTTAAATTATAATTATTGGGGTAATTCTTGATCCTCAACCCACCCGACCTCGATCATAGTATTTTGGTTAGCCTAAAACATGCATCATATTATAGATTTTTGTAGATATACTGAACAGACCATAATGATTTTATTTAGTTATTTCTATGTTAAGGGTCATAGTTTTCCTTGTTTTGAGTTTTTTAGAGATATTAGCCTCTTTTCTTCCTTTGATTCCTTCATTTTATGGTTCAAGTTCCTTAGTTTCATTAGTTTTATCCTATAATGTTTTGTATGATTCTTGAGTATGATATCTCTAAAATATTCTTTGATTTTAGGTTTTTGGGTTTGGAAAATAAAGTGAGTGTTGTTTTTTAGATATTTGGGTTTTAAGGCCTTGTCTTGAGTGGTCATTTATCTATACTTTGGTCCTAATAAACTGAACTTCTTAGGACTTTCTAGGGAAAAAATTTAACAGTAAGGAGAATTTTCATACCCTGACCCTTCAATACTCTCTTAATTCATTTATTTTTGAGTCCTATTTATTTATTTTACCTTCTTGGTGGTTTTTCTCTGAAAATGGATGTTTTTGGCCATGCAGTTCACGTCACATGGTTAAAGCTCATGGTTTTCCAAACTGTGTGGCAATCATGCTACAACCTCTGTAATTTGTCAGAGAAGAAACACATGGTCAACATATAGTTTTCCAAACTGTGTTTCTTTCCTATATAAGGTATTCATAATCCTAGTATAGGGTGCATGGTCGGTGCATGGTTTTCCAAACCGTGTGACCTAACTATGCACCATGTCCAAAAACCATTAAAATTTAATTTTACCAAAATATCCCTATCTGATTTTTTACTCAAACCACACCCTCATTGTAAGGGACTAGATCAATCTAGTTTGTTCCTTTGAATTTTTCCAAGGATCTTGGTTCTCTAGGGAGTGTGAGAGGATTTCTGGGGGTATTTGGATGTTAAAATATAGAAGTTGGGAAAATTTATGATGTAAAGATGAGTTTTATGATGTAAATAATTTTACAGCCGAAAACAGGGTTTTATAGATTATGTAGGGTGATTTAATGAGTTGAAATTTATGACGTGTGATTAATATTTAGGTTTTAAATATTCCAAGTCTTTCACCCAGTGAAATCTTGTCATGAAAAACTTATGTCGTAAATAAGAAATTTACTACATAAATCAAATACAGGCTATTCAGTTGGAGGTGAAATTTTTTTATGAAACTTAAAATGCGGTCCATTTACGACATGAATGAACCATTCACACCACAAACACACACCAAGAAATGCTGTTATAACATGTAGTTCCCTCCGCTCAACTCAAACCCAACAGCTTTTCTCCTAGAAGTTTAGGCGGCCAACAATGTTTTCTTTAGGCGATAGGGATTAATCTTGAACTTCCAGGTTCAATCTTGAAGAGCCTATTGTGATAAAAAGTTTTTTTTTGTATTTTTTGAAACTAAACTTTTGTAAAAAAATGTTTTTTGTTTTTCAGGACCAGACCCAGTACATTGTAATTAGAGTTTTAAGAAATTTAAAAGTTATTGAAATTTCAAACCCAAAAATATAGGGGGAGAAATGTTTTTTTAAGAAATATATTTTCTGGACTCATATGATCGGACTGTGAAGAACTATACTTATAGTATCTGACCGATAATCTATCAATATAGAGGTGGTAAAAAATATGAATTCTTTGATCAAACACACCATTGGTCTCAGGTCCATCAGTATGAAGTTCAAGATCCATCAGACTCAATGATTGTTAGAAATCAAGAAGTTTTTGAGTGCAGAAGTCGTATTGTTGATGGAGAGCTTTAGAAATAAGATAGTGAATTAGGAAGTTAAAGTTTTCATTCTTTCTAAATAAAATCATGAGATTATTTTCTAGTCATGAAGTTCTCAAAAAACATGAAAAATAACATGATAAAATATTTTGAAGAAATGGAGGAATCTTAATGTTTGTATCGTTTCCAGAAACCCTGACATGGAAGATCAGATCCAGAAGTACCCGACATGAAAGTTTTTCATGAGCCTAAATGTGTAAAGTTGATAAGGTTTTAAGAATTTCAAAATTTCTAAGTGGAGTCAATATTTAATACTTTTCATCGAAATGGGAAAACCATCTTAATGGGATTTCCATCATAATGGGAAAATCCATTGTAATGATAATTTCATAATTATGAGGATTTCATATGACTGTATCTGAGAAGGAAAGTTAATCGGATTGAATCTAAGGAGGAAGATCAATCAGATCAGGAACAAACACGGATTCATCAAATGAATGCCTCACATCGATAAAACGTCATATGTATAACATTATAGTGATCATAGTTGTTTATGTTGGTCCATAAAATGGATATCAGTTATGAAAATAACTAAATATTCTAAAAGAGTTTCATTTTATTAAGAAGAAACAAATGGAGAGTTCAAGTTTTCAATAGAATAATATTGTGACACCAATAAGTCATATATTGAGGATTTTCATCATTATGATATGAGAAATAAAGATATATCATAACTGATAAAGAATAAAAGATCATAATGAGTTGATAATATAAGGAACCGACCTTAAAAATTACATAATCTAGTAAATTCCTTTAGAATTCACTTCCTTACATTACCAAAGATATTTTTGGTTTAGATTTTTATAAAATTAGAACATAATTCATACATATCAACCCAAAAGCATAAAATGTGGGTACTACTAAAACAATATCCATTTCATCCATGATACAAAATTTTTAATAAAACATGAAATCTTTTCATGAAAAATCTTCACAACATTTAGCTTGGATTATTATTTTATCTTACCCATCCTTAAACCCTATGAAAAAAATTTAAAACATGGGATGACCACAAACGCTTAATAAGGGACATAAATGGAAGGAAATAAATTGTTATTCCATGAGTACTTATAAACACAAGAAATCATTTTTACAAAGACATAATTCTCACCCATAAAGTATCATATACTTTGTGAAAACAAGTGATATACATAAAACATTGAGAAGATAAATAAAATAATAAAGGTAACTTGGGGAATTACTTACTTAATATTGTAACTCTTGCACCTACCATATGATTTGTAACCCTCATGGATACCTTACAATGTAACCCTCATAGCTACCTTACAATTAACCCTCACGACTACCTTATGGGTCTCACCCTTCATAATAAACAATTCCCAAGAACTATAACATAATCATAAAACACTAATACTCACATCATAAAAACATTCCTTCAGAATTTTGTAAGAATATAATTTTAAAAGAGTATTTTTGAAGAAAAGTACCTTACAAATATCATATAAATGATGTAATAATTTATAAAAAGAATGGAATATGTGTATAAATTATAAATCCGTAAAATAAAAAATAATATAATCAAAATTCATTTCAAAAATAATATTAGTACCACATAATCAATGAAGTATAGGTTAACCTAAATAATGGAAATTGGGTTAAGAATTCCATTACCCCAGGTTTTTCTTACTTAAAATGTGTTAAAACCTCATGTATAATTGTTTTAAGAGTGTTATTAATATATTAAATAACCATATTAATATTTATAATTACTTATATGATATTCTTACAACACATTTCCACCCATTTATTAATAATATTTTGTTATTTTCATTGTTTTGGGTGTTTTTATTTCATGGTTTCCATGGTTGGTTCATTATGGATTTTCTTATCGAACGGAAGAAAAACTCCAGAAGTGAAATGAAATGGTGTTAATATGTTTCAAAAATTTTAAATGATACCATATATAATTTTGTTTTCTAATATAAGGATGAATCATTAGATAAGACATTAATGAGAATGATTTAATTCATTTTGGTGGTTTTTATGATCATCATGAACTTATATAATTTTATTCAATATCAGGTTTATATATTAGTTCTAGAATATTTTATAACTTATAGTATTTATAATAAAATATGATTTAACCATAATAATTATTTTATGACCAGCCTTTAAGGTGATAATAAAAAATTAAAGTGTATCACCCACGATGGCGGTAAATCGACACATCACAAATGATGTTCACATTTTTAGAATAAAAGAGAGAGGAGAAGAAGTTTGATGATGATTTTTTTCATCAAAATAATAACATTAGAGTATATATAAGATACTAGATTTTTTATTCCACTTATATAAGGGTAGATGAAGAGAGTATAATAAAATAAAAATAATTGAAAAAAAATAAAAGAAAATGAAAGAGGATTTTACCTCTTGAATTCTCATCCTTGAGAACCTCTTTAAGGACCTTGGTTTTTGACTTTTAGTGAGACCAGTAGGTCTTGGATGTGGGGAATAGACTTGGTAAAGTAATTGGGAAGAAATTAAACAAGCTATAAAGCTTTGAGGTGTGAGGAGAATAGGTGGTGAGGGGTGGTATTTATAGTGTAGGTGAGGAGTGTTTTCTCATTATTATATTCATTAGTTTATTATTTTGGCTCAAGACTATGAATAGTGTGAACATTATCACTAAATATATTAAAATAATTAAGGAGTATTTGATATTATTATGCTTACATCAGTGATGAATCATGAAATCGTGTATTTATCTTATAATGTATATACACCATAAATTACCATATTTTACTATTCCTTGAAAATTTAATTATATTAGAAAAATCCCAAAAATTCACCCTAACCATTTTTTGATGTGATGAATTAAAAGATGAAATCCATTTCTTGAAAATAATTTTATAAATATGAGAAATTTAATTTTTAATTAAAATCATCATTTATTCAAACAATATTGATTTTAAAATTATAACTGATTTTATGACACTTTGAAAAATTAATTAAGGTGTTATTAAATTATCTTATAATAAAAAAAAATTAATTTATGAATCTATTTTATGAAAATATATTTTATTTTAAATTATAATTAAATATTTATGACCTGCAAAAATACCAATACTTAACTTATCATTTCCAAAACACTTATTTACTTATTCCATGATATAAATTTATCATTATAAAATTTATAATATACATTAATTTTAATTATAATCTCATATTTTATGTTACTATTCTATTAGTATAGATTCTTTAATTTCTTTAAATATCAATTATTTCATTATAAATTTAAAATTAATTTAACTATTTAATTCCAAAATAAAAACAAATTATTTTATAAGTACCTGGGTTATTACATTCTCCCCGCTTTCTAGAAATTACATCCTCAAAATTTTTATTTACTTATTAAAAAAGTGAGGATACCTTTCCATCATAGCATTTTCAGATTCCCATGTTTCTTCTTCAACCATGTGGTTTCTCCAAAAAACCTTAACCTAGTGAATTACCTTATTCTATAATACTTAATCTCTATAATCAAGAATCTAAATAGGTTACTCTTTATAAGTATGGTTCTATTCTAGCTGAACTACTTCTAGGATCAAACATGAGATGAATCTAGAACATACTTTCTTAACATTGAATCATGAAAAACATTGTGTACCTGAGATAAACTCAGAGGCAAAACTACTCAATAGGAGATTGGTTCAACTTTCTCCAAGATTTCATATGGTCCAATGAACAGTGGGATTATATTTAATTTCTTACCAAAATGCATATTACTTTCTCATGGTAATATTCTAAGAAAAAAATGGCCACCTACCTCAAAAGAAAATTCTTTACTCCTAGTATCTACATAACTTTTCTTCTGGATCTGAGCTGTCCTCATGTGTTGCTAGATCATATTCACTTTCTCAGACACTTCCTCTACAAATTCATGTCCCATAAACTTCCTTTCCCTGAATTCATTTCAAAATGATGGAGTTGGACACCTATTTCCATATAATGCCTCAAAATGTTCCATCTGTATACTAAAATGAAAAATGTTATTATAAGAAAACTCAACTAAATAAAGATATTGATCTCAACTTCCCTGTTGATACATTGAACAAGCTCGAAGCATGTCCTCCAAGGTATGAATTGTTTGCTCAGTCTATCCATTAGATTGAGGATGAAAAGTAGTGATGAAATTTAATTCTGTTCCCAATGACTTATAAAGGCCTTTCCAAAAGTTATAAGTGAACCCAAGATCACGGTTAAATACAATGGAAAGAGGAACTCTATGTAATTTGATAATATCTTTGAGTTACATTCCAGAAATTTTATCTAAAGACATATTATCTAAAATATGAAGGAAATGTGTATATTTAGTTAGTCGTTTAGAAATAACCCAAATCACCTTTTACCTTGAGAAGTCTTTGGTAGTCCTACCATGAAGTCCATAGATATATTTTCCCATTTCCACTTTGACACTGGAAAAGTCTAAATAACCCCCTTTGGTAGTTTTCACTTTGGTTTAACCTATTTACATGTCAAACATTTCATGGTAAAATCTATAATATCTCCTATCATTACATCCCATGTGTAATACTCCCGAAGGTATTTGTACATCTTATTACCACTATGATGAATTGAAAACGGAGAACTATAAGCTTCACGCAACAATTATTTCTTTAGCTGGGAATCAAAAGGAATGCATAATCTCTTCGTAAATCTTAAAACACAATCTTTAACAATGTTAAATTTCGGAAATTACCCCTTTTAACCAATTCTACCTTTTTCTATAACTCACGGTCTTCTTTCTATGCTTGCTTAATTCTGTCTAATAGAGATCACTACACTGATGCCTGAAAAAAATAGTGGAATTTCCTGTACCAAAAACTTCCAAGACATAATTCATCAAATAATTAATCAAGAGGTCATGTTCCAAACATAACATGGTTAATGATGCATGATGTTTTCAACTCAAGGCATCTTCCACATTGTTTGCTTTTCCTGGGTGGTAATTGATTGTGAAATCATAATCCTTTATCAGTTATGGCCATCTTCTTTGTCTCATGTTCAATTCATTCTGAGTAAATATATACTTCAAACTTTTATGGTCAATATATATTTTATATTTGGATCCATATAAATGATTCCTCCAAATTTTTAAAGTGAAAACCATAGATGCTAATTCTAAATCATGTGTGGGATAAATTAACTCATTAAGTTTCAGTTTTCTTGAAGCATAAGAAGTTACATAGTCATTTTTCATCAGAAAAAACCAAGTCCCTTCAGTGAAGCATCAACGTAGATGAAAAAATAAAAAATTTTGGAAGGTAGGGGAAAAACTAGAGTATTCTCCAATCTTATATTCTATTCATGAAAACAAACATCGTATTCTTTTGTCTAAATAAATTTAACCCATTTTGTGTTAACTTAGTTAGAGGACTAAATAACCATGATTTTTTTTAAAAAAACATCGGTAATATCCTAATAATACAAGAAAAATAAGAATATATATAACATTTGTAGGTCTTGGTCATTTATCAACCACTTTTGTTTTGGAGGGATCAACTGTTATGTCATCCTTATTTACAATGTACCCAAGAAAAGAAATCCATTACAACCAAAAATCACATTTGATAAATTTTTATTATAACTTATTTTCTTTGAGAGTTTTCAATAAAATCCTTAAATATTTTTCATGATCCTAATTACTTTTTTAAAAGACAAAAATATCATCTATAAAAACAAAAATAAACTTATCAAAATATTCCATGAATATTGTATTCATAAGATCCATGAATACAGTAGGGGAATTTTTTAAACCAAAGGGCATAACAACCAACTCATAATGCCCATATCAAGCATGAAAATCTATTTTCAGAATGTCATCCTTATTCACCTTCAGCTAATGGTACCCAGATCTCAAGTCAATCTTGGAAAAATACTAAGCTCCATACTGCTGATCAAACAAGTCATCGATATGAGGAAATATATACTTATTGTTAACAATAATGTTATTCAAATCTCTATAATCAATTCAAAGTTTCATGGAACCATATTTATTTTTAATGAAAAAAATAAGAGCACCCCGTGGATAAGTTCTAGGATAAATGATGCCTTTATCAAGAAAATCCTTCAACTAATCTTTCAATTCTAGAAGTTCCATTTGATCCATTAGATAAGGGGGGTTTGAAATTTCTTAGCATCAGGAACTAAGTCAATAGTAAATTCTACTTCCCGATTAGGTATAACACCAGAAAAATCATCAAGAAAAACATTTAGGTATTCATTTACCATTGGAACATCATTAATCTAAATAGTTCCCTTTTTTTCAAAAATATGAGCAAGATAAATTTTATTTACATATTTTAATAGTTCCTGAACTTCTTGACATGTTATCAGTGATATGGGTTCATTCTTGTATAAAAACAAAAAAAACTTTCTGAAAAAAAACTTCTTTATCTCTAAAATAAATCTTAGCATGATAAATAGAAATCCAATCCATACCTATAATAACATCAAACTATAACGAGGGAAAAAAACGAGGTTGGAAGGTAATTTATTTCAATAATAAATAAAAAAAAGATTCTTTTAATTCCATTATACTATAATATTTACCCTCGGTGTTTTAACCATAAGTTCCAGTCTCAATTTTTGTGGTGAAATTTTAAATTTACCAGAAACTTTCTTAGAAATAAAGTAATGTGTAGAACCCATATCAAACAAGACATTAGAAAAATATGAGTAAACAAAAAAAGTACTAAATATCACTTTATTGGATGACCTGACATCTACTTCCATAGTCGCAAAGGATCTCACTACAACTTTCTTCTTATAAGCTGGCTACTTTCAATCATTTGCATCTTTCTTTGGGTGAGTAATTTCATAATGTCTCATCTCACCACATTTAAAGAAATTTACATTTTTCTTATCAGAATTAAACATAACATCACTAATATATTTTTCATTGAAATCTTGGTTCATATGTCCAAACTTACCACATTATAAACACTTCCTAGATTTGTTAATTCATTCCCCAAGGTGCTTTTTACCACAATTCCCACAAACTAGAAACTGAATTTTTTTTACCTTCGTATTTTTTTGATTGACTATAACCCATCGCTTTCCATATGGACATATTCTTCTGCTTGTTTTAAAAGTACACATGATCATAAAAAAACTCCATTTCTACCCTCTCATCACATCAAAAAATTTTCTCATAACTTTTGAACTCACGAGAGGCCAATGCCCTTTGGTATCTTGGATTCAATCCTGAGTAAAAAATAATTAATTTTACTATCAAGATCCTAAATAATATTTGGAGCATACCTTGCCAATCGAGTGAAGTTTTCTTCATACAAAGCCACTCAGTCTTCCTCATTTTTTTTTCAATTCATGTAATTTATTTTCTATCATAATTCTAACCACCTTAGGAAAATATTTTTCTAGGAAAAGATTTTTAAATTCATCCCATTCCAAGGCATCAATCTCCTCACTATCCCTGATATTTTTGACTGTTGACCACCACTGGTTGGCTTCAACTTCAAAAAAATAAATATCAATAATATCCTTTTTATTATCCAAACTCCCCATGATATAAAATATATTTTCAAGGGATTTAATTCACCCTTTAGCCACCACAAGATCAAAAGATCTACTGAAAGTAGGAGAGTGTTGCCCCATAAAATGTTCCACTATCATCATGTTTCTTTGTAGTAGCTCTATTTGTTCTCTTTCATAGACACCATATCCATTTATATCCTACATCAACCGGTCCATTACTAACCCAAACTATTCGGTTCCAATTCCCACCATTCCAAGTTGTGGATTAGGAAAGATAGCATCTTCTCAGTGCCTTCCTACTTCAATATCCCTGTTTCTTCTGTGGAAAACCATTATGAATAGATATATATTAGATGAAGAAACATGGTAATATTAAAATGATATATCATTTAAAAATAACCATAATTTAAAAATCATTTATGGTATTCTATTAAAATCATCTTAAACCCTAAAGTTATCTAAAACGTGATCTGATACCAATTATAAGTACCCAACCTTAAACATTACATAATCTAGTAAATTAATTTAGAATTAACTTCCTTATATTCCCAAAGATCTTTTTGATTTATAGTTTTATAAAATTAGTAAATAATTAATACATATCAAACCATAAGTATACGAAGTTGGTGATACTAAAATAGTATCCATTTCATCCATAATACAATTTTTTTAATAAAATATTAAATATTTTCATGAAAAATATTCACAATATTCAGATCTGATTCTTCTTTTCTCTTACCCATCCTTAAACCCTATGAAATTTTTTTCAAAACTCAAGATGAGAACAAAAAGCTAAATAAGTGAAAAAATAAGGAAAGAAATTGTTACTACATGAATAATTACAAACATATAAAATCATTTTCAAAAAGACATAATTCTCACCCATAAAGTATCATATACTTTGTGAAAACAACATACTTCCATTAAACACAATGAACATAAATAAAATAATAAAGCTAACTTGGGGAATTAATTACTTAAGATTTTAACCATTGCAACTACCATATGATTTTTAAACCTCAGAACTACCTTAAAATGTAACCCTCATGACTACCTTACAATGTAACCCTCACATCTACCTTACAATGTAACCCACATGGCTACCTTATGGTGTAACCATCGCAGTTGCACTTGGAGTAACTATACATTGGAACTCTAACATAAAAATACCCAATAAATTGTAGGGAGATATAGGTCCAACCCTTAATCATAATAAATTCCCAAGAACTAGAACATAATCATAAAACATTAATACTAGCATTGTAAAAACATTCCTTTTGAATTTTGTACGAATAGAAATTTAAAAGAGTATTTTTAAAGAAAGTCCCTTACAAATATCATATAATTGAAGTGAAAATTGATAAAAAGAATGTAATATGTGCATATAATATAAATAAACATAATAAAACATAATATAATCATAAATAATTTCACAAATAATCTTAGTACCACATAATCAATGAACTAGAAGGTTAACTCAAAGAATAGAAATTGGTTTAATAATTCCCTTACCTTGGGTTTGTTTTACTTCAAACATGTTAAAAAATCATTTATAATGGTTTAAATAGTTTTATTTATATATTAAAGAACCATATTAATATTTATAATTACTTATATGATATTCTTATAACATATCTCCGCTCATTTATTAATAATAGTTTGTTATTTTCATTATTTTGGGTGCATTTATTTCATGGTTTCCATGGTTGGTTCATTATGGATTTTCTTGTCGAATGGAAGAAAAACTATAAAAGTTGAATTAAATGGAGTTAATATGTTTCAATAATTTTAAATTATTCCATATATCATTTTTTTCTGATATGAGTATGAATCATTAGATAAAACATTAATGAAAATGATTTAATTTATTTTGGCAGTTTTTATGATCATCAGATACTTATATCATTTTACTCAATATCATGTTTATATATTGGTTTTAGAACATTAAATAACTTATAATATTTATAATAAAATATTATTTATCTATAATAATGATTTTATGACCATACTTTAAGGTGATAATGAAAAATGAAAGTGTATCGTTCACGATGGTGGTAAATCAACACAACACGGACGATGTTCGCATTTTTAGAATAAAAGGGAGAGAAGAAGAAGTTTTTTGATGAATTTTTCTGTAAACATGATAAAATTAAAATATATATAAGATAATATATTTTTAATTCCACTTGGATAAGGGGAGGTTAAGAGAGTATAAGAAAATAAAAATAATTAAAAAGAAAATAAAATAAAATGAAAGAGGACATTACCTCTTGAATTCTTCTTTTTGAGAACCTCCTTAAGGCCCTTGGTTTTAGCCTTTTGGTGATTCCATAAGTTCTTGGACGTGGGGAAGAGAATTGGGAATATAATTGGGTAGAAATTAACTAATCTACAAGGCTTTGAAGTGTGATGAGAAGAGGTGGCAAGGGGTGATATTTATAGTGGAGGAGAGAGGTGTTTTCTCATTATTATATTCATTAGTTTATTATTTTGGCTCAAGACTATGAATAGTTTGAGAATTATCACTAAATATATTAAAATAATGAAGGAGGATTTGAGATTATGGTTCTTACATCAATTATAACTCAAGTAATAGTGTATCTAACTTATAATGTGTATATACCGTAAATTACCATATTTTACTATTCACAAAAAATTCAAGTATATTAGAAAAATCACAAAAATTCATTCTATCCATTTTTCGATGTGTAGAATTAAAAAATGAACTATGATTTTTGAAAATAATTTTCTAAATATGGTAAATTTAATTTTTAAGTAAAATCATCATTTATTCAAAAAATAACGATTTTAAAATTATAACTGATTATATGAAACTTTGAAAAATTAATTAAGGTATCATTAAATTATCTTATAATAATAAGAAAAAATAATATTAATTTATGAATCTATTTTATGAAAATATATTTTCTTTTAAATTATAATTAAATATTTATGACTTACAAAAATACAAATACTTAATTTATCATTTCCAAAACATTTATCTACTTATTATATGATATAAATATACCATAATTACACTTATAAGACACATAAATTTTATTCATACTCTCATAGGTTAGGTTACTATTTTATTAGTATATATTCATCAATTTCTATAAATATCACTTATTTTACTATAAATTTATAATGAATTTAACTATTTAATTCCAGAATGAAAACAAATTATTTTATAAGTACCTTGGTCGTAATAGAGAAAGAAAGAAAGATCATAATGAGTGGATAAAAAAAGGAAGATTGTAATGAGTAGTGGAAGGTTAAGCTAAGATCTTGAGAAGGTTTGAATAACTGATAGTTGGATTTTAAATTCAAGTATTTTTTGGAGTTTTGAAATTTGAGTAAGCAGGAAAAGTTTTTTAGTTTCCCGCTTTTGTTTTCTGAGTCGCCTGTAAATAGAATCACTTCATTAACTTTTTGTATCTTTTTTTATGTGAGTGGAAAAGGTGGAGTGATGCAGATTTGTGTCAAAGTTCTTTTTAGACTGATATCTTAGAATAATGATTGGATATTGAAATTTTTGGTTTATCTGACCGAGGAAGATCGTATTAATCATTTGAGTAGAGTTTGAGTTTTGCAGTTTGAGAAAATCTTAATGAGTCGATCGAACTAAGAAATATCAGACTGATTATTTTAGTAGATTTTCAAAAGTGCATATTGATAAAGGGAATATTGTATTGAGTTGATCATATTAAGTTTATTGGACCGATTTCATCATATTGAAGAACATCAGACCTGAGAAAGTTTGTGGATCATTTTGAACAAATTCATTATTCTTCTATTGTGGCTCAATTGTTTATAAGAGAACTTTGTAAACTAACAGGAGTTAGTATTATCTTCCCTATTGGGATATAGAATGTGTCTAATGGGATTTGGCACAAGTTGTATTCACTTCTTTACAATAGTGAATTTTCATAGACCTGCAGGTGTGGCTATGGAAAAGATGTAGGTTCTCACACTAAGGCTGAACCTTATAAATCTTGTGTGATTTACATGATTTTTTAATTTTTCATGCATGAATATTTACTAAAATATGATAATTAAATTAAGAAAACATGTTACAAGGGTTAAGTTTCTAATTTTTTTGAAACACATAAAAAGCGAACAACTAATTCACCCTCCCTTCCCAATTATTTTTCAATCCTTTATAACTTCAATTGGTATTAGAGGTAAGGTTACCTTGTTGATTCTATATCATGGATAATATCAATTATATCAACAGTATAGTAATTCCTACATTTTATGGAAAAATTTATTATGGATGTAAAAATAGGATGATTCTTTATCTCCCATCTCTTGGCCTATAAGTTATTAATGCTGATACAATTGGTTTTCCACCTATTGAGAAGGATGCCCCAATTAATTTTTTCTAATAAGAGAAATATTTAAGTTGATGTAAATTCTAGGAATGCAATCATTATGTCCTTATCAAAAAAATTTATTTAGAAAGCATGTGGGAAAATCTAGAAAGTATTTTTTAAGGGAATACTAAAGTGAAGGAAGAAAAGTTACAAATTTGGTGTAGTAAGTATGAAGACATATGGATGAGAGATGAAGAACCTATTGATTAATACTTTAACATAGTAAAAGAAATTGTTTGCAAAATTTGACTATTTGCTGATTTCATAGAAGATTCTAAAATTGTGAATAAACTTATGAGAAACTTTCCAAATAGTTTTGATTCTAAAATTTATTCTTTAGAATATAAGGATGATTTATGACTTAATGAATTTCATAAATTTCTTATTTCTTATGAAATGAGGAAATATCCAATGTTAAAAAAGAATATGAAATATGAAATATATTTTGAATCTATAAGAAAAATGAAAATACATGATGTTGAAGATGTTATTCCTTGTGACTCTGAAGATAAATAGGATTATGAGTTGAATGATAAAATCATTTCTCTTATTTCTAAGAACTATTGAAGAGGAATAGGAACGTATGTAGGTAAACTATAGCGACTCTACTTTTCTTACATAACTTATTACATAATTTTAAAGACAAATAACATAAAATAATTACACAAAAAAGGATCCAAATGTGTATTATCTTGGGAAAATTAGAACCATACATAACATTTACAAAATAAAATACAAACATTTATTTAATTCTTTTCTCTAGATTCTTATTAGACCTCATGTTCTCATTAGTACAAGTAATCACCTGAGGATATACATCAAAGAAAGGGGTGAGATAAAATCCTAGTAAGAGGATAAATAAAAACATGAATCAATATAACATGGGGTGAGCATAATCATCATCATAACATCATCATAATAATCATGAGAGGAATTATTAGATAGAGGCACGGAATGTGTCACTTCATAAAAATGAAACATCATGTCTTAGTGGTCAAATGTCACACATAGTTGTGAACAAAGCTAACCTCATATTCACACATATTTAAATTTATCTCATGAGATTATTCAAATTAACCAATGCATTGGAGTGCAATATAATTTTGGGCACACCCATCACATCATAACATTTACATTATGATATATAATTCTGGGCGCACCTATCACATCATAACGATTACATTATCATGCATGCCACAAAGAACATATATCAATCTTGAACATAAAATAAACCATGGAAAGGAAATGAGCTTCATAAATCATAATTTCATGGATAAACATATGGGTTCCCAAAATAAAAAGGTAATAACATACTAGTTATAATAATCATCCATCTCGAGTTAAAATTAAAATAAAATCAAGAGAAGTAAAACTTGTGTTTTTAAAAGGAATATTTCTTTTGGAAAAATATTTTCTTTTGTCATAAAATCAGATTGGAAGCATGAATATCTAGAAAATAAAAGCTAAGTATAAATAAATTATATTTAGGTAACATTAATGGAACATACATAATGAAAATTTAGTGAAAGAGGGAAAACCTATAGGAAGAGATTTGGGTTTGAGAATCCCCTTACCTTATGTCTGAATGCTCTCTTCTCTTTAATATCCAAGATAATAAAATTAAATTCATTAATTAATATATCAAAAACCTTTTATAAATTAATTTTATTCATTATAGTTTTATTAATTTCATTTATGGTCTTTTAGATGAGTTATATAGTTTAATTTGATCATTTGAGAGTGTTCATTTTCTTGTTTTTCATGATCGGTTTACATGAATATGAGTATGGAAGTTTGTATAGAATGAGTATAATTATACAGAATTGAAAATATATGTTATTTATGAACATACATAGGTTTAAATATTTATATATATCATTTTTTTAAATGTAATGAGTATGAATCATTAGATAAATAGTTAATGATAATCGTTTGGGTTAATTTTGGCGGTTTTCGATCACAACAAACTCAGTTTATTTTATCATTTAGTATTATGTAAATAATTTAGTTCCAGAACATAAAAAGGGTTATAAAATATATTTAAAATTATTTAAAAACCATTATAGTTGTTTTATGAACATAATTGAAGGTTTTAAAGGAAAATGAAAACACATCATCCATGATGTTGGTAAATTGACACATCACAAGCGATGATTTCATTTTTAGAATAAAAGAGAGAGAAAAGATTTTGATGATGGATCTTCCAATAACATGATATAATTATAGTATATAAAATATAATAGAGTTATCATGAACGTTTGGATATATAAGGTGAGGTTAGAATAAGAAAATATAAAGAAATTAAAAGAAAAAGGAAAAGGATTTTACCTCTTAAATATCTCCTCCTTGAGAACCTCCTTAGGGAAATGGTTTTGGTCTTTTGATGAGACAAAGGGCTCCTAGAACCATGGTAGAGGATTGAAAAGATACTTGAGTAGGATTTCGACAAGTATCAAATCTTGAGAGGTGTGAGAAAAATAGGTGGTGAGGGGTGCTATTTATAGTGGAGGAGAAGGGTGATTTCTTATTATTTTATTTATTAGTTTATTATTTTTTCACAAGAAAAGATATAGTGGAGATTCCATGAATAAATACATTAAATATATCAGGATAATTCATGATTATGGTACTTACACCATCCATTACTCCAAGAATAGTGTATTTAACTTATAATGTATATATGCCGTAAATTATCGTATTTTACTATTCCCCAAAAATTCAAGTATTTCATAAAAATACCACAAATTTACCCTAACCAATTTTTGACATGTATAATTCAAAAATGAAATACATTTTATAAAAATAATTGTCTAAATATGAAAATTGTAATTTTTAATTAAAATAATCATTTACTCGAA